>JAVGWX010000005.1:29017751-29672097 GCA_036924085.1 Ariolimax columbianus
TGTATATCGAGCAGGAGCATACCACGGTTCGGTAGCATCATGCAGCCGGATCAACTAACCCCTGCACACTTACAACACACGAAGATTATGGTTACAATTAACGAGGAAGGTAATGTGATATACACTACTCAAATAAGTTATGGATCACTTACACAATCTCCCCGTGTACAAAATCCAAAAAATGAGAAGTTAATCATCTTAGTTCTTAAACGACATGTACTTCTACCTGGACGTATGCCATTGTGCAGGTCCCAGCTAGTCGACCTGTACTTATACCGGAACGGATGCCACTGTGCATGTCCCAGCTAGTCGACCTGTACTTTTACCTGGACGGATGCCACTGTGCAGGTCCCACCTACTCGACCTGTACTTCTACCTGGACGGATGCCACTGTGCAGGTCCCAGCTAGTCGACCTGTACTTCTACCTGGTCGGATGCCACTGTGCAGGTCCCAGCTAGTCGACCTGTACTTCTACCTGGACGGATGCCACTGTGCAGGTCCCACCTACTCGACCTGGACGGATGCCACTGTGTATGTCTCAGCTAGTCGACCTGGACGGATGCCACTGTGCAGGTCCCATCTAGTCGACGACCTGTACTTCTACCTGGACTGATACAATGTGCAGGTCCCAGCTAGTCGACCTGGACTGATGCCACTGTGCAGGTCCCAGCTAGTCTTCTTCTTCTTCTTCTTCGTACGCAGTCAGACAGTAACCATTATTTTTTCGAAAAAAGCGGCGGTCATCCTGAGGCTGTCGCCATTGCCATAGAGCTTGTCTTGCAATTCCACTGGTGATGGCCACATCTGCTCTCTCTGATCCTCGTATGTCGGGCAGTTCTGCAGCAGATCACAGCTAGTCGACCTGGACTGATGCCACTGTGCAGGTCCCAGCTAGTCGACATGCACTTCTACCTGGACGGATGCCACTGTGCAGGTCCCACCTACTCGACCTGTACTTCGACCTGGACGGATGGCACTGTGCAGGTCCCAGCTAGTCGACCTGTACTCCTACCTGGACGGATGCCACTGTGCAGGTCCCACCTACTCGACCTGTACTTCTACCTGGGCGGATGCCACTGTGCAGGTACCAACTCTTGTATGAGCTAGATGTAGCCGGGAGGAATATTTCCTGCTTAGCGGATTAGTCTCGAGCAGCTTATTACTCCACTGTGTTTGGACAAGCGCCGCGGATGGTGGTTAACCGGGGTGCCGGCTCATCTTAATAAACTCAAACAATTGAGAAAAGTACACACACAACCTGTTAGACGCCATCTATGCTGCTCTTAACAAACCACCTAACCTTAGCCAGTATTATGTCACAGTTAATTGTCTCTTACGACATGTTCTTTGTGGGGCAGTGGTGTTATTCTTGTCCTTGTCGTACACAAAGACCCTGGTGGACCATCCGGGACGAAGACAATTATATTTAATCACATTTTTGTTCAGTCAATTGAACATGGAGGCTGTGTGGCTTATGGGTGAAACTCGCTCGGTTTTCACAATCCCAACGTTCCGGGTTCGATTCCCACTTGTGTCCAGTTTGGCAAGTACTGGGTTTTTTCTCGGGCGAATGCTCCTCCACGTACGAAAAGTAATGGCAACCTACCGTACTGCACACTTGCCAAGAAACTTATAACAGCCAAATAGGTGGCGGTTGTAAGAAGCTACGTTCTGTAAAAGGACATGCGACTTACTTACAATTGAACATCAGAGTTTGACTGTTTCATGAAGAAGAACAAACTAGTCTTAAAGAAATTGCTGTTTACTTGGACACATCCCTTCTATCCCAAATTCTAATCGTATTGTTATTCAGTAATTTGGATATCGGAGCGTGACAGTTTCATGAAAAATTATTGGTTATAGGTCAGCAACGTTGTGTCCTATACTGGGATTAATATATGCTATATATATATGTGTGTGTGTCTATGTGTGTGTTTGTGTGTATACATATATATATATATATATATATATATACACACACGAGAGGCGATCAAGTCAATCTGGGCCTTTTTTTTCAAGTAATCATAATACCATTTATGTGTCGATATAATTTCCTGCAAACACTTTTGCACTTATCCCAGCTTGCAAGTAATGCTTGAAAAGCTTCAGCGCGTAAATATTTATCAGTATGTCTGAACCAATCCAGGACAGCCTGTTTCACTTCGTCATCAGTTCTGAAATGCTGATCTCTCAGGAATTCTTTTAGAGGTCCAAACAGGTGAAAATCGCTTGGAACGAAGTCTTGGCTGTAAGGTGGATGTGGCAATACCTCCCGGACGAGTTGCTGGAGATAACACATAGTTCGGTGAGCCGTATGAGGTAGATCGTTATATTACAGGAAAATGGCGCCCCTTGTGATCAAACCAGGACGTTTCTTCCGCAGACGATTACGCACATCACACAAAATGCGTATGTACTGTTCACTGTTGATAGTGGTACCAGTGGGTACAAAATTGTCGCATGTTTCACACCTCTTTTCACAAGAACATTCATCACAACACACTGTTCCAAGGAAGCATTAACAGTGTTGTCCGTCATTTGTTGTATCTGTCACATGACTGGCGCATTACAAGTGCCACTAACTAATGATAGTAGTTCCCGCACCCTATAACCCATTCAGGTTGTTGTTGAATGCCCACAATGAGTAGGATTACTCGTTTGTGAGCGCTAAAAAGGACGTTAAGTGGCAGGTTTTCGTAGCTTTCATCACATCCCGAGCGTGCTGATGAAGGTGGACCGGGTAAGTTGTGCTATGCTTGGCTTCATCTGCGCGTGGCTCACTACTACGGGGAACACGTCGATCACTCCCCTTGTTAGCCAGGCTGTCATGAAAACAACCTGTTTTTAGGAAGGACTGCGGGGAAGTCAATGCGAGGGACATGGCCAGTAATCCAGTATATTTTGCTTGACCCTAAAATGTCTGATCAGTATGTTGTGCCTATGGTTGTGCCTGGATAGACGTTAGTCTTCCTCCCCAACCTATTCAGGTAGAAATAGAACAACAAGTCTAGGTTTGAACTGAACGCCCCTCGTATAAACGGAGTACATAAATCCCTCGACAGAACGAATTTACTACAACAACCGACCCATCACGCATCTAACAATAAAAGAAATAGCTGTGACTCTTAACTGCACACACCAAAGAGAAGTAGAAAAGCACTTACCCTGTCTTGATCGCGTCTTTGGTAATCCAGTGAAGAAAATAGACAATCCTAAAGATGATCCAGTCATATTTGACAAGAATATTCACAATTAAGTATTTGAAACAACAATAATCCAGTTTTGTTTTGTTTTAAACAATGCACACACACAATATATAAGGCATCTACGCAGTGGGATAGCTGTACAATCCAATGTATCCAAATTAAGTATTTGGAATTAAGAAACACAAATAATGTACAGTTCAACAAGTATATTTGTCTTTCAAACAAAACGTTGGAAATATAAAAGATAAACATTCCGAGTCACCTCTTGTTTAGTCAAAGTGTGTTTGCTTTTTTTTTTTCTTCAAATATCGCAAATATTGAGATCGGCCGACTTTAGTGATTGTTCAGTGTCGCCCTTTATGAGTTGTACTCATGGCATTCACGACTATATAGTAAGGTAGCACGTATTGTCTCATTGTGAGATTTTCTGTACTGTGTCAATATTTTCAAGGCAAAAGCAAAGGCCGTCGTCTATCGTAGATGATGATGGCATAATTAATTTTGCTAGCGGTATTTTTAGTAAGGATTAACTACGCTACTTTTTATCCCCACTCTCTCGTCTCCAACCGCCTGATCCCAGTGACAAGTCAAGGACAATACGACTAGAGGGCGACTATGAGATGCAGGGGACTCGCGAAAAAGACTGAGTCCGGAGTCAAACCTACACCACCAGATCACGACTTCACAACGGAATCCCCAATTTTCAAGGCAGAGCATCTGAATATCAGTGCTAGATTCTAACAGTTCTCTTAAGAATAATCCTCATTGGACTCCAGGTATACCTATAGATGCCCAGTTCCTCTCAGCAAATGGTGAATAGTGTAGATAGAGATGGTTCATGTAGCTCGCTGGTTGTACACACTCCTGCTCCGCCCTCTCAGACGCCTTTCTCTGCTGGACCTGCGATATGGTTTCAAAATCCTGTAATCTGTGCTTTGCTGGTTTATCGACTGCAGTCTCTTTTTACAAAAGGATGGCGTTGGTCATCTTCAAAAACTCACGTCTATCCATTGCCAATGTTCCTACTTAAGACCAGAATTCCAGTTCCTTCATTGCCACAAATCCCAGCATGGCCAGGACAGTACATTCATACAAATACTTCAAGGCTGGGAGACCGCACTATCCATAGTGAAGAAACACTTCGGTTCCAATTCTGTCCACATCTTCACCATATAGGCTACATGCCAAGTTGTGGGCCATCCGTCCTAGTTCTGTCCATATCTTCAACATATACAAGCCAAGTTGTGGGCCATCCGTCCTAGTTCTGTCCACATCTTCAACATATACAAGCCAAGTTGTGGGCCATCCGTCCTAGTTCTGTCCACATCTTCACCATATAGGCTACATGCCAAGTTGTGGGCCATCCGTCCTAGTTCTGTCCACATCTTCACCATATAGGCTACATGCCAAGTTGTGGGCCATCCGTCCTAGTTCTGTCCACATCTTCACCATATAGGCTACATGTCAAGTTGTGGGCCATCCGTCCTAGGTCTGTCCACATCTTCAACAAATACAAGCCAAGTTGTGGGCCATCCGTCCTAGTTCTGTCCATATCTTCAACATATACAAGCCAAGTTGTGGACCATCCATCCTAGTTCTGTCCACATCTTCACCATATAGGCTACATGCCAAGTTGTGGGCCATCCGTCCTAGGTATGTTCACATCTTCAACATATACAAGCCAAGTTGTGGGCCATCCGTCCTAGGTATGCCCACATCTTCAACATATTCAAGCCAAGTTGTGGGCCATCCGTCCTAGTACTGACCACATCTTCAACATATACAAGCCAAGTTGTGGGCCATCCGTCCTAGTTCTGTCCATTTCTTCAACATATACAAGCCAAGTTGTGGGCCATCCATCCTAGTTCTGTCCACATCTTCAACATATAGGCTACGCACCAAGTTGTGGACCATCAGTTCCAATTATGTCCACATCTTCAACATATACAAGCCAAGCTGTGGGCCATCCATCCTAGTTATGTCTATATCTTCAACATATACAAGCCAAGTTGTGGGCCATCCATCCTAGTTATGTCCACATCTTCAACATATACAAGCCAAGTTGTGGGCCATCTGTTCCAGTTCTATCCACATCTTCAACATTTACATGCCAAGTTGTGGGCCATCCGTTCCAGTTCTGTCCACATCTTCAACATATATTCTACGCACCAAGTTGTGGACCATCAGTTCCAATTATGTCCACATCTTCAACATATACAAGCCAAGCTGTGGGCCATCCATCCTAGTTATGTCCACATCTTCAACATATACAAGCCAAGTTGTGGGCCATCCGTCCTAGTTCTGTCCACATCTTCAACATATACAAGCCAAGTTGTGGGCCATCCATCCTAGTTATGTCCATATCTTCAACATATACAAGCCAAGTTGATGGCCATCCATCCTAGTTATGTCCACATCTTCAACATATACAAGCCAAGTTGTGGGCCATCTGTTCCAGTTCTATCCACATCTTCAACATTTACATGCCAAGTTGTGGGCCATCCGTTCCAGTTCTGTCCACATCTTCAACATATAGGCTACATGTCAAGTTGTAGGCCATTGTTCCATTCTGTCCACGTGTTAGAAACTTTATTGTCTGAGGGCTGAACATGAGCTGAGAGCAGCCAGAGACTAATAACTGGCTAATTTCATCAGGGTCAACGAAACAAAAGCTGACCAACACTTTATTCTGACACCAAGCGGTGGCCCTAGAAACAAACTGCACTAATGTAGTCTGGCTACAAGAATAGGGATCATAGTTGGAAAATGAACCTTGTACTCAATAATGCCAGCTGAAACTGGATGTGTCAGGTCGAAAGGCACAGACATCACAGTATCACTGTGGTCGAGAGGTAAGGCACTCGCCTCTCAAAGCGATGAACGGAAATAGCGTGTCTTCGTGCCCCGTGTGTGTCAAGTGGCCCCTAGTCTCAAAGGAGGTGGGACCAGAGTGCCTGCAGCCTGATTTACCTCCAGTCATCTTGATTTATGTCTTGTCACTGTCAAAATGTAGTTCGAGACAAGAGAGTGAGGTTGATGACCAGCGCAGCTTCTTCCTTTCTGTAATCCAAATATATCGCAAGTTACGTCATCAAGACAAAACCGCCTGATGATGTCGCCATCTTTGCTTGCGATGGGCAAATAACTATAAGCTATGATACAAGGCCCTTTTCAGGTTAAACACCGGAAAAGTATTAGGTCTCAGATATGTATTAACAGCAAGCTAGTTAACCATTTACAGCTTGGTAGACTAGATTCTATTGGTACTGGGGATCAAACTTCGGATCTTTGTCAGGAGAAACAATAGCTTTGCCACTGTTGTGCTCACAATATACAAAGTTGGAAACACAAATATTCTCTTTCGAGAATGGTGGAAAAACCAGCAACCAGCTAGGATACTTTTTGGTACACTTTCTTACTCGGCCATCCACAGAAAAGAAGACGGGAATGACTATATAAACAATGACAACAACTCTATAAAAATACATTTTATTATTGCATTGAACCATATACAATACATTTCATCTCACATTCTGATCTTTCAGCACATTTCATTCTGACTGGCTATTCATTTTGTTAGAAAAATTAACAAAAAACATACAAATAAAATGAATCACAAATCAATCAAGAAATTAATCTGATAGAAGATTGACTGATTGTAGTAGTTCACAATCACAGGATTGTCTCAAAGTAGAAGGATTTAAAATAAGAGAAAAAAAAAGAGGGGTGGGTGGGGGGAAGAGTAGAGATAATCTGTGTGTGTAAATGCATTTACATTATAAATGCAGGTGTGCAGGAAAGAACAAGGCAACAAACAATACACAGGAAATTAAGGAGAGAAAGTGGGGGAAGATAGGTTGTTTGTCCAATGCTTCCAAAGAGGACCGTATTGGCATCTGTCAATCCTGGAGTGGGTTCAGAGGTGGCTGATCAAATCAATGTGAGCCCGGAAATGTCTGTCACACTGAGGGCAGAGAAACACTGTCTGTCTGTCAGCAACTCGTCACTTGCCTTTTGTGTGGCCAGTCGCCGTGCAGCTTCCTTGATTCTTATCTGCTCCATATGTGCCGTGTCAGTAGAGTTTTTACTATGCCAGGCAAAGTGATCAAATTGTTCACCCAATTTTCAAGGTCAATCTCGTTCTTCAGTGATGCTTTCAGAGTGACTTTGCAACGTTTTATTTGGCCACCATGAGCTCGCTTGCCTGAATCAAGCTCGCCATAGAATATTTTCCTTGGAAGACGCTCATATGACATATAGATAACATGGCTAGTCCATCTAAGCTGCGATTTGTACAGAGTTATGAAATTGTATGGAAAGGGAACTGATATGCCAGCTAAACAAACTCTCAGACCACAGTAAAATCACCCTCCAGTGGATTCCAGCTCACTGCGGCATACCTGGGAATGAATGGGGGGGACAGGCTAGCCAGGGAGGGAAGACAAAGAGAACAATTCACCCACCCAGTGTCACTGCCAGAAGTCAAGGCAAACATTAAAAAAAAATATAAACAACAGTGGATAGAGAGAACAAACAGTAAATACCCTCAGGACCCAATCAATAGACTGAATAGGAAACAGTATACCACAATTTTTCACCTCAGAACAGGTCATTGCAGACTAAATGCACACATGCATAAAATGAAAGCAGCACAGACTGCACGATGCACGTATCAGAGGACCCCAGACTCCAGAACACATCCTGCAAACATGTCCACTGCACCAAGACATTCGTGAGAAGACCTGGCCCAAGGAGAGAAACATACAAGACAAACTGTGGGGAACCATTGAGGACCTGCGACTGACATGTTACTTCATGGATGCACCACATCTGGTGACATAAAAGGAGCATACGAAACCGAATGCAAAGAAGAAGAAGTACAGAGTTGTGTGGATAGGACCACATTTCTAAAAGTAGCGTGACAGCATAACCAGTCATGCACTGGATTGACACCCACAGGGAAAGAGATCAGTGGAAAGGCCAAACAATACTTGGCGGCAAAGGCGTCGAGGAGAAAGTCAGTTCAATCGCGGTCTCTCTTCCGCAACACAGCACAAAGCAGAAAGCCTCATTAAAAAAATCACAGAAGTGAGATTAGATAGCGCTTAGCCCAAGAAGTCTCGCTGTATTGCAAGACTGCTAGACCATCTACATCAACGGAATTCATCCAACTATGAGAAAGTATACACCAATTTCGAGAGCTTTGATATGACTGTTTCCTTTGTTAGTCTTATTGGTATGCATGTCCGATGGTGAATGAGGATAAAGAAGACAACACTGATTTCAACCAGTACAAAAAAAAAAAAAGAACGTAAAGTCTGTTCTATTATTTGGCTCCGCAACATGAAGGACAACAAAGCATTTGTTAATTGTCTGAATGGCAATATATTTTTCATGTTGTTAAATGTATTTTGGCTATTGCTATTCTCTTCTTCACCTTCATCTCACATCTACCATCATCTGGTATGATCTGTTCAAGGTATAAGACACTATATACCTCTTCAGAGTCTTCTAAACCAATATTAAAACATTAAGATAAGTAATATTGATCAAATATTGATTCTCAAACATGGAAATAATTGTGAAATATTATGGGAAAAAAACCAATTCAAGGTTAACAATAATGTTATCTAATGGTAAGATACATACGCTTCGAAAGGCACAGTCTAACATAGCCAGACAGGCTCTTACATGAAATTCTCAGGGGAAAAGAGACAGAGGTAGACCCAAAAGAGAATGGAGAAGAGAATGTGAGAAGGAGCTAAAATTAAATAATTACACCTGGAGAGAGGCAGAAAAAGCAGCCCAGGACCGTGTATACTGGTGAGATGTTGTCGATGGTCTATGTACCGATAGGAGTGACGGGCTTTGATTGATTGAATGGCAAGATATGGTATTGTTCCCACATACCGGTCCCCCTGTATCTTCTTCTTCCTTTAATTCCTGGTAAGTTATTCACTGTTATTCATATATCAGTTATGGGGTACTGTTTACAGTGCTTTCTTTTACACCTAACAAACTACTCCACACTCAGTAGGGCTTTGGGCTGTATGGGACATGCAACAAAATGGGTTGGAGAGTCTTCTACCATAGAGAGGTTATGGAGATAAATCTGAAAGTTCAAAAGTTTGAGTTGGAGAAACTTAACATAATGATCATCATCTTAGTCTTAGTCGACCTGTACTTCTAGAAATGCAGATGCCCCTGTGCAGGTCCCAGTGTGAGCTGGATGTGGTCCGGACGAGGATTTCCTGCTTAGCGGGCTAGGCTCAAGCAGCTAATTACTCTGCTGCATTGGGACAAGTGCTGCGAAGGGTGGTTAACTGATGTGTGAATCCATATTACTAGACCCAAACACTAGATTAAAGTAGACCCGCAGCCTGTTAGGCGTCATCTATGCTGCTCTTAACCATGGTCTTTGCTATGCCATGTCACACGGTTAGTGGCCACTTATGACATGCTCTCTGTGGGGCAGTGGTGCTATTCCTGTCCTCGTCATACACAAAGACCCCGGCGAACCACACAGGAAAATGATCATAATTGACAGCTAAAATACATATGTTCAAACAGATAAGCTAATTACAAATTTTAAAACCAAAAAAAAAATGCATGCAATAAGTTACACCAGGCTGTTGGCCCTCAATGTTACAAGACTAATAAAGCTTAAATAAACATCAGAATAGGACACAACTGAAATAACGACGTACGAGGGCGAGGTAGATAAAACATATAGACAAACTAGACACGAAAGGTGAAAAATGAATACCCACATATTTGCAATTCATATGAGAGCACTTAGATTTTTGCAGATCATACAAGAGTACTAATATTTTGTGCATATAATATTGATCACCGAGATTTTTTGCACATAATATATAGAACTATGATTTTTTTTACACAGTACAAGAGTACAATATTAGCCAGAGTGAGTGAACAAAGATTATTGCAATGCCTCACAAAAGCATCCTGACTATTGTGCATCGTAAAAGAGAATAAATATTTCTGTACATAGGTCGAGCACCAAGAGTATTTCCACATCACAGAAATACACCACACTTTTTTCACGTTATACAAAAGCAAAATATTTTTGCATATTTCACAAATCTTTTCTTTTAACCTTCACTGAAAACTTAACTCAGTCTTTATACTGATTTAGAAGACTCTGCAGAGCCTGTGTACAACCAGTTTCATTTACATTTCTTAGCTCTAAAATCTATGTGCATACAACTCTATTCATAAATGCATTGATCGTCCTTGCCTTCACTACTTCCTGTGGCAATGCATTCTAAGCATTCACCACTCACTGATTATAACAATTTTTCTTAATATCTAAACTGGAACTTTCTTTAGTTAATTTGTAGCTAGGCCGTCAACAATTATTTCCACAAAACCTCCTCCCATAATACCCCCTAAATATTTTCCCACAGAAATGACATTATTTGTCAGACAAAAAGTACCAAAATTGTTAAATTTTATGCACAAATATCACCATTTGTTACATATCATGTAAAAACAACAGGATTTGTTTTACATGACACAAAAATACATTGATTTTTGCGCCAAATAAAAGAGAATAACAATTTATAGATGTGGATTGATGTGATCCCTGTAGTAGTGAGCACCACGCAGATGAAGTCAAGCACACCACAATAGCCTGGACAACCCTGCCCGCACTTCATTGGCATGTTCAGGATGTGAGGAAAACTTCTGCAACCGGTCCCGTAACGCCCTTTTCAGGACGCACAAAAGTGTAACCTTTCTCATCGTCGGCATTCTTCTTTCTTCTTTGTTCATCCTCAGATCAAGATTCTGGTTTCCCTCATAAAGGACATCGTTGTTTGTAAGGCTGTTTTATTTCCATACAGCTTGCTCAGACTCTCTGACTGAGGATTACTATGTCCTCAGTATACCTTAGATGGTTGAGCATTTCTCCATCAATATTGATACCTGTGTCTTCCTAATTTAGTTTTCTGAAGACTTCCCCTAGAGCCGATGTGTATAGCTTTGAAGATACCGTATTGTCCTGATGAATGCGATGCTGTGTTGGTATGTTGATTGATAGAACATAGTAATCTCGTTTGAACAACCCTCATTTATCTATTCTATCAGCTGAAAATATTTTTGTAAAGTATACAATTCATACTGAGGGGACACGGTGGTCTCGAGGTAAGGTGTCTGCCTTGAGTGCCGGAGGTCGTGAGTTCAAATCACAGTGGAGACCGGGATTCTTTTGCGTGAATCTTCTGGTTAAAATTCCCCTGATCTCTGGGTAATGAGATCGGACTCCCGTGATCAGTGTCGAGCACGTTAAAAATCTCTTCGCAGTTAGAAATTGAAAAAGAGTATGCTTACGGCCCCTGCCCAGACGAAAAAATACTCTAGTTAAAAATCTACCCAAATTATTTGTATTTCCCCCAGGCCTTTTAGCTGCAGGAAATTGTAAAATATCTACTACGAATAGCTGATAGTCTTCGGCTACCTGGCAACAGACATTAACAAGCCTGTTTGAATACCAGGATTCCAAGTACAATTCATACTTGATGAAAAGTATGAATTATATTTTTTTATAATATTCATAACTAATTGCATCATATGCTAAACTGAAGCATAATTCCCTCCCTTGAAATTCTAAAGTGGCTAGCTAGGAGGGAATTTCCTCTGCTATAGATATATTATTGTGCATGTTTAAAAACATGAGAATGAATTGTCCACACTGTGACTACTCCAAACATCATATTGAACTAGAATAACCACACTTATTGGTCACTTATTTTGTCTGCTAAAACCGTGTCAGTCTTCCATTATGCATTCCAACAACAGTGACATCTCTCACACCCTTAGCTTGTGGAATATATTGATGTACTTCTACAATCTTCTCTCTTCTTCTTTCCTCAGCTTCTTTGTTCTTGTCAATCCTCTTGGAGTCCTTAGGAGTTCTCTCAGACAGCTGGAGAATGAAAAAAAAATAAAAAAAATTTAGATGAGCTGAAGTAAATGTGTTTCATAGAATCACAGAATACATAAACTTAAGCGATAGATGGTCAATCCTTATCAACGTCATTAGCAACTGAGAGTCCTGGTTGGAGCCTGTCACGACGTCCTTGAACAATTCAATATTAGCCCCTTAATGTTCTTCTATAATTTTAAAAAACCGTACAAGTTTACTGACCTCCAAAGAAGAATCCAGTTCATGAGATGAGAAATGCTGGGTTCGCTCCCCATCACAGCACTGGTTGTTACCCAGAGGAAGCAAACCATTAGAAAATGCAGGAGGAAGCAGACACTTACATAAATTGCATGCCGAAGTTGGGTGCACTGATAAAAACTTAGTGTAACGCACATTGCCTTGGGGAATAGATATATAAGGCGAATGCAAAAGAAATAAAAGAAATATTGATATCTTCTTCCTCTACAATCACTGCTCATTTAGAATGGAATTCCAGATTCTTCGAAAATGTCAGCTGTTTTTTTTCCAGGGTCTTAATACTGCCATAGTTTCTCCTCAAGGGGAGTGGGAGTGAGCATTATCTGTCTCCTCAGATCTCTGTACTGGGAGCAGTTCTGAAGTGCATGTGCTGCTGTCATACATGTTTGTCAGGAAGAAAGTAACATAGGCCGGTGGTACTTATCTTGAATTTGGTGTATATTTGGTGTCTCATTCTGTAGTGGTCAGTTCGGAGATGATAACCTGGTCTTTTCTAGACAGTTGGTAGTATCTGTCATCTTTGTCATGTCTGGGGTGTCCTGCCACTTTACATTGTACTGCCCTTTTAACTATGGGGAGAGGAAACTAATGTCTGGTCAGACAGAACATACTGATCAGCCTATGTAAGTCAGGGTCAAGGTAAATATACTGATCAAGACCACACTTGGAAACAGGCTATTTCGTGGCAGTCTGGCTGAAGAAGTAGCAATCGACATGATCCCCATAGTAGTGAGAGTCCCGCAGATGAAGCCAAGCATAGCACAATAGCCTTAAAGACCCCAGTACACCTTTAACTGCACATTTAGGATGTGAGCAAAGCTACTTACACACGTTTCAGGGAGTACAAAAGAGTAAAACATACTTATCATGGACATTAACTCTTAGTATCCGAGGCGCACCCTAAGAAATCATTTCTGGCCTCCTTTTTCTGGGGCTCCCGCTGAGAAATCAGACAACCATTGCCTCTTGAACACTATTTTCATGCAGAGTTACAAATAGTTTGCCCACATTTTTGTTCAATCAAATGAACACTAGACCTTTGCATCAGTTTTAAAAAAAAGCTTTATGTAGAAATATCGTCTATTAACATAAACTGGTATGTTCTGTTCGTCTGTAGTTGGTAAACATATTACTTTTTTTGTTACGAGAAGTGGGTTGAAACACAAATGATCGCAAACAGAAATTCCCAGTCAAGCAAGCATCAGCACATTCAAAGACTTTTCAAAGACATCCGAAGGTGCTGGGTTGGCTCCCCATCACAGCATTGGCTGTTACCCCGGGAAAGCAAACCCTTAGAAAATGCAGGAGGAAGCAGACCCTTACATAAAATGCATGCTGAAGTCGGATGCACTGGGCCGACCAGCGCAAAGTAAAAAAAACCACAGTGCAATGCACACCACCTTGGGGAATAGATAAATAAGGCGAAAGCAACAAACAAAATATTCATTGATTGAATTATAAAATGATGATTTATCGAGTGGGGATAGTTAGAATTCACTTGTATTCAGAAAATTATTGTACTTGTTAGACTCTAAAGACATGGGGGCGTCTTCCCTGGCTGGACCTAGTGACTAGCTCTAGGCATAGTAGAGAAGTCACTACTTACTAGAGGAACAAATTATGTTTCAATAACAAGTAGAAGATCGAGATAGATTCGAACTTAGACATATAGGATGTAGAACACCTAAATTATGATTTTTTTCTTATTGTGACAAATAATTTCAAAATGCATGCAGAATGTTTATTTATCTCAAGACACAAATAAAACTTTCCTAACTTCTGTGAAAACGGATATACTCTACATTGATAAGTTTCTGTGTTGCTGAAGAATTTAAATAATATTGTAAGTACATTACTTTCTGTTCTGTTTTGTAAATTTATATTTGTTCTATTCTAATCTTTATGTATCTTTCATATATATTTCAAACTGTTTATATATTTAACTATGTTCATATAATAGGCCTTTCATTTCTGCATATTTTGACATGTAACATTTGGAGTTTATCCTTTTAATAAATACACTAATCTAAAATCAATAATAGCAATCCCGTTTTTATTATGGGTTTTGATTTTCATAGTTGATATATTGACATGATTCTCATTATGTTAAGCAAAATCGGTATCATTGCACAACCGGCAGACAGATCCTAATGTAGTATCAGCCACAAGACTATCTCACATACCTACCTGTTGTTCAGCTATGACTTTTGGTCGAGCTCCTCCTCCATTATAACTGATCAAAGACTCGTAACCCGAACTGCTCCCAACACTATCTTCCCTGAAGTGCACTTTGTGGCCTTTACCACTGGCATAACTATGACCATTAGTCTTCAAAACACTGCCTGATATGCGACCACTGTTGGAATTTGGGCTACTGCAGTTGCTGCTTGCAGCTGAAGAGTGCAAATCTCCATTGTCTGATGTGAAGGCCCTTTGAGAAGTCAGTGATGCACTCTCACCTAGAGGATGAGAAAGGTGAAACAATTGTGCAAGAACTAAGTCAATCATTATTTTCTGTTGTTGTTTTACTTAAAGTTTGTTTTATATATATATATATTTATATTTACATAAAAATGAAAGTCTATATTTTTGTTGTTTGATATATTGTTAATTTCTTTTACAATTCTAAACAGTTGCACCGATCTGAACAAAATTTAACACAGTTGCCTTTGTTATAACTTTCAGTTAGCTTTTAGAAACTGGTTGTATACAGGCTGCAGAGTCTTCTAAACCAGATGTTAAGTTAGTTAAGGATAATACAGGTTGTTTTGGTTTGTGAAAGATAGAAAAGAAGATTTGATTTCGAAATGCTTACAAAGGTAGTATTGATAAATATGGATGATGACCTCATGACTAAATTTGCTTTGTTTGATGTCAAATGTGCATGTCTGATACCATGTGAGCTTTAAGTTTGTTGATATCACAGTACCAATAGAGAGCATACGTGAGATATGCACACAAGTGCTTCTGGAAGTCAATTCCGAATTAGTTAACATACTATTCTTCGACCTTTAACCTTTTACGATTGTTTCTTCAAGACATAATTTTCATATAAAGTATTGCCGACATTATTATTAAGAAAAAATTACAGTGCATGCATATGATGAGAGGATTGGGCGGGTTGAGGGTGAAAGAGATGGTGTAGGTACTGACAGTTAGGGAAGGTTAGAGATTGGAGGATTTATGAGAGAAGAAATGGGCAGGCTGAGACGGGGAAAGAAATGGACACGCTGAAGGGGGATGAGAAGGGTGGAAAAACAGTTGCAATGGGGATTTTCAGGAGGTGAGAAAGGAATTGTTTAAATTAACAACTTTCATATTTATCCCTGGCAACGTCGGAGGAACAAGATTTAATGGTTGAGAGAGGACAAGAGATGAATTAATTTAGAGTGGCAGCTTGGGCAATAGAGAAGAGATTGGCAGTTTGAAGGAAAGAGACTGCCAGGATAAAGGTGAAAGAGATTGGTGACCTGTATATTACAGTAGTATCTAAGTTTGTTTAACACAGTAGCAGCCTTTTAGAGAAAGAGAAATCAGTTCCAAGGCAGCAATTGCCATTGGGGATGAAGATAACTATTCATACACTAAGCCACATCCTATGTGAGGTAGTGTGGCCAGCTCCCTTCCTTGCTGTTTTGCCTTCTCCAACTAATAGGTCACAGCTGGAGGAGCGGTCGTACAAGGCACGAACCCCAGCTGGAATTTTATCGTGTCTGTCCGTGACCTTGAATCCTTGCACACTATAATCTGTCGTAGTTACAGTTACAGTGTAACTATTCTTTGCTTCATTTTCAGACTCTGGAAACACACTGGTGACCTACATAATATAGTAGTATCTAAGTCTGTCTATGAAAGTAGTAACCCCTTTCAGTCATCCCTGATTATAATAGTCCCTTGCAGTCATGACTGGCAATAGTAGCCCCTTTCAGTAATGACTGACTATAGTAATCCCTTTCAGTCATGACTGACTACAGTAGTCCCTTTCAGTCATGACTGACTATAGTAGTCCCTTTCAGTAATGCCTGACTATAGTAATCCCTTTCAGTCATCACTGATTATAATTGTCCATTTCAGTAATGGCTGACTATAGTAGCCCCTTCAGTCATCACTGATTATAATAGTCCCTTTCAGTCATGACTGACTATAGTAGCCCCTTTCAGACATCACTGATTATAATAGTCCCTTTCAGTCATAACTGATTATAATATTCCCTTTCAGTCATGACTGACTACAGTAGCCCCTTTCAGTCATCACTGATTATAATTGTCCATTTCAGTCATGACTGACTATAGTAGCCCTTACAGACATGACTGACTATAGTAGCCCCTTTCAGTCATGATTAACTTGATTAGCCACTTTCAGTCACAACTGACTACAGTAGCCCATTTCAGTCATGACTGACTATAGTAGCCCCTTTCAATCATGACTGACTATAGTAGCCCCTTTCAGTTATGACTGACTACAGTAGCCCTTTTCAGTCATGACTGACTAGTTTCCCCTTTCAGTCATGCCTGACTACAGTAGCCCCTTTCAGTCATGCCTGACTATAGTAGCCCCTTTCAGTCATCACTGATTATAATAGTCCCTTTCAGTCGTGACTGACTACAATAGCCCATTTCAGTCATCACCAACTCTAGTAGCCCCTTTCAGTCATCACTGATTATAATAGTTCCTTTCAGTCATGACTTACTATAGTAGCCCCTTTCAGTCATGACTTACTATAGTAGCCCCTTTCAGTCATCACTGATTATAATAGTCCCTTTCGGTCATAACTGATTATAATAGTCCCTTTCAGTCATGACTGACTATAGTAGTCCCTTTCAGTCATGACTGACTATAGGATGATACGTCCATGGAATGGTAACTCTTGGTGTTCTCTCCTTCCAGCATTGTCATTTCATTTCTCTGTGTTCCAAGACCTTTTTCTCACTCAGCATGAGGTGGTGGCTCTTCAGAGCACACTTCCACTTGGATCGGACGCCGATATATCAGACTCACGTCTAGTGCCTTCACGTGCCACTTTCACACATTTGTGAACCTCTTCTGTGGTTGATCGATTGTTCTGTTGCTATCCGCCAGCTGTCCATAAAAGATAGCTTTGGGGATGCGACCATCTTACATGCAGCAAACATGACCAAGCCATCAAAGTCTTCGTTGCCTAAGGACAGTGTATATGATCAAGAGACTGATGTAACTATGCATCTCTGCATTTGACACTCTGTCCATTCATGTATATCTAAGAATAGAATGCAGGCACTGTAGATAGAAAGTGTTAAGTATGTGCTCCTGTTTGACATATGCCCAAGTTCCGCTATCACACAGGAGCATGCTTCTACCGAAAACGGATGTGTCGGATCTAAAGGTGCAAATATCGCAGTCAAGCTGAACTAGTGACACAAAGCATTCCGTTCTCCGGACTAACTCCTGCTACTTGCAAAGCCCTGTTCAGGGCTTGGTAGCGGGAAATTGAGAACAAACGCAGAAGAAGAAGAAGGAGCATGCTGACAACACATGCATTGTAAACCACGGCTTTGGCATTAATTGTAAGTTTCTGGTTTTCCCAAACACCAGTTGTGAGATGAGAAAATGTAGCAGCAGCTATGCCAATACGACTGTCTATTTCTGGGTCTACAGAGAGCTTGTTGCTTATGAGCAGAATAATCTAAATCTATGACAGACAATCCCAAATACCTTTTGTATCTTTACTGTCTAGCTTCATCTGATGCAGCAAGTCAGCTATAGAGGCATCCACATCATAGTCACACTCCAACAAGACATGCCGTACCATCTCCATGTCCTGTTATAAGATGTCAAACCATTAGAACAAATGGAATCTTTAACAGCATATTTCCTTTCATTTATACAATCTCTTATTCTATGACACAAGTAGCAAGGAAGAAGATTGGAGCGTTCGAAACAAAATGTTACAGAAGAGTCCTGAAAATTCCTTGGATAAAGAAAGTGACAAACAAAACCATCCTAGACAACCTGAATGTTGAAGAAAACTGGCTTGAATTTTTTCGGCCATGTCGAACGTCATTATGGATTGGAAAGAACGGTCATGAAAGGCATGGTACCTGGAAGACGATGCAGGGGTCGATCAAGGCAAAGATGGATACAAGATATCAACGATACTCAAAACATGAACATGGACCAGGCGGGAAGGTTGACTGCAGACAGAGACTCATATCGGCTGGCTGTGATGAGAGTGACATTCTCCAAAGGACATGCTAAATGATGATGATGATGAATACAATCTCTTAACAGTTTGTGTGGCAAAACATTCTGATCGACATGTTAGTAGGGTTAGGCAAAATATACTGGCCAAGACACCTCGACTTCCCCGTAGTTCTCCCTGGAAATGGGCTGTTATTCTTGGCAGTCTGACTAGTGAGGTGGGGGAACGATATGATCCCCATAGAAGTCAGCAACATGCAGATGCACAACTGGATAGCAAGCATAGTCCAACTGGTCTGGAGGAGCTGGTCCACCTTCATCAGCACGTTCGGAATGTAAGGAAAGCTACTAGAACATGCCATTTAACCTCCTTTTCAGGGCCCAAAAAAGAGAAATCCTATTCATTGTGGGCATTCACAACAACAACATCAGTTTGTGTATGATGAGTGATAGGAAATGACGTATAAGGAGAAATATGATTGCTAGAGTGTACTTTTGTATATGCCAAAGAGACTCATCATTGCAGCTCTATGTTCCAATGAGTACCAGAAGGAATGGAGTCAAGTTAGATCAGGTCACGGATCAAGTAGAATGGTCACTATAGTTCTATGTTCTAAAGATAACCAGGGAATAATGTCAAGTTAAGCCATGTCAAAGAGAGTGATCACTGCTACTTTATGTTCCAAGAGGAAGCAGAAAGAGTTGGCCAAGTTAAGGAGAGCTACTGTTACAACAACATGTTGTAAAGGGAAACAGAAGAAAAAGTCAAGGACACTGACTGTTGCAGCCACATATTGTAATGGGCCACAGACAGAACAGTCAAGAGAAGGTAATAAATTAAGTAAAGTACAGCGGTATGTTCCAATGGAACCAGAATGAATAAGTTAAGTCAAGTACAGCGGTATGTCCCAATGGAATCAGAATGAATAAATTAGGTCAAGTACAGCGGTATGACCCAATGGAATTAGACAATGAATGAGTTAAGTCAAGTACAGCGGTATGTCCCAATGGAATCAGAATGAATAAATAAAGTCAAGTACAGCGGTATGTCCCAATGGAATTAGAATGAATAAGTTAAGTCAAGTACAGCAGTATGTCTCAATGGAACCAGAATGAAAAAGTCAAGTCAACGAATGCATCATGTTCCAATGGAACCAGAAAGAGTAAGTTGAATCAACGACTGTAATATGTTCCAATGGAACCAGAAGGGATAAGTCAAGTCAAGGACAGAGGTATGTCCCAATGGAATCAGAATGAATAAGTCAAGTCAACGACTGCATCATGTTCCAATGGAACCAGAAGGAGTAAGTCGAATCAACGACTGCAGCATGTTCCAATGGAACCAGAAGGAGTAAGTCGAATCAACGACTGTAATATGTTCCAATGGAACCAGAAGGGATAAGTCAAGTCAAGGACAGAGGTATGTTCCAATGGAACCAGAAGGAATAAGTCAAGTCAAGAACTACAATATGTTCCAACGGAACCAGAAGCAATAAGTCAAGTCAACGACTGCAGTTTGTTCCAAAAGTAACCAGAAGCAGTAAGTACAGAAAAGTGACAATCACAGCACAATCAAGACATACAAGAAATAAAAGTAAAAGAAGAAAATCACAAGCAAGAATGTTATATTAGAAAAGAAAACAGAGTTAATTCCATAGCAGCAAATGCAATCAAGGATCATGTGTTGTTTGATACCTCACTATACTAGCATTTTCTGAACTGAGGTGACAAGTTTCCTTTATTACCACATATATCTTTCTCTAAGTCAGGTATCTATATAGAGCTCAGTATACTGATATTGGAAATCGAGCCTGCTCTAACCACTCTGTCAGTTAAGAGTGATATAGGGAGGGATAAAGAAAGGGACAGATAGGAAAAAATGGACAGAGGCAATGAAAGACATTGTAACAGTGACACTGAGACAGAGTGACAGTGACAGAATGACACAGACACAAAGATGCATAGTAAAAGTGACAAAGAGTTACACAGAAAGAATGACACATAGAGAAAGACACAAGAAAGAAAAACAATGACACACAGAGAATGACCCACACAGAAAGACACAAGAGAGAAAGGCAATGACACAGAGAGAATGACACAGGGAAAGACACAGAGAGAATGACACAGGGAAAGACACAAGAGAGAAAGGCAATAACACAGAGAGAATGACACATTAGGAAAGACACAAGAGAGAAAGACATTGACACATGAAGAATAACATATAAGGAAAGACACAAGACAGAAAAATAATGACACAGAGAGAATAACAATTACACAGAGACAATGGCACAGAGAAAGACACAAGAGAGAAAGATAATGACACATAGAGAAAGACAAGAGAGAAAGACAATGGCACAGTGACACTGACATAGGGAAACACAATGACACAGGGACAAAGAGAGACATAGTAACAGTGACAGATAGTGACACAAAGGCAAAGAGAATGACACAGAAAAATATAATAACACAGGGATGATGACACATAGAGAGGGACGATGACACAGAAACAATGACACATAAAAAAAGACAATGACACAGATATAAAGACAATGACACACAGAGAAAGACAGATAGTGAGAGAGAGAGTAAATAAAACTAATCATACAGTACCCACCATACAATTAGTTGCTATAGCCACCTCTGCCTCGATGTCCTCGAGCCCTCGCTTAGCACTGACCACTCCGCCAACAGCTCCTGTCCCAGACTTCAAATGATTACTTCTCCTTTCTAACTCAATGTCCTGAAAACACAATAGAATGTACATGTACTAGTACATAAGTCTGTCTACAACAGGCAGATGTGGTACTGGTACTTCAAATAGTCACATAATCTAAACCAAGCAAAGATATAGACAGATTTGTCAAAGGTGGATAGATGACATTAGAGTGATTGTGCAGAGACACGGGCTCACATTGACCGACGCAATGGGATCAAGATGCTGAGCAGCGCATGACCTGCAGTGATCAGTGACCCATAGCTGACTGCTAGCGTCAGGGCCAGCGAATCATAGCTGCCAAGACCCTTCTACACCTCCACGCGGTGATCCTGGATAACAGGCTGCAGCAGGGCAGACTGGATAAGGAGAAGAGATCGAAGAGGGAATGCTAACCCGGTACTAATAAAATGCTTGCTGAAGTCCGATGTATTGGACCGAAAGGTGCAAATATTGCAGCCAAGCTGTAAACTATGACACAACGCATTCCGTTCTCTGGACTACATTCTGCTATGTAAGCCCTTTCAGGGTTTAGTAGTGGGAGATTGAGAACGAACGAAGAAGAAGAAGAAGACCGACGCAATGCACTTGGCGCATGATAGACGACTTAAGCTCCCCACGACGCTTAATGGCACAAGTGGAAAGAAAACTAACTAATTTATCAAAGGGACAAACAATAGGTACTATAACAACCTGAGCCGAGGTAGTGCAGTGGTCAGTGCAATGGCTTCCCAGCTGAGCGATTGGGGTTCGGACCAGAGATGGTTAAGGATTTTTTCCGATCACAAAACAACTCCTGGGGTCCAACCAGCCTAAAATATTGGGTACCAGAATAATCTGGAAAAGTAAAGGCGGTTAACAACATCAACTCCTAGTGTGCCATTGGTTAAGAAAAACATGGGCCTAAAACCATATATCCAATATGCCCCACTGCCTTGAAATATGGATCATTACTTACTTACCCTTCTTGTTTCCATATTATTTTTAATTATGTCACAAACATTTAGACTTACCAAAATTGTCACAAAGCACTGATAGTTTTCTTAACCAGATCGGCATATCCATTATTTTCCACCACTACAAACATATTTATAACATCTACATGAACAAACTAAACAGACCTACCTCAGAAAAGTCTGTTGCAACAACTTAACTTCATCACCCTAAGGAATGGGAAAACCTCCCAAATCCATGTTAAACAGAAAAAAATTGTTCAAAAATTGTCTAAAATAAAAAACAGTCATTGTATTGTTATCGGAACAGACGGAAGTTTTCGGTTCAAACGTTTCTATAGCAAAACAGGTTTTAACACAACGGATACACTGGTAAATATATAGAGCCATTGCCCTAGACTAATTAATGGACTTACTTTTTATAATGGCTACAACTTTCCTGGTTCATGAATCTGACTGATCACATGTATGTTTGAGTTGTGAGCTGTGACACTAAACACTTCACTACACCACCTCTGGAATGTGCGAATAATAGGGTGTGCAATGCCATGGGTTGGAATTTCTTCTAGTCTAGATGTGCTAGCCACTCATTTAAAAATTCTTCTTGCTCTTCGTCGTTCGTTCTCAAACTCTAGCTAACGAAGCTCTGAAAAGGGCTTTGCCAGTGCAGGATGTTGTACGCAGAACGGAATGCATTGTGTCATAGTTTACAGCTTGGCCGTGATGACTGCACTTTTTGGTCTGACACATCCGAGTTCAGCATGACATTTTTGGGTGCAGGGTTAGTCTTCCCTCTTCATTTACTTCTCCTTAGGCAGTCTGTCGTGTTGCAGTCGTTATCCAGGATCACAACGTTGAGGTGTAGAAGGGTCTTGACAGCTCTGTTTTGCTGGTCCTGATGCTAGCAGTCAGCTTTGGGTTGCTGACCGTTGCAGCTCATGCATTGCTCAGCATCTTAATCCCCCTTACAAAATGTATTCAGTGTTACAATGGTTCCGTTGTCATCTTTGTCACATCGTCCACCTGGAAACAAATTAGGGCAACCTCATCATGCAAAAACAAAGTGCCTCAGAGACTGCATGAACATTTAAACAATTTCTTGTACAGGCTTTCTGCTAGGAAGCAAACTTCATTCTCCTGTTGTAGTTAATAAAGGAAGGAACATACCTGCAAGCATATTCGTGCTGGGGATTCTGTGTTATCATCAGCCATTCGGACACTGCTGTAGTGATCACCATTATGATAAGATAAATGAAGCTGTTGGACTTTTCCATTGTTGGCAGTTGGGCCGTGAATCTGGAGAGAACATCAAGATATATAGTGATAACATCAAGGCATATTTAGAGTTCAGCAAGCGATATAGAGATATAACTATTATATATTGAGAGTGCAACAAGAGATATAGAGATATAAGTATTAGATATTGAGAGTGCAACAAGAGATATAGAGATATAAGTATTAGATATTGAGAGTGCAACAAGAGATATAGAGATATAAGTATTAGATATTAAGAGTGCAACAAGAGATATAGAGATAGAAGTATTAGATATTGAGAGTGCAACAAGAGATATAGAGATATAACTATTAGATATTGAGAGTGCAACAAGAGATATAGAGATATAAGTATTAGATATTGAGAGTGCAACAAGAGATATAGAGATAGAAGTATTAGATATTAAGAGTGCAACAAGAGATATAGAGATATAAGTATTAGATATTGAGAGTGCAACAAGAGATATAGAGATAGAAGTATTAGATATTAAGAGTGCAACAAGAGATATAGAGATAGAAGCAATAGATATTGATAATGCAACAGGAGTTATAGAGATAGCAGTTTGATATATTGAAAGAAGAATAATGAAAAACACGAAAGCTAAGCAATAAGAAATGTTAAACAGAAACAAGAGACATTGACAGAGCAGCATGAGATATTGAGAGTGTAGTAAGAGACATTGACAGAGCAGCATGAGATATTGAGGGTGTAGTAAGAGACATTGACAGAGCAGCATGAGATATTGAGAGTGTAGTAAGAGACATTGACAGAGCAGCATGAGATATTGAGGGTGTAGTAAGAGACATTGACAGAGCAGCATGAGATATTGAGGGTGTAGTAAGAGACATTGACAGAGCAGCATGAGATATTGAGGGTGTAGTAAGAGACATTGACAGAGCAGCATGAGATATTGAGAGTGTAGTAAGACATCCTGAGGGTACTAGATAAGATACTGAGAGTGCAGGAAGAGACATTGAAAGAGCAAGAGGAGGAAGATATTGAGAAAGCAATGGGGAGACATTGAGAGGGCAAGAAGAGATAATGAGAGAGCCATGAGGGATATTGGGAATGTAAAAAAAAGATATGATAGTGTAACAAGGGATATTGAGAGTGAAACAAGGGACATTTAGAGAACAACAAGAATTATTCAGAGAGATACAAATTATATTGAGAGAGGAACAAAAGATATTGAGTGAGACACAAGAAAAAATGAGAGAGTAACAAAATACAGAGACAACAATAAGAGATATAGAGAGAACAACAGGAAATATTGAGAGAGCAGAAAGAGATATTTAGATATCGATAAGAGATATTGAAAATGTGACAATAGAACACATATAACGCAAAAAGAGCTATTAAAAGAAATGAGAGCAGCCAGAAATATTGAGACAATCTCATGAGATATTGAAAGTGCAATATGGTGGTCCATTGCGATCTTTGGGCATGACAAAGACAAGAATAGCACCACTGCCCACAGATAGTGTGTCGCAAGAGGCGACTGTGTGACATGGCATAACACTGGCCATGGTTATATGGTTTGTTAAGAGCAGCATGGATGATGCCTAACAGTATTTGAGTCTAGTAAGATGATGATGATGATGATAAAATCTCTTGGCTATGAGCTGGCAGCGCTTGACAGTCCAATGCGTCCCGGACAAAAGCATACGTCTTCCTCAATTGTTGAGGCGACGTCCAATCTCATATAAAGTCTGTTGTCTTAGATGCATCATGATTGCAAAGAGTGGTTATGGATGCATCTTTCGAGTATCCCCATAGAGCGTTAGTCCAGTGTGTTGGTATACCAGGATCGTCCCATCCTGACAGGGACATATTCATCTTGGTTGGCTATCTCATCATTCCTCCATCAGTTTTGCCAGCCCATCTGTAGTGATGGTTTGCGTGGCATTCCGTGCCACCACCTGGAAGATAGTCACAAAGGGAAGGGGCAGAGGTACAATGTCCACTGGTCTGCATTTCTTCATCATCCATGGGGATAAATGATATAGGACAAAATGTAAAGAACGAGACAAGAATGCATTTCACCCATGAAGTGGGGATGGATTGGTGCAGCCTAGACCATGTACCACTTGTCGGTGGGTTCTGCAGCTACACCTATAGGGCTCCACCTGCTCCTCAGCCCTTTTGTTTGGCCCCTCTCCAAGGTCCTGTCCAGCTTGGGTGACCCTGCCAGGAGTAAAACTCTCGTCGGCATAGCTCCTTGGATCATTGGGGTGCGCAACCTCTCCAACCTCAGCAAGGTAGGCTTAGGCGTACGTACAGAAAGAAGTCTATTAAGATGAACTGGACATTGGTTAACTTCCCTTAGCTGCACTTTTCCCAATGCAGCAGAGCAATAATTAAATTTCAGCTGGCCCTTTTGATTACCGGATTTGCCTTCAAACTGCGATCCCTATCACTTGGCCAGACTAAACTAGTGATTAGTACAGCCTGTTTCCAGGGCCACCACCTGGAGGTGGAATAAGGTATTGATTAGCTATCGTTCATTGACCCTGATGGGAGCGACCAGCTATGGGTCGCTGGCTGCTATCAGTTCATTCACTGCTGCATCTTGACCCCGTGAACATAATCAAAAGGTTCCTGTCTGAAATTGAAAAGACCAGATCTTGCCAAAACTCTGCCCTTCAACATTCATTCCATCGCAACATGCCATGTCTACCTTTTATGGTCATTACCTGGAGCTGACAGACTCACCTTGATTGGTCTCCCGTTAAGCTGATGTATTATCACGTTGACATTATGAAGTTTAGCAAATGCCACAATAGCGTCATTACCAGCATGTGTCCCAAGTTTCTGTAATGCTTTAACTGTGGAAACAACAGGAAGACAGTTCATTAGTCTTCTTTTAAGGTTCACTCCATGCGATTCATAGGATCATCAATGTAGATGTCCGTTAGTAGTGAATGCTTGGAATGCATTGTCACAGGAAATAGTGCAGGCAGAATCAATTAATGCATTCAAGAATAAATTAGATGCCCATAGTTTTTAGATCAAGTGAAGTAAAAGACACTGGTTGTATAAAGACTCTGCAGATTCTTCTAAACTAGTATAAATATGTTAAGTTAAGTTACAGGAAGCCTCTGACAAAAGTACTTAGTATGCTCTTTCAGTACGGTTTATATAGAGATGAGCCTTTACTAAGTAGAGAGTTTGAAACCATCACCAGAACAGCCATACTTTAGACCTCCATTTTGTTTATACACAGCATAGAGCTACCAACATAGATGATCCCTTATAGAGAACCTGTTTAAAAGCACATTAGGAAGTCATCAGAAGTGATTTCCAAAATAATTAATTGTTTATAACATAATTAGGCTGCCAGTGCCATGCAAAACACTGTTTAGTTATCTTGACATCATGGACCGACCGTCGCAGCTTGAACTCAAAGCCCGACCCCCTGAACATGAGGCAAATGGCTTGACCACTTCGCCACAGAGACCCCCAACAAATGAAAGCTTAGGGAACAGGACATCTTAGGAAGAAGCAATCTCTGCCATAGAACTCCCAGGAAAGAAAAAAATAAGGAAACGGAAGGCAAACAAATACACATAGAAGAGACTTAGGGGCCAACGCAAGAAAAATTATGACAAAATTGAAAGAACTGGAAAAAATAGCACAGGACAGGACTGCTTGAAGAGGATTAGTTGATGGCTAAGGGTGAAGAAGAAGAAGAGGGAGAAGAAGAAGAAGAAGAAAAAGAAGAAGAAGAAGAATCAGTGGGGCTAGTGTTTGTCTATTATGGAGAAAACTGCCAGAACATGTTTGCCTTATGTAAAGTTTTCTAGTCCACACAGCCATAAATTGGTACCTCATTCAATAAGTTACAGAAACCATAAGTCAGGCGACCACAGATGAGGCTCAAAGATGAGTGTAAGCTTGATATGGAGGCCCTGGACATGAGCCTTCTTCTTCTTCTTCTTCTTCGTTCGTTCTCAATCTCCCACTACCAAACACTGAAAGGGCTTAAGTAGCAGAATGTAGTCCAGAGAACGGAATGCGTTGTGTCGTAGCTTGGCTGCGATATTTGCACCTTTCGGTCCAACACATCCGACTTCAGCAAGCATTTTTTGAGTACCGGGTTAGCATTCCCTCTTCGATCCCTTCTCCTTAGCCAGTCTGCCCTGATGCAGCCTGTTATCCAGGATCACCGCATGGAAGTGTAGAAGGGTCTTGGCAGCTATGGTTCACTGGCCCTGACACTAGCAGTCCGCTATGGGTCGCTGACCACTGCAGCTCTTGCGCTGCTCAGCATCTTGATCCCGGACATGAGTCTGACATCCTTGGAAGACAGACCGATCCAAGAGGAGATGTACCCTGAATGGCCACCTCAAACTTGGTGAAGAGAAACACTTGCAACACAGATAAGTGAAAAGACAACGCTGCAAGGAGAAAGACAAGAACACAAGCTAGGTATATCTTGTTTTTGTTTATCACTCTAAATCATATCCTCCAATATTCACTATTAACTGAAAGGGGCTACTACCACCGCCATCGCCTCCGCCACCACCACCACTACTACTACTTCTACTATGGAAAGCAAGGCATTCCTCCTTAAAAGAGTTGATACCTTGTACAACAAAGTTTATAACACTTCATCCACAACAACATTAGCTGTCTTATGATCACTTTTGCTTTCACATTGAAATCTATTTTAAAAAAACTAAAACATAAAAGTATTGTTGATAAGAAGGTGAAAGATCTTACCATGCTCATCAAAGGGCATGTCATCCTCGACAAAAGGCTCAAAGTCGTGTCTGTGAGATCTCATGAAGTTAACTACCTCAGTCCTGTGTCTGAAGTGGTTGCGGCTGTGTCCTTCCAGCTGATCTCCTAGTGCTCGAAATAAGCAATTCCTGAAAACAAAAGTTTCAAAATTTTGTTAATTAGGAAATTGTTTTGAGTATGAGAATATAACAAGAAAATGAAGAAATAAAAGGTACAATTTGTTGCTACAAACATAAAAAGGTCAAAGAAACATAACGAGAAAGGCAATGTTTTAAATATATATGTGTGTGTGCGTACGGAGTGTGTGTATATATATAAATATACACACACACACATATATATAGTTATTTAAATAGACAGGTGTAAGCCTGCTACCAGGTAGCTGAAAGCTAATGTAGTATGTTCATTTTGTTTTCAATGCTTACTGCTTACGGCTTACTAGGCTTAGGGAGGTAGGTTGAGTATTGGGTGGGATTGGTTAGGAATTGTATTACCACCCACAACCACACATGAAAAATTATAAAAAATAACACTTTAAAATATGAAACCATATTCATACACACACACTGTGTGTGCAGCAACTGCTATTTCTTCAATCTGCTTCCATCTTTTGTAAACAAAAGAAGAGAACAACTTTTTTGTAAGCAAAAGAAGATGTAATAAAGAAACAGTTCAGGTGTCCTCAATCAGTGTGGAATTCCTTGAGGGGATTCTAGGGTTTCAAGAGGGCAGTGAAGTGGGTCAATGTTGATGCTCCAATTTTTTACTTTTTTTTTCTCAAGTTTTAATATTCGATAAAAGATAAAAATTGTTCAATTGCTATTAAATTTGTAAATCACTATAAAAATAATGCAAATAAATATAAAATGTCCTAATACAGAATAAATAGAATATTGTTGATATTAGATGCATATTATGTGGAATGCACCGTCCTTACCAGATAATATGACAAAAGGGAGAGTGAGATTCTGATATATGGAAAAGGGTGCAGGGAGAAAGAATATATCTTACTGAGTTAACATATCTTACTGGGTTAATATATCGTACTGGGTTAATATATTTTACTGGGTCTTCACCAGATCGGAGCGGCTGCCCCACAGCTTTTGTCTCAGCTCCGCACCCTCTGGCCAGGTCTGGTATCTCATTTCCCTATATATTAGGCATTCCTGCAGAATATTCTCAGGGTTCTGGCCTCCTGTTCCACAAGGGCACTCATTGGTGTGTGAGATCTTCAGTAGGTATAGATGTTCTAGTAGTCTGCAGTGTCCAGTTCTCAGGCGAAATAAGGTAGTTTGTTGATTTCTGTTGAGTTGGTGAATTGGGTCTGGTGTACTGCTTATGTTTCTGTCTTCTCTCAATTGGTGTATATACTGATTTCTGATAATTTTTTCGATTTCTCTGTATGGTACTCGATGATTAAACTGTGCCTTGTTGCTGCCATCTTTTTTCCCGTGATTCCGCAATGGGAGGGTAGCCACTTGAGCGCTATTGTTGAGGATCTATGGAGTTTTACTAGTTCTGCTCTGATCTCTGATAACAGTGGTTCGTTGTTTTTTTTTTTTTGTATTGTCTCTAATAGTACTATTCAGTCTGTGAATACAGCTATTTGTGTTGGAGGTTGTCTTTCTGTTTGAAGTATTCTCAGTGCTCGCAGGAGGGCCATCGATTCTGCTCTGAGGTGTGTGGACAACTTTCCTGTTGGGAGGGCCTCTTCTGTTATATTTCCACTTTTGTGTCTTATGAATATGCCTCCTCCCCCGTTTCGGCCTGCCCCCTCTGCTGAACCATTCCTTTGTGTCCATTCCTTGGTATTATATTTCTCCTCAATCATTGTTTGTGCTAAAATTTTCAGCTCGTGGACACTGTGTTGGTCTTTTCTTCTGTTTCCTGGGATCTCTGTACTTATTTCGATGTTGTTTATGTTGCAGCTTGGCTCTTCATAGTGGATAGGCATTCCTATTTCTGAAGGTTGGTTGGGAATTAGTTCTCCATATTTTTCGTGTAGGTGGTTGGATATATGGATGAAGCTGGTTCTCTTTAGCCTATTTTTAACTGGATGTTTCAGTTTGATATGTATGGGATGATCAGGCATGCGTAGCATCTTTTTACTATGTGTCATCACTCTTTCCTCTCGTCTAGTATTTATGGGTCTTATATTCTGTCAATAATGGATTCCAGGTATGGAGATCTTGCTAAGAGCAAGCATGCATCACGTCCACGATATGGTTCAGAAACCGTAGACTGGACAACTTGTTCGTACGGTACAGGAGCGTCTCCCGAGGAAGTTCCTGTATGGGGAGATAAGATGCGGAGAGCGTATAAGACAGAGCTGAAAGATTCATGTCAAGGACAGCCTGAAGGAGTCTCTGACAGCCGTCAGATAAAAGTCATTGCACCAGATAATGTGGTGCTTATCGCTTGGCTTGGAGATGTGCAGCCATATCGAGTGTTGGGCTAGCGAGAAGAACCGTTTGAAGGCATCGCTGGTCACACGATCAGTTTAAAATCCATACACGCAGAGACACGCATAATCGTTTGCATATGGCATGTACTAAGACTGTGCACGTTCACGTTGACTTAATCAAATCAGTAAACACGCATCTATAAACAAACAAGTTACGTATACATTGTGACGAGATTGGTGTCGGCGGCTCCTCCTATCAACGTTGATGGACAGTCATGTATAATAATAATAATGATTAATATTATTATTATTATTCAACGAAAGGGAAAGCGATTAATTCATTCTTGTACTCACCTTTCACAATATTTCAACGAGGAGTTTCTAAAGTTTTCTTTTTCAATCTGGGAAGACTTCCGCGCTCTGACTTTCTCTGAAGGCCTTTTTTGCCAAAGCAATTCTTGTCTTAGTTTCCGTCTCATTGACAACATTTTCTGTGACGGTTTACCCTGAATATACGTAAACCTCTTTACTTGTTCGATTATCTCTCCAGTTATAATTATATTCGTACGTCTATGTCGCTTTTCTATTACCATAGTCTTTGTCTTCAATGTATTTATTTCAATTCCAAGCTATTTGTACAGTTAATTTTATCAAGCAGAATTTGCAACACTGCTATTGATACTACCACTACGGCTTGGTCATCAACAAATTTGATGGCATTAATTTTAATAACTCTTTATTGAATTTGAAACCCCTATTACCACTCCGAGCAACATTTTTCACCAACTCTTCCCACCATCATCTTAGAATATGCGTTACAGACACTATGTTAAAGCAGGCAACATTGTCACATACTATGCATTATTAAAATTGAATCTTGAGTCCTTCTAATTGAAATTGCCTTGCAAATTGTATTTGCATTCTCATTTTAAAAATATCCACACATGTTTTTATGCTGGCATGGATGCTATCATAAGCGCGCTGAAATTATACCAATAACCTCCAAAAAATGTCTTTGTGCGAGAATGCAAACAACCATGTAAAAATCCATAGACACAATTACACAAACCTGCTTGACAGTAATTACGTACCTGCAGGGGAAGAATAACGAAGTTAGAAGGAACTTGTTCTGACAAGATTAAGGAATGGCGAATGTTCCAATGCAATGGCAAATTGATGGATAGCTGGCGGTTAGAACTAGGTCCAACTAAATGAATAGAAGATTATTTACACAAGAACTGGATTTCAAAGGGGTTAGCCATGTGCAAGGGTGCATTTATAAACATTTGTGTTCATTATTTACACACAAAATAAACCAAAAAACCTATAGACGTCTGCAAGTGTGAGATATAAAATAAAGGCCTACATAGGGCCATTATATTCTGCACGTTTCGAGGGCAGACAGGCTTTACACACGAACAAGTTTTACTAAACATAAGAAATGCTCAAGTCTAAAGTGGGAAGGACGCGCGCAAGCGTCATAAATATCACGAGACACTAACAAGAAAAATGTAATATTTTTATAATGACACAACGATAGGATGAATGTAAGCACATTAATGAGAGCGTCAAATATGCCTTGTATATGGCTTGGCTTGGCTTCGTTCGTTCTCAATCTCCCGAAACCAAACCCTGACACGGGCCTAAGTAGCAGAATGTAGTCCAGAGAACGGAATGCGTTGTGTCGTAGTTTACAGCTTGACTGCGATATTTGCACCTTTCGGTCCAACACATCCGACTTCAGCAAGCATTTTTTGAGTACCAGGTTAGCATTCCCTCTTCGATCACTTCTCCTTAGCCAGTCTGCTCTGTTGCAGCCTGTTATCCAGGATCACAACGTGGAGGTGTTGAAAGGGTCTTGGCAGTTCTGGTTCGCTGGCCCTGACGCTAGCAGTCAGCTATGGGTCGCTGACCGCTGCAGCTAATATGCTCTGTATATGAATAACTACAAAGTTTGGCCAGGAGCAGACTCAGGTGTAGCATAAGCAGCAAAAACCAGGATACCAAGCAGTGGTGTTAAACTCGTGGCCATAAGTCATTCACAGCGACACGGGGTGTTATTGGCGTTTTAGTTTTAGATAAGAGATAATAGCGGTTGGAAAACATTTAAGACATGTACGAGAATAAGTCAGTAAGTCGGTCACATTATGATATGGGGCGCTGAAAAACGTAGTTGGTAGTTTCTAAAAGTGTCATTAGGTGGCAGCAAACATCCAGCTCCTTGACTACTGTAGGTAGCATACGCCAGGTGTCGCATGCACGTGCAGTGCCCAATAAAAATGGCGTCCGTGCTGACACAGTTTAGAATGAAAGAATAGCGTGCTATTGTGCGTTCTGGGGCAAAATTACTTTCTACAAATGATATTGATAAAGGAATATTTCCTGTTTACGGTGATATGTGTTATATGAACATAACTGGGGTCGATAAATGTTCTCAATGACGTCTACAAATTGCTGATGAAGTCCGACTTGGTCAGCCAGTTCAGATTGCAAAAGCATCATGTATGCGGAGTATGGGGGTGGGGGGGTGGTGGTGTGGTAATTCAAGCTGACAGACGAGTAACGATAGACGGTGTGGATTTGCAATAGGGTATTCGCATGGTTTATCCTTGGCGGGAGATATTTCGCGAATGGCGAAGAAGTTGAACTCGAAGTGCACATGTGGTTGAGACCGAAGAACAAAGACGTATACGCTGCAAGTTTTGGTGTAACTGATAAAGCGATACAAGTACATCAATGTTGTAGGGGCAATGTAACAATATAAGCCGGAAGGACTATATGTGGCCGAATCCGCAACAACACGATGAGGGGGGAAGGGGGGAGAGAGGGGGGGGGAAGGAGAGAGATGGAGAGACAGATGAGGTTGGGGGAGGGGGAGGAGAAGATGAAAGACCGGGGGGAGGGGGGGGAGACAAACCTAGTTAGTGTCTACATTAACTCCCAACAATTCATGTGGGTTGGCCATTTAACCAAAATCCATTATGACCAACCTTCAGCGAGATCGTATCGTATCGTATGCAGGTCTTCGGTCCACGTGCAAGGGACCGACCTGGACGTCGGTGGCTCGAATGTGCCTCTGTTGACACACACAGAAAGCTAGACCTAACGACATCACAAGTCTCCCACGTTGGGATAACACGAAATATACGCACCACGCCTCTCTGCGACGTCTCATGGCAAAATCAGTAGGACAAAAGAAGAGGAATGAAGTGCAATAATAAATAGTAGTTACGTTCAATCTAATTTTGCCATTTTTTCTGTGGTTAGTTTTGGATATAGCAATGTGTAACCTATTTACTAAGATTGCCCTCATATATCGGTATAACTATAAGAGACGCGAGTGGTGCAGCTTTGATGTTGATTTCCACTGTTCAGCTCTAAAAGGATGATTTATAGGGTTGATGAATTAAAGGTCGGCTGGATATCCTCTGTCTAACTGAAGGTTGAAGTAGGTCAAAACTGAGCACCCATTAGACTTGTCCCGGAGTGCAGTGACGTCAATTCTTAGAAACATAAATGTCTTGATATTACATAAATGATTACGGTCCGGGGTGGAAAAGAAAGTGCCTCCGCTAGTAAAATACAGAGAGGCAAACTTTTAACGAAAAAAAAAACCGCACAAAAGAGGGAGAACATGAATTAATTAAACTAAGCAAAAAAGGTTCAGATATGATCTCGGGAATTTCCTCTCATTACGCATGCGTATCGATGTAACAGGCAGTATAATAATTGTTCGTACAATGTCAAAGACATTGTATAAGGCCATATTATTTAAATCATAGAGATACATTGTTAAAAACATGTTTCATGTTATAAACATGTTTAAAATACCAATAATTTAAATTAATTATGCGTTTTATGAAGTTTGCATATTAGCTTGGAGGCGTTGTGTGTCCAACGACCAATCAGACGTCATAACGTCACGAGCTTTTGTTATGTTCTGCTTCAACCTTTCGCTGAACAGAAAATTTGCAGTTGTCATACCCTGTACAAGCTATATAGGTTGTGTGTATTTAACCACTTAAAGGAATACCTATGTCTAACAGAGGTTTTCATCGCGGACAAGCCCGACATACAGACCATTCCGCCAGCCGGTATTGGACACCTGTCGAAAATGCAGCAAAACATGCGAACAGTCTATGACACAGTACACCATTCTTTCAGAGTGAGAGGACGACAACAAAAACATGGTTTGACGGTGTTAAAATGAACACTTATGAGACATGGATGACATGCCCACGTTGTCTAGGGACATATGAAGCAATTAGGATGCATTTTAGCTAATATTGGGTTATATACAAAAACTTATATTGTAGCTGGATAGCAATTTTAAGTTCTACATAATCCATGGCGATGTATGGGAAAGGTCCATCATCGAACCACTAATTGCACGTGTTTTTACAGAAAATCGTAAACGTATACTACGATTACACTGAAGTATCAAGGTGCGGATCAAATATAGGGTACTACGTGGCTGTTATTATTCTCTTCAATTTGCAAAAGGTGTAACAAAGGTAACAACGATTTATAGTGCCTGTATTTTTTGAATGACGTTGAATGTAAAATTCGCTAAACTAAAAAAATAGCTGGATATGCACAGGCGAAAATGATACCAACCACCAGCACTAGTCCCCTGTCAGTGTTACGACCTGTATCTAGCTCAGTGGATGATAAAAGTCGGTCGGCTGGTTGGTTGGTTGATCATGCCTACAATGGGTTGATAAACCCTTTTGTGCGAAATCAAAAGGACGGAACTTGTGGCAGAATGTAGTAGCTTTCCTGACATCCAGAGCGTGCTGATAAAGTTTACCGGAGTCCTCCAGGCGTTTGTGCAATGCTTGGCTTCATCTGTGTGTCACTCACTACTACGGAGATCACATTGAACCTCATCTTGTTAGCCAGACTGTTGTCCTCGACAATAGCCCATTTCCAGGGCGACCAACGAGGAGGTCAGGTGAGGGTCTTGGCCAGTATATTTCTCCTGACCCTGGCTAACATTGTTTGATCAGTGTGTTTTGCCTGACCAGACGTTAGCCTCATCGTCCCAAAAATCGGTCATATATATATATATGTTTAATAAAAATAAAAGTTGATAAATGAGAAATAGAAGCACAAAGGAATACAGAGGTAATACAAATATGCAAAAATAGTTACACAGTAAAACATCTTAACAAATAAAAACAAGATACACATGTAGGACGGATTTGATGCCGCCTCAACATGTCAAATATTTTCTCTTACAGTAAGAGTATCGGCTAAACTTGGCCTCCCCACACGAAGCGCGCGTCTCAAATACACGTAATAGTAATGTAGAGAAATTTTATGTGACATGTCTTACAGGAAGTGGTGGTTGCCAGTAGGAGTGCACAAAATGGTGGTTATTGATATTCGGTAAAATTCGAATTTGCTCACAAGTATTCGGTCGAATAGATACTTCTTTGGCGTTTATCCTGAAAAGGATATGTGCCTTTCAGCCGGACATCTCAGCACCGCATTTTTGGGTACAGTACTGGGTTGACCTTACCCTTTTGATCTAAATTCTCTTTGCCAGACCACTAACTTAACTTAACTTGGGTTAACTTAACTTTACGTCTTTATACTGGTTTAGAAAACTCTGCAGAGTTTGTATTAACGTTTCATTTACATTTTCTTGATCTAAAAGCTATGCGCATCCCATCTATTCTTAAATGCATTAATTGCCCTCGCCTCCATCACTTCCTGTGGCAATACATTCCAAGAATTCACCACTCTGACCAAAAAAATATTTCCTTATATCTAATATGGACCTTTCTTTAGTGAGTTTGTAGCTATGCCCTTTTATTCTTGTAGGTGGTTGTATTTTGAAGGAAACAAAAACTTGTTATAGTCTAACTTGTCTTTTCCATTCATTATCTTATAAACTTGTATTAAGTCACCTCGAATTCTTCTCTTTTCTAGATACTAAGGGCCGGTTTTCCGTAGTCTTTCCTCATAACTTTAATTCTGGAATCTCACTACCAGCTTTGTCACTATTATGTGTATCCTTTCCAGCATGTTTATATCTTCTCTACGATAAAGACCCCAAACATGTACACAGTACTCCAATCTAGGTCTAACTAGTGCAGTCTGTTTTCACCGGCAGCGACAGGTAGGAAAAATTGAGTCTTGGTCAGCCGTGGTTCGCTGACTGATGCAAACAGCCGGCTTTGAGTGGTTGGCTGCTGTTAGCTCATTCACTTGTGCTGCCGCTCCGGCCACATTCGGCCGAACGTGAATACGAATAGGAAATCAAATTCTGGCAAAATAAGCCGTATTCATCAAATCTATGCATCATCATGATCTTCTATCCACTTGTGTCGGTAGACGTCATGGGTAGATGCAGTCTTCTTTCGTGTGCAAGATGTGCCATTTATGTTGCTGTCATCCAGTGATTCTTCGATGTCTCATTAACACCTTTTAGCCATCTTTTTCGCGGTGTCTTTCTTGTTCTGCAACCCTCCTGTCCGGTGTTGTAGATCCGCACCGATGGTAACAAGGTTCTAGAAACGACAATCCCAAAATACGAAAAGTGAATAATTCGCTGTCCGTGGGGTTAAGAAAAAGAACTACCCTAGCAGCACTGCCAGCAGTATGTTTGTTCATCGGCCGCATAATCCCACCGTCGAACCCTAGCACTGACACATAACAATGTAATATATATACATTTTTAAAAAAAAATGAAGCGTGAGAAGTTATTTCCAGATTCACCTCCGTCAGTTCTGTTCTCACGCCCAAAGGATAGAATGACTAGCCAATTTGAATTCCGGTCAGTAACGGCCACTTGTCAACGACATGTCAAATGTAAACACAGATCTGAGCCACCCAGCTACCTGGAACCTTAGTCAATTCAAAGTGGAACGTGTAAGTCGCTAGTTAATATTTGATACAATGAACGTCCACCGGACGAGTTCGCTGGTAAAGTAGTCCTGTTGCAGACACGGCTGTCGGGGATGAAGTATTAGAGGCTTCGTTTTATTAGGCATTCACTTTTTACGAAGTGGTTTGTCCAGTTGCCTTCTTCGTTGTTTTATCTAACAGTAAGTCATGTACCTATTTACAGCTGGATCGGCTTGAGAGTGTCGATAATGAGGATATAATTCGGTACCTATGCTGTGAGAAGCGATGTATAGCTAGCTACCCAGCCACTCTGTGGAGAACAGCTGTCTGTCAACATTAAGTTGTGACAACGAGCAAGAAACGGTGCCTTAACAAACCTTTCAAAGCTGTGTATGTGGCACTCTTTAGCTAAAATATTGCAGAACACGCAGTGAAAGGACGATACAAATCATTGGGGAAACCACCATGCAAGATGTCGATCAATGGATAAACTTCCATCTGAGATGGTAATCAATGGATAAACTTCCATCTGAGATGGTAATCAATGGGTAAACTTCCATCTGAGATGGTAATCAATGGGTAAACTTCCATCTGAGATGGTAATCAATGGGTAAAACAGCCAGCATCTGAGATGGTAATCAATGGGTAAACCAGCATCTGAGGTAATCAATGGGTAAACCAGCATCTGAGATGGTAATCAATGGGAAAACAGCATCTGAGATGGTAATCAATGGGTAAACCAGCATCTGAGAAGGTAATCAATGAGTAAACCAGCATCTGAGTTGGTAATCAATGGGTAAACTGCCATCTGAGATGGCAATCAATGGGTAAACCAGCCAGCATCTGAGATGGTAATCAATGGGTAAACCAGCATCTGAGATGGTAATCAATGGATAAACCAGCCAGCATCTGAGAAGGTAATCAATGAGTAAACCAACATCTGAGATGGTAATCAATGGGTAAACCAGCATCTGAGATGGCAATCAATAGGTAAACCATCCAGCATCTGAGATGGTAATCAATGGGTACACCAGCATCTGAGATGAAAGTCAATGGGTAAACCAGCATCTGAGATGGTAATCAATGGGTAAGCCAGCCAGCATCTGAGATGGTAATCAATGGGTAAACCAGCATCTGAGATGACAATCAATGGGTAAAACAACATCTGAGATGGTAATAAATGGGTAAAACAGCCAGCATCTGAGATGGCAATCAATGGGTAAACCATCATCTGAGATGGTAACCAATGGCCAAACCAGCATCTGAGATGGTAATCAACGGAAAACCACCATGTCAAATGACGATCAGTGGGAAAACCACTGTATAAGATGGTTGAAGCTAAAAACAATCAATGTCCGGTAGGTAATTAATGACATTACAATAGGCGAATCAACAATGCAGATTGCAGGTGTTTGAAATAAAAAGTAAGTCAAGACGAGAGAGGCTAGGCTTGGGGGAGGTGCGGGGGGCGAGGAAGAAGGAAGGGTGAGGGGAGGTCTGAGGAGGTGCGGGTCAGCTGAGACGACAGATCAGTACGACCAGCCAGCTTGTTGGACCAATGGACCATATTCACACGTACACTTTACAACGTGTTGAACAATAACCTATAAGTCTGTCCGTGTCCGGAATGCAGTGACGTCCGTTCCTAATATCATAATCATCAAGTGGCCGCCGATTGGTGTTATCGATCATGGACCTCCATTTCCCCTTATTACCTGCGTAGGTTATCAGTTCCGGCGTTGATGGCCTCCCATACCATGCCTTCAAGCTATCCAATATGTTCTCTCTTTATCTCCATCTGCCCCTCTTGTCCTCGATTCTGCCCGCTGTCACCGTGTGTTACAACCTGTTTCTTTTCATAAGATGCCCGAAAAAGCTGACTGCTGTGTCCCGATTTTTGCCATAAGCTCTCTTTGTGTCTGTGCCTCTTTCTTTGCAGTCCATGGCATTTTCTGTAAAACCACATCTCCTCGGGTCGCGGGTTCGAATCCCGGTGGAGACAGACATTTTTCCACGTGGATCTTCTGGTAAAAATTTCCCTGATCTCAGGGTAGTGATATCGGACTTCCGTGTTCAGTGTCGAGCACTTTAAAAATTTCCTGGCAGTTAGAAATCGAGAAGAGTAGGCTTAACGCCGATGACCGGACAAAATTCAAAATTTCAAATTAAAAATCTACCCAAATTAGATGTACCTTCCCCCAGGCATAAGCTGCAAGAAGTTCTAAAATATCTACTACGCATAGTCAAAGCCTTCGGCTTCCTGGCAACAGACATTAAACATGTCTGTTTGAATACCAGGATTCCAAGTATTCCTGGTAATTATTTTAGTCGCGTGTCGTTCACCTTTATATATCACTTTAGAGATTTGTGCTGCTTAGTTATTCTAAATAACATAACCGCGAAACTATCCATTGTTTAGTTCTGGATTTAAATGTTGACTACAATAGGAAACAGAAAATCTAAGCTTCAGATGCGATAAAGTAAGCCCCACGTTAGTCATGCTGTCAGAGAATGACCCAATAGCGATTTTTCTGGTTATGTTTGTGTTGTTTCGTTCGTCTTTTTCCCCTAAGGCAGTGTATGCTGTACTGCGTTTTGCGCCTAATAGAACAATACATCCGATTTCAGCACGAATTTTTGTGACTAACCTCCAATAGGGGTACTACCTTGATGTTTTCAAAAGACGAACCCGGCAAGTTTGCCACTAACCCATACACCACTCGTTAAAAGTCTAGATTCACGCGTTGAAGATCGGTAATTTAGACAAGACTCCTGTTTCAGGAATGGTGTAATCTTTCACATAAAAAGAAAGAGAACAAATAGGGATGAATGAGCTCTCACATTACAGGGTCGGATCTCAAGAATTAGATGAGTATTTAATACACGTACATATGTACCTCCCATTTCTATCCTGTTAATTTACATCAAACACGCATATTGCAAAAAAAAAGGAATAGACAAATATTGAAACTATGGATGTTAAAATACAAATAAAAACTTAACAATTGAGGCACCACAATTGACACATTAGGAGATACATATGTAATGACCAGAATTGGAAAGGCTATAATGACATTTCTGACAATATATAACATATGGAGATCCAGGAAAATAAAGATTCACACCAAAGTTAGAATATTGAACGCCAGTGCCAAGTTGGGGATATTGCATGGAGCCGAGATATGGAGAATTAGCAAGACAATACAGCAAAGACTCCAGTTTAATGTCAACAGATGCCAACGAAGGATAATGGGCACAACGTGGCACCACATGGTGAAGAATGAAGCCTTTGGAATAGGAGTCAACAACAGCCACTGGAATAACACATTAAACGAAGAACATGCGGCTGGATAGTAGATAAGTTGCGGAAGCACCGTCCAACATGGCCAAATGAGCTCTTACATGGAATCCTCAAGGGAGGAGAAAGAGAGGTAGACTAAACAACATATGAAGAAAAGAATGTGAGAGGAAACTAAGATTAAATGATTACACCGGGAGAGAGGCACAAAGAGCAGCACGCAGCACATTATTCTGGTGGGAGGTTGTCAATGGCCTTTGCACCGAGAGCAACGATGGACTTTGATTGATTGATATATTTACTGATTTATAAACGAGAGTCAGATATAACGTGCAAAATAGTGGATACTTTTTATTCCTGTCTAGTTGTCCCGTTCCATAGAAGATAAGACCACCAATTTTGATTAACCTCTTTTTTTTGGTCTTTATTCTTTTCTCCTTCTTGTGAACTTCAGTGTCAAGTTATGAAGAGGTTATTTGACCGGACCCTAGTATATGCTCCAATTATTTGGAGCTTCACTACTTCTGTTATTTCTGGTGTCCATCATTTCCGTGGACGGTTCTTGGCTCTGTATCCATTGTATTTGTATAGCATTGCCTTCTGAAGGATATTGTATGTTATTAGGTGTGTCACGTGGAAGAATCATTTAGTGTGCTATCTTTTGATGAAGTCTATCACTGGTGTTGTGCCTACTTGTCGCCTAATATAATGGTTTCTGATTTTATCCATTCTTGTTACTTCCAAGCAGTTAATCTCTGTTGTTGCGATGTTTCTGTTATCTTTGTTTGTTAATATCCAATTCGGGCACTGATAGCACAATGTCGGTAGTGATATCGTGTTGTATATAGTTCTTTTTGTATCCATTGCCATGTGTTTACATAGTAATATTGAGGGCATTTGCCCAACGATTTGACTTGCTTTATTACATCTGTTTTGGTTTTCTGCGTAACCATTTTCATCTGCCGATATTATGTTACCCATGCACATGAAGCATTAATCAGCGCACTTATGCATGCTTTTGTTTTGATTATTTCTATATCAGTTCAATTATACACGAAATGTTCTGATACCCATGCATAACCCTCTTTTTCGACTTTTATGACATGCTTTGAAGGTAAGGTGTTTCTGTTCTTTCTATCCACGGTTCAATTCTCGGGTGTAGTAGATACAAATATAATATAACAATGAGCATGCAAAATGAACTGTCAGATTGTGTTAAAATCATGAACAATAATTGAAGAAGATGGTATAATGTGAGCCGCAAATAACAAAGAAGGACTTATCAGGGATTTTGGGACTGAAGATTCAGCAGTGAATGAGCTGACAACAGCCAGTGACTCATAGCTAGCTGCTTGCATTCAGGTCTGTGACCAAGAACTGACAATGACCTTATTTCTTCTCCAAATAGCGGCCTTACAAACAGGCTGGATTAGTGTAGTCTGGTTAATAGAATAGGGATCCATGCACTGAGCAGTGCATGAACTGCAGCGGCCAGCAACCAAAAGCTAACTGCTAGCGTCAGTACCAGTGACACGGAGCTGCCAACACCCTTCTACGTCTCCACGTGGCGATCCTATTTAACAAGCCACAACGGGGCAGACTTAATATGGAGAAGGGAGAGAAGATGGAAGGCTAACCCGGTACCCAAAAATGATTGCTGAAGTTGTATGTGTCGGACTGAATACTGTAAATATCGCAGTCAAGCTGTAAACTATGACACAACGCATTTCATTTTCCGGACTAAAATCTTGCAAAGCCCTTTTTATGGATTGGTAGTGGGAGCTTGAGAATGAACGAACGAACGAAGAAGAAAAAAAGAAGAAGGAGAAGAGGAACCCAGGCAGAAAGTAAAACTGTCCCAAGAATGCCGTGTTGAAACCAGTTGTGTGGGGTAAAAAAACGCAGATATTGCATCTTCGTCGTAAATGATGACACGACGTAATTTTTGGGACGAACGACAGAAAAAAAGAAATTTAAAACATGATTTTAAAGAAAAGTTAAAAATATAACATATGTTACATGCTTCATGTATACAGTACTTCCGCTTTTATCAGAAACTATAATATAATAGCTTATGCTTGTCCATTGAACACATTTAAACGTATGATTGAGAATCTATTTATAGATGATGACGGCATGATTCAACCAGCCAATCAAATCCCCAGAGCAAGCGACTGACATATATTAGAGAAATAATATATTACACTGGAGTGATACTTCTTCTTCTTCTTCTGCGTACACAGTCAGACAGTAACCATTATTTTTTCGAAAAAAGCGGCGGTCATCCTGAGACTCTCGCCACTACCATAAAGCTTGTCTTGCAGTTCCACTGGCAATGGCCACATCTGCTCTCTCTGATCCCCGTATGTCGGGCAGTTCTGCAGCAGATGTTCAGTGGTCATTTTACCAGTACCGCACGGGCATTCGTCGGTACACCCTATCTTCAATTTGTTGAATAGGTGGTACCTCAGTCTGTTGTGGCCAGTGCGAAGTCTGAAGACAACGACCTGCTCTCTTCGGTTCAACTGGTAATAGGCATCGTTTTTGGTGTAACCAGTATGTTCGGTTTCCCATTTGGTCATGTACCTGGCTTTGATAAGCCGTTTTGACTCTTCGTACGTCATACTGGTATCTGTTTGTGGTAGCCTTGCACCTTCTTTTGCCAGTCTGTCTGCCTCCTCGTTGCCTTGGATGTTGCAGTGTGACGGAACCCACTGTACCACTACCCTTTTTGGTGCGGACAGCTGGCACAGTTTGCAGAGTGCTGCTCTTAAGTCATTAAGCTCAGTGTTTTTCTGGCTTTTTAGCGCTGTGACTACGGCGAGAGCATCTGTCAGCAAGACTATATGGCTCTCATTTTCACTGTGTGTTGCCATTTCTTCCACTGCCGCCCTCAGTGCCTCTGCCTCCGCTCTGAAATTGCTTGTGTACTTACCAGTAGCGAATGACAGTGTTATTTTTCTGCCATTTGGTAGGTTCAGGAATGCTCCTGCCCCTCCGTTCTGTGTAGTGTTTGTTACAGAACCGTCGGTGTATGCATGGGTCCAGTCCATGCTTGGGTAGCTTTTCGTTATGAAGCTTAGGGTAGTGTCTCTCCTTTCTTTTTCAGTCTGGCAGTTTTTGTTTGCAATACCTGGTATATTTTCTACCACCTCTGGAAATATATCCTGCCTCCAGGTAGGTTTTCGTACAGTAGTGATGGGTTTTGGTGTTGTTAGTGCGTTTATGGGATCTTCGTGCATCTTTGCTTTGGCTATTTCTGCAAAGTTTCTCCGCTTTAGTTTCCCAGTTCCCAAATTGTTAAGTCTCTGGTACATTGGGTGGTCCGTCAGTCTTCGGAGTTTCTCTGACTGCAGCTGGGCTCTGCAGTCTCTTCTGTCGGTCATGGATTGCAGTTTTGTAATCTTTTCAAGTTCTACAATTGGCGTTGACTTCATGCCACCTGTTATAATTCTCATGGCTTGGTTTTGAAGTTTGTTAACTTTATCGAAGTTCGCCTTCGCTGCTGTTGTCCATGCCGCGATGCCATACTCGAGAACTGGTCTCACTCTTCCAGTGTACAGTTTCTTTAGTATGCCTTCGTCTGCTCCCCAGCTTGTGCCAGCAAGTTTCCTCATGATCGCCATTCTTTCTCTGGCTTTCATTCGGTTTCTCTCAATCTGACTTTTCCATGTCATGCGCCGATCAAATGTGACTCCCAGATAGGTTGGGTTGTCGTTTGGCTGCAGGATTTTGCCATTTAGGCTTAATTTGGTACTTTGGGGTTTTAATGAGAGCGAGAATATTGTGCACGTGGTTTTCTCCTCGTTTATTTTGACCAGCCATGAGTTCGCCCACTCTTCCAGCGATGTTAGGGCCGTCTGCATCCGATTTCTTGCTATGGTGAGATTCTTTTCAGAGGTCCACATAGCCAGATCGTCTGCAAACATTGAGCTATGGACTCTTCTTGGTATATTTTCTGTAATATCGTTTATATATACCAGGAAGAGTGTGGGTGACAATACTCCCCCTTGGGGTACTCCCTGCTCGAGTGTCACCTTTTTTGCTCATCTGCCCTTGTACTTGGACTCTGGCCGTTCTTTGTTTGAGGTAGTGGTTGATCCACTTGTACATCTTCCCACAGACATCACTTCTTCTTAGCTTGACTCTAAGTCCATCCTTCCAGACTTTGTCAAATGCCTTTTCCAGATCCACCCAAACAGCTACTGTGTGTTTCTGTGCCTGGTAGGCATCTTCTATCTCCTGGGCTATGAGGATGACCTGGTCCTCAGTGGATCTGTGCTGTCTAAAGCCGGCTTGCTGTGGAATTAGTATTCGTTTTTCTTCCAGATGCCACATCAGTCTGGTGTTTATCATTACACTGGAGTGATACAATTACATTGACATTCATTGTTCATTCTGTTGTCTTTCTGTTCTGTTGCTGCATTCGTGCGATTATGACGTGAAGTCAACCATTGTTAAAAACTTGTCTTGAATCGGCGACACCGAATAGAACACACATTAATTACTACTTTCAAGTTTGTGTGTGAAAAAGTCCAATGACTTGGAAGTAACATATAATCTAACGTACGGGTGTGAAACGTAGATTACCACATAAATACTTAAGAAAATTATTGCATTTTGTTAAATAAAATACTACAGCTGGGTGCCCAATATACCACGGATAGCGAAAAGGAAATATGCAGACATAATAAAAGAACTGGATATCGAGGAATATTGGCTACTAAACCATATCTTGTCTATAAAACTAAAATATATTGGCCACATCAAACTCCATAATGGTCTGGAGAGAATTATACGGGAGGGTATGGTCCCGGGAAAGCGGGGTAGGGGCAAATACAGGAGCAAATTTACACAAGACATCACGGAGGTCCTGAAGATGACAACGACAGAGGCGGGAGCTATAAATAGAGATCGAGAGTCTTACAGATCGGCTGTTGTGAGACCAACGTTCTGCAAAGGCCACTATGAACACATATTCTGCAGTAAAAGTAAAATGAGACAAGAAGAAGATGAACAAGAAAAAGAAGATGAACAAGAAAAAGAAGAAGATGAACAAGAAAAAGAAGAAGATGAACAAGAAAAAGAAGAAGCGTTTTGGTAAAGGTTAAACACAGGCTGGTATAAAATGGGTGGAGAGCTACAATAGAAGTAAAGTAGAGATTTCGAGCACAACGACAACAATGAGAAATATGTGAGAATATAGGATGGGTTAAAAACAGCGGCTTAGAATAATTAAACAGCTGGTTTGGAGTTTTTGTGTACATAGTGAATACAATTTGCATTCGTTGTCTGGACCACACAGCAGTCAGATTGTCCTGTCACATAGCTTCTTCATGTTGTAATACAAATATGACCCCTCTTTCTCTCCTCCGACTTGAATGTGAACCAGTCACACGTTTCACCATGACACACATGTAAACGGACTATTCCGGTTTTTTCCCGTATTAATATATGTTTGTGTGTATGTGTGTTATATACACTATGCTGTATTACTATATTTTGGTGTTCTTTCAGGCATGTTATGTGCCCTATGCCATGTAGCCAAATATCCTTTAAACTCATCTCGGTCTATTGCCTTTAAGTGCCATGCCGGTAGGTTTTGTCATAGGCCAGCTCTGCATCTCATTGAACATCCACGGTGACGATTATATGTGTAGTGCCATCATGACGTCACTTATATATATATAAGTATATATAAATATATATAAATACGCATGCACATTAGGATTAATTGCCGATGTGAGACAATGTTATTTACAAGTTATATACAACAAAATACATTAGCTTAAAATTATGTGGAGTTTCTGGTGGAGACCTGGATAGATTTAGAGTTATTACAGATTTAGGGCCCTCTTTCCTGCATCCCTCCTCGTCTGCCTATGCCCACTTCACTCCTTTCCAGCCCTTCACCCCCCCTCATTCTCCCCAACTCTCTCAATCTACGAATTGCCCCCCCCCCTTTCCCCCATACCAGTCCAGCCGTAATCACGTGTTCATTGTTTGCAGCAGTCAGTAGTGCTTCAAGATTTAATCGAAACGTCAAATGGCTGTTAGTTTTGCGCATGCGCATCATCATGCGTTTCAGACATGGCCATTATGTGTGTGTGTGTGTATATATATATATATTAGAAAGAGTTTTCCACTAGCATTGCTTTGACCTTGTGCGCCTTTAATCAGCTCACCAACATCTGGAAATAAACGACACTGAGCAAACATACCAAGCTCAGACTATTCAACTCAATCGTAATATCAGTCTTCACATATGGATGTGAAGGCTGGAAGACAACAAATATATATATACATATATATATATATATATATATATATGCGTACAAACACAGCCACTGGCACATATACACAATAACTATTACACATTACCTACTTAATAAGCAAAACAGATTAATAAGAAGTAAAATCATTAACCACAATCTGTTACCACTTTACAATTTACATGATCACGCTGTGCAAACTGAAAAGCTACAATGTTATACTGGCTACCAGACGTCACGCAAACTAATAAAAAGCGATGGCTAAGAAGCTGCGAATGCTAAAACAACGTTCTCTAACTGTTTATTGTAAAGACTTAACGCAATAGATGTGTGGGTGAAAGCTACGACACAGACAGAGCCTCGCAAAACCATAGCAAGCATTCCCGTCGTTGATAAAGTCATATTGCAGTGAATTCATAGTACGAGGTGGGATCAAGATGCTGAGCAGTGCAGGAACTGTAGCGGTCAGTGAGCGAGGGTCAAGATGCTGAGCAGTGCATGCGCTGTAGCGGTCATTGTGCCAGGGGCAAGATGCTGAGCAGTGCATTAACTGTAGCGGTCAGTGAACCAGGATCACGATGCTGAGCAGTGCGTGCGCTGTATCGGTCAGTGAACCAGGATCAAAATGCTGAGCAGTGTATGCGCTGTAGCGGTCATTGTGCCAGGATCAAGATGCTGAGCAGTGCATGCGCTGTAGCGGTCATTGTGCCAGGACCAAGATGCCGAGCAGTGCATGCGCTGTAGCGGTCATTGTGCCAGGATCAAGATGCTGAGCAGTACATGCGCTGTAGCGGTCATTGTGCCAGGATCAAGATGCTGAGCAGTACATGCGCTGTAGCGGTCATTGTGCCAGGATCAAGATGCTGAGCAGTGCATGCGCTGTAGCGGTCATTGTGCCAGGATCAAGATGCTGAGCAGCGCATGCGCTGTAGCGGTCAGTGAGCGAGGATCAAGATGCTGAGCAGTGCATGCGCTGTAGCGGTCAGTGAACCAGGATCAAGATGCTGAGCAGTGCATGCGCTGTAGCGGTCATTGTGCCATGATCAAGATGCTGAGCAGTGCATGCGCTGTAGCGGTAATTGTGCCAGGATCAATATGCTGAGCAGTGCATGCGCTGTAGCGGTCAGTGAACCAGGATCAAGATGCTGAGCAGTGCATGCGCTGTAGCGGTCAGTGAACCAGGATCAAGATGCTGAGCAGTACATAAGCTGTAGCGGTCAGTGAGCCAGGATCAAGATGCTCAGCGGTGCATGAGCTGTAGTGGTCATTGAGCCATGGTCAAGATGCTGAGCAGTGCATGTGCTGTAGCGGTCAGTGACCGAAGGCTGACTACTAGCATCAGGGCCAGCGACACAGGGCTGTCAAGACTCTTCTTCATCTCCATGTGGTGATCCTGGATAACAGCATGCAACAAAGCAGACGGAATAAGAAGAAGGAATTGAAGAGGGAAGGCCTACCCGGTATCCAAAAATAAAATGCTGAAGTCGGATGTGTCGGACCGAAAGGTGGCAGTTTCGCATCAATCTATAAACCACGACACAACGCATTCTGTTCTCCTGAGTACATCCCATTATTTTCAAATCCCTTTGCAGTGCTTAGTATCTGGATTTTTAGAACGAACAACGAGGACGAAGAAGAAGAAGAAGAAGGTTTTTTTTTTGTTACGTGTGTTGACCAGAATATTTCCTCTTTGACTTGCCTTCCCTAACTGTAAGTCAGTTAGCTATTTGCAGCTAAGTAGACTTAAGCGTGTTGCCTGCACTTTTCTGTTGCAATCGACATAAACGAGGACACAGTATGCATTATGAAAAACAAATTTTAAAGAAAAGAATTGTGGAATGTTTGATGAACCCTTGCCAAATTTTGAACTCTGAAATGAAGTGTGTTCTCTTTGCTCCTTGATTCATCTGTGATCAAGGGCATTGTCCTATATGTGCACCATCATGGACACGTGATTAACACGGTCTTGTCCTGTTGCGTGTGTTCATACGTGGGTTCTAACTTTTCAATTTCAATTGCGATGTTTCAAGTCACTAGAATTCTCCTCGAGTAAACGTTAACCTCACGACATTTGGGGACATCAAAGGGTCATACAAGAAGTCATTGATCAGCACAGGTCTCTAAACCTATATATTCTTTTGGAAATGTCTATATTTCAACGCTTTGATCCGAAAGATATAGTCTGGTAGGCGGGCGTTAAGGAGCAAGCGAGGCATATGGAAAGGTGGTGTGGGAAGGATATAATGAGGGTCTACAGGGCTGAAGATGCAGCAAGCGAATACTTACGTTATGTGTTACATACACTACGTCACACATCATCCTTCCAATATTCAGGGACATGGATGGCCCTGTCGTTGACAGTCAGCAGGTCGTCCATACTGCAAGTCTTCGGGAGGTTTGCGAAGATCATCAGGTTGCCTTGGTCTTATGTTGCTCCATATTCGCATGTTACATCATCCCTGTATCCCCATCTTTTTAGGGTTTTCCTGCATCGTGATACGCTAGTTCGAAGTCTATTTAGTAGCTTCCATGATGCGTACGGTAGGTGATGCCCAGGCGCAGGTTCCTCCCGTAGCTAGATCCAGGGAACCTGCATCAGCTCTTCCCATCTTTCGATGCGGCGAATGAGTTAACAGCGACTCATATGTGGCTGCTTACATCAGGGCCAGCGAAAGCAGAGCTGACCAAGACCCTATTCCACTTGCAAGTGATGGCCATGGAAACAGGCTGCACTAGTGTAGGCGCGGGAACAACGAAAAAGACTGAGCACATTGCGCAAGGAAGTAGGTTTTATAAGCCATTTTCCATTTCTAGTCTGGCTAAAAGAATAGAGATCGTAGTGGGAAGGCAAATTCGGTACATTCAAACACCCCTCCCCCCTCCGTAAGTAAGTAAGTATGAATGTATGTATGTATTACTGAACACCTGGTGAATAAAGAACATGTTTACTGTATCCTCCTATGCATGTTGTAAAAGAAGAATACAGAGGCGTATACTAGTGGCAGCACTTCAATCACGTAATACAAACTGTTACATAAATCATCACTACCAGAGCACACCTAATGCTTTGATGAAAGCGCCTTAACAGTTGAGACACTGTTCAGTGGTAGCATTTTACTCCGAATGGGGCAAAAAGTGGGCAACAGAGTCTGGAGCAGTGCTCAGGCTTCGTCGGTAATTAGGAGGAACTAGTAGAGTTTGCGTAGCATAATATTATGGCACATCCTGAAGCCTTGGACATTTGTTACACCTGTTCTTAAAATTGCTATTAATCTTATATGTGTAATTGTAGATCATTCGCTATTCAAGGTAAAATACGGGGTTCAACACCCGCAGCCGACACGCTTCAGTCGACCCAGCTGTATAGGGGGGGGTTCATTTGTAAATGGGTATCTGCTCTACGGTTAATGAAGAAAATGCAGCGAGGAAGGGAACTGGCCAGTCCATATAAGCTGTGGCTAAATGCAATGATGTCCCTAACACTTCATCCCTGGCGGCAATTTTTGCTACGGGACTTATTTATTTTTTGATAAATTTGAAGGATGTAAACCACAAGAGCAGTTCAAACTCAGTGTGAACAGGTAGCCGTATCTAGAGAAGAGCAAGTCTGCATCTTCAGACGGAGAACTGAACATACTGGACTGCAGAGTACTATTAGAGAAAATACAAAAAACAAACAACAAACCACTAGTATCAGAGATCAGAGCAGAACTGGGAAAACTACATAGATCCTCAAAAATAGTGCTCCAGCGGCTACCATCCCATTGCAGAAACACCGGAAACGAGAGAGATGATGCTCTGGCAAAAGATGGCAGCAAAAAGGCACAATTTGATCATCGAGTACCATACAGAGAAATCAAGAACATCATCAGAAATCAGTATATACACCAATGGAGAGAAGACAGAAACATAAGCAGTACGCTAGACCCAATTCACCAACTCAAAAGCAATCAACAAACTACCTTATTTTGTCTGAGAACTGGACACTGCAGACTACTAGAACATCTTTACCGACTGAAGATCTCACACACCGATGAGTGCCCATGCGGAACAGGATGCCAGAACCCTGAGCATATTTTACAGGAATGCCCAATATATAGGGAAATGAGATGCCAGACCTGGCCAGAGGGTGCGGAGCTGAGACAAAAGCTGTGGAGCACCCACTCCGACCTGGTCAAGACTACAGACTTCATCATGGCGACTGGCCTGCAGATATAGCATGACCAAAAGATCCTGAACGCAAAGAAGAAGAAGACTAGACTCAAGGCTAATCTTTACAACACAATGAGAATTGGGACATGTGTCCATGAGTGGAGTATACCATCTCCGCGGAACACAGCCTACAAAGCAGCAGTATTACACAAAAAGAGAGAACAATACAGGCATTGCGAGACAAAAGCCGTAAGATGATCAAAGTCTTTACAAACAATGGTGACGTTTATAAGAAAAACTGGGACCAGGAGACGATGATGAACAAAGAAGCAGTTAGACTAGCCGACCTTCCACTTTCTTTGTTTTTTTTCACGCTGGGCTAACCAGTGTTTATATAGGTACATACAAAAACCACACACACACACATATATATATATAGTTGATTGGAGCGAGTGGTTTATTATTATTACTACGTTATTCATTTATTAAACTAGTTATATTCTCATTTATTTTCTACTTATTACTTGATAAATACCTTTCGGTCGTAACGTTTATTGAAATATATATATATGTATGTATGTATTACGTTGTCCTCGTAAAACGTCATCTTACACTTCTTGTCATTGCTGTTGTTCTTCTTCTTTGTAATATTGTTGTTGTTGCTCTTCTACTTGTTCTTCTAACAATTCTTCGTCATTTTGTTACTATTATTGTCTTCTTCTTCTTGTTCTTCTTCTTCTCATTATAGTTGTCGTTCTTTTTGTTCATCTTCCTCTTCTCCATCATTGTAATCGCACGCTTTCACGCGTCAATTTAAACATATCTACAGATGGCGCTTATTAGTCTTATGCGAATTGTATCCACGTAGAGTAAGTTCAGGAATGGCAGTGCTGGTCATAGCTATAGTAACTTTTTCTGATCCTCATAAGTTGACAACATTTGCAGCAGATGCTCAGCTGACGTCATTCCAAACAAAGATACCCTATGTCATCGTTTACATTTGTACTCGAGTTTCATGTCCACAAGTAGCACGAGAATATACTTGTACCATACAAGAAATTGAGAATTTCTCAGCATCAAAGCCACAATGAATGGGTACATAGCACAGGGAACTAAAACGAGAATCCCAATCAGTCAGAAAATAGGCACAGGTCAACAAAGATTGGCTTTCAGTGTTTGCTTAACTAGAGTGCCTTAACTATTGCGGGGGCGCTTATTGAGAATGAAACAATTACACTTAACGAACGGATGAATGAATGAGCTGATAGGTAGACGGCGAGTCGGAGATGTTGAAAGTAAAGTAGAAGTGTGTGGGTTATTTTGGTTCAGTCTGATTGAGATACTAGCCAAACTTGTGGGCGGTAAACTATCTCACATTTCTTTATAAACCAATCGTTAAGAATGAACGTTTAAATTTATCAGAACAACAAATGGAGGCAGCAAAATAATAAACTATTACCAGAGATAACCATCCATGTTGACACATAAGCTGGAGGTGATGGAAAGAAATTTCCATTCATACAATGACAGCTTAACGGCTACAGTCTCGCCAAAGTACAGATACTATACTGCTGGGTAGACAGACAAAAGCCATAGGGCTCGGAATCGAGAATCGCACCTTCACAAGACAAAGTAGCCACAAAAAAAGGAAACCATCCAGAAACTTACTACTAATAGCCACATGAAAGTCCGAAAGACAAAAGCGCAGACCGGGGACTACATCTTGTAAGGGCCGACCAGGTGAATTTGCAGAACACAGGTAAAACTTCTTTCTACCTGGCTGGATACCAGAATTCGAGTATCACAGTAGCAGAAATGAGCTGAATTCGAATCTGCGAAAGAGAAGAATGGGACATCCGATGAGCACATGGGGAATACTCGTATCACATGAATCCACAATATCCAGGGTCTTTATTACCGGGTCATAGAACTGTCCAAAATAAGAATTGGTAGCCTTATGTACCGAGGGAAACTCAGTGGTCTCAAGGTAAGGTGTCCGCCTCGGGTTCGAAATACGGTGGAGACCGAAATTTTTTTCACGTGGATCTTCTGGTAATAATTCCCCTGATCTCTGAGTAGTCAGATCGGACTCCGGTCTTCAGTGTCGAGCACGCTTTACCGGCCGCTGCCCAGACAAAATTCAAGTTTGAAATCTACCTGTTATTTGCACCTTTCCCCAGATGGTTTGTTAAGAGCAGATATAGATGGCGCTTAACTGGCTGCGGGTCTACTTAGCTCTAGTGTTTGAGTCTATTAAGATGGACTCGCACATCGTTTAAACTACCCTCCAACAAACTGGTTATATACAGACTCTGTAGAGTCTTCTAACCCAGAATAAAGACGTTAGGTTCAGAAATCCTGAAAATGAAAAACTGACACTGGAAATCAACGCTGAATATTAAGTGGTAAACTGCACAATTGATGTATAAAATAAATCATTAATATACTATTCAGATGGAGAATATGAGGACAGAGTATTAATAATATCAGATATTCAGTGTTAATGGCAAAGGTTCCAGTGCATTTGCAGAACCTAATGGATAAGATAAACAACAAGAGTCAGCAATATGGGCTGGAAATCTAACATAAGAAAGACTAAAGTTAAGGAAAGAAAGTCCACAGGTTGACATCCACATAAATGGAGATACTCTGAAACAAATGTCAAGCTATTCATACCTTGCTCAGCTTATAACGGATGATGGTACGCATGAAAGGGCGACATACGCTTCTCACCAAGCAGATATCTCAGAAACTAAATATAACAATAATTAAATGCTATGTGCATTTAGTTTTTCTGTATGAAACAGACATATCAACCATGATAAACAAAATGGAAAAGAGTATTGACGAGTTTGAAACATGAGTCTTCAGAAGACTTGGACGAGTTTCTCGGAAAGATAGGAAAACAATTAGTGAAGTCCTGGAACGACTCAATGTGGAGAAGACGCTTTTGTAGGAAATAAAAAGAAGAAAACCTAACCATTTTGGTATTTTTTGAAGGTTATATTGGGGTTTAATCGCGGAGTGCTGAATGGGTCAAACATTACGAAGACCATTACAATGCGACTCTATTCTGGAATTCACAGGGCAAGTGGAATGGCAGATGACCGAGATACTCATGTACGAGGGAGCTGGATGTCAATATTAGGGCGGTAAGTAAGACTGGCTTGAATGGCTCATGATAGGAAGACTTAGTGCATAGTTGTTGTAAGCCTAGTACAATTAGCAAGGAGTTAGGTAATTGATTGACTCATTGATTTATTGATTGATTCTTCTTCTTCTTCGATCAACATAGCTTATAGCCCGGTAAGGTTCATGAAGGAGCCTGTTCGTTTCAGGTCTTCGTCGGTCCCCACAGCTTTTGAGCATGGTCGCTCGCCAGGCTTCTCTTTGGTCTCTATAACTAGGTCAGTCTTGCTGGATATGTTCTGGTGTTCGTTTGGGTGCTCCGCAATCGCCGTGGCGATGACTCTAAGACTCATTCTGTGGAGGTGGGTCCTGAGTCTGCAATGTCCAGTTCTGAGTCTGAAGAATATATGCCTGCTCATATCCGCCAAATGTGTATATGCTGTCATTTTCTAACTTGTCTTCTTTGTGCCGGTCTCTCCACTCCGTCCTCTTAGTGTGTATTTGTTGAAAACCTACTATGCTGAACAGTGAGTGGTCAGGTTTTTGATTGATTGAATGAAGTACGCAGCAAGTCCTTTACATAACGTTGCTCTTTCAAGTGCCAACCTATGTGGCTGTTATATGTGTATTCTATCTGTGTTTCTCGTGTTTTGTGTATCTTTTAAGCAGATGTTCAGTAGTAATTGATCAGTACACGTTGAGTAATAATCGAACAGTGCATGTTGAGTAATAATTGATTTATATATGTTGAGAAACAATAATAATAATTGAATTATATATGTTGAGAATAATTCTACCTACCTACCTACCTACCTACCTACCTAATCTAATCTAATATAATCTAATCTAATCTAATCTAATCTATTCTATCTATCTACCTACCAACCTTTATATCTGTCTATCTGTCTGTCTGTCTATCTATCTATCTATCTATCTATCTGTCTGTCTGTCTGTCTGTCTATTGTCAGTCCACTTATGTCACTATATGTTGTGGGGAGGTGTGACCTCCTTTGTTTATTTTTCTTTGGCAGGTGAAAATCCACTGGTGACTTGCCCGATCAATCCTAGCATCTGTTAGCCCCTGGAATATACGATCGCCTTTTTTCGAGACTGGTGGAGGTGGAAGCGTAAATTAGAGCTAGGTAGACCCGCAGCCTGTAAGACGCCATATAAGCCGCTCCGCTACCCACATAACCAAGACCTGAAGTTATAGCCATACGGTCCTTTGTTTTCGACATATTTTCTGTGAGGCGAATTTCCCTAGAATAATTTGAATAGATTTTCTGTATATATTGAGTAATAATTGTTCTGTATATGTTGATAATAATTTACCAGTATATGTAGAGTAATATTTGATCTGTGTTTGTTGAGTAATAATTAATCAGTATATGTGGAGTAATGATAATGATTTGCATATGTTGAGTAATAATTGATCTACACATGTTGAGTAATAATTGATCTGTACATGTTGAGTAATAATTGACCTGTAAATGTTGAGTAATAATTAATCAGTATATGTGGAGTAATGATGATTTGCATATGTTGAGTAATAAGTGATCTGTACATGTTGAGTAATAATTGATCTGCACATGTTGAGTAATAATTGATCAGTATATGTTGAGATATATATTATATATATATATATATTAGAAAGCCGCATAGAGCAGTGGTTAGCGCGCTAGCTTCTCATCTGAGTGGTACTAGGTTCATTTCCCAGTTAAAGCGGAAATGTTTTCTTAGACCACAACAGATCCCGGGTCGACTCAGTCTTAAATGGGTACCGGATCAGTCAGAGAAGTAAAAGCGGCGAGAGAGAGGAGATGGCTACCGTCCTCATATAGCCGAGCCTTTGAAATGTGAGATTGCTAACACCTCACACCACCTCCTTCCACTGTAATTGATCATTAAATGATCAGCTAATGATTGATCAGCTAATAATTGATCAGCGGCAGTTACAACAACTGGTGGTCCTTTTCATTCTTTTTTGGGTTGAAACATGGTATCCTATTCTGTTTTTGCTTGTTTGAAGTCGGGGTATTGCAGAACACGACAAATACCGGGAATAATGTGGCCATATGGCCTATAAATATTGTGACGGTTAACATTTCAAACCCGATGTTGTATTTACTAGCACACTTTTCCCCCCATTGCGTATAATCCCTCGTTTGAGCTTTAAAAGAACATACAATATAATAATTTCAAGAGTAACTTCTACATCCTAAACGTGTTTGCCACCGACTGAGGTGTGACTGGCTCTTGTTGACTACAGCTGAGCTAGTAATTTATATCACTATTTTTTTGGTGTCGTGGCTGCTGTACGTCGCACTTGTTCGTGTGTTTACTCTTTGTAAACCTCTTGGCCTCTTCTTGATTTATATTTGAATCCGGCTGTGGTAGATTTCCACCTTCCTTTGACAATCAGCCAGCCACTTCATTGCTTGGGATGTTGCAATGTGTTTGAACTGTATCATAACTTATTTGAACAGGTCATGCGGTTTGCGTGCAGAAGACTTGAGTAAGTCACAGTTTGTATTGAAATCGAAACGATGCAGGGGCCGAAGATGCAGCACGGAATGAGCTGACAGCAGTCAGCGACTCATAGATGACTGGTTGTATCAGAGTCATTGAACCATAATTGGCCAAGAGCCTAGTTCGTCTTCAAGTGACGGCCCTAGAAACAGACTGCAACCATGCAGCATGTCTAAGAAATTAACGATCGACGCGGGAAATTCAACCCGGTTCCAAAAATGCCCTGCTGAAATCGGATGTATCGCGTCAAAACGCGCAGATATAGCAGCCTCGCTGTAGACAACCCATCACAAAAGTTCGTTTCAGGATGAACGCTGAAGAAGAAAAAGAGCCGACGCGTGAAGTGCTGTAATCAAAGTTATACGAGGCGTGTTCAAATGAAACTGGATCTAACTGCACCAAGTGAACATACGTGCGATGCGCATGATGACGTCACTTCTGGTGTATACAGCACAAACCAACCGTCAAGTTTTCACAATTTCATTATCCTCCGACTCAGTTTCCTCGGCAGGCCGCTGAAAACATGGCGATTGCGATACGAAATCCGTCCCAAGTTGACCAGCGAGCGGTGATTCGGTTTCTTCCTTTCCATTAAACGGTGTTGTCTTTATAATGTAACTTGCACTGGATTTGGATAATAGTGAGGTAAGAAACTTCGTTGGTGGTCAACCTGATTCTATGGTCCCGAGCTACCTTGGACTAGTGGCAAGACGTAAATCAAGACGGCTGGAGGAAACTCAGGATGCATGCACTCTGGCCCCACCAAAGGGCACAGGTCATCAAACATTGGTTGCCAGTGTTTGCTTAACTAGAAATTCTCACCTATTGCGAGGGCGATTATTCAGAATAAAACAATTTCACTGAACGAGCGAATGAATGAGCAGGTTGATGAATGACCAGGTAACAATAATAGCTGCCCATCGGGAGCAAAAACGGCTCCAGCGTCAGGTATTTGAACACAACAAACTCTACCACCTCGCGGGAGGGGGGCGCAGGTAGATGGATGGCAGGTAGTAGGTGCAAACAGGTACATTTAATTTTTTTAAACCACTTTTTTTTTTGTTATCGCTACAAGCTTTTATTTATACCACTCCGTGTTTGGGGTGTGGTCGTCTGTGTGTGTTTGGGGACTACAACTGTAATTTGTATTTCTAAATTGTATTTCTATTTTGGTGTTTGTATGATGAATTTGTGTTTTATATTTGTTTATTAATTGTTCTTGGTCAACATTATTTGCAGATTTTAATCTTTGAACATATTCATCGGTCATATCGATTTCTTTATCTTCAATATTTACTTCGGTTGGTTTGTGATTTTCCAACTCAACGAAAGCGTGTCTTATCGAATGTGGTGCCGATCTCGCTCAGTAAAAGGACTCGCATTTATGGGTATTTAAGCTCACTGGAAACCAAAAAGACGAGCCGTGTGGTATGACGCATATTCAAAATTTACCAACAGCCTGAATCTGATTTACTTCATAAACTCTCTTCATAACCCTAACCTCTTAAATTCCTTATCTGTTTCACCTTCTTTTACCGAGATGCAGCCGCCCATTGTTCTATATACTCAGGTTTTAAGGGTTTCATTTTTTAAAATCTTTAACTACTTGTTCATTGTTCGTGTTTCTACTTCCGGAGATAATGACGTTTACACCATTCAAATTCAGATACGCCTTTCATAAATTGATGAAGGTGGTGAGCTCCTCAGAAATTCTAGGTGAACATTCATTGCACAACGCTAAATGTCTTACGTTTCTCATGTGGTAGGGAAAGAGACATAGATGCTGGTTCATGCCTGGGGTTAGAAGGAAAACCACAGATCCCTCCACATTGTTTCTAGACCCCACAAGAGCTAGTCGCCCAAGGAAGTTTATTAATAATACTGCTATTGAGCACATGCCAAGAACTAAGAGCAAGTTGCTGTGGAGATCAGTGATCGACTGTATTATAAATGAAGAAGAAAATAAACAATCAATAAGGCTACTACCGATTCCCAGACACTAACAGAAGCAGAAGACTGGCTACTACAGTTTCCTAGATTATAACAGTAACATAAATATGGCTACTACCGTTACCCAGATCCTAACAGAAACATAAATCTGGTTACTACCGCTTCCCAGATTCTAACAGCTACATACAACCGGCTACTACCGTTTCCCCAGACACTAACAGACACATAAAACCGACTATTTCAGTTTCCTCAGACACTAACAGACACAGAAAACCGGCTTCCAACGTTTCCCCAGTCACTAACAGACACATATAACCGGCTACCAACTTTTCCCCAGACACTAACAGACACAGAAAGCCGGCCAATACCGTTTTCCCAGACACTAAAAGGCACAGCAAAAACCGGCTAATACCGTTTCCCCAGACACTAACATACACAGAAAACCGGCTAATACCGTTTCCCCAGACACTAACAGACACAGAAAGCCGGCTACTACCGTTTCCCCAGACACTAACCGAAACAGAAAATAGGCTACTAGCGTTTCTCAGATTCTAATACAAACATAAATCCGACTACTACCGTTTCCCAGGCACTACAGACACAGAAAACCGGCTATTACCATTTCCCGGATTCTATTAGAAACATAATTCCGGCTACTACAGTGTTCCAGACACCACAGACACAGAAAACCGACTCCTGCCGTTTCCCCAGACATTAAACAGACATGGAAACCCGTTTTTCTCTACTATGAATCGAATGCAAGAGCTGTCATGAAATCGCGGAAAGACGTCGTTTGCAGGCTGCGAATTTGACAATCTATTAAAATTGCGACACTGAATGTCAGCGGGTTGAACACAAAAGAGCCAGAAGTTGTAGATTATATGATCACCTTGAAGGTGGGGATACGTGTACTGGCTGATGTGCGACCTAATCGAGGCAGAACAGCAAGGAAGTACACGGCAATTATCTTCTGATGTGGAGCGGTGTTAGCGCAGCGTAACGAGCCAACCATGGGATGGGCTTTCTTATCCACCCAAAGAAAGTAGTCAATCGTACGTACGAACTACATACATCAGCGAGAAATGGATAAGTCTGCAACTATCAGGAAGATCCAGAACATATGTGCAAGTGTACGCTCCATCTAACGACAACAACAACATATATGCAAGTGTACACTCCATGTAACAACAACAACATATATGAAAGTGTACACTCCATTCAACGACAACAACAACATATGTGCAAGTGTACACTCCATGCAACGACAACAACAACAACATATGTGCAAGTGTACAGTCCATGCTCCTACAACAACAACATATGTGCAAGTGTACACTCCATGCAACAACAATAGCATATGTGCAAGTGTACACTCCATGCAATGACAACAACATATGGGCAAGTGTACACCCAATGCAACAACAACAACAACATATGTGCAAGTGTACACTCCGTGCAACGACAACAATAACAACATTTGTGCAAGTGTACACTCCATGCAATGACAACAACAACATATGTGCAAGTGTACACCCAATACAACAACACCAACATATGTGCAAGTGTACACTCCGTGCAACGACAACAATAACAACATATGTGCAAGTGTACACTCCATGCAACAACAACACCAACATATGTGCAAGTGTACACTCCGTGCAACGACAACAATAACAACATATGTGCAAGTGTACACTCCATGCAACGACAACAACAACATATGTGCAAGTGTACACTCCATACAATGACAACAACAACATATGTGCAAGTGTACACTCCATACAATGACAAGAACATATGTGCAAGTGTACACCTAATACAACAACAACAACAACAGTGGTGCAAGTGTACACTCCATGCAACGACAACAACAACATATGTGCAAGTATACACTCCGTGCAACGACAACAACATATGTGCAAGTGTATACTCCATGTAACGACAACAACATATGTGGAAGTATACACTCCATGCAACGACAACAACAACATATGTGCAAGTGTACACTTTATTTAACAACAACAACATATGTGCAAGTCTACACTTTATTTAACAACAACAACATATGTGCAAGTGTACACTTTATTTAACAACAACAACATATGTGCAAGTGTACACTTTATTTAACAACAACAACATATGTGCAAGTGTACACTTTATTTAACAACAACAACATATGTGCAAGTGTACACTTTATTTAACAACAACAACATATGTGCAAGTGTACACTTTTTTAACAACAACATATGTGCTAGTGTACACTTTATTTAACAACAACAACATATGTGCAAGTGTACGCTCCTAGCAACGATAAGAACACAACCTGCCAGATGTAATTTACAGAGTGGACGAGAGGAACGACCTGGTTGTAATGTGCGACTTCAACGGCAGTACAATGTGAAAGACGTCCCCACAAGAGGAAGAATGTCTTGGTTGTCACAGCAACTCTTCCCTAGATAGGAACAGTAACGGAGAATAACTCGTAAATATGTGTACAGCACACGGTTCACTGATAACGAACACCGTCTTCCAACACAGACCCAGGCACATCACGACGTGGTATAGGTGGAATGACATCTCAGTGTCCTCACATATAGACTACATTATAATTCGACACAGACAAATGCCTGTCATAACCGGCTCTATTATCATAAATGTGGATGTGAATACTAATTACAGACCGGTTAATACAAGGCACGTTTCTTACCAGCATGGAACTGGCAGAGAAAGAAGAATAGAAGCAAGATCTGCAACCTACAAAAAACTGAGCGACTAGTCTGTCAGGGTCGGTTTAAACACTGTTTAATATATTAATAGCTTTGCTATTTGCACCTTTTGGTCCGACACATCCGTCTTTGGCAGGAAGACCACTTTCAAACTGGCAATACCGAACGCTCTCCGTTAGGTATGTGGAATTAAATCCTTACCTCGTAGCAGGGGACAAAAAAAAAAGAACAGCCAGACGGAATGAAGACGTCAAAGTCTCCATACAGGTAAAACATGAATTCTACAAGCCATTGCTCACTTCAAGGGATTAAGTTTCTTACCTTACTACCAGAAGACATAACAAGCAAATAATCAAGAGGCCTAAGGGGGAATCCTGGACCCAATATAGGAATCATCTCTTTAACATATGCCCAAGCGGAAAGACAAATTGAAGGAATACTTCAACGATAGTCTCAACCCAAGTGACACAACGGAGGAAGTGCTATTCGCACTTTGCCACAAGAACCACATAGAGCCGAGCACACTGATCCAAGAGGTGGAATGAGTATTCAAAAACACAGATCTATGGGTGACGACGGCATTCCTACCGTCCTTAAAAAAATATTCACAATAGCGTGAGAGAAAGAATCGTTCCAGGCGACTGGCAGCGGGCTGTTCTTGGAACCCACTGGGAAATGAAAGGGTTCAAAGCAAAACTATGACACCTATAGGGGTATTTCGCTGTTAAGTCATACAGGGAAGATGCATATACATCATCTTGAATATAAAGTGTGACCGATTGCTGACCTTACCTTAATAACGCCCAGTTGGGTTTCCGTAAGGGCATAGGGTGCATCCATGCTTTATTTACCCTACGGCAAATGTGCGAGAAAATGAGTGAATACGGCGAGAATTTCAACTTAGCATTCATCGACCAAGAGAACGCTATTGACAAAGTTGATAGAAATAAACTCTGAACGGTGGTGGAGGAGTATGGGATACGAGGTCAGTTATTTGACAACGTGAGAGCTCTGTATAGAGGTGTTGTTGTTGTTGTTGTTTTTGCTGTTGTTGAATACCCACAATTAGTAGACTACTCTTTCGTGTGCCATAAAAAGGACGTAAAGTGGCGAGTTGTCGAAGCTTTCTTCACAAAACAAGCGTGCTGATGAAGGTGGACCGAGATCAGCCAGGCGGTTGTGCTATGCTTGTCTTCATCTGCGTGTCGTTCCCTGCTAAGGGGATCACATCAATCCCCCCCCCCACCTTGTTAGCCAGGCTGCCATGAAAACAACCCGTTTACAGGAAGGGCTACTAGGAAGCCAAGGTGAGGCGTCTTGTCCAGTATGTTTTGCATGAACTTGACCAACATTTCTGATCAGTACATTTTGCCTGTTCATCTTCCTTCCCCTGTATAGAGGTAACTATAGTGTGGTGCGAATGGAGGACGGTGACACGCAGAGGCCTTTTCCAATCAAAACGGATGAGTGCCTGGGATGGGTATTGTCCTGCTTTTTAACCTTTATGTGGACACAATTGTGTCAGTGATCTATTAGGCTGCGACACAGTATCCAGATTATAATTTCATATTTGAACTGTTATTAGCAAATGACAAATGCTTTGCAAATACAGACGAACAGAAACTCCAAAATCACTAGGCTGCGTTGGATGCAACCTGCGATAAGTATGGTATGCGTATCAGCATGGCTAAGACGACAACTCTGAAGGTGATCAGAACACAGATGCCACTTAACTTGAGTATTCAGAGCGTGGATCTCCAGCAGGCTCGGGAGGTACCTGGGCAATATTTTATCAGAAGACGACAGTCAAGACATAGATATTGAGACCAGATACCAGAAAGCAGAAGTTATCAGGAGTTACTTATGATCTGGCGCCAATACTCAAACATCCTCACATTAGTCTAGCAACAAAGCAGCAACTGATCCACATCGTCCTGCCAACCCTGTGCTAACATGGCGAAACGTAGGCCATGGCCAAGGCGCGAGAGAGTAATATCTGGACCTGCTAAATGAGATTTTTGCGACTGGTCGGTGTGTTTCTAGGAAAGACAGACTGAGAAAAGAGGATTTTTGCAAAATGGTCGGTGCCATCCCCTGTGCCGAATGCATGTCCAGACAGAAGGTACGCTGGTTTGGTCATCTCATGAGAAGGTAAACTGGTTCGGCTATCTCATGAAAAAATAAACTGGTTAGGTCATCTCATGAGAAGGGAAACTGGTTCGGCCATCTCACGAGAAGGTAAACTGGTTAGGTCATCTTATGATCAGGTAAACTGGTTCGGCCATCTCATGAGAAGGTAAACTGGTAAGGTTATCTTATGGCTTGATTTCGTTCGTTCTCAATCTCCCACTACCAAACCCTAAAAGGGCTTAAGTAGCAGAATGTAGTCCAGAAAACGGAATGCGTTGTGTCGTAGTTTACAGCTTGAATACGATATTTGCACCTTTCGGTCCAACACATCCGACTTCAGCAAGGCTTTTGTTAGTACCGGGTTAGCATTCCCTCTTCGGTCCCTTGTCCTTAGCCAGTCTGCCTTGCTACAGCCTGTTATCCAGGATCACCGCGTGGAGGTGTAGAAGGGTCTTGGCAGCTGTTTCACTGGCCCTGACGCTAGCAGTCAGCTATGGGTCGCTGACCACTGCAGCTCATGCGCTGCTCAGCATCTTGATCCCAGGTTATCTTATGATCAGGTAAACTGGTTCGGTCATCTCATGAGAAGGTAAACTGGTTCGGTCATCTCATGAGAAGGTAAACTGGTTCGGCCATCTCATGAGAAGGTAAACTGGTTCAGTTATCGAATGAGAAAGTAAACTGGTTCGGTCATCTCATGAGAAGGTAAACTGGTTCGGTCATCTTACGAGAAGGTAAACTGGTTCGGTGTTCTCATGAGAAGGTTCGCCAGTTCAGTCATCTCATGAGAAGGTAAACTGGTTCAGTCATCTCATGAGGAGGTAAACTGTTCGGTCATCTCAGAAGAAGGTAAACTGGTTTGGTCGTCTCATGAGAAAGTACGCCGGTTCGGTCATCTCATGAGAAGGTAAACTGGTTCGGTCCTCTCATGAGAAGGTAAACTGGTTCGGTCATCTCAGGAGAAGGTAAACTGGTTCGGTCATCTCATGAGAATGTCACATGCAAGCTTACAATGCCCGACCTTCCGGCTTTGGAGCAAGAGTGCGAAGGTGAATAGACAATGTGTAGAAAGTTTTTCAGCGAAACAGGTTGACGATGTCAAGCGACTGCATCTGGCCTCGGACAGGCGACTAAGGCTTCCCACGCCATCCATCACTGTACACGTGTCCCAAACAGAAACAGAAAACCGGTTACAACCATTTCCCATACTAACTAAACTAACTAACCGTGTCCGAAACATTAACAGAAGCAGAAAACCGGTTTCAACCATTTCCCATACTAACTAAACTAACTAACCGTGTCCAAAACATTAACAGAAGCAGAAAACCGGTTACAACCATTTCCCATACTAACTAAACTAACTAACCGTGTCCGAAACATTAACAGAAGCAGAAAACCGGTTACAACCATTTCCCATACTAACTAAACTAACTAACCGTGTCCGAAACATTAACAGAAGCAGAAAACCGGTTACAACCATTTCCCATACTAACTAAACTAACTAACCATGTCCGAAACATTAACAGAAGCAGAAAACCGGTTACAACCATTAACAACCCAACCAACTGGTTGCTATAGTTTGACATTCATTGTTCGCTCTCCTGTGGAAACTCAATATTGATTAGACCAATTATCCGGCCTTTATCATCGTCTAGAGTCTAGGTGTTTCCACTAATCATGAACTATAGGGCGTTAGGCCTCGAAACACGAACTAACCTCGAGACCTGTCGAGCGAGTTAGTTAGTCTAGCAGATGACACGATAATTAGGTTGTATGACAAAAAAAAAAGGTTGAGGTAAATACAAAGTGGTTTAGAAAACTAAAGTGGTCCGTTTAGATAGGCTGGTTTATTTCTGTTTTCTCCAATGTGTATGCGTCAGATTGATATGCACATCATGTTTATAAATAACTAGTAATCAAGTCTGTCTATTTACAGAGGAACTGATGTCGCCGACACATAAACCGTTTTAGATTGTCAGATGTTGTCATATTTTTGAAAAAAAATCATTCCACTGCACTCTGGGCAGACATTTAGGTGCAGTAAATGACTAAGTTGCGATTGAAGATGGTGCGGTATATAAAGTGTAAAAAGGCATTTATATGTATAGTCAGATACTGCGCTAAGAAAAAAACAGAAACGACACCTACGTTACGACTAAAAAAGCCTTCATCGGGAATAATGAAAAACAATAATATGCGAACTAACGACTTGGTTAGCAATATCATTTACACGTATGTTGAGTGGCCCTGGTGTTCTACTAATCTTCATGGTTTCTCTTTTGTTCTCGTTAATTAGCATATTGTATTCAGCACAGGTAGTCGCAAGCGCGTTCGTGTGATTTTTCAGTTTATTTTTATAGTCATACAGCAGACACTGATACTCTGTAAATAGTAATTCGTGTATTGAGTTCTATTCTGCCTCAGATGTCGCAATTTGACTGGTCTCTGGTGCGATTATCTCTCGCAAAACATCGTCAGCAAGGATGAAAAAATGGCGTTTATCTGGACAGACGGGTCCGAGTGCTACCAGGGGCCGAAACGGGCAGCAAGGAAAAGCAGCAATGTAAGCTGTTAGGTATGTCGCAAGTGGTGGTTTAAGAAGGCCAGGCACGAAATTGGTTACCCCATTTTGTAGAAACTTGAGTACACACGAACCTCAACAGATATAGATAAGTCAGCATTTGACGATTTGGTGAGCATTTGCTGAAGACCCATGCTCCACACGGAGCTAGAGAGGTTTTGATCGCTTGATACGAGGTGGGGGTCGGTTATTTGAGCAATTTAGTTTTAATGTAATATATAAATATATATATATATATATATATATATATATCAGTACGATGTGTAATCCCATTATCTGATTTAATACAGGTTCATAAGATACTCAAGGGAAGTTATACATTGACTAGAAGTTTTTTCAAAGTCCAGCCGACTACAGAAATGCGAGGACGCAGCTTCAAATTAATTAAAGAAAGTTACAGATTAGATACTAGAAAATTTATTTGTAGTAAGATAGTGGTTAATGCTTTGAGTGCATTGCCATATGAAATAGGTTAAATAGGGAATAGGCAGGATCATTTTAATACATTCAAGATTAAATTGGACGCGCATTCAGTTTTAAATCACGTGAAGTATAAGAAACTGGTTATATATAGAGTCTGCAGAATCTTCTAAACCAGTATAAAGCAAGTTAAGTTATTATTGGGGTCACAGAGATGATTTGTAGTACATGAATAAATGGCGTTTCCTCGTGCAATCGCCGTGCAATGCATAGCGTTGGTATTTATTTTCCAGACAATAAAAGAAACAGGTAGCAGTGAAAAAGGCAAATGCAATGTTAGGTATGATAAAAAGAAATATTAAGCATAGGAGCAAGAAAGTGATAGTCAAACTGTATAAAGCATTAGTTAGACCTAGTTTGGAATACTATGTACAGGTGTGGAGTCCTTATATTAGAGGAAATATAAACATGTTGTAAAGGACACACAAATGAGCAATATAGTGAGATTCCATAATTACAGTTATGAGGAAAGAGAAAAACCGGCCTAAAATGTATAGAAAAGAAAAGAATTCGAGGTGACAATACAGCTTTATAAAATAATCCAATGGAATGATACATTATACTATAACAAGTTTTTTTTCAAAATACAACCCCCTAAAAGAACAAGATGGCACATCTACAAATTAACTAATGAAAGGTCCAGATTAGATATTAGGAAATATTTTTTTTAGCTTGGAATGGATTCACACAGGAAATAGTGAGGCAAGGACAATTAATGCCTTTCAGAATAAATTTAATGCGCATAGCTTTTAGAGCAAGGATATGTAAATGAAACTGGTTGTATACAGACTCTGCAGAGTCTTCTAAACCAGTATAAAGACGTTAAGTTAAGTTAATAAACATGTGACCTTTAAATCTATCGAAGCCAAATGCGTATGCGTTTAGATTTAAATATGTGGTCGTCACAGTGCAAATGAGGGGGCATGCATAGGATACGCACTCATATGCTTTCAGAAGCCAATTTGAATTAGTAAACACATCGCACTTCGACCTGAAAATTGATGTTTTAAATTAGATTTTCATAATAAAAATTTCAAACAAAGTATTGCAGACATTATTTTAATTTAAAAGTTCAGTGCATGCTTGCTGGGTTTTGGGAGGGTGGTGTTTATTTATTTTTTATTTTTTTTATCACAGGCATTTCATTTTAAGGTTTGTTAGCCGGTTACAGAACCACAGTCTCATAAGTTCTTTTAAATATTCTCTCCATCTCTATTTTCCGCTCTTTGGATATGTTATTGGTTTCCCATTCTTATTGTGAATCATCCATCATCGCATGCCTCTATTTTGTCTAAGGAACTATTTCACTTTCTCATGCACTTGTTCAAATTTCTCTGTTCTGTCCAGGTCTCCAATGTCCTCGCATTGGTCTATCTACCATTTTTCTCGTGCCATTTTACATTCTCGATCTAATTCATTCTTGTTACTCTTATACTTAGCAATGTCGTGATATGTATTATTATTCTTCCATTTGCGTTTTTCTACCATTTTGCTTAGCCCCAATACCTCGAGAACTATTATATTCACGACATCTAGCCTTTGCAACAACATTAGGAAGAGGAGATGAGCGAAGAAAAGACGATTTTTTGCGCTAATAAGGTTTTTGAATGATAATTACACACGTCCTTTTCTTCAGATCCTAAATAAACACGCAGGTTACATTCCTTGTAACGAGCTCCACCTAAAAAACCGCGAGATATTTCTATAAAACCACTACAGAATTCGCTAAAGTGACCTAGCTGTGCACATAGCAGTTTTAACACCTTCGCTGTCTTTAACGCCACATATGGATGTCGTTGGGCGTGATACTGGTCTAGTATGTCATCAATATAACACTTGATTACTTGCGGTGAAAGCTGCTACAAACTTTCAAAGTCGACTTTTCTAAAAATGGTACGTTTGGTCTTCCAGAAAAGAAGTAACCACGGCCTGAAATGCACAGATAGGTTTATGCTGATTGTGCGTTTCAAATAGGCAAACCAGAGGAAACACAGATTCCGCATTTAATAGTTGGGTGTACACATATCACAATAGTTTCATACATAAACACATTTATCTGTGTGGTATACGCAGATCACATAGTTTCATGCATAAACACATTTATCAGTGGGGTACACTAAGATCACAAGTTTCATACATACCAAACATTATAACCACTTAAGAGTGCTACATGCCCTAGTGGTTTGCTTGAAGGATATGTGTCTGACACGTGGACAATAAACTAGCGCAAGCAGTAATAATAAATTAGTGTTTCAATGTTTGCTGAAACTGGAATTTGTCCTCAGAGGTGTCTATGAGGATTAACCCCTTTAGGGTAACAGACTCTCCATGCCAAGGATCCTGAACACCACACCATTCACGCAAGGCGAACGATGAGTGTTGAGTAGCGTTCTGGGATTGAAAGAAAGCTATATTACCAATCTCCTATGCCTGACGCAGTAATAAAAGAATGAATAGTTTTTCTGTTTCCCGGGGGCCGTCCCAAGATGAAGAAAAAACACTTATGTTTAATCGCCATTGAAATGTCATGGTAATACCGAATATACAATACTAATGTATATATATATATATAAACTATGGATATTATCACAATGTGCTCTATCATAAACTTGGAACATGTAAACTGCCGTATTATAATACGTGCAGACTTGCCTGCAAATTGACAACATACTTGCCATAACCATTGGTGCCTTCACTTATTCAAGTAGGAATCATGGGACAATACACCCAAAGTGCCATAATACGAGGTTAAAACTGTCATTCGCAGCCAGCATACAATAAAATGGGAGAAAGAAATGGGAGTGAGTAACATTCCAGATCCAATCCGCCAGCTACAGGGGCACCAGAAAACTGCAAATCTCCACCGGAGAACGGGCCACTGTAAACTACTGGGCCACCTATATCGGCTCCAAATTTCCCACGCAAATCAATGACCATGTGGGACAGGAGTCCAAACCCCCGAAGACGTACTTAAAGAATGCCCGGCATATGAAGAACTAAGATGTCAGACCTGGCCAATCTTATCAATAGGTCGGACGACAGCCCTGGCTTCTATTCTAGAACATGGCATACCACTTCCATCCCAGACTTGGCCTTCTTCACGGGGGATATTCACCACAAAATAGATCGTCAGCTGATCGACCAGTTGGCAGGTAGCGACCACATGCCAATTAGGCTAGAAATTGATATGGAAGAAGGCCTCCAGGAAATAAAACCGGTGCCACGTTGGAACTATAGACGAGCCGACTGGGACAGATTTGCAATGCTCACATATGGACTGTGTGAAACCATCAACACACGAAATAACAATAAGAAACCTATGGTGGAAAGCCTAAGCAAAGCAATACTGCAAGCAGCCACCGAAACCATCTCAAGAGGGGCAAGGAAAACTAATATTGGAATTGTGAACTGCAGAAAGCGGAGGATGAAGTCTCAAAAACTAGGAACATGGCAGAGATAGAGCAATCTATGGAAGCCAATATCGCCCTCAAGGCCATCACTGCGAAATTAAAAAGAACACTTAACCAAATACATGAAACAGCTGGAAAAACAAAACAGAAAGCCTCAATATAGACAAAGAAGGGAACAAACTATAGAACTATATATAGTCAGAGCCATGAATGACGAAACACCAACAAATAAATAAATTACCATCAAGCAGGGCGACAACATGCTTACTGGAAAAAAAGCAGCAAACGCCTTTATAGAACATTATGCCAGAGCAAACCACATTGATGTCCCTACAGACAGGCATTCAGACATTAGTGAAGAACAAATGAGCCACGACAACATCAAGATGGCACCAAAGTAGCACATGATGGCAAAACTAACAATGAATGAAATGGATGAGGCCATGAGAACTTCAAAGAAAAAGAAATCGCCCGGAAAAGATGGGGTAACAAACGAAATGCTGATGGGGTTGGGCCAACAGCAAAGAGAAAGTTACTATCAGTCCTGAACCAAAGCTGGAAAAGGGGAATTGTACTGCAGGCATGGAAAAATGATGTACTTATACCAGTACCACAGAAAGAAAAAGATAGAACAGATCCAAATAGATACAGGCCCATCAGTCTACTGAGCTGTGTAGGTAAACTAATGGAGCGTATGATAAACACCAGACTGATGTGGCACCTGGAAGAAAAACACATACTAATCCCCCAGTAAGCAGGATTTAGACAACACAGATCCACTGAGGACCAGATCACTCTCATCGCCCAGGAAATAGAGGGTGCTTACCATGAGAAAAAACACACAGTAGCGGTTTGGCTGGATTTAGAGAAGGCATTTGACAAGGTGTGGAAAGAGGGACTTAAAGTCAAGCTACAAAGAAGTGCAGTTTGTGGGAAAATGTACAGATGGATCAGCCACTACCTCGAAAACAGAACAGCCAGAGTTCAAGTACAAGGGCAGATGAGCACAAAGGTGACACTGGAGCAGGGAGTATCCCAAGGGGGAGTACTGTCACCCACACTTTTCCTGGTGTATATAAACAACATCACAGAGAATATACCAAGAAGAGTCCACAGCTCCATGTTTGCAGGCGATCTGGCTATGTGGACCTCTGAAAGAAATCTCACCAAAAGCAAACAATCGGATGCAACAGCTCCTAATATCGTTGGAGGAGTGGGCGAACTCATAGACGGTCAAAATAAATGAGGAAAAAACAACATGTACGATATTCTCGCTTTCAAATAAACCACAGAACACCAAAATAAGTCTTAACGGCAAATATATGCGGCCAAACGACAACCCAAACTACCTGGGAGTCACATTTGATCGGCGCATGACATGGACACGCCAGATCGAGAGAAACCGAATGAGAGCCAGACAAAGAATGGCAATCATGAGGAAATTTGCTGGCACAAGCTGGGGAGCAGACGAAAGAATACTAAAGAAACTGTACAATGGAAGAGTGAGACCAGTTCTCGAGTATGGCATTGCGGCATGGACAACAGCAGCAAAGGCGAACTTTGATAAAATTAGCAAACTTCAAAACCAAGCCATGAGAGTTATAACAGGAGGCATGAAGTCAACGCCAATTGTAGAACTTGAAAAAATTACAAATCTGCAATCCATGACCGACAGAAGAGACTGCAGAGCCCAGCAGCAAGCAGAGAAACTCAGAAGACTGACGGGCCATCCAACGTATTTAGAGACTAAATAGATTTGGAAATGGGAAACTAAAGCGGAGAAACTTTGCAGAAATAGCCAAAGCAAAAATGAGCGAAGACCCTATGAACACCGTAACAATACCAAAGTCCATCCCTACTGCACGCAAATCTACATGGAAGCAGCATATCATTCCGGAAGTGGTAGAAAATATACCAGGTATTGGAGACAAGAACAGCCAGACTGAAAAAGAAAGAAGAGACATAACCCTGAGGTACATAACGGAAAACTACCCAAGCATGGACTGGACCCATGCATACACCGACGGTTCTGTAACAAATACAACATAGAACAGAGTGGCAGGGGTATTCCTGAGCCTATCAAATGGTAGAAAAATAACACTGTCAGTGGCAACTGGAAAATTGTAAAGCAATTTCAGAGCGGAGGTAGAAGCACTGAGGACTGCAGTAGAAGCAATGCTAACAGGCGAAAGCAACGAAAGCCAGATAGTCCTGTTTACAGATGCCCTGGCCGTAGTCTCAGCACTAAAAAGCCAGAAAAATACTGAACTTAATTATTTAAGAGCAGTACTCTGTCAACTATGCCAGCAGTCCGCACCAAAAAGAGTAGTGGTTCAGTGGGTTCCATCCCACTGTAACATTCAAGGCAACGAGGAGGCAGACAGAGCGGCAAAAGAAGGTGCAAGACTACCACAACCAGATTCTAGTGTGACCTACGAAGAGTCCAAAAGGCTTATTAGGACCAGATACATGGCCTAATGGGAAACAGAACATACTGGCTACACAAAAAATGATGCCTATTACCAGTTGAACAGAAGAGAGCAGGTCGTGGTCTTTAGACTCCGCACAGGCCACAACAGACTGAGGTACCACCTATTCTTCTTCTTCTTCTTCTGCGTACACAGTCAGACAGTAACCATTATTTTTTCGAAAAAAGCGGCGGTCATCCTGAGACTCTCGCCACTACCATAGAGCTTGTCTTGCAGTTCCACTGGCAATGGCCACATCTGCTCTCTCTGATCCTCGTATGTCGGGCAGTTCTGCAGCAGATGTTCAGTGGTCATTTTACCAGTACCGCACGGGCATTCGTCGGTACACCCTATCTTCAATTTGTTGAAGAGGTGGTACCTCAGTCTGTTGTGGCCAGTGCGAAGTCTGAAGACAACGACCTGCTCTCTTCGGTTCAACTGGTAATAGGCATCGTTTTTGGTGTAACCAGTATGTTCGGTTTCCCATTTGGACATGTACCTGGCTTTGATAAGCCGTTTTGACTCTTCGTACGTCATACGTACCACCTATTCAATAAACTGAAGATAGGTGGCACTGACGAATGCACTTGTGGTACCGGGAAAATGATCGCTGAACATCTGCTGCAAAACTGCTCGACATACGAGGACCAGAAAAAGCACATGTGGCCATCACCAGTGGCAACACTTGACAAGTTCTATGGCAGTGTCGACAGCCTCAGGATGACCGCTGCTTTCTTCGAACAAATACAGATTGACGTTTGACAGCGTACGAAGAAGAAGAAGAAGAAGAAGAAGAAGAAGAAGAAGACGACCTGGCCAGTTGGTGTAGAACTTACGGATCATCGCTCAGACCTGCAGAGGGTTCTGTACTTCATTCTGGCAATATGACTAAATATTTAGCATGATCAGAAAACCCGAACGCAGAAGAACAAAAGGAAATGTATAATATTTGTCTATAAAAACGACTTTGTGATCAATGCTCCTCGCGTATCTTCGCTGTTTGTCCATTGTTCTCTTTGGTTACAAGTTATTATATTTACATCTCAAATTCAACGGCTTCGATCGTGCGAGTCTGTGACAATTGTTTTATTATGAGCTGTCGCATTTCTATTCCGCTAATGCACATGTTGCTTTACTTCATGTTATTTAAATTGAAATTGTCTGCACTGCTTCCATTAACATCACGTTACTTGGAATACTGGTATTCAAAAAAGGCAGTTGTATATTTGATGATAAGTAGCCTAAAGCTATCCCAAGTATATTCTTTGTGCATTGTTACTTCGTTCGGCTTACTAGGCCTGTGGGATAGTAAGTGGGGAATTGGGTCGAAATTTTGTGATTTTTCTTAAATTTGGCTTTGAAACATACTATACCTTTCACATGTCTATTTAATACCGAGTGGTCCGCCTGTGTCTTTGTGTATGACAAGGAATAACACCACTGTCCCACAGAGAGCATGTCGTAAGATACGACTAACTGTGTGACTTGGCATAACACCAGCCATGGTTAGGTGGTTTGTTATGAGCAGCATAGATGTCGCCATACAGGCTACTAGTCTACTTTGTTCTAGTGTTTGAGTATATTAAGATGGACCTGCATATCGGTTAGCCACCCCCCCCCTACCCCCACGGCACTTGTTCCAGCGCAGCGGAGTAGTAAAAAGCTGCTCGAGTCTAGCCCGCTAAGTAGAAAATTCTTCTTCCGACTACATTCAGCTCACCCCAGAGCATGGGCATGCATTCAGTAGAAGTACATCTCGATTAAGACTATTCGGCATGGACAACAACAGCAAAGGCGAACTTCGATAAAGTTAGCAAACTTCAAAACTAAGCCATGAGAGTTATAACAGGAGGCATGAAGTCAACGCCAATTGTAGAACTTAAAAAGATTACAAAACTGCAATCCATGACCGATAGAAGAGACTGCAGAGCCCAGCTGCAGTCAGAGAAACTCCGAAGACTGGCTGACCATCCAATGCACCAGAGACTAAACAATTTGGGAAATGGGAAACTAAAGCGGAGAAACTTTGCAGAAATAGCCAAAGCAAAGATGCACGAAGATCCCATAAACGCACTAACAACACCAAAACCCATCACTACTGTACGAAAACCTACCTGGTGGCAGGATATATTTCCAGAGGTGGTAGAAAATATACCAGGTATTGCAAACAAAAAACTGCCAGACTTAAAAAGAAAGGAGAGATACTACCCTAAGCTTTATATCGAAAAACTATCCAAGCATGGATTGGACCCATGCATACACCGACGGTTCTGTAACAAACACTACACAGAACGGAGGGGCAGGAGCATTCCTGAACCTACCAAATGGCAGAAAAATAACACTGTCATTCGCTACTGGTAAGTACACAAGCAATTTCAGAGCGGAGGCAGAGGCACTGAGGGCGGCAGTGGAAGAAATGGTGACACACAAAGAAAATGAAAGCCATATAGTCCTGCGTACAGATGCTCTCGCCGTAGTCACAGCGCTAAAAAGCCAGAAAAACACTGAGCTTAATGACTTAAGAGCAGCACTCTGCAAACTGTGCCAGCAGTCCGCACCAAAAATGGTAGTGGTACAGTGGGTCCCATCGCACTGCAACATCCAAGGCAACGAGGAGGCAGACAGACTGGCAAAAGATGGTGCAAGACTACCACAAACAGATACTAGTATGACGTACGAAGAGTCAAAACGGCTTATCAAAGCCAGATACATGACCAAATGGGAAACCGAACATACTGGTTACACCAAAAACGATGCCTATTACCAGTTGAACAGAAGAGAGCAGGTCGTTGTCTTCAGACTTCGCACTGGCCACAATAGATTGAGGTACCACCTATTCAACAAATTAAAGATAGGTGGTACCGACGAATGCCCGTGCGGTACTGGTAAAATGACCACTGAACATCTGCTGCAGAACTGCCCGACATACGAGGATCAGAGAGAGCAGATGTGGCCATCACCAGTGAAACTGCAAGACAAGATATATGGCAGTGTCGACAGCCTCAGGATGACCGCCGCTTTTTTCGAAAAAAATAATGGTTACTGTCTGACTGCGTACGAAGAAGAAGAAGAAGAAGAAGAAGAAGAAGAAGAAGAAGAAGAAGAAGAAGATTAAGACTATTCAATATAAGCTCATAATATGTTCTTCCTTCCTATCTTCTCAACTGATTTGTTTTGATACCGTGTTTTGGATTAAACAGCGCTGCGGCTCTTGCCCTTTGGCCCAGTGCTATCTTCACGTGTTTGCTAGTTGTCGTTTAGTACCATTGTTACATTTATCCAGTCTCGGCAGTTGGTGCTGGGAAATGTCAGAGGTGGTGGTCAGCGATGTTATAATCAGAGGTGGTGGTCAACGGTGTTATGGTCAGAGGTGGTGGTCAGCGGTGTTATGGTCAGATGTGGTGGTCAGCGGTATTATGGTCAGATGTGGTGGTCAGCGGTGTTATGGTCAGATGTGGTGGTCAGCGGTGTTATGATCAGATGTGGTGGCCAGCGGTGTTATGGTCAGATGTGGTAGTCAGCGGTGTTATGGTCAGAGGTGGTGGTCAGCGGTGTTATGGTCAGAGGTGGTGGTCAGTGGTGTTATGGTCAGAGGTGGTGGTCAGCGGTGTTATGCACCTCCCGAGGACAATGACAATCCTATCATGACATCTACCCAGGGAAGGTAAGACATTAACACACTTATGCCCTGCATTTCCAAAACTGTGGGATGATTTATTATGTACTTCTTAGTGTCGTTGACGAAATCATTCGTTATCATGCGTACTATTCGCACGATACAGTTATTTCGTAGGAAAAACTAAATCCACTGTTGTAAAAATAAATGTAACAGCAAGACTGGTTGTCTTATTCCCGCTGTTTCCTAGTGGGCCGCATGGCTGATTTGGTTACCCTTCAGCGATTTCAAATTTGAGTCGCCCACGAGAGGACAGTTGCCTAGGTCATCTGTTTCATTATTTTTGCTGTGAGGAAGCGTGGCCTAGGGAAACGTCCGTTTAATAATCCAAACGCAGGGGGTTTGAAATCCCGTCGTATCCAGTTTGACAGACAGGTATTTTTTTGGTTTTGTTTCGATGTTATCGCTCCTCCGCGTATGGAAAGTAATGGCAACCTACCTGCGGGTACTTACAACAACCAAAATATGTTGGCAGTTGTAAGAAACGACATTCTGCAAAGAGCATCACTCTTACTATCTATTATTAGCTAGATATGCATTGGCCTTCTCCAACTCTTCTCTGCATATGTGGAGTTCTTCCCCCACGACCACAGCTCATTTAGATTGGCACTGGATTCTTCAAAAATGATACTGTCTTTGCCAGAGTCTCAATGCCGTCTTTCTGCTCGAAGGGAGTCGGCGTGAGTCCTACTCTTTTCCATATATGTGTGTACTAGGGGCAGTCCTGAAGTGCAAGTGCTGCTGTCATGTTTGACAGGCAGCGGTAACACAAGTTGGTGGCACCGATCTTGAATTAGGTGTACAGGTGGTGTCTTTGTATATAACAAGGACATGAATGGCACCACTGCCTCACGGAGAGCTTGTCGTAAGAGGCGAATAACTGTGACATGGACAAGGACATCACAATCTTGAGGTAATTTAACCCACGACTGGGTGACCGTGCAGGATGACACACTCGAGCCAATGTGTGTTCTACCCAAGGCGACTTCTTTCTGTGTTTTCTGACGTTCCGAATACTTGAATGTGACTAGCTACTGTCTGTACTGCACATGACGATTACTTTATGCCCTTTCTCGTGTTGTTCTGAATCCTTCTATCAGGTGATAGAGCAGCATAGACGGCGCCTTACAGGCTGCGGGCCAAATTTGCTCCAGTGTTTGAGTCTATTAAGATTAACTCACTCATCGGTTAACCACCCAACGCAGCGGAGTATTAAGCTGCTCGGGCCTAGCCCGCTAAGCAGGAAATCCTTCTCCCAGCTATATCCAGAGCTGGAACCTGCACAGGGGCATCTGCCCCTGTAGAAGTACAGGTCGACTAAGAACTAAGAAAGCGGTGTCTCATTCTGGTGGGACCAGTTCGGGAAGGTAGTATAACTTGATGTGAATTTAAATCCCCCACCTCCTTCATGTCTATAATCTCCAGTTGTATTTGTTTCTGCCTCGTTCTTCGCCACGTAGCTGCGCCAATTATTACGGCTGGAGATTTAATACTCAGTACGTGGAGGAAACATGTTACACAGAAAAACCTGAAGTTAACTCGGCATTCTCTAGATTCTTGTCTATGTCGCTACTTACGGAGCACATGACACCACAATTAGAAGGTTCCTTACAAGACAAGTAAATCCCAGTAGTAGTGAGCGTCACGTAGATGAAGCTAAGAATAGCACAACCGCATAGAGGATCCCGATCCGTCATCAGAACGCTCGGGATGTGAGGAAAGCTACTGCAACCTGCCACTTAACGCCGTTTTCAATGCCGACAAAAGAATAAACATACCCAACGTGAGCATTCAACAACAACGAAAAACCATTGTCAAAGCAATTTCTGTCATGTTGTAGTAGTGGTTTTTGTGGTAATTATTTTACATGATGATGTTGCAAACCCTCGTAGAACTCTTCAGTCGTCTAATGACGTTTAAATAAGTCACAGTAAACAGCTGCTTGCTTGAGTTCAGGCCCGCTCAAACAATTTTAAATAGCAAACCTTTACCTGGCTTCAATGAGAGTGTGAAAATGTTAAACTCTTTACTCGGAGGGAGGCCAGATGGTTTAGATACAAAAGTAACTCACAGGGTTATTTTTTTTTTTTTTAGTGTAAAGTGAAAGCGTCGTATGTCAATTGTCTTGCCTAAATGGAGCGACTGTGTATAATGTGTTCGTTGTGAAGAATTGGAAAATTTGCACAAACTACATGATAAGAGGCAGACCTGATCGGCTATAAAAGGTACAAATATGGACACTCAGCCTATCCTATCGACTGTTCACCTCCGTTTCAGTGGTATAAGTAGGTTCCTATTATGATGAGTGTAAATATTGTAAATGGTTGATGGGCTCTTCAACACTTCGAACTTACAAGACATACTGAGCATTATCTAATGTTAACGACTATGTCGGAACTATGTGTGAAATGGATAGAGACTTGATAGGTGCTACGAGGCTTCTGCTGTGAATTCGATAATGGAAATAAACGATCACATTGGTAGGGTACTGCCACATTACCAAGGGAGTGGTATGGAAATCCAAAAGGTTCCGTCCCGTCCGCAATCCAGACAGTCCACGTTTGCGACTGCTCCCCCAGCAGCCAAGCAGATCTTGGCGCACGACGGTCTACCTTGAGCTTGATGTAATTTAGCCCACGACTGGGTGGCTGTACAGGATGACGCCCTCGAGTCAATGTGTGGTCTACCCAAGGCGACTTCTTCTGTGTTTTCTGACGTTCCGAATACTTGAATGTGACTGGCTACTGTCTGTACTGCTCATGGCCAATTCTTTATACCTTTTCTCGTGTTGTTCTGACTCCTTGTATTTGACTAGCCAATATGTCGGTGTGTTCTGGTGCTGTCTTGAATCCTTGAATGTGACTAGCCACCAGGTGTACTACACAAGGTCACTCCCTTATGTCCTTTCTCACGTTCAATACTTAATTGTGGCTAGCCACTATCTGTATTGCTCAAGGTGACTCCCGTATATCCTTTATGACGTTCTGAATCATTGTTTGTGACTAGCCACAGTATGTACTGCTCAACGTGACTCGCTTTTGTCATTACTCGCGTTCTGAATGATTGATTGTGACTAGCAACTGTCTGTACTGCTCAATGTGACTCGCTTTTGTCATTACTCACGTTGTTCTGGATCCTTGAATGTGACACTACACTAGCCATGATATTATCGAGGGGCGATCCGGACCATACTGATCCTATCACTGTTTTAGGAAGTTCTGAAGCGCTGCTTTGTACGATGTCGTGGAGATACACGTGTAGTCTTTATTTACTGCTGTGCTTGCATCACCAGCTTGAGGCCAGTTTGAGGAGCCGAGTCACGAACGGAAGAAGTCCTTCTTTTCCAAATGTGTTCTTACCATTGCCATGGACAAAGTATGGAGGAACTCACAACTGTAGCGTGAGTGAGCACTAATGCGGGCAATGCGTATGAAAATTATGGCAACACTGGTACAGCAATAATACGAAGAGACTCATCACTGCGGCGTAGAAAAAAAGCGAGCTGAACGAAAGGACGGAATGGAGGACGGCCCAATCACCGACACTGTCCACGTGCGTTAGAATTTGTAGCGCTAGGATCGGACTACACATCCATATAGGGACACATCTAAATATACATGAATGACGATGTCGCCGTCATCGCTTGCGTTGTGCTATTATCTAAGTTTTGGACAATAACGCTGTCTCAACCTAAGATATGAAGAGGCCATGAGGCTTATCAGGTGCAGATAGAAAAACAAGTGGTTAGGGTAGCATCCGGGACAACAGAATGACGCTAATCTTACAAGCCGAACACAAGCCGAACAGGTGGTAATTTTAAGACTCCGCACAGGCCACAATAGGTTTTGACACCATTCAACAAGGTCAAATTAGGACATACCGATGAATATGTCTGCGGCCCAAATAGAATGAATGCTTAACATATGCTGTAGAAGTTTCAACTTACGAGGTACAGAAAAGGCCCATTTGAACATCTCCAATCCCATGTTCTTTGGAGATACCGATGACTTTATGCGGACCACTACTTTCTTTAGAAACATTCAAGTTGACATTTGAAAGCGTATGAAGAAGAAGAAACTGTGTAAAAAATACACATTTTCCCATTGATCCGTGAAAAACTTTTCTTGTTTGAGAGTTCCATTTCAAGACGGTGTAATCTTTCGAGAAGGTGCACATATAAATGCCGATAAATAGTTCTTGAGATTATTTCTATATTTAACAGCTAAATATGGAGACGGTATGAACTAGTAGCTAAGTGACACGGCTCACAGCCCGAAGGTGCTGGGTTGGCTCTCCATCACACCACTTGCCGTTACCCCCGGGAAGCAGACCCTTAAAAATGCAGGAGGAAGCAGACCCTTACATAAAATGCACGCCGAAGTCGGATGCACTGGACCGACAGACGCAAAATAAAAACATAGCGCATGGCACACTGCCTTTGGGAATAGAGAAATAAGACGAACGCAAAAAATACAAACTGAAAAAGAAACACAAAACAGCTATATGAGAAAGAAAATCAAGTTACAACTAGTATCTAAGAACTGTTTCGGATTGTGTGGTTTAATTCGTCACTAGTAAAATGTAATATAGTAATCTAAGAACTCGGCAAAGATGTTGCCATAGCTGGCTGCGGGTCTACATTGCTCTTCTGTTTTAGTACATCAAAGATGCCGCAATCCCATGGATTTGCCGGGAATTCACACTAGTCGACGACTTACACTTGTGTTCATGGAAGCGTGTTTTCTATTTGGACTGGTTAATTTTGTTCGTTTTGTGTGTTTTCTTCTGTCCAATTATCCGGGAATGGACATCGGCTATGTAAATAGCGCTACGCTTAAACATGTGTCAAATTTCACGGTCTAGTTCACACGACTGGACTCCCCGAGATTGGCGCCCTTCGATCTAGCTGGAGACAGCTTGGTTGTATCAAATTTAGACAACTATAATGAACTGCCACATGGGGAGAGTTGGGCTCTGTCATGTGTGTAACGGCCCAGGACACGCCGTTGTTGTATGGCGTGAGTTGAAACTACAAGCTGCAATAACGGTGCCTCACCGACCTTCTAGGTTGTATGACTAATGACGACGATGATGAATACACGAACAACCAGCACTGAGAGAACAAATATGTCGTGAACTGCTTCCTGCAGCAAGAATGAAGAATGCTTCTTTGTGACAACGATCACACGATAAGTATTCATCTGCACTCTGGTAACATATATAAAGAACAACAGAAGCAAAGTGAAGTGGTGGACAGTCTGGAATTCGAACATCGGACCACAGAAGACGGAATCGAATTGTCACAAGAGAGAGAGAGAGAGAGAGAGAGAGAGAGAGAGAGAGAGAGAGAGAGAGAGAGAGAGAGAGAGAGACGGATTAAGGTATTAAACCAGCGGGATACCTTACAAAAGGTGCCAAACTAGCATGTTGTTTGTCCATCGTTTCTGAAGAGGACCACATTGTCATATGTCAATCCTAGATTGGGTTTCCAGATGGCGGACCAAACCAATCTGAGCCCGAAAGCGTATGTCACACTGAGAGCAGAGAAGCACTGTCTGACCGTCAGGCGGAGGCAACTCTTGTCTTTCATGTCGCTCGTTTCCGTGATTCTTGTCTGCTCCATATGTGCCGTGCCAGAGGAGACTTTACGCCAGGAAGAGCAATCAGCAGCAATGTTCTCCCAACCATTAGTGTCAATGTTGCAGTTCTTCAGTGAACCTTTTAGAGTGTCTTTGTAATGTTTTATTTGGCCACGGCGAGTTCGCGTGCCTGACTTCAAGCTCGTCAGAGAGTATTTTCTTTGGAAGCCGCTCATCTGACATGAGGACAACATGGCAAGTCCATATGACATGCGGACAACATGGTCAGTCCATCTAAGCTGCGATTTGCACAGAGTTGTGTGGATGCTTGTCATGCCAATCCACGAAAGAACTTCTACATCTGTCATCCTTTCTTGCCATTTTATGTTCAGCAATTTCCTTAGGCAGCTCAGATGAAAATGGTCAAACTAGCTTAGCCGGTCGTCATTCAACACTTGCGATTATGCAATATAGGCCGAGTTCGATCCAAATAATTTAATGGACTCAATGACTTCCTGACCTTCCTTTCATCAAGCACGGACCATACAGGCTATAAATGTTTGTCACAGGTAGAAAAAAAATAACAGACAAGACTAGTCCAGCTGTGACACTTTTTGGGATGTCTCGCTGGTCTAGTACCTACATTCATTTCTCTCTTGCGACAAGACGAATCGTCATCTGGAGGTCTGGTGTTCGAATTCCATGCCGCTTATTACTTCCCTTCCTTTGCTGCTGTTCATTACATGTGTTACACGAGTGCAGATAAATACGTGTCCTGTGATCGTTGTTTTGAACAAATATTATGTGTTTACAACTAGCTGCCTCGAAGTTTCCACATGCTCCTTGCTTTACCAAGCAAAAGTTAGAACGGTTGAGTCGGATAATGTTTCACCAAACAACCCAGCAATGGAAAACATAGCTTCAAAGCGTAATTAGTTTGATCCCTTCGTTAAAACGGGTGTTTGTTGGTTCGGCCAAAGGTGAAAGAGTAGTATCGACATTTGGACTAAAAACCTGCCCGTGTGAATTGTCAATACTGGTTGGACAGAGCGAGATTTAAATTCATGTTTCACGTTTTGTTTGTGTTTATTTAACTGTTCAGAATTCGTATCCATTCCGCAGTATTGGCTCTGAAAATGGATATTTTAATTTGAAGACTTTGCCTTGTTTGGTCATTGTTTTTGATTTCTTGTACAAAGTTTATATAATATGTTATGAGAGTTAAAGTGTATGCAATCAATGTGCTTTTAGCAGTTAGATGTTTGTTTTTGAAGAAAACCAATGTAGATCATCTCTTTTATGGCATCAAACTGCCATTAGTGTGTTTACTCGCAATGCTGGAGTTCACTGGAATGATCCACAAACATTTATGTGGTATATTATGTAATTTTTCATTGCGAGAAGACAAACAAACTGGCACTTCCATGTCCTCTTCTTTCTTCTTCGTTCATCCTCAGATCAAGGTACCGGTTTCTCTTACATTGGACACCGTTGTTTGTAAGTCAGGTAAGGGGCAGGGGGTATCATATTTGAAGTCCATGAGACTGGCACCGCCCCTCTCGGACAACCGTCTCTTACGTTTATGACTGCTCTCTCAGCATCCGTCAGCAGTCCTTTAGCACGTTGATACACATAGGTCATGTTTCCCATTGACAGGGACCAATTCTGGTCAGACATTAAGGTCGAGGAATGACTTTTCCTTGTTTTACTCACTACTCACTAGATGATAGTCCTTGGTTGTCCTACCCTCCTGGGTTGCGAGCTCCATCTGCCCGAGTTTCCTCTACTAGGTGATCTGTATCCCTGGACTCTTGAATACTACCCAACTGCTACCAATCTTAGTCTGGCCCCCCTCCTGTGACCTGTCCGGCATGAGTGGCCCTACCAGGAACATACGTTCCTGTCGGCATAGCTCACTGGGTCACGCAAGCCCCCCCCCCCCCCCCCGCTCCTTGACAAGGTATTGGCATCCGGGGTGGGGTGGGGGGAGACTTGCATGTCCAATTCTGACCTTATATGCTTCGTAAGTGGAGAGGGTTTACGTGTCAGAGTTGGACTTTACAGCCCCCTCCGGGCTCACTGGTGAGGTGCAGCACAATATGTATGATTGTTGTTGTCATCATCGCTTGCGCTGGACGGCTATATTATATATATATGATTTATTATTGTGTGATCGTTAGTATCTTTTAACACGCACTAACATGTCGCTCACATCGAGGGCACAATGACACGGCAAGCCGATCGCATGTTTAAGAACCTTGTATCTTCTAAGAGATGACCTTCACTTTGAACCAGACCTGAGGCAGCTATTACTCAAATTTTGAATGACGCATGGCCTGGTCGCACTGCTCTAGACAGTGGAACGGAGTTCTAATAATACTGGCGTAGGCCGCACTTGGTCGATAACTCAGAAATATTTATTCTTCTCTCTGACGTAATGGGCTAACAGACACACACATGACCAGCACGATTTACGCAATCAATGTCAGAATTAGATAACTAGTGGTTGACCGAGAGAGAGCTATGTACCCAGCTGCTGCTATCGCTATTTTATTTATGTAATGAATGGATCATCAACATTATCACCAGTCTTGTAATCCGAAAGGCCATTTGGGCACCAATACTGCAGATTGTTGGACTAGTTCCCGCCACTCCACTCGGTTTTGTGCCAGGATATGTGTTCTAGCTATGGATCTTCCCGTCCACTCTCTGATGTCTTGTTTCTATTTCGGCCTCTTTCTCGAACGTTTCCCATCTACAGTATCTTGCAGGATCGTATTGGTCAACCCAGACGATCTTGAAACATGCCCATACCATGCGAGCTAGCTTGATTTAACCATAGTCAATAGATCTTTATATTGCCCGACATCTCTCATAAACAGATAAGGCGAGCCTAATTCGGCATTCACGCGGAGAAATGTGTCCCTTGTCCTATTGTAAAAATTGACGGATATGGGACTTCTCTTTATGCCCCTCAAAATTGATTAACTAGCTCGGCACTCGATATTGCACACCGACAAATGCACCACGCCCCCGCTGTGGTCGGCATCGAGGTAGATACGTTTCTGGTTTCTACCAGGGATGGGAAGGAAAGTCACCGGACCCGAATCACTTTTGACTAGTCCCCCAGAACCAATCGTTCAGGAAAGCAGCTTTATCAGTATAAGGTGAAGATGACAGGACTTAAAAGGAGGCTATCCATTGGTCAGCTATTGCATTTTTAGAAGTCAAATGAGGCGCGCGTGGTCAAATGGTTTCGATGTCTGTTTGTTGACAAGGAGAGCAGTGGATAAGTCCCCGGTAAGGCATGGCACTTAATGTAGAAACATATACAGTCATCCATGTAGGAAGATCCTATAAGGGATTTATTTACAAGATATGAGAGAACAATATTTTGGAAATTGAAAAGGAAAAGGACCTAGATGATATAATAGATCATACAGGTAAGGTGCGGAAGCAAGTCCAGGTGGTAGTGAAAAAGGTAAATGCGATGCTTGGTATAACAAGAAGAAACATTACACATAGGAGCAAGGAAGTGATAGTCAAACTGTATAAAACATTGGTGAGACCTAAATAAGATTACCGTGGTCAGGTGTGGTGTCCTTATCATAGAGTTGATATAGAGAAGCTAGAAATGGTACAACTAAGAGCCGCAAAACTGATCACGGGATTCAATAATTATAGTTCTGAGGAAAGACTAAGAAAAACTGATCTACAGTGTATAGAACACATACGAATTCGGGGTGACCTAATACAGGTTTATAAATGAATCAACGGAAAGGATAAATTGGGACTACAAGTTTTTCAAAGTGCAACCGGCTATAAGAACATGAGGGCACAGCTTCAAATTGTGGACAGGTCCAGATTTGTTATTATGCTAAACAAATAAACGACCGAGAGACACGATGTGCCATAGAGAAAAGAAAGTAGGTCATTGGAGAAAAACGGGTTCAAGTTATATTGGTTATCTCATTTCGGGAGCGTGCTGTGGGATGCGTATAAATTATGCCCACGCACAACAGGATGCACTACTTTATGTCAATATTTTCATGTAACCCTCATCTGTACTGCAACTCTGATATTTACTCTAGGATTAATCTAATCGCAGTTGTCCGGAATGCCAGTCATAAATCCACATAAATAATTAATGTTTTAGGGGAAGTGGAGAATTATTAAACAAATTTTCTCTCTGGTGTTCGTCACAAAAAGGATGTTGCGTCGCATTTTACAGCTATATCGATCCGGTTTTAGTAAGTCATTTTGGGGACTAGGTTTACCTTACCTTTTCGATCAATATTCTCTTAGACTGAACTGAGTGCAGCCTGTTTCCAGGGCTGTGACGTGAAGGTGGAATACGCTCATGGCCAGCTATAGTTCGCTGACTCTGACGATAGCAATCGGTTATGAGTCCTTGACTCAGCTCAATCATTGCTGCATCGTTGGTCCTTATATAACCAACTACCTACACGAACAAGAGAGCATAGCTACAAGTAACAAAAGAAAGGTGCAAATTAGAAGTTCCGAAATATGTTTTTTTTAGTCAGAGAAGTGGTGAAAGCTTGGAATGCATTGCGACCGGAAGTAGAGGAGGCAAGGACAATTAATGTACTTAAGAATATATTGGATTCGCATAGCTTTTAGATCAAGGAAATGTAACTGAAACTGGTTGTCTACAGACTCTGCATAGTCTTCTAAACCAGTATAAAGACGTCAAGTTAAGTGAATCTGAAGAGGAATAATGTTATCATGGATGGAACCTGTTACCTTGCCTGGAGAGGCACGATCTTAAAATTCTTGTCATGTCCGACGCACATGCTGCAATGAATCCCCAACGTCCTCTGTCTCTAGCATTGATAGTGCAATATGCCAGGCGTTTCCCCGTCCATCTTTTAATGTTATCTTCCCACTTATAGCGCTATTTACTTCTGGCACATTTGTATGCGCTCCGTCTTTGCGTACATTATTGTTTTCAGCAATTGCTGTGTCCTTTTGAACAGATCCACATATTTTAATTGCCGGACTCATGTCGCCATTCGGGACCAAGATGCTGAGCAGTGCATGAGCTGCAGCGGTCAGTTACCCATAGCTGACTGCTAGCGTCAGGGTCAGCGAACCAGAGCTGTCAAGACCCTTCTACACCTCCAAGCAGCCAGTTAAGCGCTATATATCGCTGCTCTTAACAAACCATCTGGGGATATACATATAACTTGGGTAGATTTTTAACTTGAATTTTGCCCGGGCATCGGCCGTTAAAGCTACTCTTTTGATTTCCAATTGCCAAGATATCAGGGGAATTTCTACCAGAAGATCCACTTGAAAATAAAGACATCCCTCCAGCACCCGAGGCGGAAACCTTAACTCACGACCAGCGAGTCCCAGTTTGATGATTGTCCACGCAGAAAAACAATACAGTAAACATGCGTATACATAACATTTGATCACTCCCATTTTGAAACGCTTCTATTTAACTTTGAATGACTGCTGCCCGACTTCGTGGACTTCTATTTCTCAAATTGTAACCAACTTCCCTATAAACCTTAGCCAGCTGACATTTTGTACACAACCTCTACATATAGTGCGATCTGTGAATCTATCTAATGTTGGCAGGTCATGGACAGGTCATTCTGAAGTTCTAACCGTTAAACGTAGTTTAAACAAATACTATTTACTTTTAAATGTATACATATGTTAAATTGCACTCACTCATAGTCTCGTGACACATCGTGCCGCTGTAGTTTAAGCAAGTTTTGGGCTAAAGTTCGTGGCAGGTTTGCCCGTAAAGTTGTTGTTGTTGAATGCCCACAATGAGTAGGATTACTCTGTTGTGCGCCCTGACGTGAAGTGGCGGGTTGTCGTAGCTTTCCGCACATTCCGAGAGTGCTGATGAAGGTGGACCGGGATCCTCCAGGCGGTTGTGCTATGCTTGGCTCCATCTGCGTGTGGCTCACTAGTACGGGGATCACGTCGATCCCTCACCTCGTTAGCCAGGCTGACATGAAAATAGACCGTTTCCAGACAGGGTTGCGAGGAAGCCGAGGTTAGGGCTCTGACCAGTATATTTTGGCCCCACCCAAATTAACATGTCTGATCAGTATGTTGTGCCTGACCAGACGTTAGTCTTCCTTCTCTTGGCCGTAAAGTACTCACAACAAAACATGCTTTGGTATAAATAAAACCTTTTACCGAATAACGTTGTTTATTGAATACTTACTTGTTAATTTGCCAATTACTTGTTTTGATGTCAATGTACGACTCGTGTTGCTGCCGTGCGGGATACCTGTTTACGGGAAAGGCTTCGGTAGTAAACCCTGCATCATATGCTACCTCTAATCGTCTCGACTTATGTTTTGTCACTGGTACAAGGTAGTTCGTGACCAGAGAGTGAGATTGATGTCCAGCGCAATTGCTTCCTCACTATAATCCAGATAAAGCGCACGTTATATCATCAAGACAGAGCTGTCTGATGATGTTGCCATCATCGCTTGCGTTGGTCAACTAAGTTGCTGATAACTGTATATCTAAAGGCATTCATATTGATGTTGACTCCTTGGAGCCGCTTCTATCGAGCCGTTCAGTATAGCGCTCTGCTATCACACATGTGCTCGCCTACCTGAGCAGAAAATATCCCGATTCGGCGAGGGAGAAGCGTGCCGACCAAAAGGTCACCACACAGGATGACACGACTACCAACGCCGCTGAAGCGTGCTTTTCGTGCAGCAGGATCTGCAGATCCACGATAGAACTTCTCAGCCACATGCAGACCCATATACGGTCACGTGTCTGCCCACACAAATCTGATGCTGTTACCATCTTCTTTCGCGATTGGCAACTACAAGGTTTGGAGAAGTTAGTCATATAACTGAAACTGCTGCCGGGGATGAAAAGTTAGAGACTATTGCACGAAATCTCAGATTTTGCAAGGTGGGGATGACCAGTTTCAGTTATTCACGCCTTGTCAGCAGCTGATTCTATTGGAGCATGCCGCAACTTGAGAGCTCTGAACCTGGAATCTTCGTTGTGATGGGCAAGTTATATATTAGCTATCACTTGGACGCTCTATCTATTATTGGCTTGATTTTGTCGTTCCTCTTCTACCGTGGAATGTAAAGGTCCCATGTGTTAGACTGAAAGTTAAAAATATCGTATACAAGCTGTAAGCTACGACAAAGCGGTCCGTTCTCCTGACAGCATCATGCTACATGCAAAGGCCTCTGTTAAGGACTTTGTAGCGGGAGATTGAGAACGAATGAAGACGAAGAAGAAAGTTGAAATGTTTCAAAAAGCCTGAGAGAAACTGGTTGAAAACTCCATTTAAGGCTCTGAATAAATGGAGCTGCACTTCTTTAAAGAACGGAATCGTTAATACAAGGGGCGCTCCGAAAGCAATGCCTCCTATTTTATTATGATGTCCCACGATGTGAGAAGTGGATTTTGACAGTATAGCAGTAAGATTTGAACATTCCGTCCAATATCCATTTTGTTTTATTCCGACTGGTGGCAGTAGAGGAGCATTCTGACAAAATGGCGTATGTCATGGAAGTGCGTTATAAACACAGGTGCGATATTGAATTCCTCCATGCGGAAAAAGTCGCACCAACTCACATTCAACGACGCTTGCTGAACGTTGACGGAGACCAAACAGTGATGCGGCGGGTTGTGCGTTTCAGCGATGACGAAAGTGACATAAAGTATAAGCCACTTTCCGGACGGTCATACATAGCTGTTATACCATGCAATGAAGAACGTCTCGATCAGCTCATCCGCGCAAATCGGAGGATTATAACCAGGAAACTGTTTAAGGAGCTGGATATTGGCCTCAATGCGTTGGAAACGATGGTGGCAACGTTGGAATATCACAAAGTTTGCTCCATGTGGGCCTTACGAATGTTCACACAGGAACAGAAAGAAATCGCGTGCAAGTTTGTCATGACCTCGAACTATTACGAGGATGAAGGTAACGAGGATGAAGGTATCAGTTTCATGGAACGTATCATCACTGGTGATGAGACGTGGCGCCACCATTGCGATCCTGAGCCATAACGGTAGTCCATGAAGTGGCAACATATGAAATAATTTCCCATAAAAAAAAAGAGTTCAAGACGCAGCCCTCAGTGGGTAAAGCGATATGCACTGTCTTTTGGGATAGGAAAGAGGTAATCCTTCTTCATTAAATGGAACATAGACAACAAAAACAACCCTGAACGTTACATTCGAACGCTGACTAAGTAGAAGGCTCGAATTTCCAGGGCCAGATCAGAGAAGAAAACAACATGTCTTTTGCAACGCGATAATGCCAGGCCCCATACGAGTTTGAAGACCGTTGCACATTGTCAGTCTTGGCCGGACACCCACCGTATAGCCTGAATTGAGCGACTTCTGACTTTCATCTGTTTGGGCCAATGAAAAATGGACTGCGTGTGCAACATATTCCTCGCAACGATGCCGTCATAGCAACTGTGAAACAGTGGGTCACCTAAGCCGGTGCAGATATTTTACGAGCGCGGCATGTATGCTCTTGTTCATCATTGAAAAAAATGTATAACAGAGGGTGGTGACTATTTTGAAAAATAGTTTTTGAAGGCAAGGCATTGTTCTATCAAATAGTGTTATTGTATTCTTTAAAAAAAAAACATGTCATGTTTTTCATGGAATAAAATAGGAGGCATTACTTTCGGAGCGCCCCTCGTATATGAGTTTGTAATTTTCCACTTAAATTCAATTATCCAACTAAGATATATCACGGGTTAGTTCGTTTAATCGGACTCTACTGTACACACTGTTGATATTATAAAGATCAAAATGAATGTCGACGCAGAACGCTCAATAATATTACCAAGACAACTACTTACTGGCATAAGTGTTGTACTGCTTTTGATTTCGATGTTACAGGTCGACGATGAGCAGAGAGGGACATACAGAACAGCAATCTCTAGTACGAGAATGAAGATGGGCGCATTGGCTTCACTCTGAAATGGCTATCTCAGACCTCTTTAACAGGGACAGTCATCAAACTCCTAATCCTTATTTCGGAAGATACAGAGAGGCTGGCTAAGGGACGCGTAGATAACAGCTGTAGAGGCATCACACCTGCATGAGATGACGTAGCTATACCGTCGATGATGATTCTGAAGCTCTAGGCAACGAAATAGCTACCATCGTGGCTTGATAAGTACCAATCACGGGCACACTAGATACGGATAGGAATGGCATTTTAAAATCTATTAATGACCACATATTTGAAGATGCCACCGTAACAAAATCATAAATTCACAAACTGCTAATATGTAATACCGAATGAGGTTTGAGTTGACTTGGTACATAGAGAGTACGGAGCAAAAGTGTACACTACCAACCAGCTGCTGGAACCATCTGTATCCACGCCCTTCGAAATTCACTGAGAATATAGACCGAGCACCTATGGGTATATCTGGACGGCAGTGAAGCCGATTTTTAGAAACATAACTGATATCGATGTATTTGTAAAAGTATACTATCAATACGTTACGGTATAGTAGCTGACAGAATGCAAATAAAGTATAGAAATTATGTTCCCACAGATGAGGCGTGAGATAAATGTAGCCAAGGCTGAATGGTGCGATCATTCAAGCGACGCATATTGATTATGAACTCTTTCACCGTTAATGTTTACAAAAGACAAGTAACGTTTACACAAACCAGGGCATAAAGAGTATGGGAAAATACGGAGAAATAATTTTTCAAATTCCTAAATGCATATCAGAAACAGGTTGTACTGAATAGAAAGTTTGACATTTGGGACAATATTGTCTAACATTAGACCAGGTAAGACATTAGAAATAGAGAAGTAAATAAAATAGCTTACAGTGGTGTTTACCGTAGCTACGAGACGAAGAAAATAAATAAAAGATTAACCACACCAGAAACAGACCATATATGTGATTGTGACATGATTAACAACATCTGAGATTAAACATTGCAGGGACAACCATCACAAAGACAAGTAGTTTTCAAAGCACTCTTAAACATATATACATAATAGAAGAAAAATATGAGGTAATAGAAATTGAGCCTGACATGTTCACGCACCAAAGCTCCTTGCTTTAATTAGTTCACGTCTTTATCTTATTCCGCATCCATGTGGCGTCCCTGGAAACAGACTGCAACCATGCAATCTGGCTGAGAGATCAGGGAGCGAAGAAAGAAGGTAAACCAGGTTTCAAAAATGCCGCGCTGAAATCGGATGTGTCGGGCCAAAATGATCCTGGATAACTGGTTGCAACAGAGCAGACTTGCTAAGGAGAAGGGATCGAAGAGGAAAGGATAATCCAGTACCCACAAATGTCTGTTGGAAGTCGGACTAAAATGTGCAAATATTACAGTCAGACTTTAAACTACCACACGACGAATTCCGTTCTCTGGACAACATCCTGCTACTTGCAAAGCCCTTTTCAGAGCTCGGTAGCGGAAGTTTAAAAACGAACGACGACGAAGAATAATAATAATACTCCGTTGTTAGCTTTAAAAAAAATACATCTATTTCCATAACAAACCTGGTGGCCTTTATCAAAAGTCTCTCTTCACCATACAGTTTATCGACGTACTCAGATGGAGAGGATCATTTTATCTGTCACTCATTTCTCCTGTGGCGCGGACATGCTCGGAGAATATTCTTTGCACTTTGTTTTTCTACCCGTACAATCACAATTTGTGTATAAATTATTGATCAAAAGACTTTTCAATCTGTCACAGCATATTTACAGCCTGATATATTAATTCTGAGGGGATCAAGTTTGAGATACAGTAGGTACGATGAACATTTCGTGGCAACTCTGCTAGACCCTAGAACTGATATTTATATTCATGAAATGAGCAGCCATTGTGGTGTTAAGCGCTTGGTCTAGATCAGTATTTCCAAACCTTTTTACACAAGCGGACCGGTGAAAATGGAAAACATTTTTCACGGACCAGTGAAGTTAGGAACCATTTTTCATGGACCAGTGAAGTTAGGAACCATTTTTCACTGATCAGTGAAGTTATAAACCATTTTCGCGGACAGCTCAGAGAGATATAACAACCATTATTAGAAATAAAAATGTTAGTTGGCCATCGCAAGCGATGATGGCGACATCATCAGACAGTCTTTGTGTTGATGATGTAACTTGCGCTGCATTTGACGTATAGTGAGGAAGAAGCTGCGCTAGTCATCAACCTCATTCCCTGGTCCCGAACTACCTAGGACCAGTGGCAAGATAGAAGACAAGACGAATGGATGTAATTCAGAATGGAGACACTCTGGTCCAACCTCTTTGCGACCTAGGGTAAATTAAAACCTGCGAGGCTCGAACCCACACCGTATTCGTCCATCACTTTGAGAGGAGAGTGGCTTACCTCTCGACCACAACAACCCTAGAAATAACTTGTCTTCCGAAATACCACAACGCAGATAAATTCAGCTCTAAAACTTGTCTATCAATTTCCGATTTACATAATTTACGTTTAGTTATATTTACAGGACTAGTCATTTACACACACACAAAAGCTACTTAACACGCTTTGATAAACACGCAAAATTTTAATGAACTTTTGTGAGCACTAGCATTCACCGTACCATGACAATAGAGGCCAATTGTAAAGGCATAGTGGGCCAAGACGTGACGATCCGATCCAACTGTGTTCAACTTTTGGTCACAGGTCTAGAGCCTAACCAGAAGACAATTGGTGGCAGGAAATGAGCACAGTGAATCCTGCTGTGGCTTCGGTACACTGGAGCGTTGGTAATGCACCCTGTCAATTACTTAATGTCAGGACAGTACATTTTTTTTTACTTCTGTCTGGGGTTGGAAAAAAATACAGACTCGCCAGTCCTAAATGCGGAAAGTACATACATTTCAAGTTTTACAAACGAGATCGGACGACGCCTCGGTCATCAAGATCCGCGCCTGGAAGTGGTTGACCAGACTACTAAGAGTGAAATATGAACTAGTAGAAACAAACACAAGCATACTAACACGGGAATACCTATTAGGAGGTGATACCCACAGAAACAAGATAACAGACTTCCATCTAATGTTCCACAGTTAAATATATGTGGCTTGATAAATAATAAGCTTGAACTTGCCAAGGTTTTGGACAGCCACAGGGTTCACGGGGCTCTACTGCAAGACACTCTACACAAGGACATTGTCATGAACCTGACATGATGCACTAGTTATACCTGTCGTGGCGTGGTTACCTACATCCGAAATGACGCATATAACAACCCATCCCAACAGACATAAAAAGGAAGTCACCATCTGGCATACTGCATCAAAATATGCTGTATACAACATATTCAACACCCTTACTCTCGACTTGCAAGCTGTCTGATCCGCATAGAACACAATATCATAAAACACTCCATGTATGCAACTTCAATGTTCACTCGCCTCGTTCAGGCGTTTAAAAAAACATTAAGTGTTTTTGATACCGCTACTCTGTTTACTATTGATTAATCTCAGCGATCCGCGTGGTTCCTTAACGCACCCATAATGGACTACTCATAGCAGAATACATATGTAGCAGAATATTAACTATCAGAAATAATAGAACATTCTCCAGAAAGCTTTTCAGATTTACAAATTAAATATTAAAACAAATACGCGACCTGCTGACCTCATACTAGACACTTGTAATAATGCATTGGTGAAACATTCTTTGAAACAGACATGTCTATCAATAGTGATGACCGAACAACGCAATAGGTTATGTTCAAATTAATCTTGCAATGGAGCAGTGACAGACCTGACCTTGTATTTTGACTAATTATTTCCCATTCCAAAGATTGTTTTCAAGACATGGGGACCCAGTGGTCTCGAGGTAAGGTGTTCGTATCGTGCGCTGGAGGTCACGAGCTCAAATCACGATAGAGACGGATATTTTGACGTGATTCAGCCGCTGTGGCGCGCACGTAAAAAACACCTTGGCAGTTCGAAATCGAAGAGAGTAGGCTTCACGGCCGCAAGTCAAAAGATTTGAATTGTCTGATGTTGCCAAAACAACCAAAAATGCCAGATGCTGAGCAGCGCATGAGCTGCAGTGGTCTGCGACCCATAGCTGACTGCTAGCGTCAGGGCCAACGAAGTAGGGCTGCCAAGACCCTTCTACGTCTCCACACGGTGATCCTGGATAACAGGCTACAGCAGGGCAGACTGGCTAAGGAGAAGGGATAGAAGAGGGAATGCTAACCCGGTACTCAAAAAATGCTTGCTGAGGTCGGATGTGTTGGACCGAAAGGTGCAAATGTCGCAGTCAAGTTGTAAACTACGACACAACACATTCCGTTCTCTGGACTACATTCTGCTACTTAAGCCCTTTCAGTGTTTGGTAGCGGGAGATTGAGAACAAACGAAGCCAAGCCAAGCCAATAGCGGATTTTCGCCTGCCACACGCACGCACACAGAGAGAGAGAGAGAGAGAGACAGAGAGAGAGATAGAGTGACAGAGAAAATAGGAGACAATTGAACAGTGACCATATTTAGAAACTGTGGAGGAACAATCAGAAGAGACATTTTTAAAAAAGACAGGATAAGGTACATTTTAACACATGTTAAAACATTGAAGAACTACAACAGGTTCAGGGAAAAAGATGCCTTTAAAGGAAATAAGAAAGTTGACAAGATTGTTGCGTCCAGTACCCAGAAAACAGAGATATTTTGAAAAAATAGAGGGAGTACAATAGAACTATGTATGAAGACACAGAACCTGGATCCAGTTTGGATGAAATATGCTTGGCAATCAGAAGCCTAACAAAGGGAATGTCATTGGGGTGCGATAACATCTCAACGGAACTAATACAGGCAAGAGGGGAGGCCAGTGCTTGCATTTATCATGTACCGTGGAAGAGGATGTGGCAAAGTGCAAAGTGGTCAAAAGCACAAAAGAGATCAATTTACATTCCTCTCTCCTAAAGCCATGCACAAACTACAAAGGAATGGTTTGGTATGACCCTGGAGATTTGGCAAGAGATCAAGTTTGTTTCAGACAGGCTATCATGAGAATTGCATTCTGCAAGGGAATGATACATGATGCAGCATGCACACACATAATAAAAAAACATGCTGAAAAAGAGATGAATCAAAACAAATGTCCTTACCCATCTGCTGGTATGTCTCTCAGCTGAAGACCCATCCTGGCCAGCTGAGCTCTGAAAGATGGGAAATTCCCATCCTCTGCTAAATATGAATTCATCTTCCTTTCATTAGCCTCCCTCATGTCTCGTCTCTGCTGGTTAAGGTGATCTCTGCTATCACTAACAGGTCCGAAACTCCTGGTCATCGTGTTATTTTGATGGTAGAAGCTACCACCCCCAGTGTAGTTCCGCCCTCGCATGTTAATAATCCATGAAAATGTGACTCACGGTCACTCACCACAGAGTGTCAGATTCGTTCACAGAAATAACACCTACGTGTCTACATGAAAGACTAATCTTAATTTGAATGAACACTGTCACTGCAACATCTATATGTCCAATGACAAAGTTTTAAGATGTGCTATAGTGTCTATTATTAATACTAAGTTAATTTTAAAATTCAAAATTTGATGTTATAATTAACATGATACTTAAGCCACAAGGACAGAACAAATGTTTTAAATTTTCTTGTTTAAATCTAGACTGCCTAAATCGCACACATTCAGAAGTTTGTTCTGAAAATAAAAAACACAAAATTTGAATTAAGAAATTGTCAAATGTGAAGAGAGGCATAAATCAATTTGTTCTCAATTATTATATCCTTGTCTTCTTTGTCATAGCATCACTGTAAGATAATGGTCTGCCCACTGTACCATAACTGCAGTGGGAAAAAAAACCTATATTCTTCAGCTCAACATATCCTCCAGCAATGCAAAGACACGAAGCAGCATATTAAGAAAACAAAACAATAACATTTACTACAGAGAATACCCAAATTATGATATACATACTACTGTCATAAGAAATGATGAATTGACATTAATCAGACTGCTAACAGGCCACTGCAGATAGATTACACTGGCAGTATATTATATACTCACTACTTCCATAAAAAGAGATCAAGTGAAAATATTCAGGTCGCTGAGATGAAGTGATATTCAGATTGATAACAGGACACATTCTGTGTCCTTCCCGCAATGTTTTTGAGATAACAATGGTGCGCACCTACAAGTTTCGTAACATAATCTACATGATTATTTGAAAATGCTGCATCATGAATTATGTCAGGGAGACTGGCCTTGAACTCCATGCCCACTTCTGTCAACATCTTAATAGCAATTCCAATAACCCCGGTTTTCCTGTCACTAACCACTTTAATAGTCCTGGACACCACGACAAGGTAAATAGAGTCACTATAATCATCTCCTGCCCTTACGACGACTGACACTGGTTTGAGCTTGAGAATTGTTTGATTTTCCTTATGGGGCGCCTCAAACATCATGGTTTTAATACATTCCACGGGCTTCGATTCTCACACAATTGTCTTTCTTTGTAGTTGTTTAACGCCAACAATGAGTACGGTTACTCTTTTGTGAGTCCTGAAAAGGGCGTTAAGTGGAGGGTTGTAGTAGCTTTCCTCACATCCTGAACGTGCTGATGAAGGTGGAGTGAAGTCCCCTAGATGGCTGTGCAATGTTTGGCTTCATCTGCTCACTACTAAGGGAATCACGTCGATCCACACCTCGTCAACCAGACTGCCTTGAAAACAGCCTGTTTCCAGGGAATGCTACATGGAAGATAGATAGTGATCTTGGTCGGTATATTGTGCCTGACCTTGACGTGAGGTCCTGGTCAGTATGCTGTTCCCCTGTTTTCTTTGTATATATCTCTCTTCTCTTATTGTATATTCATTCATGTGTGTACCCTTTCATGACTATATGTCTCTCTTTATATGTGTTTTGTTTTTTTTGGTGGTTTTCAATTTGGTGATTTGTTCATGTTTTGTCCGTTGTTTTTTTCTTTGGGTAAACATAATGATCATTTCTGGCTTGGTTCACTCTTTTCATAACTGGCATGCCGTGTTTTACACTTTACTTGTACATCAAGTAATGGCAGTGAACTTAAACTCATGTTACATCATGTCTTATTCTTTGTTGTGATTTATTAGTTGTTTTCGTTCCTTTGGAAACAGAACCACAGGGAGTACCTCACACCCCATCTCGGGGTCTTAAAAGGTGGCCTGGAAGTCAAATATTAAGGGGTGACATACTACATGCTATTGCAAGAGTTAATACTTGTAGGTTATATATAGAACTTGCATTTACAACGATAACCAACTTAGCTAAGTCTATTCAAAAGATCGGACATCAAATATCTTAAAGTGATGTGGAGAAAAAATTATTAACTTTATCAGATACATTTTTTGCTGATCTTAACGGCAATGATTTTGAAATAAGGTGCAACATTTACTTTCAGCATATAAAGCAAATGTTTAAATTGCACAGTTAAAAGAAATAGATCAGTTGAACCTGTTGACAGAGTATAGATCTGGCGAGTTATTTCCAAATGTTTGTAATAGCTTAAGAATACTACTAACATTTCCAGCAACACTAGCTTCTGCAGAGATGTGATTTGGCAAATTTAAGATGATTAAGAATTATTGAAGGATTACAGTATTTCAGGAAAATCTTGTGTATTTGGTCAGTAAGCATTGAATCGACCATTGCTAGAACAATAAATTTTCACACAAAAAAGGTCAGAAGATCTTAAAAAAACTAAATGTTAAGTCACTACACCCTTAATTAATAGAATACAACAAAGATTGTGACTGTGCGCAACATGAGATGCTATGGAGAATCATGCTAGACATGGGGTTCCTAATGCACCTAATTCAACTGATCAAAGCACTGTATCAAGGACAACAAGCAATGGTCAGAATAGCTCAAAAGACATCAGAATGGTGTGTGGTGCAAATGGGAGAAAGACAAGGATGCATAACATCACTTTACCTTTTTCAACATTTATGCTGAAAATACAATGAGAAACATCAACAATGACAAATGTATGCACAGTTTGACAAGATCACAATCAACAGGAATGAAATACCAGGACCAGATTTTCCTGTCAATTAAACAACACAATGAGGAACAAAATCTATATCTAAACATCAGCTAAACCAAGAAAATGAGCTCTAATAAAACAAAAATTAGAAGAAAAGTTATCCTAGAGAAAGATGAAGTTACAAATGTCCCAAGTTTTGTATATTTTGGATTGATTATAAGCAACACTGGAGATTGGCAAAAAGAGGTAAGAAGAAGAATGACCACAGCATTGCTGAGGTTGACTGAAATGAAAAACTTTTGGCAAAAAACTTACAAAGTGACAAAAATAAAGATTCTGCAGACTTGCATCTTCCTGGTGGCAACATACACATGCAAGACATTGGCAACTACACACTAAGTAAGAAGTTTTAATCATTTGTGCTTAAATGATACAGGAAAGTGTTCAACATGAACAGTATGAAAGATAAACAAAGAAATCCTAGAGGATATGGATATACAACAAAACTGACTGGTAAATAATGTGTCTAGGAAACCAAAATACTTTGGCCACATTAAATGCCATAATGGTCTAGAAAAATCTATACCCGAGTGAATAGTATCTGGCAAGCAAGGCAGACCAAGGAAAAGCTGGACACATGACATTTAAGAGGTTCTGAGGATGACAATGACAGAGGCGAGAGAGCTGACCAAAGATCCAAAGTCTTACTTATTGGCTTGTATGAGAGCTACATTCTGTAAGGGACATGCTTTGTGGTGGAATACTAAGCGTATCTACCTTTATGCAAAATGTACTTTTTGCTATTAATTATGTTAGATTACATAGCTTTATCATTATCAATTAATCCCTGAGAAAGATTATATACTTGCAGTGGCTCAATAAGGTTACAAATGAAAGCTAATGTGAGAGGACAGCCCAAAGACAGGTGGACATAAAATCTTGGAAAGAAAGTTGCACTGGATAGGCCACACACTACAGAAGCCCTAAGCTAGTAGTATCACCAGGCAATCTCTGCCATGGAACCCACACAAAAAGGGGCAAAGATAGTCCAAAATGCAAACAGAGACGAGATCGATATAAGGAAAACAGGGAGCACCTGGAGAAACTAGGACTCGTCTTTCTGGAGACGGTTGATGGCCTCTGCATTCTAAGTGACAAGGGTGAAGAAGAAGAATTATGTTGTTCAATGTTAATTCTTTCTCCCAATCTGTATTGTAGTATAAGCAAAGGTGTTCATTTCAAATGTACTTTCTTTTCTCTGATTATCATTTATTTTATCTGTATTTATCATGGGGGGAATATAAGAGCATAAGACCACAAATGCAGAAAATCAACAGAACGCTTCATTCCACCCCACTCTCATCTACAATACCGGTACTCTTTTTGGCCTTAGAGGCTACATCTCATGGCATAAAAATGTAGAGACAAAAGACAGGATGACTAATGGAGAAGGGAAAGTAACGGAGTACAAAGTTTCTATTGAGCACTTTGTACTCCGTGATAAAATTCCTCACAGAGATTTGTCTTGTTCTTATATATGTAGGCTAACATTCCTTCTATATCACATTCCTAAAAGTCAAGCACCCGTATCACAGACTAGAAAAAGCGAACAATGGTTTTCTCCAGACAGGGATGAGAAAAATAAAACCTCCACCTGAATGCAGTGTTAATATAAATGGAATGCTGTAACATTGGGGGACTCAGTGGTCTCGAGGTAAATTGTCCGCCCTCGGATGCCAGAGATCACGGGTTCAAATCATGCCAGAGACCGGGATTTTTCCACGTGGATCTTTCAGTAAAAATACCCCCGATCTCTGGGTAGTGAGATCGGATTCCCGTGTTCAGTGATGAGCATGTTTAAAATCACTGGACAGTTAAAAAGTGAAAATAGTAGACCTTACAACCTAGACAAAATTCAAGTTTAAAATCTACACAAATTATTTGTACCTTCCCCAAGGCCTAGTAAGCTGCAGGAAGTTTAAATACCTACTATGTATATTAGACAGGCTTCGGCTTCCTGGCAACAGATATTAACATGCCTTTTTGAATACCAGGATTCCCCATGGAGGCAAACATCGCCCTCAAAGCCGCCGCAACGAAGTACAAACACACTCTCAAGCAAATAGCAAGAGAAAGCTGGAAAAATAAAACGGAAAGTCTAAACCTGGACAAAGACGGGAACAAGCTATGGAAGCTAGTCAGAGCCATGAACGACGAAACCCCGTCAAATAAACAAATTACTATCAAGCAGGGCGAGAACTTGATCACAGGTAAGAAAGCCGCAAACGCCTTTGTCGATCACTATGCCAGAGCAAACCACATCGAGGTCCCTGCAGATAAGCATACAGACATTAGCGAAGAGCTAAAGGGACACGAAAACATAAATACGGCTCCCGAAGAGCACATGATGGCCAAACTAACAATGCGCGAAATGGAAGAGGTAATGAGAACACTAAAGAAAAGGAAATCTCCCGGAAAAGACGGGATAACAAACGAAATGCTGATGGGGCTGGGCCAAACAGCGAAGAGGAAATTACTATCAGTCCTGAACCAAAGCTGGAAAAGGGGTATTGTACCCCAGGCATGGAAAGACGCAATACTGGTACCAGTACCAAAAACAGGAAAGGATAAAACAGATCCAAATGGATACAGGCCCATCAGCCTACTGAGCTGTGTCGGCAAGCTGATGGAACGGATGATAAACACCAGACTGATGTGGCATCTGGAAGAAAAACGAATACTAATTCCACAGCAAGCCGGCTTTAGACAGCACAGATCCACTGAGGACCAGGTCATCCTCATAGCCCAGGAGATAGAAGATGCCTACCAGGCACAGAAACACACAGTAGCTGTTTGGGTGGATCTGGAAAAGGCATTTGACAAAGTCTGGAAGGACGGACTTAGAGTCAAGCTAAGAAGAAGTGATGTCTGTGGGAAGATGTACAAGTGGATCAACCACTACCTCAAACAAAGAACGGCCAGAGTCCAAGTACAAGGGCAGATGAGCAAAAAGGTGACACTCGAGCAGGGAGTACCCCAAGGGGGAGTATTGTCACCCACACTCTTCCTGGTATATATAAACGATATTACAGAGAATATACCAAGAAGAGTCCATAGCTCAATGTTTGCAGACGATCTGGCTATGTGGACCTCTGAAAAGAATCTCACCATAGCAAGAAATCGGATACAGACGGCCCTAACATCGCTGGAAGAGTGGGCGAACTCATGGCTGGTCAAAATAAACGAGGAGAAAACCACGTGCACAATATTCTCGCTTTCATTAAAACCCCAAAGTACCAAATTAAGTCTAAATGGCAAAATCCTGCAGCCAAACGACAACCCAACCTATCTGGGAGTCACATTTGATCGGCGCATGACATGGAAAAGTCAGATTGAGAGAAACCGAGTGAAAGCCAGAGAAAGAATGGCAATCATGAGGAAACTTGCTGGCACAAGCTGGGGAGCAGACGAAGGCATACTAAAGAAAATGTACACTGGAAGAGTGAGATCAGTTCTCGAGTATGGCATTGCGGCATGGACAACAGCAGCGAAGGCGAACTTCGATAAAGTTAACAAACTTCAAAACCAAGCCATGAGAATTATAACAGGTGGCATGAAGTCAACGCCAATTGTAGAACTTGAAAAGATTACAAAACTGCAATCCATGACCGATAGAAGAGACTGCAGAGCCCAGCTGCAGTCAGAGAAACTCCGAAGACTGACGGACCATCCAATGTACCAGAGACTAAACAATTTGGGAAATGGGAAACTAAAGCGGAGAAACTTTGCAGAAATAGCCAAAGCAAAGATGCACGAAGATCCCATAAACGCACTAACAACACCAAAACCCATCACTACTGTACGAAAACCTACCTGGAGGCAGGATATATTTCCAGAGGTGGTAGAAAATATACCAGGTATTGCAAACAAAAACTGCCAGACTGAAAAAGAAAGGAGAGACACTACCCTAAGCTTCATAACGAAAAGCTACCCAAGCATGGACTGGACCCATGCATACACCGACGGTTCTGTAACAAACACTACACAGAACGGAGGGGCAGGAGCATTCCTGAACCTACCAAATGGCAGACAAATAACACTGTCACTCGCTACTGGTAAGTACACAAGCAATTTCAGAGCAGAGGCAGAGGCACTGAGGGCGGCAGTGGAAGAAATGGTGACACACAGTGAAAATGAGAGCCATATAGTCCTGCTTACAGATGCTCTCGCCGTAGTCACAGCGCTAAAAAGCCAGAAAAACACTGAGCTTAATGACTTAAGAGCAGCACTCTGCAAACTGTGCCAGCAGACCGCAACAAAAAGGGTAGTGGTACAGTGGGTTCCGTCACACTGCAACATCCAAGGCAACGAGGAGGCAGACAGACTGGCAAAAGAAGGTGCAAGACTACCACAAACAGATACCAGTATGACGTACGAAGAGTCAAAACGGCTTATCAAAGCCAGATACATGACCAAATGGGAAACCGAACATACTGGTTACACCAAAAACGATGCCTATTACCAGTTGAACCGAAGAGAGCAGGTCGTTGTCTTCAGACTTCGCACTGGCCACAACAGACTGAGGTACCACCTATTCAACAAATTGAAGATAGGGTGTACCGACGAATGCCCGTGCGGTACTGGTAAAATGACCACTGAACATCTGCTGCAGAACTGCCCGACATACGAGGATCAGAGAGAGCAGATGTGGCCATTACCAGTGGAACTGCAAGACAAGCTCTATGGCAGTGGCGAGAGCCTCAGGATGACCGCCCCTTTTTTCGAAAAAATAATGGTTACTGTCTGACTGTGTACGCAGAAGAAGAAGAAGAAGAATACCAGGATTCCAAGCTGTAACATTACAACATTTGTCAAATTTATAATAATTGCCAAATTGCAATAAAAGCCAAATTGCTTTTAAATAACCCCATCTATTTCCATCATAAACTTGGCAGTCTATTTCAAACTTTTTCTCTCTTCACCATACAGTTTTTCCATCATGTTCTAATGTTTGTTTGTTACGCCTACACAACACATGTATGATTTTTAGATTCTTGACCTGATTATATTTCAACCTCGAGTGGTCTGATTCCCGTCTAATTATTTATCTCTGCTTGACAACAAGTAGTATGTTTCTGCTATATCCGACTCTGTATATTTTCTGTTGTAAATTGTTTCATTCTTATATTTCTTAATATATTTGCCCAACTTTGGGTTTGACTTTGTGTCATGCATTGTTGGGGTCTGCATGTGTTTTTGATTTGAGGAATAAGTGATGTTTTTCATGGCAGTTGCAAAGACAATGACATAGCTAATTGAAAATGAAGTGATTTATAGAGAGGGTTAATCATTTAAGTTTCATAGCATGATACATCATATGTTCTATCCCAGAAGGAGCACAACGGCTCATTTCCAGTTGGTACCCCTGCAGCACTTTTGCAAAAATCTAAATTTAGATCAGCTGGCCACATTGCCTGAATGTCAAACAAAAGGCTTCCAAACAGGCTCCTGTATTGTGAACTGAGTGAAGGAGAACTATCACAAGGACTTCAAAAAAGTGTATCAAGGACAGTCTGAGGGAGTCCATTAAATGCTGTCAAATAAACATTAACACCTGGGAGAACCTGGCTCAAAATCACTCAACATGGAAAAGCACAGTCAGAGACGACGTTGAACTCAGCAAGGGTCTCCCTATCCAGGCAGCCCAGGATAGATGTGCAATCAGGGAGTCAAGAGCAGGGAAACAGGCAACTGCTGACCACGTTTGCCAATCGTGTCATAGACTTTTCCAGGCTAAAATTGGCTTGATCAGTCATGAGCGCACAAACAGACTCAAGGTTGCATTATGACATGTGATGATGTTGGTGGTCCTCATCGACAAATTATTTTTATTACCCCTGCAGGAATTTTATGTGGAAACACTTATGTGGCCATACAAGGGACAGGTTGGCAAAGCGGTTAGTGACATGGCTAATAGCCCATATTTGCTTGTGTTCGAATTTGTGAAGGCCATACCCATATGAGAAGTAAATCCATTTTTAAAATGTGTGCTGATGTTGGATGCACTGGGTTGTTATGCAGCACAAAACACAGTATAATACATTCCATCTTTGGAAACAAGGTGAAAGATGTTTTTTTAAATGCTCATGTCAGATGATTTCGGTCAAACTGCTTTACAACATGATGCTGACAGCTCAATACACAATATGTATTAGTCGCCAGTTAAAAAATGCACAGCTAGGTGCAGTAGTTATATTCTGTCCTCTACATTAATGGGCTCAGAGATCGACACAGGGAATGTCAAAGCAAATGGTTATGATAATTTATACAAAAGATGGCAGACATGACACGCCTTTGCATTACATAACAACCACTGAATGCAGTGACAAGTATGCATTTGTCAAGGGCACTGAGATACGGCTAGACAAATTATCCTGGATACCGCGCTTTAAATGGCATGGAATTTACAGATTGCATAAAGATGAAGCATTTAATTGCTAAAGCAATGATAAGAATAGTAAATATTTTTGTGAAAGCAGCTTTTACATTTCTTTTTTCTTTGATTAATAACTTCTTGTCTCCCAGTGATATACAATAAAAGTAAAGATCCTGTTCACACACCATGTGGTATATTGGGAATATGATTTTAAGCTTATATTTTGTTTTACCATCTAAGGGTAGGGGTGATGTGGTCAACATCGCTTTGGCACACAATTGTTTTTAAGCTGGATCGACCTCCTAGGAGTCATTTGTATTTTAAAAAATCCCACAGCAGTTGAGGATTGAACAGGACGTTCAGCTGAGCACTACCATAGCTCCCATAGTGGCGTGGATAAATTATATTACCATTTTTTTGGGCCATGTCACATTGAACTTCAATATCCTCACTTCTACTTACTATAATGTTGCGCTTTGGATAATTCTGCTTCTTCGTCAAAGTAAGTAAGTTGCCATTAAAATACGCACAGCAACTAAGATAATAGTAATTTTCAACATCTGAGCAATCTAACAACATCAGATGTGGAGAAAAAAAAACAGAATAGACAAAACAGTTGTTTAAAAGAGTGCAGAATAAACCTAAGTCTGGTGAGCTGGATATAAGCAGCCTTGATGGAGAGGACAAAACCAATGCAAATATGTCCAGGACTGCTTCAAGGTTGTCTGCTCTCACAGTTGCTGTTCAACATCCACACACTATATGAGGCAAATATTCAATTCAAACTCCAGGGCAAACATTAACATGTACAGATGACAGACAGGACTGACTCAGATAGGTATCAGATGGTCAGAGACAACCAGGAGTTCGTGTATGCAATCTCACATTGGTATGGAGATTCCAGCACCCAGATCAATTCTAACAAGGTCTGGGTGAAATGGTGCTCCTTTAACAACATATGGCAAAGGCTGACCATGTGAGCATTCCCATTCATTTATGTGTCATTGATAGGTTTGACAGGTTGAAATACCTCAGAGTAACTGCCATGTAAGTACCATGCGGACCAAACCATACAAACATTCAAGAAAGGACTGGGAGTACTCAAGACTATGACAGCTGCAAACTTAAAACAGCGACTGCTTTTCATCTTATATAATCAGTTGGTTATCAGTTGTTGATTATGAACTGGGTATACCCCCATTATCAAAATCACTGTGTGAAATGTTGGGCCGCACCCACAATGAAGAAATGCAACTGGTTCTGAGTTGAACTAAATATACTGGGGTGGAATAGGCACGCCTCCACCAGGAGAAAGTGAGGCAAACACATAAAATAAAAAAACAAGAGAGTGGTGCATCGGGAAAACTGAACAGACGTTAACCGACTAATAAGTGCTAACACTCAGTACAGTGATGCCATTATATATACCAAAGGATCAGTGCTAAGCAGTGGGAAATCAAGTTATGGTTCCTCTGCTAGAGTGAAAGGTCAGGTTGTTGCTGAGTGGAGTAGGGCACACTGGACAACCTCTAGCATGACAATGGAGATGGTTATATTAGCTCTGGGATGGCTGTCTGAGACCTGTTAACAAAGTAGTCATCTCTATTTGGAAGGTACAGAAGGGCTAACTTATGCATGAGTGGATAGCAGCTGCAGAGGTCTCAAACATCCAGGGGTTAAATGTGAATCTACTTTCCTGGGGTTCTGGGCAATGAAAGAGCTGACATTTTGACTTCACCAAGCACCCAATATCAGTACATTGAATATGGATTGGGGCGACATATTTATTTGTCCATTAAGGACTGCCTGCTGGATGATGACATCACAATAGATATGTAAGTAATTCATAGACTGCAGCTTCGTAATCAAATAAGAGTCAAGCAGTGTGAGGCACGTGAAAGGATGGAGCAGGATTGTGTGCAACCAACGAGCTATGGGAATGATCAGTAAGCACACTCTCTGCCATTTGCTGTGAGAGACTGAGCATTTATAGGTATACCTGGAGTGCAGTGAACTCAGTTATTAGAAATAGAACTCGTGACAAACTGTGGCTTTTTGGGGCCTCTAATTGAATGGAAAGAATATGCTCCTGCAACCTACTATACGTGTTATAAAGAGTAACTAAGAACATAATTTTACCTATCTAGGAAGTAACATTGATAAAGATGGAGGAACAGACCAAGATTTTAATGCAAGGATTAACAAGATCAGATTTGCTTTCAACTCTCTTCGTCCAATACGAACTCTGCAGCATTCTCAATGAAGAATAAGATTAGGTGTTTTAAAATTGATGTAAAGTTGGTCCTGTATAAACGCTTTGAACAGTAAGTGGCATTTCAATATGTTAAATAACTCACCTGGTGACATACCAAGAACAATTTGATATGAAATGTAAATAAACGTAAACATATGTATGCCTGTAATCTCATTTGAAATGTATAATCTCACAGAGGTCCAACCGGAAACTTAGTACACCTGAAAACACATTTGTAATTATATCTCTGAAGTAGCTGCGCTTTGTGCAGTAAAATTTATTTGCACTTTATAAACTTCCCTGGTGATAAATCAAGGACTGCTTGACAAATAATGTAAACAGACTTTAAAACAGACATGCCTTTAACGTACCTGTGTTTTGCACAATAACACTGTAGCAGACATCTAAATAAATACTGTTTAGTTTCAAACATACCTGTGCTCAGGAGATGCCTATAACGTTGTGCAGCTATCGAGCTAATTAATATTCACTGTATCTGAACCGACTGGGTCATATACTGATGACCGGCTCTCATTGAACTTAACTCATTCACTTCCAAACATTTTGAACCTCCGAACGCAATTTTTGTCTTTTTTAAAACTCAAACACAGTATCACTTAGTTGTGACCTATTTATCATCAATAAAGGTTTACTGAAATAGCACACATTATATACCAAACTGTTCATAACTGAGTCCAGAATACAATGGAATACATATAATTTACAAATAGAAGTGAACATTTGTGTATGAGGGTTTATATTTGCATTATAGTTTCTTATTTTTTTATATTATCAAAAATTGTTTCTCCTCATCAACACATTATGCAGCTCTAAACCAATACTTTTTCTTCTTCTTCGTTCATCCTCATATCAAGGTCCCGGTTTCTCTTACAAATGACACTGTCGTTTGTAAGGCTGTTTTATCTCCATACAGCTTTTGTCTCATATCTGTCTCGTGAGGCCAGTATTGTTCTCTCTTTTCTGCACGAGCGTGCAGCTTTGCAGGATGTGTTCCTTGGTCATGGTATGCTACCTACGTGGACACTTGTCATCTGCCCCAATCCTCATTTTGTTGTAAAGACGACCCGTGAGACTTTTATGTCCAGTTCTCTTGTTGTTCTCTAGTTAAGTTAAAGTAGTTGTCTTCTTTTCGGAAGTCGGGGTGTTGATCAGCCCATTTTCCCCTGAAGTTGGCTTTAATTATGGTCTTGACCTCATTATATGTGATGCTCAGGTCTGTTTGTGAGGATGTTCCTTCATCCTTTGCTAGTTTGTCTGCAGCTTCATTGCCTTCAATATGGGATCCACTGTATGACTAACCTTGGGTGTTCTGCTGAGAGCTGTCAGGGAGACCATACATTGCTCGAGATCTTCATCTTTGTGTTGTTTTAGCACTGCTAATACTGATGCGACATCACTCAGAAATACTATGTTTTCTTGGTGAATATTTTTATCTTGGATTACAAGCTCAGCTACAGCCTTCAGTGCCTCTGCTTCTGCACGGAAGTTATTGGAGTATGTTCCCGTTGTTAATACTCTAGTTTTTTCTTCTCCAATTCCTAGTACCCCTAAATGTTTTATATTGGTCACTGACAGGAGTCTAGATTTTGTACTTTTTATTCTGGAAGAGCTAGCGTGGGCTTCAATGAAAAAATCTGTAAAGTTAAAATTTCTACAGGATGAGGTTGGTAGCCAACCCTCCTTAGTCACCTCTTTTGACATGACTGGCAGGTTGCAGTTACTCTTCTTTACTCCAAGTTCAGGCCCAAATAATACTCGGGCGTGAGGTGTGCTAGGTTTAAATGGGAAAAAAAAAGTTTATTTCACCACACCATTTCGTGGAATTCCTAGAGACTAGGGTTTCTTGAAACGCCAATTGACAAACTTCTCTAACTTATCTCAAGTAGTAGACTCTATCAAGTACTTTAGTTATATGCCATGTGCACAGTAACATCTTAGTTCTTAGTTCAACCCATTCTTCATCAAGGGGTGGTCACCCTTGAGCGGGTCCCAACTCAGGTTCCAGTTGTGGGCGCGTGTCATCCAGTGGCATAGTAGTCTGTTTGTTGTGGGGTCGTTTATGTTGTGCTTGTCTAGTGAATCTCGCCAGCGAGTTGGGGTACGACCCCGAGGTCTCTTTTTGTCGCGCAGTTACCACATGGCAGTTATGGTACTCCATCTTTCATTTTGGCGTCTAGCTATATGACCTGCTCAGTGGTGTTTTAAATGGTCAAGACTTTGTGGGACACCCTTGATGTGTGACATTTTCCGGATGTCGCTATTGTGTTGCTCATTTTGCCGCTGCTGTCTGAGAGTTATACCCACCAGGCATCTTTCAAGAGATGCATGTGCTGTTCTCAGTTCTCTGCTGCTATTGTTAGAGACCAGGTTTCACTACCATAGCAGAGCGCTGGTAGGACTACTGAGTTAAAGATGTCTGCACGTAGTCTTGTGTCTACTGTAGCATCTGTTGCTGTCATGATGGAGTTGAAGGCTGCCAGCCCGCCCGTTTCCATGTTGAGGAACCTTCCCAGGTTGACATATTTATCAACGTCCTCTATGGGCGTTCCACTCAAGAGTATGGAGTTGGGCTCTGCGAAATGGTTGCACATAGCTCTGGTCCTGTTTTTCCTAGGTTCATAGCTAGACCTGCTTTCCTGCCTTCTGTGTCTAGTGACCGTAGCATCTCTGTCGATTCTAGGGTCGTCTCTGTGATGAGGGCAATGTCGTCTGCGAATCTGAGGTGGTTTAGTCGTCTTCCATCGATTTTTATGCCATAGTTGTCCAACCCACCAACAAACATGACAGCACAATAACACACTAACATATTATAATATTCACAATTTATAAACTCATTAGGTAACATATATATTATTAGCAATTTGGAAAACAAGACTTCAAAGTATGCATCTAAAAAGTACCTGGACCTTGTGCCAATGACCAATAATGTGCAGTGAGTAACAGATGCCGGGTATTCACAATTTATCGCACTCATGTAGATGATCTAATGAATGATTCAGTCTTGGACTAATTAAAATTAATGTAAATTAAAATTGTACTGAATGTATCTATCATTATTAGTCTAACAAACCTGTGTTTTTGTCTATTAACATTATATGAATTATAATGTTATAATAAAATGTATTATCATTTGATTGACTCTCCTAGCAACACACATGATGCCGAACATGTCTCTACTAATTTTGTAATTGATACACTGGTGAAACTCTAAGAGTAAAAGTAACTTATCTCTGATCTCTCTACACTCACACACTGCATATTAACAGCATATATAGTGATATACTCATAATACTGCAGCTGTTACGAAACATGTCTCTATTAACTCTCCTGGTAACGAGTCGATGACCAATATGGAACTTAAATATACATAAAACAAAACGAATCAATAAGCTGTTAATCTAACTCAATTTGCGCCTTCAACAGTAACTGACATTCAGATTATCTGATGAACTCACTTGGTGACAAACGAAAGACCGCTATGGAACACAAGCAGACTTCATCAAAGCATCCAGCGGAGACAACTCGGGCAGACGACCTCACAACAATACCGGAAGTAGATATAAGAATCAGAAACAAACATGGCGAATAATACAGTAGCTGACGATCTGAAGGAATTTGGAGAGACTAAGTCTGCTATTGATGAGAATGTTAATGATGCTCTAGGAGGTAATTTAGAAGAGTTTGTAATGCATCTTCTTGTTGTTTCTTTTTTGCGACATATGAAGCATTCGGCTTATTAGCAGTTTGATGTTTTCATAGAGATTCGATTGTTGTTAAGTAAGTAATAGTAAAAATAAACTGTAAAAAAGTAAAGTAGTACTATTAATATTGTCTATAGTAGTAAACATATGTCGACATGACTTATCTATGATATCACTAAAATAACTAAGGTTTACGTTTTTAATATTACCAAGGAATAGTTTGCTAGCCCCATGCAAAACTCTTTAGTCATAAACTTGACTAAGTCCCAGTGACACTCACACTGACACAGTGATAGTACTAAGTTAATTTTTACTGATAGTGATTTAAGTGATACTCAACTGAGATGCAGGAGTTGAAAGTGCATTTGTTGTAAAAAGTTTAAAAAGGCGAGTTAATAATAAATGGAGTTGATGAAGTGACACAAGAACAATAACTACTAGTACTAAATAACTCGACTAAATCAATGCTGTTAGTTAGAGTGTTAGTGTTGAATGTAAAATCAATCTTTCTAGATAGTTAGATAAGATAGTAACACTAACAGTCATAGTATTAGTAGTAGTAGTTAGTAACTCAGTAGTATTAGTAGCTTGTCAATTATTGAGCTTCACTATAAGACTTGAGTCATGACTGGCAATTTTGAAGGTGTTTACTACACAGTTTACTGTTTGTTTCTGAAGTTTCTCATAAAACTAAGGATGGTGTCAATGTTACAAGAGTAGACATAACTAATAGTAAGATGTGTTTATGTTATTTATTGTAAATGATACTGCTGTTTGAAGTGTTTGCAGCAACAGTAATAGATTTAAAGCCCTTAAAATGTGCAACATGGTGATCCCTCTATGAAGGTGAAATCATTTCTGGAAGAATAAGCAATCAATGAAGTTATACAACTAAATAATTGCCCCTAAAGAATTATTCTCACTCTTAAGTTGATCTACTCTTACTAAGAGGAATAATATTATATTTAAAAAAAGTATCTCAGCACTTAAATCATCACAGCTGGAAAGCTCTTGAATTATGTATTTCAGTGAAAGTTATGTCAGGTCTGTATGATCTCCATTCAGAATTCTTTTGTGTGATTAAGTTAACAATTGTATCACATTCAGCAAAAGGATATTTAAGGAAATGTTATTTGTACACTACATTGCTGTGAAGAACTTAATGCTTCTTCTAACTCTATTGTGTAAATTTAGCGCGCAGTCCTGCAGATATATTATTTATTGTTTGTTACAGATCAGATTGTACCAATACATAAAAAAATTACGGATGTGGGACAGTTTTCTTATGCTGCACTAAGTGCAACAACTCTTCATACGCTTTTTGATTCAGAATATGACAAGTGAGTGATTACTTTCTTAAATATCAATATTGGCTGTTTCCATAACTTTCAAATTCTTTGAGCATGTGAGAATTTTCATTTAGATGTTGTAATTCTTGATTGTAATTGTTTGCCTGGTTTTATAACTTGCACAAAGGAGCAAAGGTTAATCAAAGTCAGGTGAAAAATACTGATAAAGACACCACATCTTTATACATGTTCCTGGAATCAGACTGTCACAACATTCTGGCCAGTAAGGTGGCAATCAACACTGTGATCCCCATAGTGGTTAGCTTACACAACAGCATTGCACAACACCCAGGAGAATCCAGGACCACCTTTTATTCTTTGTTGTTTGTTCTCAAACTCTCTCTACCAAGTCCTGAAAAGGGCTTTGCAAGTAGTATGATGGAATGTGCTGTGTCATAGTTTACAGCTTGACAGTGAAATTTGCACCTTTCCGTCTGACACATCCAACTTCAACAGGCATTTTTGGGTACTGGGTTAGCCTTCCCTCTTCGATATCTTCTCCTTAACCAGTCTACTCTTTTGCAGCCTGTTATCGAGGATCACTGCGTGGAGGTGTAGAAGAGTCTTGGCAGATCTGGTTCACTGACCCTGGTACTAGCAGTCAGCTTTGGATCACTGACCGCTGCAGCTGAAGTACTTCTCAGGATGTTCGAATAACCACTGTAACATGCTTCCAAAGACACATCATCTTGAATTAACTTAACTCACCATGAGTAGCTTCAAGAAGGAACATAACTTTCAGTTATTTGTTATACAAGTTACTATCGTGATATTTTGGAAGTTTTTTTTACCTGTATCATTTTAATAGATTTTACTCATTTGTAATTTGTGTGAACAATAACATCGCCATTTGAAAACCAAAATTTTATAAATGTTTAGGTTACAATCGTACTGTTCTTTACTACCTATTTGGGACCCTGTAACACACCGGCGGAATCTTAGATAACTATATTGATTATAACAAAACAATGGAAGACTTTTTTTTTTTCTTTTGCGTTCGCCTTATTTCTCTATTCCCCAAGGCGGTGGAATATTGCACTACGGTTTTTATTTTGCACCTGTTGGCCCAGTGCATCCAACTTCGGCATGCATTTTGTATAAGGGTCTGCTTCCTCCTGCATTTTCTAAGGGTCTGCTTCCCCAGGGAAGGCCGGTGCTGTAATGGGGATTGAACCCAGCACTTTCGGGTTGTGAGTCGTGTCACTTAACCACTAGCCCACGTCGTCCCCTTGAAAGGTTCTAGTAACCAAGAATAGAACTCATGCACAGCTCCTAGCAAAACAAAAAATAACAGACATTGTTCACCGGCGGAATCTTAGATAACTATATTGATTATAACAAAACAATGGAAGACTTTTTTTTTTCTTTTGCGTTCGCCTTATTTCTCTATTCCCCAAGGCGGTGGAATATTGCACTACGGTTTTTATTTTGCACCTGTTGGCCCAGTGCATCCGACTTCGGCATGCATTTTGTATAAGGGTCTGCTTCCTCCTGCATTTTCTAAGGGTCTGCTTCCCCAGGGAAGGCCGGTGCTGTAATGGGGATTGAACCCAGCACTTTCGGGTTGTGAGTCGTGTCACTTAACCACTAGCCCACGTCGTCCCCTTGAAAGGTTCTAGTAACCAAGAATAGAACTCATGCACAGCTCCTAGCAAAACAAAAAATAACAGACATTGTTCACAAAGCATGGTTACTGTCTGACTGTGTACGCAGAAGAAGTTCACAAAGCACAATGAATGTCAGATTTGGGTCAAAATAGTGCCCTGGAGTTTATTGAATAGATGGTACCTAATTCTGTTCTGGCCTGTGCAGAGGCTGAAGACCACTACCTGCTCTCTTCTGTTCAACTGGTAATAAGCATCATATCTTGTGTAGCCAGTATGCTTGACTGTTTCCTATTTTTCCATGTATCCGGACATAATAAACCCTTTGGACTCTTCGTAAGTCACACTTGAATCTGGTTGTGGTAACCTTCCACCTTCTTACGCCATCATGTCTGTTTCCTCAATGTCATGAATGTTACAGTGGGATGTATCCCATTCATACTTACTGACTTAGCCAACAGATATCTCCATTGCATATGTCATGTTGATTGGAATAGTTTGAATAACAAACACAAATCTATAGTATAGAATTGAACGACAACCAATACACCTGGAGATTGGGGAGGGAGAGCACACATCCTCAGAAAGAAACCTAACAGTCTACTTGACATGAACTGAATTGGGCCTACAGAGAAAGTAAATATGAGGAGACCAGCAGATCACCTAGTGAATAATGATAAAGAGGTGGCTGGGACAGCAGTAATTTTGTGGAAGTTCAGAATAGAAATCAGTGAATATCAGCCATTGCAGCACACATTCTGAAGAAATGTAGTATTAAGTCAGATCACCTTATTTGTACACACTTAAATCCCTTATGAATTTTACCATTTTAAAGCCTGTTGTTTTTCAGATTTTATTGCCATATCCGTGGATATCTGTTGCGCCTACACTTATTTTGAATAGTATTTTTTTGTATTTTTCCATAACATGGATATCATATTATTGTTTGATGTTGTATTTGGGGGAAATGTTCAGTTTCCTTATGACTACATGTCTTTTCTATGTTAGCTGTATCAATTTTAGTTATTAATTAATCTTTTTAAATGATAATTTATATGTAGCTAGACTTTAAAAAAAACAACTTTTTAAGCAGTTTATGAGAGTATTTATATAAATGTTTGCATTTCAGAGTTCATAAACGATTATTTCATGAAATTGGTTAAAGCTGTGCACATTTCTTTAACTGTGTTTATAGTATAATACATGCACATTCTTTTTTGTCTTTTGCAGCAAATTTAAAGAAGAAGCTCTGTCTGTCATTTTGATTTCTCTTGAACAGCCTCAGCAGGTACGAATTGTTGGTTGTGAAGTGAATGAGTGTAGCGCATTCGTTAATGGTGGTGTTGCAGCCTTTGGGTAATAGATGAAAGTTGAGCTGCGTGAGATGAACTTAGATGGACACACAGTGATTGACGTATTGAGGCATGGGTTAATGATCTGTATGAAGGTATGAATCTGTAGAAACAGTAAGTGATGGATGTGTCGAGACATGGGATAATAAGCTGCATTATTTTTTTATGCTTTCACCTTATTTATCTTTTCCCCAAGGCGGTGTGCGTTGCACTGTGGTTTTTATTTTGCGCCTGTCGGCCCAGTGCATCCGACTTCAGCGTGCATTTTATGTAAGGGTCTGCTTCCTCCTGCATTTTCTAAGGGTTGCTTCCCTGGGTAACGGCCGGTGCTGTGATGGGGATCGAACCCAGCACATTCGAGTTGTGAGCGGTGTCACTTAACCACTAGCCCACGCCGTCCCCTGCTGCATTATTTGATGGAGGTACATGAAATAATGATATGATGGAGGTACGTGAAATAATGATATGATGGATGAACGTGAAATAATGACATGATGGAGGTACATGAAATATTCCATATCACACACGCCATTTTTTCAACGGTCTGCTAGAGAAATTATGAGTGGGGGGATAATTAAATTTTGCAAACTTTACAGCTGGTATATTCTGTTTACACCAGAAGTGATGTCATCATGTGCATCATATATATGTCCACTTGTTGCAGTTAGGTCTGGTTACATTTGAACACGCCTCATAGAAAGACCTACCCATAAACACCCCCACCCAACCTCCTTCTTCCCCCGCCTCGATATCATATGTCTCTAAGACAGCAGACCTAATTCTAACTCCAAGACATGTGCCTTTGTGGGGGAGGCATTGATTGCGCTGTCAAGAGTGACCAGCTCACAGCCAAAGGAATTATAATATCATTGCCGTAATCTTCTCTTTCTTTGTGCTTCTTTGTTAAATTTCTACATCTCTCTACCAGCATTGAAATAATGGACGTGCACTTTCTATGCCATCTAAACAGGTTTGTGAGTCGGTGCGAGCGATGCTACAAGGCCAAGGCCAAGATGATGTAGATCCTTACATCGACATACTGCTCGCTGAGGATGTCTTGAAGGAAGGTGCAGAGCCCATTGTATCCCAACTACTGGCAGTGGCTATCGGACAAGGTATTCTTGAGCATTTATTTGGTGAACATTAGGCAGTCCCATTGTAGACACTGTTATCAGGGATGAAGTGTTGAAGACTTCATTCTACAAGGCCACATCCTGTTATTGAGGTCGGGTAGTCAGTTTCCTTTATCGCTGCCTTTTCTTCCTTAATATGAAGTTGGGCACCAATTTACAGCAAAGTTGATTGAATCATGTTGGTAATAGGATTTGAACCCTGAAACTTTGCTCCACCACTACGGTAATCATCTCAACAGATGAAAGTTCTATAGTTCTAAACATTGAGGCAGTTATGAGCTATGCCCCATGTGTCAGCCACAACGATGGGCTGTGTCGTGAGTGTATTGTATCCTGTTGCCCTCATCTATTATATAATTGTCTGCATAAGGAAAACTAAAATGCACCTTGGATCGATGTTTTTAATTATGAGATACACGACCAGTGTCTTGACCTTCTAGTTTCCATATTATTTTTATTACGTCACAAACATTTATACTTACCAATTCTTTAATGCACCAGCTGACTTGAAAATCCATGACTTTGCCACAAAGCACTGATAGTGTTTTAAAACAGATCAGCATATTTGTTATTTCCCACTAATAATAATAATAGCTGTCCATCGTTGTCGATGAGGACCGCCGACATCATCCTAGTCACAGATTTTCCTGTTGGGTGTGGGTGCGCATGTGGCTGAACAGGCCAATGTGAGCACGAAAACATCTGCTACATATCGGGCACACGAGGTTTGTAGAAGGGGATGGTGTTCCCGCTGCTCGGGATTTCCGCGTCTCTCGTCTGTTCTGGGCTTTCACAACACGGTCATCTCCACCGGCTGCTACACCCGATTTGACCGATTTTCACACATCGAAATTCTACTCTCACGTGCCCTGGGCAGAGGCCATGTTTGGCACTGGTAGCACAGAGTCGGCATAAATATTCTGTATATCAGCTATTGCTTTGTTGCCAAGCTAATGTTTGGGTGCCTAAGCAGTGGTGACCGCTGATAAGTCACAGCAGATGCTTTCTGACATCTAGTCTCAATTTCCCTGTCAATCCTGTCGTCTGCCAAAAATGATGGGATAACATTCCAAATCCATGTGAAACTGAGACAAAATATTAAAAAATTTGTCTAAAGTCAATCTAGGCATTTTATTGTTATCGAGGCAGGAGGAAGTGGCCTCGTATTCGATTCAGCCGTTTCTATAGCAAAAACCAGTGATAATTCAACGAATACACCGGTAAGCATACAGAGACAATACACCCTGCAAATTTCCTTCTCCAAATGCATAATAAAGCAAAAGTAATATTTTTGTTCTGCAAATTCATCTGGTTGGCCCTAAGAAGGTGCCGTTCCAGTCTCCCTTTATTTGTCTTTTGACTCACGTTTGACTGTTTGTAGGTGGTTTCCTTCTTGGGGCTTACTAGGCGTAGGGAAGGTGTTGCTCCAAGTTTTTCACTGTTAGCACTTAGCCTGTGTAGTAGTATAGGACCTGCACTCTTCCTAATGTGATAATGGTAACCACAAATTTTTCATTGTGTAAGGTTTTGCTGCATTTTTCACCATGGATCTTCCTCATGGATCTTCAAACCTACTTGTTTAGAGGTATAATCCAGTTTCCTTTGTATTTGGCTTCAGCCCTTCTGTCTCACAACCAAAGCCAAATATGGAAGTCTTACTCAATGAAAGTGATATACAATTCAAATTCAATAACTCAAAATCCCTCCTTAGCTACACGACTGATTCTTCATATTAATGGAAAATGGCTCATAGAACCAGCTTCATTGCACCTGGGCACCTCCATATGTGCTCAGTGCCCTTCATTGTCTTAAGATACCGCTTTCAACTCTGTAGTGCAACTCTGAATTTTTCCCCTGACTTCATCACAGTGTGTATATATATACACATATACATACATACATGTGGTGACCCACTTCTATCATTTAATTTGTACAGTGGAAGTAAGCCCTTATTTCCTGCAGGCACATTGTTATTAATTGGAATCTTGTTACTGAAATCACATCACACACACACACACAAAAAAGGATCGACAATTTAAATAGAAGAAAATGAAATATAACTCAAATATATGTTTTATAAATATCATGAATGACAGAAAACAGTCTGTACCAGCAAGCCAAGAGACAGAGGATGTCCATTGCAGTCAATCTTCGATGTGGACGGAGACAGAACTTAACATCATAATCATATAATCATAAGGGACCCATTCCTCAACAGGATAATTATCTGTCTCCAGTCATGTAGTCTTGCCACAAAGGGACCAGTGGACGATTTGATTGTTCATTCCCACTGAAGTGGCCCGATTGTGGTCATACTTGTGCTGTAGGGGTCTGGGCCGTTGTTTTTGAGGTTGGTATTGTCCAAATCTTTCCTAATCAGTGGGTCCAGGCTTGAGCAGGGTCGTTGGTTTCACTATTTTTCTCTGGGTGCTGCACTTTCTCTCTGCTTCCGTTACCCTCTAGTTGATTTGTAATCAGCTGCCCCTTATGTAAGTTTGGAAATTGCAATAATGAGAAAGCCGGAACAGGGTATTCTGCATGACATCTCCATGAAAAGGCGCTGTGTATACACATTTCTAATTCAACTGTCGGCTAGCACATGTATAGTTGATGAGATCACAGTGGCCTACAGTATTGAATGACGTTGACCTCGATGCCGGCGTGAACTCATCATTTGGAGCATTGGGTAGGATTTAATTTAGTCTTCACCATCATCATCATTAAATATATTATACGGGAATCTGAAACGTTCTCATCAGCCCTTCTGTATTGTTCTTTCCAATCCATTATGGCATTTGATGTGGTCAAAATATTTTAGCTTTCTGGACAAGGTATTGTTTATTAACGCAAGGTATTGTTTATTAACCAATTTTCCTCGATATCCAGTTCATTTAGGATATCTGCATTTTTCCTTTTTGCTATCCATGGTATTTTGAACACCCTTCTGCAGCACTTTAGTTCAAAAGATTCAATCCTTTTCTTAAGTGTCTTTGTGGTGCTCCATGTTTCACATCCCCACGTTGCCAGATGCAAGTTCGCAGAATTTTAATGTTCCTCATTTTATTAAACCTTTGTCATACATTTCTCATTTTATTCAACCTCTGCATTGCCATAGCCATTCTCCATCTGACTTCCTTCGTACAATCTCCACTGTTGCTTATAATTGAGCAGAGATGCTCAAAACTTGTGACTTTTTCAATCTCCTGTTCTAGAATTACTTTAGGTTTAGTCTTTGTCTTGTCTGTGCTCATTATCTTGGTTGTACTTATTTTCAGGTATAGATTTTGGTCGTTGTAATATTGAAATATTTCACCGTTGTCTTTGCCATATTTTCAGTACCCCTACTGCTCATCTGGCTAACACTTGTATTACAATGGTGATTCTGTCTATCTTCTAACTGACACAGGCAGCTATGATGCCCGAATGCGTGTCTTCATCAAACAGTTAGCTTGGAGGCTTAAGGTAGACTGGGACACTGTGATTGATCTTGAGACAAGCATGGCTGAAACCTTGGCTCTATCTCAGTACGAGGTGTCAGAGTAAGTATCACATTGGTTAGTTTACTTTGCCTTTATTGCAAAATATGTATATATGAAATATTACAATTGTTAGACCACTTTCTCTTTCTGAGAAATATTTATCTGCATGTGCACCAATTCACTTACCTGAAGTCCCTTATCAATGACAAGTTCTCTCTAGATCCAGAATTGGCACATTGGCAAAGCTGTTACTGCATTTGCTTGCCTCGCAACACATGTTTAGGAAAACCCAGAAACTTACAACTGAAACTCCTAAATGATAGTGAAACTTGAGCAACCTATGCCAAACAAGAGCATAGCACCTACATTCTGTGGCACCTGCAATCCATTCTTGTAATTACATGGAGGGACAGAGTGACAAAAGTAAAGGTGCACTCTCAAATCAGTCTTCCAAGCATGTATGCTCTCCTTAGGCGGCAAAGACTGATGGCTTGGTCATATTCGTTGCTTGGGAAGATATCTTCTGGACAGTTGGCAGATGGCAAAAGAACAGTCAGCCAACCACAGCTGAGATTCATAAGATGTGTGTAAGCATGACATGAAGGCACTGGACATGAGTCTGACATCCTTGAAAGATGAAGCTGCAGACTGATACGTGAAGGTATACCCTGATGAATCATCTTATGTTTGGTGAAAAGAAGCTCTTGCAACATGGAGAATTGAAATGACGTCACAAGGAGCAAGAAAACCAACAACCCAGTAGAGAGTTGCCACTCCATGATTACCTGATCCTATAGACAGTCAGGACTGAAGGAAGCTGCTATAGTCAGTCTCGACTGAAAGGGGATACTATAATCAGCCATAACTGAAAGATGCTACTACTACTGTATGAGGTCAGAATATTATAGTCTCTATTATAGTCTCTCTCACTCACTCACTCTATGTATGTGCATGTATACAATATTTATATATCATATTTATAATCCTGTCTCTCTCTCTCTCTCTATCCTGTCTCTCCCTCTTTTTCTATATCTTTCTCTCTCTCTATATATATATATATATATATATATATTTTTTTTTTTTTTTATTAAGGTGAAGGGCATGTACGTTTTTCATGAACATTATCTTCTCGTGCTGGTCTTCAGAGTTGAAGTTTATCAATTTCTTGAGGGTGTAATACTGTTATATTATCCTATCTTAATCAGTTGTTCATTAGAGAGTGACATTTTAAGTCTTTCTTACATTTTCATGCTATTTCCCCCCAAAAATAATCACAATTTCTGATTGTAATCCTTCCTTCCATCCAAGAATTAGGCTCATGGATGGCAGCTTGTCTGTTTTCAATAAATTGAAACAATACCAACAAGTATTTGCAATTCAAAGTATACATTTTCAGATGTTCCTGATTGCCACATTTGTTGTTTATTGATAATGAATAGTGTAGGTCCCAAGTGTCCCAAGAAAAAAACTTTTTCATAATATATCTTTTTCTTTATTGGTAAGTTGCTCTGCAGATCCACTGAAATGCTCCAGTTAGATTTTTGTTACAGATGTCTACCGCCTCTTAAAAATAATAATCTGCTTATACAACCAAGGCCTGTTGCATCTATCACCTGTGACTCCGATTGATTGCCTATGAGGAGTGGGAGATTTGTTGCAGGGGTGCGCCTCCACGTAGACAAGGTATTTTTCCACTTATGATTTCGTTAGTCAGTCGCAAGAACTGATGGACTAGGGCAAGCGGGTTACATGATCGAAGATAGGGAGACAACGACAGTCCATCACAGAAATGAAACTCTTGAGATATGTTTGTCTGACAATATTAATGTTGGTACCCTGGCCATACCAGTGGATTTCAAGGATGCTACTCTGACTGCACGTCTAGAAGGCTTCAAGACTGTTCTGATCTCTTTGCAAGACCATCCTAGTTTTGGAACCATACAGAAAGATTGGAAAGATGTAGGATTTGTAACAGTTTCCAGAGGAGTCCTCTGCTGGGACCAAACTCTGCACAAGGAGTTCATAGACGAGGCTGTCATACCGATCATTCAGACACTGGCGGATATCTTCAGGATGCGACCATCTTTCATGCGACAAGCAGGACCAAATCATTATAGCCTTTACTGTCTAAAGAGAGTGCACATACTTTGGGACCTGTGCTAGATGCCTTAAGATGCATTTAAAATTTCATCATATTGTTGAAGAGCATGAATAACATTTCATCATATTGTTGAAGAGCTAGAGTTTCATCAAGGTCATGTGAAAAATACTGATCAAGACTTAACCTCAAATATGTTTTGTACTTCCTGAAAACAGGATGTGTTACAGTAGTAAGGTCAACAAGGTGTTAAAAGACACTGTTTTCCCCATATTAGTGAGTTTACCTAGGACCTTTGCATTGCACTACACCTAGGAGGACCACGATTGACCTCAAGTATGTCTGAAGATGTAAGAAGAGTTTCAGTAACCGACTAAAAAAAAACGTTAAAAGTGTTGAATAAACTCAGTTCCATCATATTTTCAAATTGTTATGAATATTTTACTAGCACAAACATTTTTATTGAAAGCAGACAATCTTGCCATAATTTTATCATTTCAAAAATACAGGAACAAAACTTGATGTGAAGAAATCAAATATGTATTCGTTACAAAATAATATGTTTTGGGCTGTGATATGAATTATCTTCTGGATAACCCTCTCTCAAAATCTCTGTGCTGAAGAAATTATTGAAATAATTTATCAGGGAACCCCACCATAGCAATTAATATATCTGCAGGTCAAAGTGGGCTAAGTTCAATACACCATTGCAAGATAATGATGAACTGCTTTCATTGCATCCTTGCAAGGCAATTGTGCCATTTACATGGACAAAGTTTATTACATCATGGTGTTTTTACTACTTTCACGGACAAAATTGATTATATTATTGATTGGCAATTATGCCACTTTCATGGGTTAAGTTCATTCCATCATTGCAGAATGGTTATGCCACTAGGGTAGAAGTTAAGATCTATGGAATTAACTATTTTGTGTTTTTTCCTTTTTCTCTGTCTAGTTTGTTATGTTCTTTGGTACCCCCATGCTTACTTATATACTTACTTATTTTTTCATCCACGTTATGGGGAGCTTCAGTTGCCTTTTTTGGACTACTTGTGTTTTGTCAGTTGTTGTAAGCCTGTGTCATTTATTTTATGGCATTTATCCATCTTAATTTAGCTTATTGTTTTTATACTGGTTTAGCAGTCTGTATAGAACCAGTTTCTTTTACATTCACTTGATCTTAAAGTACTTATACGCATCCAATCTATTCTTGAATGCATTAATTGACCCTGCCTCAACTATTTCCTGTGGCAATGCATTCCAAGCATTCACTATGCTCTAACTAAAAAAGATATTTCCTGGTATCTAATCTGGACCTTTCTTTAATTAATTTGTGGCTGTGCCCTCTTGTTTTTGTAGACAGCTGAATTTTGAAAAATTTGTTATCGTCTAATTTATCCTTTCTGTGTATTTCACTCTGGCTTTTTTTGTACCTTGTAGCCAGATCTCCTTGTCTTTTGTAAGCGCACAGTGATAGTTTACCAGGTTGCATTCAGATGAGATAACTGAACCATAATATTTTCTGTATTGAAATGCATTCAACACAAGGGGTAGTTTTCACCATATTTCTGATATCATCATTTCTCATTGTATCTCTCCTGGTGACACCAATTACTTTTCTTAGACATTTCAAAAGTTTTATCACTGTAGACTTAAATATGTGTGGGGCTTTATCCTTACATATGTTTTAGAACAGTGGTTCCCAACCTAGTGCCATTATACCAAATGTAGATTGTCAAATTGAAGGGGACTTTAAATGAAAACCTTAAAAGTGAGATATAAATTAGAAAAAAAACCATTCCTTTGTATTGTAACTTTTTAATATGGTTGCTAAGGATGCCAAGAGTGTCCTGCACATTACATCACTTTGCATGCAAACAACATGATGTCATAATTGCAGTTAAAAGATGGCTGTCCCACTATTGACATGCACCAAAAAAGGAGCAACATTCTGTGTTTTAGCAGCGAAGATGTGAAATCTATAGAAATTCATCTGGGAATGAAGGTCCAGTATAATGATTCATGCCTATCACTACAACAAGTGTATGAGTGGAGTTGACCGACTCGTAAAGGAAAATTGGCGATTGAATAACATAACACTTGATGCAGTGAAAGGCATGCATCACCATACTGGATCTTCATTCGCCAATGAATTTCTACAGACTTGACAGCTCAAAAAACTGATAACCGAACATCACTCCTATTTTGATGCATGTCAATAGTGGGGCAGCCATCTTTTAGCTGCAATTATGATGTCATGTTGCTCATTTGCACCATGATGGCATTTGCAGGACACTCTTGACATCCTTAGCGACCATATTAACAAGCCATAATACAAAGGCAAGGTTCTATCACACTTTTAAGGTTTTCATTTGAAGACCCCTTGTAAGATTTGTGTGTATGATTTCGTAGAGGGGGAAGGGGTGTGGCTGCTGCTGACAACTAAAGGGTCTGAAATCTGGAAAGGGTTTGAAACCACTGTTTTAGAAAATTATTTTTGCTATATATTTCTTCCATGCAATTGAATTATTTGAAATCCTGCATGCCTCTGTTTGCTTCCTGCCTCCAGGCAAGAAAGGTAAAAAAAAATGTGTTGGTCATTTTCTTTTTATAATGCCATAAAATTTATTTATGGCTTTCGTAATTTGTCTTTTGTTGCTGCTGACAATATAGTTTGTTATTTATTAGATGTTATGGTTGCAACAAGCAGTTTCATTACATTTATGAGGATGTATGATGTATGCACCTTAATGATGTTGTCCCATCTCCAATGTTGTTGGGTTTCTGCTAATCCTTTGAATCCTCGCCACCTGTAAGATCCTATCTCCCTGTGCTCCTGAGAAAATACGCACAAGGTAGACATTTGAGGAAAGCTATTTGCTTTGACAAAACTATGTGCTCCTATTTAATTATTCTGTCTCAGATTGACTGACCTGATCATCTCTAATGTTTCTATTTGTTGCATCAGTAAGTTGTGAAATATATTTATTGAAGACTTTTCTGAATAAAATTAACTAAATGCATTATGGGGGATACGACCAGCGACCAGTAGGCTGATCCTCCAAGGGGCAGGAACCGATCTAGTTTGATCATAATAAATGATAATCTTAACCACATATTTTGTCATTCAAATAATTACTTGTTATTTTCACAATAATCACCATCTAAGAGATTGTAGGGATCGAGGCGGAAAGGCAAACAAAGTGCTGTGCTGAAATCAGATGTATTGGACCAAAAAGCGCAAGTTTAACAGCCTCGCTGTAAACTATATTGTCACAAACATCCTTTAAAGAAACGCCAAAGAAAAGGAGAAAGACAATTTTGAGTGCAGGTTATTATACTTATTGTCAGTATGAATTCCAGGGCCACTTACTAGGAAGGAAGTAAATGACATCTGTTCCATTAGACAAACAACTGCAATTCATATAACAATTAGGTGAATATGGAAAGACAAGAACACACCATTAAAAACTAAGATCTAGTTAATGCGGGAATTGATTCTTTGATTCTCACTGTAAACTCTAAACACAATTCAAATGAAAAATATGATTTTCCTGTAAACTTAAAGCTCAATTGAAATGAAAAATCCTAGTAGTGTAGGTGTGCTGCTGCAAACGGAGGCGATGATGCAGTAAATGAAGTGACTGCAGCCAGAGACTTATAGCTATCTGGCTGCTTGTGTCAGGGTTACTGAATCAGAGTGGACTAAGACCCTATTCTGCTTACAAATGGCGGCCCTGAAAACAGACTGCTCTTGTGCAGCCTGGCTGAGAGAATAGGGATTGAAGAGGGAAGGAAAACTTGGTCCCCAAAATATGCCTTGTAGGAACTGGATGTGTCAATCCAATAGGCACAGATATCGCAGCCTTGCTGCAAATTGCAACACAATGTAACAAAACATACTTTTTAGAGTGACCACAGAAGAACATACGAGTATCATGTTTCAAATGTCAACATACGAAATACAATCCATTAGAATGTCAAGACAAATTACAAAGAAAAAGAACATGAATGCTCTCTTGGTCATAGGACCGACATCAAAACTACTTAGCCATCTGCTTCTCCACCTTAAGGACACAGAATGTTTTAATGAAGATTTCCCTCAAGAAGACTAACCTACATGTTGTTCCCGTCCTCCTACTAAAAGAGAACATATGAGGTCTTATCAATAACTGCCCTGAGGTGGGCTAGCGTGACATGTGGCCTAATATCTTCTGCACACAGTCAATTTGTTGCCAGACTGTTTACTCCCAGCTGCCGTCATAGTTGCACTGCGCTTGTCACATTTGTGTTTCGAGCCAAAATGGCAGAATGGGTTAAGCAATACAAAATTTTGGAATGTGATAAAGCTGACCTTGATTTCATGAAAAAAATCATACAGAGATAAGTCCTTGGTCTATAGTTATGACCCTGAGACAAAAACACACTCAATCTCAACCGTAAATGCTGGAGCCTCCATGGCTAAAAGAAGGCATGGCAATCAATCATGAACAAATGGGAAGGTCACGTCAACAGTTTTTTTTTAACCTTTCAGGACATAACTCATCACAAATACGTTCATGAGGGGCAAATTTAAAAGGGGAGTAGGTTTTGAATTCAAAAGGTGGTTTTTATTTTTTACTCCGTGCTAAAGTCCTATACTTTTTGATCAGCGTTTGTATGATGACATATCTGTACAATATAATTACTTATGTGTAGTGTCTTTGATGTTTTTATTCTTTCCTTGATTGTTAATATTTGCTTGCTTTGTAGTTTTGTTTGTATCTTTGTTATTCTTTTTCCTAGTTCGCCACATATCTACATCACTAGATGCAACATAATTGTGTCTGTTTGAGACTGTGTGTTGCGCCAGCGATTCAAGTGTATATATCTTTGGCATGCATTTGTTTAAGACTGCTGTCCTGAACCTACCAGCAAGACAGCACTTGTTTGTTATCAGAGTTATCTCTCCTCTTCTTCTTTGTTCTTTCTCAATCTCCCGCTATCAAGCCCTGAACAGGGTTTTGCAAATAGCAGGATGGAGAACGGAATGCGTTGTGTCTGCACCTTTGCCGTGAAAAGTCAGAGCTTTACCCCTGCGTTAATCAGCTTACATTTTTTTATATTAAATAATAATTTGTATGAATATATTTGTTTCTTTATGTGCTTGATCCTTGCTTCTAGCCAAGATTAACACAATTTATGATGTGACATAGTTGCCAGAGTATTGAATATTGATCTCTACCGTATACACCTGCATGCTTTTTCAGATGTTGTTGAATGCCCACAATGAGTAGGTTTACTCTTTTGGTGCGCTTTAAAAAAGGACGTTATGTGGCGAGTTGTCGTAGCTTTCCTCACATTCTGAGCGTGCTGATGAAGGTGGACCGGGGTCTGCCAACCGGTTGTGCTATGCATGGCATCATTTGCGTGTCACTCACTACTATGGGGATCATGTCAATCTATCACTTTGTTAGCCAGGCTACCATGAAAACTGCCCATTTCCAGGAAGGGTAATGAGGAAGCCGAGGTGAGGGTCTTGGCCATTATATTTTGCCTGACCTTAACGTGTCTGATCAGTATGTTGTGCCTCACCAGACGTTAGTCTTCCTCCCCTTTCCATGTAAATTAGACATTTAATAGTGTCACTGTTTCTTGGAATCTGTTATTTTTAGCTTTAATTGTACATAATATGTTTGGTAGAATCAGCTTAGACATACACAAATTTGTCATGTTGTTTTAATTGCTCATTTACTTGTTTTCTTAAGCATACACACCAGCATAAGGGTTAATCATGATTTGTTTGTTTTCTACCATTTTCTTTAGTGTTATCTTACATTGTTTTACATATGTCTTCTCTCCCTTCCCCAAGATATCTGTTATTTCATATTATGTCAATGTGTATTAGTTTTTCATGTTCATGTTTAGATAGTCCAGAATTTAGCAGTGGGCATGCATCCACTTTGTTTATATGTTTTCATATATTCTTATTGTGTTGTTTTTTTATTGGTCAATTTGATTTTAACTAATAAGCTGCTGTATGTTCATGATTATACTAATTTCCTATTCCAGCGATGAACATAACTTAGATCTTGAGTAAGTTTCAGCAATCACAATTTAACATGGTGTGAAGGTTGTACATCTAGAATATAGGTTATTGTCCAAATTTTGTCAAAGTTATTTTGGTATTACATTTGTTATTATTTAATATTTTAGATGTTGCCATTTCTAATAAGCAAAGATGAAACCACAGTTATACATCAGATTAGTTGCCATATCCAGAATGAATGCCCCTAGCAATGGTTTTCCATCATCTTCTAGTTCTTGTTTTGAAGGTGCAATCTGACAGGTTTTTGCTTGTTCATCTCTTGATATTATCCTCCAACTTATAGTATTGTCTTCCTTCCACTTGCACGTTTTTTTCTCCACTTTTCTTTTTTCTTACCTTATGTATGGTTTTCAGCAAGGTTATTTTATTTTTACTGTCTGATTATAATTTTATTGATTAATTTTCTTATCATCCCAAACTTCTCTAACATCTTCATGTTGTTGCTGTTTAATGCCCACAATGAGTATGTTTACTCTTTTATGTGCCCATAAAGGGCATTAAGCGGCAGGTTGGTGTAGCTTTCCTCACATCCCGAATATGTTGATGAAGGTGGAACGATTGTGCTGTCCTTGGCTTTATCTGCGGGGCACTAACTACTAAAAGGATCATGTCGATCTCATCAGTTAGCCAGACTGCCTTTAAAACAATCTAAAGAAAACATGTAAAGAAAAAGTAAAAGATCACGCCATGTGGCACATACAAAATATTGTGTTACACACATATTATTTTATAAACCACGGCACTTAGTGGATGATGGGGTCAGCATTACGCCGGCCGCCTTTACTTCCCAGATTTTTCTGGTACCCAATTTCTGTGGCTGGGTTGACCACAGGAGCCAGTTTGTGATCAGAAAAAAATCCTGCACCAACTGGGGATTGAACCCTGATTGTCTGATTGGGAAGCCAGTGAGTGCACTAACCACTACGCTACTGCTATGCTATATTGACAAGAAATAATGGTCGTGGTCAGTATATTCTGCCTGGCCCTGACACAGCGTCTTGGTCAGTGTGTTGTGTCTGACCGGACTAGTGTCTCAGTTCCCCTACCCACACCTTCATAAGAACAAGTGACATAATATGATTGAGCTCAAGATGTACTGTCATAGGAAAATAAAACAGTAGTAATATTACTGACATGTTGATATTTATGTAATCTGAAAGATGGACTTCAATTAACATCTGTTTCTCTTTAAAAACAAGAGATTATGAGTTTTTAACTTTCATCTTTTTTGTGGCTCATTTGATGAAATTATGAGTATTTCTAGTGTAGAGGAGGCTAATGTTGGGTAAGGTTGTTGTTGAATGCCCACAATGAGTAGGATTACTCTTTTGTGCGCCCTAAAAAGGATGTTAAGCGGCGGGATATCGAAGCTTTCCTCACATCCTGAACATGCTGATGAAGGTGGACCTGGGTCCTCCAAACGGTTATGCTATGTATCCAGCCTGGATAACGAGATGGGGGGTTCGATATGATCCCCAAAATAGTATTAAGATGAAGCCGAGCATAGTACAGCCACCTGGAAAACCTGGTCCACCTTCATCAGCACGCTCTGGATATGAGGAAATCTACTGCTACGCACCAATAAACGCTCTTCTTAGAGCACACACACAAAAGAGTAAACTTACTCATTGTGGGCATTCACAACAACAAGTATTTCTAGAGCTTTCTTTCAAACCTCAATAGCCATTCCACACTTGACAAATTTTTGAATGGTGGGAGATGAAAGAAGATTACTTTGAGATAAGGGAAAATTGAATTAAAATGATTACTAATGATTAAAATTACACCTCTACTATCAAATGGTGCAGAGAATAGCAACAGTATAATATAACAGAAATGTATAACTCCGTGCCAAGAAGAAATCTTGTAACAACATTTAGATTTATAACCTCTTTCTAGTTTAAACATTTGAATTTATTATATGCATTCTGGATACGGTTTAGTTTGGGCTTGATAAATTTATTTTAACTTTTGTTTATATTTTGTGTGGCAATTTCAAATGTTTCTTTCTTTTCTTCTCACTTTAGTAACTTAGTTAAAAAAACACTGCATGCTTCATGACACCCAGTAATAACACATTTTTCAATATTACAGTTTTAATAGAATTTGTTACTCCCATTGCTGGGTTAGTCAAGGGGTTTTAAAGACTGAGGACAACGGGCCGATTTGCCACTGTTGTCACCACATTATGTGCTGGCTATGAGTGTTTATTTCACTCCCAAACAAAGTACAACATATGTCTTACCTGGGTTTCTTTCTGCTGCCCTCCATGTCAGCATGAAGGCATCAAAACCACTATTTTTATTTTTTGTGGGGGGGGGGGGGTTTATTGATTAAAAAGAACTTGGCCAGTAAACTGGGCTATTGTAGAGTCAAGCAGCCTTTCTTCCACATGCCTGTAAAGATCTTTCTTAAATGACAATGTTAAGTGAAGGCTGATTTATATGCATTATGTTATGTACTCTGGTTGTGGTTATCAGTGTTCTACTGCAAATTATTTGTAGATGCTTAGTTTTCAAACATTTGATTTGTAATGCTTACTTCTTTATTGCAATTATCTTTTCATAACTTTACTTCCCTTGTCACAACATTTGTTGGAGTATAGGTGTAACCCTGCATATGACCTCCCTAACCAGCTTTTATGAAAGCCTCAATCCAGTCATTTGTAGTTTGGTTTTATATCGATATTTGTTGCGTTGTGAAGTTGCCAGCCCCATACACAGCTTTCTTTCGTTTTTTATTACAACATACAAGGAAGGAAACAGTGGACCTATTCTGCTTGTTCCAACAACCACTCGAGTGTTCTTCAGAAAAGTCTGGCACATTCTCTTCATTTGTCATCTTTAATCCTACCAGACCTGAGGCACTGAACCTAACTGTAGGCCATACCTGGGCTCCTGAGTATTAAAGAGAAAAAAACCAACATGATATAGAAAAATGTTAGTTACATGCAAACAAGTGGTTAGAATAAGATGTAACTTGGAGACTTTGTAGAAAATAGGTTTACCTTTCATCTAGCGTCAATATTCCACCTTTGTGTGCCAATCCACCCAGCAAAAGGCCAAGAATCTGTCTCGAGTCATAACATTTTGAAATCCGGGAGTAAACCCAACAAAGAGCCCTCATTTGTCCAATAATCCCAATAGCTGGGCTTTATACATGAGTATTCCATTTAGATCTTCAGTCCAAGAACTCTCACTGTCTGTTTCACTTGAACTGGAAAAGTATTCTTGATTAAATTCTGACTCCTCAGAGTCTGAATCAACCAAATTATTTATCACCTGTTGGACTGTCATAAGCCTAGACTTACTTTGCTTTCCTGTTGAGGTGCTTGGTTCATCAGCCGCTCGTTTCATTGTCAATTTTCCTAATTTGTTCACGTTAAACCCCACAAAATCAATTCAAACACGGGGGCAGACATTTGCAATGACTAATCATGAGGTTTGACCACGAGTGGTTGGTTATTTTTATATTCTGACGCATTTTATTCACGTACTACCCAAAGTACCATAAATTCGGTCCAGCGGTATAGCGGCAGTTAAGGAAATTACCGGGAAAAGGGTAAATCGGTCTGGTAGGGTTAAGTAATTCCTTGATCTACACGATTGAGTTGCACAGCGATTCGTAGATGGGCCTCGTTCATCAAAACTGACTGTTCAAGTTACCTGCTCCATTACTGTCTAATCTACCCAGCTCTAAGAGGGTTCTTGGCTGTTACAGTTAGGTAAGGTGAAGCTGGATGGAAGGGAACTAGTTCACCCCTACTCACAACAGTCACCACTCCAACAATGAGGTCACTAACACTTCTTTACCAATGGAAGTAGCTGCTGGAGAATGGCCATTAAATTTTACTTATATAGCAGAGTCAACTTGTTTTTGTTCACATTTCCTGCAGTGTGACATACCAGGAAATGGGATAGCACACAGATTGGCAAAGGAGGAAGCAACATGAGAACAAAATAAATAAGCAATCACCTTCCAAGAAAAGAGGATCCTTAGGAAAATTGACCAAACGAGAGACAACTATCACTGTCTTGGTTGAGCAGAACAATGGATCCTGTTCCGCTTGAGAATGGGACATAACAGATTAAATAGCCACTTACATAGGCTAAAATTGGCTCCATCGTCAATGTGTTTGTGTGGGCCTGCAGCACAGACATCCGGACATATCCTGCAAGACTGTTAATGATTAGCCAATTGCATACTGAGTACTGGCCCACAGAGACAAAGCTGTTTGGAAGCCTTGAAGAACTCTCCACCACAGCAACCTTTATCCAGAGAACAGGCCTTCATGTGTAGGTAGACGCAACAAGAAAAAGCATGGTGAATGAGAAGAATACAAAGATTTCCTGCAGTGTGTGACTGTGCCAGTTTGTGCTGATTATTTCTTCTAGATAGTTTTAGCACAAATTATGTGTATATATGAAAATATGTAAATATAGTCATGTCTCAGTGGAATTTAGCAATATCAAGAAGTCAGCCATTAGGGCATTCTGAAGAATCAATCAAATTAATAGGCTTTCTTACAGTGTTTGAAAATGGTTTTTCTGGTTTTTCTATACAAACGTACATAGTCAGACCACATGTCCCGAGTGGTCTGCCAGGGTCGTTGTGTATGACAAGGACAAGAAAAGCACCACTGCCCCACAGAGAACATATCGTAAGAGGTGACTAACTGTGTCACATGGCATAACACCAGCCATGGTTAGGTAGTTTGTTTAGAGCAGCATAGATGGCGCTTAACAGGCTGCGGGTCTACTTAGCTCTAGTGTTGGAGTCTTTTAAGATGGATTCACACATTGGTTAACCACCCTCCACGGCACTTGTCCCAACGCAGCGGAGTAATAAGCTGCTTGAACCTAGCCCGCTAAGCAGGAATTCCTCTTCCTGGCTACATCCAGATCATATAAGAGCTGGGACCTGCACATGGGCATCTGCCCCTGTAGAAGTACAGGTGAACTAAGAACATGTTATGAATCACCTGTTAATTGCAAATACTGTCAGAAATATTTTCAGTTTTATGCTTAAAATATTTGCTTGATCGTGTCTTTATATTTCTGCCCAATGTTTCACAACTGCAACAAACGCAAATTAAAATGTGTTGTGTGAAGGATGTAAATATTAAGATAACTGTTTTTTTGTTGGTCTACTGAAACGGATTTCATTGACTGAAAGGAGGACAAGAGATTTTAGTGGGGCATGATTTGACTACAGCAATCGATTCATAGCTGGTTGCTTCCATTAAGGTCAATGAACCATAGCTCGCCAAGACCCCATATATATATGCAGATGTCTCAGCCTCACTTAAACTATGACCCAACGCCTTTTTCAGGACGAACGTCAGAAGGAAATGTAAGATTGACTGAAGTTAACAATATGTATTTTTCTTTCATAGGGAGGAGAAGCTTGAAAAGGCACGGAAGGCTAAACGAAGAAAATACAAGCGCTATGCTTTGATTGGACTGGCCACCTTAGGAGGGGGAACATTGATTGGTAGACTGTTTTACATATCGTTTTCAGCAATTATCATCTTGTCCTTTTTTTAATGCATGGGGCTAGCAACCTCGTCAGGTCATCTCATATCCGGTGAAGACACGACCCCACACCACCCCTCTCTATCAACGGCCACTGCCTGTGCATCCTCTGGTCAGAGATTGGTCCATTATTTTATGTTCTCCCCATCTCCTTTTGGGATGACCTCTTCGCCATCCATCTTACACCTTTCTATGCAGGATTGAATTTACAAGACTGTTTTATCTCGATATGTGGCCATTCCAAGCGAGTTTCCCTCTTTTGACTGTTACCAAGAGGTCTTCAAAAGGTCATATTGCCATTGTAATTCCTTCTTGTATTTCTTCATTTGTAACTCAGTCCTTGTATGTGAAGCTTAGAAGTCTTCACCCACATCTTATCTCCAAGGCCTGTATCCTCTGCTGCAGGTCAGCTGTAATTGTCCATGTCTCACAAGCATAGAGAAATATTGACAGGACCAATGTATGCATTAATCTGATCTTCATGCATATGGCTAACCATTTGTCTTGCTAGATTTTGTTACGCCTTGCCAGCACCGGTTTTGTCTGTGCTATTGTGGTCAATACCTCACATTTTGATCATTCAGCACTGACAATCAAACCCAGATATTTAAAACGGTTGAACACTTTGAGTTCCTGACCATTAGCTTTTACCCTCATCACGTAAAACAAATTGCTACGGATACCACCACTGCAAAAGAATACATAAAATTCTATGGCACAGGCTTCCTAAGGGATGCCAACTGTAGTGGCGGCTCCATACTATGGCTGGAGTGCAAAAGGGACAAATTCTGTTATTTTAAGAATTGACTTCATTATTTGTTCTTTTCAGTAAGTGGCTCAAGGATTATTTTAGTCATTTAACTGACATACCCAAAACTAGAATAAAGGGTACATTAAATTAATCAACTGTGCATCTATTTTTGCAATTTATTTAAAGTACAATATATTATGTCAAAATTGTTTGTCAAATTATTACTTTCTTAACAATAATTCTTTCCGCTTTAAAATATGATTAAATCTCAACAGAAACTCATCTAATCATTAAAGCTCACATAAACAGATCGTGCAGCAATCATAAACTCACATAAACAGATAGTACGGCAATTATAAACTCACATAATCAGATAGTGCAGCAATTATAAACTCACATAATCAGATAGTGTAGCAATCATAATCTCACATGAACAGATAGTGTAGAAATCATCATCTGCATCAAGTTTCTTTGATACAAAAAGCAAAATGGTAAATTTAACTGCAAGGTGAGCCCTGGCATTAGGAAATATGTTATATTGATTTTTTTTTGGGTATATGTACTAACTAAACAGTTATGGGCTCCTCGTTTTAGAGAAAAAGAATATGACCTCTCTCTCTTTCGCCTTCCATCACCCAGGGCTGCATAGGCCATCAACCAACCCTCGCCAAGCAGCTTTCTCTTTCGCCTTCCATCACCTAGGGGTGCATAGGCCATCAACCAACCCTTGCCAAGCAGCTTTCTCTTTCGCATTCCATCACCCAGGGCTGCATAGGCCATCAACCAACCCTCACCAAGCAGCTTTCTCTTTCGCCTTCCATCACCTAGGGGTGCATAGGCCATCAACCAACCCTTTGCCAAGCAGCTTTCTCTTTCGCATTCCATCACCCAGGGGTGCATAGGCCATCAACCAACCCTCGCCAAGCAGCTCTGTCCTATGCAATCTTTTCTACTTCCTTCCATTTTTTTCCTGTTTTCTTTACTTATGCCTCCAGATCTCATCTCCATGTATTCCTTGGTATGCCTATTCCTCTCCTTCCCTGGGGGTTCCATGACAGGGATTGCCTGGTGATACTGGCCTGTGGCTTTCTTAATGTATGACCAATCCATCTCCACTTTCTTCCTAAGATTTCCTATTCTAATTTACCTTGTCCAGCTCTCTCCCACAGTCTGTCGTTTGTAACTTTGTCAAACCATTTTATTACCAAGAATCTTTCTCAGGCATCTGTTGACAAAACCCTGCAGTCTCCTGTCATTGCCTTTGGTCATCCTCTAGGTTTTCGCTCCATACAGCAGGACTGGCTTCACATTTGTATGACCTCTACAAACCACATAAAAGGCTTCCAAGATAAGGCTGGCAACATCGTCATGTTATATAGAGTGCTACATAAATCTCTGTTTGCTGCAAGAGCACATTAATGGTTTGGCATAGATTTCTTATCAAATACTTAATGCTAAGGTGGAATGCATTGTACTGTGTTTTGTGCCTTAGGCCCAGTGCATCCAAATTCAGCGCACATTTTATTATAATTAAATAATGAGTTTGCTCCCCATAGGAAGACTGCCTTGCTGAATCCGAACATATTCATGTTTCGGTTGTGAACTGTGTGTGTGTGTGTGTGTCTGTCTCCTTTCCCCCTCTTCCTCCCCCCAGCTTTTGTCTCTTCATTTCTTACACACTTTGTCTTCTGTCTTTATCTGTTTCTTACTCGTCTATCTTGCTCTCTCTGTTTTTCTCTTTCATTCACCACTGTTTCTCTCTGTCATTCTATTTCTCTTACTCTCACGCTTTCTTTTCTTCCACTTTCTCCCCCGTCCCCATTGGCATCCAAAACATTATCTGTTTTCCTACATCATAGATGGGCTCACACCATCATGATGTATCACATCAACATTCTGATATCTCATACCAACATCAGGATGTCTCCTACCAACATTCTGATATCTCACACCAACATACTGATGTCTCACACCAACATCCTGATGTCTCACACCAACATCCCGATGTGTCACACCAACATCTTGATGTCTTGCACCATCATGATGTCTCACATGAACATTCTGATGTCTCGTACGAACATCCTGATGATTCTTACCAACATACTGATGTCTCACACCAACATCCTGATGTCTCATACCAACATCCTGTCTCACACCAATACCCTGTTGTCTCACACCAAATTCCTAATGTCTAACACCAAATTCATAATGTCTAACACTAAATTCCTCATGCCTCACACCAATATCCTGATGTCTCACACCAATACCCTGTTCTCTCACACCAAATTCCTAATGAGTTTGCTCCCCATAGGAAGACTGCCTTGCTGAATCCGAACATATTCATGTTTCAATTGTGAACTGTATGTGTGTGTGTCTGTCTCCTTCCCCCCCTCTTCCTCCCTCCAGCTTTTGTCTCTTCATTTCTTACACACTTTTTCTTCTGTCTTTATCTGTTTCTTACTCGTCTATTATGCTCTCTCTGTTTTTCACTTTCATTCACCACTGTTTCTCTCTGTCATTCTATTTCTCTTACTCTCACGCTTTCTTTTCTTCCACTTTCTCCCCCGTCCCCATTGGCATCCAAAACATTATCTGTTTTCCTACATCATGGATGGGCTCACACCATCATGATGTATCACATCAACATTCTGATATCTCGTACCGACATCCTGATGTCTCCTACCAACATCCTGATGTCTCATACCAACATCCTGATGTTTCACACCAACATTCTCATGTCTCACACCAACATCCTGATGACTCACACCAATATCCTGAAGTCTCACACCAACATTCTGATGTGTCACACCAACATCTTGATGTCTTGCACCATCATGATGTCTCACACCAACATTCTGATGTCTCGTACCAACATCCTGACGTCTCTTACCAACATACTGATGTCTCACACCAACATCCTGATGTCTCATACCAACATCCTGATGTCTCTTGCCAACATACTGATGCCTCACACCAACATCCTGTCTAACACCAACATCCTGATGTCTCACACCAATACCCTGTTGTCTCACACCAAATTCCTAATGTCTCACACCAAATTCCTAATGTCTCACACTAAATTCCTCATGTCTCACACCAACATCCTGATGTCTCACACCAATATCCTAATGTCTCACACCAACATCCTAATGTCTCACACCAGTATGCTAATGTTTCACACCAATATCTCTATGTCTCACATAGGTCTAACAGGTGGCCTGGCCGCTCCACTAGTTGCAGCAGGTGCTGGAGCTATCATAGGTGGCACTGGAGCAGCAATGCTGGGAACATCAGCTGGTGTGGCAATCATTGGCTCCCTGTTTGGGGTGGCAGGTGCAGGACTGACAGGTACATTGCAGTGAGCCATAAACTAACTAATAATCTCAACTGTTGCACGATCTCAAATGTTAAATTGTTAATTTTTATTTTACTTTCGCTACTATGTTTAACCCTTTGAACCCTGGTCACCTGGTCTGTAAAACCCCCCTCCCCATGGCTCCTGAAGAAAAAAAGCCAAAAATGGACACCTGAACAAAACTAGTTACAATGACAAAACTAAGTGATCTTTTTCAATTATTTTATCTCAAATAGACTGACCTGATCCATCTCCAATATTCCTGCTTATTATGCCAGTCCTCCAAGCATGTAGACCCATCCTTTATGCACAGATAAGTTTCACAATGTTTACACCAAAATTTTGTCTTCACTTGTTTGAATGGTCTGTCTTTGTAGGCCATGTTTGGGAAGTCCTTGACATGCTTGTTAAATTTAAATGAGCATACTACACAAACATTATTTCCTGTAGCTTTTAGAGACATTTGTGTATGATGAGAACCAATATTTTGCAGTCTCTGTTGTGCCTCGACACGGTTGTGAAATTTTGCAGTAGCTGCTCTATAATCCCCAATGAGGGATAAATAAACTTTGTTCATGAACATCCCAAATGTCCTGTAGCGTCTTTCTGTTGTATTGTGGGGACTATAATGATCCATAAGTATGTAGGCATTATTACTTGCTCACATAAAGAATTTGACAATTAGCCGCCTAGGCCAGTGATAATGCCGTCGTGTCTTGTTGAGATGACAAATTTGGTCGTTGACATCTGTGCCCCCCATGAAAGCATTATAGTCAATACAAAGTTGAGGAGTTGGAACATCAACAGCTGTTCCATCCTTTCTTCTCCTTCTAACAGTTCCAATTTCTGTTGGGTTGTGGTAGTTGGATATAAAATTTACAGGTCTTTGGTCCATCCAGACAAGGCATGCAATGTTGTTATGGCAAATAAATTCTGAATGATCCCTGTCCATTTTCTTCTTTCCTGCCAGTACTTTAGGATAAAATTTCCTATTTGTCATTGCTGTACCTACAGTAAGTGTACCATAATCAGTGTACAACTTTCCAAAGAGAGTTACACTGTTGTAGAATCTGTCCATAACAACAATATGGTTTTTGTTGACCAAATTCCCAGAAGTTAAAATTCTTATAATGACGCTACCAACAACACCGAGATCTGGAATAATATTGTCTGCTTCTCCAGTGTAGATATCCAGATTCAGAATATATCCAGAGCTTGCTTCACAAGCCATGTAAGCCTTTAGTCCCCACTTTATGGTAGCTGGTTGGTTTCTTGCTTCTCACCTGCTCAGTGCGTCGAGTTGTCTGCTCACACAAATTGTGCCAGAAATTATCCAGAAAAAGTTCCAAAAATTCACTGGCTTTACTTTCTGGATTAATAGATTCTGGAATGTTCTTAGGGCCTTTCTGCTCCATAAATGTTGTGTCTACTGCAGACACAGGTCTGAATATATTTATTGGAGACCAACCTGCATCAAATTTACTAGAGACACTACCTGGGAGAGACCCCCTTCCACACCCCTGTAAAACAGCCTGATCGCCAGAAAAATCAGGAACAGCGTAAGATGTAGCTTCATCAGAGTCTAATGAACACATGTTATCACTCACATGATCATCTGATTCAACTTCTATATCAGTTTCAGAATAGTTGCCATCTAAATCTAATTCATCGTCCTCCAAATCATTGAGAACAATCTCGACAGTCTTGTTCCATTGTTAGTCTTTTAAAACAGTTATTTACTGGTTTTTCTGCATGTCTTTTCATCGTGAAAATATTTTTTAAATTTGTCACAATGTGATCAGGTCATGGGCGCCACCATTTTGAAGTAACATTCCAGAAGTAGTATGCAAATTCTGCCATGTCTATCCATATTATGCTCATTCTTATAAGATACGTGTGCTCTACTGTCAAACCGGAGACTCAGGGCACAGGTTATGTACACACACACACCGGTTCATCTGGATCACAGGTTTAAAGGGTTAATTCCAATTACTGAGGTCCACCAGGAGGATTTATAAGAATGAGGAATAAAGATCGCTTCCTTTGCAGTCACCATGCACTGTACAGAATAGATTTGTATTTTACCTATAATAGAAAGGTAATCATCGAAGAAGAAAAATGGAGCAAGTGTACAATTTTCAATACCTGGATCAAATCATAACAGAAGCTGCACGAGGCCACAGAGAAATAAGAAGTAGAATTGGGTTAGCAAAGAAGGCATTTAGAGAGAGTAATAGAGAGTCTTGATATCAAGTAGCATTTGTATGATGCTACAGAAAAGAATCCTGACCACACCTGTCTGGTATGTGATGTGTGGTTCTGAAACATGGATGATAAATAAAAGGAGAAATACTTGGAGGCTTTTGAGATGTCGTGTTTTCAAAAGATGAATAAAATGAGTTGGACTGAGAGGAACTAAACGAAAGCCTGTTGGCGGAAGTAGGAAAGGGTAGATAGCAGCTATAAAAGATACAAAAGCCAGTCCCAGGACTGAAGGGTAATGATTATGATGGGGGTTGGGGGCCTCTTGAAATTTCACTGTGGGTTCTAATCTAGAGACTATATTATTGAGTTTTTTTCTTGATGATATGCCTCTATTTTTATAGGATTAAAAGTATGAACTTAATTTTTTTAAAGTATTATTTATATCTCCATTCTCTTAATTAATAAATGATTGTGAGGTACTATTGTCACACATAAAATTAGCGTTACCCATTTCAATTTTGTTATTTTCATCAATTTGTTATACTTTTACATCAGGCTACAAGATGAAGAAACGGGTTGGAGCTATTGAAGAGTTCCAGTTCGAACCCCTTGTTTGTGGTAACAGTTTGAGAGCAGACACTTTGACCAACCAGCTTCATATCACCATTGCTGTGACGGGGTGGCTAACCAACAGCCATAAAGGTCATCATCGGTTATAAATCCTACATTTTCTTTCCAATGTTAACCTTCACCAAGCTGCACTAAAAAATTGACGTAATTTCCCCCTGCAGTTGCACTAATTTTCAGCATGTATTGTACTATGGTTGTTCACTTTGAGATCATGTAAACTATTAATTAGTGGGCCTATAGATATGATTTTGTTTTGTGTAGAAACATAATTAATAAAGAACTTGTTGATGTTTTTGTTGTGTGTGTGTTAGTTTTTAAGATAGAAGAAGATGAAGGTGAAAATTTATAAAAAACAAAGCACAAACATTTAAACTCACCTCTTAGGGAATGTCGCTCCTCATATAATTCATCGGAATCACAACAAAGTATCGATAATGTGTTTATAATATCAGCACAACTGTTATGTTGTTTTTCTGTTGGGGGTGAAATAAACAAACATAGCCAGCACACGACGTGGCGACAGCAGTGGTCCTCAGCCTTCAAAACCCCTCAACTACCCCAGCAATGGGAAAAATGTTGTATGACAGTTTTTTTTTGTTATTTTTATTACATCCATATGAACAAACTAAACTGAGCTACCTCACAAAGATCTTCTACAACAACTTACTTCACCATCCCCAATAATGAGCAGAGTCCATACTGATAGAAAAAGAAGAATATATCTTTTCAAAACTCTATTTTATCAAAGTCGATCTATACTTTCACTGTTAACCCTACCAGACCTGAGGCACTGAACCTAACTGTAGCCCATACCTGGGCTCCTGAGCATTAAAGAGAAAAAACCAACATGATATAGAAAAATTTTACTTACATGCAAACAAGTGGTTAGAATAAGATGTAACTTGGAGACATTGTAGAAAATAGGTTTACCTTTCATCTAACATCAATATTCCACCTTTGTGTGTCAATCCACCCATCAAAAGGCCAAGAATCTGTCTCGAGTCATAATATTTCGAAATCCAGGAGTAAATCCAACAAAGATCCCTCATTTGTCCAATAATCCAGATAGCTGGGCTTTATACATGAGTATTCCATATAGATCCTCAGTCGAAGAACTCTCACTGTCTGTTTCACTTGAACTGGAAAAGTATTCTTGATTAAATTCTGACTCCTCAGAGTCTGAATCAACCAAATTATTGATCACCTGTTGGACTGTCATAAGCCTAGACTTACTTTGCTTTCCTGTTGAAGTGCTTGGTTCATCAGCCGCTCGTTTCATTGTCAATTTTCCTAATTTGTTCACGTTAAACCCCACAAAATCAATTCAAACATGGGGGCAGACATTTGCAATGACTAATCATGAGGTTTGACCACGATTGGTTGGTTATTTTTATATTCTGACGCATTTTATTGACGTACTACCCAAAGTACTGTAAATCCGGTCCAGCGGTATAGCGGCAGTTAAGGAAATTACCGGGAAAAGGGTACAGCGGTCTGGTAGGGTTAAAGTTAGAAGTGACGATTGAGTGCTATCAAATCAGTCGCATTTTTGTATGGCGCACCAGTTGTGTTTTATATGATAATATCGTCATCGGTGAACATCAGGCAAAATTGTCAGCCTAGGGTTTTTTATTGGCAAAAATAGCAGCCTTGGGCGCAATGAAGGTTAATTCTGGTCTGGGATTACTGCTCATTGCAAGATATATGAAAATGAGGAAGCAGATAGATTAGTCAGTAATGAAAGAATCCAAACCCAAGCTGAAAACAGTTTGGCAATTGAGGAAATTAACAGTGCAAGAAGCAATTTAAACGAACATTGATTAGAGCAGTCGTCTCCAAAACTAGGTCCAATGGTACCATAGCATCCATCGACTTTTGATGGTGGGCCTGACACTGTCTGACAATGATAAATTAGTCTTTATTTAACCCTTACTATACCAGATTACAAAAATTACTTCTTTTTCCTGCAGCTGATTTAACATTCTCTGTGTCAACATGTTTATTGATTTTGAGAACCTCTAATCTTTATTTTTTTGTGTGCATGTGTGTCTAGAGAACTTGTTAGTGTTGTTATTGTTGTGTGCATGTTAGTTTCTGAGATACAAGAAGATAAAGGTGATAGTGGTGAAAAATAACACAACTATAAATTGGGTAAATCTTACGCTAGAAAGAGAATAGCAAACAACAAAGAAGTTGAAAAACTGTAAAAAAAAAACAAGAACAGCAAATATACACAAGCACTGAATGTATGTCTAGGCCCGAAGATAGAGCTGCAAATGAGATGAGAGCAGCCAGCAACTCATACCTGACTGCTTGCATCAGGGTCTGTGACCCATAACTGACTAAATCCATATCTCGCCTTCAAGTGGCGGCTCCGGAAACTGACTGCAGCCAGGCCAGGAGATTATGAATTGAAGAGGGAAGGCAAACCTGGTCCCAAAAATGTTGTGCTGATTTTGAATGTGTTGAGCCAAAAGCACAGATATCACATCCTAGTTGTAAACTAGGCCACATCATTTTCAGGACGAATGCTGAAAAAAAAGAACATATGTCTGAATAATAAAATGCTTAAGTTCCTTTTTACTAATGGGGTTAGGACTGGGTTCAATCTTAAGTTTCAACATGTTCCAGTCTACCCAGCTATAATTGGTACCTGATATTTAGGGAAGCTAACTGGTTACCTCAGAAAAAAAGCTGAGCTCTGGTACAATAAAGTCTCAAATTTCATTTCTGGAAGCAGTCTGCTATGAGACTGTTTTTTAATTTACCATAAATTTGCATTGTTTGCTCCACAGATTTTAGACAGCCTTGGAAAAACTTGGCAGAGTCCAGAGAACAGTATACTCTTTGTTGGGAAACCAAGTACCTGGTTCAAAATGGAGAAGCACTGAATTATATATTCAACTCGGCTATGACAATGGCCACGCAGGAAGCTTTGAAATATACAGTTCTAAGTGGTAAATTCTTGTGCTATTTACTGGTATTATTTTTTCATTCTTTTTCCTTTCTTCTATTTTATGTAATTGAACTTGATATTCAACCAAAACACTTTTTGTTTCTAGAGGAAACCATGCAATGTTTGTTTCAAACGTAATGGAAACTATGTTAATGAATTATGCAGTTGTGAAGCAATTTTTCTTATTTTCTTAATAAGTTTGGAAGAAGATTTACATTTGTTACATTTTTTTAGTATTATATTTTCACATGTATGTTGCGTATTTGCCTTACTGTTTTTTGGTATAACATTTTCATGTTTCCTCTGTTTAACCTTTAGCACACCCTTGTAACATCCTAGCGGCCTAACTCGGCCTACAAAAACGGTGTGTGGGAAACAAATTTTTATTGTTGAACGGAGCCACTCCCGGCAGCCATTTTTTTAATGCTGAATACGTCACCATATATACACGACATTTTGCCGGTTAAAGTATCGTATGTTAGATTATAAATGGCTTTTGAACAGTTTTAATTTTGTATATGCCGTTTGGAGCAAGCCGACTTTTTGCGAAAGGTGAATTAGGTTGTTGGGAACGATCTTTATCGAGTAGATCTGTTTATTTTGTTTGTTTAGATGAAAGAACTACGTTTGAAGTGGAAACTAATAGTTGTGTTGATAGTGTAAACACAGTATCGATACATTGTTGTGGTTTCTGTGGATTTCTATCGGAGCTACTAGGCCTAGTGGTGGAGCCCAAATTTTTTCCGAGATTTTCATAAATTTTCAACTTAATCTTTTTGTATCTCAGAAACTAACAAACACACAACAAAAACAATAACACCCACATGTTCGTTATTTAATTGTGTCTCTCTCTACACACAAGAAAATCATATTTATTGACAAACAAACAGAAAAGTTACAAATTTTGAAAGTCGACTACCATAGCGAGAAATTAAGTTAATTAATTAGGTCAAATTTTCGCAATTAAAAAAAGGTGGTGTGCTAAAGGTTAACTAAGAACTTTTTAGCATTGTTGTCACATACTTAATGTGTGCTAGCCTACGTACTTTATTTTATATTTTCACCATATTGATAGTCTTCCTAATTAACTGAATTGACAACACTGAAATCAGGCACCAAACCACCTTCGATCATAGATAATGCAGATGAGCCAGGTATGTAGTGTGCGTCCCTAGCAACATATGGGCATGAAAAATGATGTCCTCAGGGCATACAGTATAAAGCATCCACTGGGATTTCCACTATTTGAACTTGAATCCTGGTATTCTTCTTCATACGCTGTCAAACGTCAACCTGTATTTGTTCGAAGAAAGCAGCAGTCATCCTGAGGCTGTCGACACTGCCATAGAGCTTGTCTAGTGTTGCCACTGATGATGGCCACATGTGCTTTCTCTGGTCCTCGTATATCGGGCAGTTTTGCAGCAGATGTTCAGCGGTCATTTTCCCTGTACCACAAGTGCATTCGTCAGTGCCACCTATCTTCAGTTTATTGAATAGGTGGTACCTCAGTCTGTTGTGGCCTGTGCGGAGTCTGAAGACCACGACCTGCTCTCTTCTGTTCAACTGGTAGTAGGCATCATTTTTTGAGTAGCCAGTATGTTCTGTTTCCCATTTGGCCATGTATCTGGCCCTAATGAGCCTTTTGGAGTCTTCGTAGGTCACACTAGAATCTGGTTGTGGTAACCTTGCACCTTCTTTTGCCTCCTCATTGCCTTGGATGTTACAGTGGGATGGAGCCCACTGTACCACTACTCTTTTTGGTGTGGCCTGCTGGCATAGTTGACAGAGTACTGCTCTTAAATCTTTAAGTTCAGTATTTTTCTGGCTTTTTAGTGCTGTAACTACGGCCAGGGCATCTGTAAACAGGACTATCTGGCTTTCATTGCTTTCGCCTGTCAGCATTGCTTCTGCTGCAGCCCTCAGTGCCTCTGCCTCCGCTCTAAAATTGCTTGAGAATTTTCCGGTTGCCACTGATAGTGTTGTTTTTCTTCCATTTGGTAGGCTCAGGAATACCCCTGCCCCTCCATTCTGTGTTGTGTTTGTTAAAGAACCGTCGGTGTATGCATGGGTCCAGTCCATGCTTGGGTAGTTTTCCGTTATGTACCTTATGTCTCTTCTTTCTTTTTCAGTCTGGCTGTTCTTGTTTCCAATACCTGGTACATTTTCTACCACCTCTGGAATGATATGCTGCTTCCATGTGGGTTTGCGTACAGTAGGGATGGACTTAAGTATTGTTACGGTGTTCATAGGGTCTTCGCTCAACTTTGCTTTGGCTATTTCTACAAAGTTTCTCCGCTTTAACTTCCCATTTCCAAATCTATTTAGCCTCTGATGCATTGGTTGGTCTGTCAGTCTTCTGAGTTTCTCTGCTTGCTGTTGGGCTCTGCAGTCTCTTCTGTCGGTCATGGATTGCAGATTTGTAATCTTTTCAAGTTCTACAATTGGCGTTGACTTCGCCTTTGCTGCTGTTGTCCATGCCGCAATGCCATACTCGAGAACTGGTCTCACTCTTCCAGTGTACATTTTCTTTAGTATTCTTTCGTCTGCTTCCCAGCTTGTGCCAGCAAGTTTCCTCATGATTGCCATTCTTTCTATGGCTCTCATTCGGTTTCTCTCGATCTAACTTTTCCATGTCATGCGCCGATCAAATGTGACTCCCAAGTAGTTTGGGTTGTCGTTTGGCCGCAGATATTTGCCGTTAAGACTTATTTTAGTGTTCTGTGGTTTATTTGAAAGCGAGAATATCGTACATGTTGTTTTTTCCTCGTTTATTTTAACCAGCCATGAGTTCGCCCACTCCTCCAACGATGTTAGGGCCTGCCGATTGCTTGCTACGGTGAGATTGTTTTCAGAGGTCCACATAGCCAGATCGTCTGCAAACATGGAGCTGTGGACTCTTCTTGGTATATTCTCTGTGATGTTGTTTATATACACCAGGAAAAGTGTGGGTGGCAGTACTCCCCCTTAGGGTACTCCTTGCTCCAGTGTCCATTTTTTTGTTTTTTTCCCCTTGTACTTGAACTCTGGCTGTTCTGTTTTTGAGGTAGTGGCTGATCCATCTGTACATTTTCCCACTTACTTCACTTCTTCGTAGCTTGACTTTAAGTCCCTCTTTCCACACCTTGTCAAATGCCTTCTCTAGATCCACCCAAACCGCTACTGTATGCTTTTTCTCTTGGTAAGCATTCTCTATTTCCTGTGCTATGAGAGTGATCTGGTCCTCAGTGGATCTGTGTTGTCTACATCCTGCTTGCTATAGAATTAGTATGTGTTTTTCTACCAGGTGCCACATCAGTCTGGTGTTTATCATACGCTCCATCAGTTTACCTACACAGCTCAGTAGACTGATGGGCCTGTATCCATTTGGATCTGTTCTATCTTTTTCTTTCTTTGGTACTGGTATAAGTACAGCATCTTTCCATGCCTGCAGTACAATTCCCCTTTTCCAGCTTTGGTTCAGGACTGATAGTAACTTCCTCTTTGCTGTTTGGCCCAACCCCATCAGCATTTCGTTTGTTACCCCATCTCTTCCGGGTGATTTCTTTTTCTTTAAAGTTCTCATGGCCTCATCCATTTCATTCATTGTTAGTTTTGCCATCATGTGCTCCTCTGGTGCCATCTTGATGTTGTCGTGGCTCTTTTGTTCTTCACTAATGTCTGTTTGCCTGTCTGTAGTATGCTCTGGCATAATGTTCTATAAAGGCGTTTGCTGCTTTTTTCCAGTAAGCATGTTGTCGTCCTGCTTGATGATAATTTGTTTATTTGATGATGTTTCGTCATTCATGGCTCTGACTAAATTCCATAGTTTGTTCCCTTCTTTATCTAAATTGAGGCTTTCTGTTTTGTTTTTCCAGCTGTCTCTTATTTGGTTTAGTGTTCTTTTGTATTTCGCCGTGATGGCCTTGAGGGCGATATTTGCCTCCATAGATCGCTCTCTCTCTGCCATGTTCCTAGCATTTGAGACTTCATCCTCCGCTTTCTGCAGTTCATCATTCCAATATGGCTTGTAGTTTTTCCTTGCCTCTCTTGGGATGGTTTCGGTGGCTGCTTGCAGTATTGCTTTGCTTAGGCTTTCCACCATCGGAATCCTGGTATTCAATCAGGCAAGGTTGCCTTATGCCAAGTAGTCAAAAGCAGACTTTAATCTGTGTCTGTCCTTCGCCCTGGAGTATTATGATGGTCCAAAGGCATTTTGCAGATCATCTCTTCATCTTGTTGGTGGGCGACATAGTTGTATGGCCACCATAGAGACACCCTCCTCATCCATCTGTCTTCAGGCAGTCATGCGAACCACATGGCCGGCTCGTCTATACATTCGCATTGACGCAGAGTGATGACATCCCGTAACTCTGTTTAGTCGCGGATGTTTGAATTTCTGATGTGGTCTCTTAGTGAGATATTTAGTACTCTTCGCTACATTGCTCTTTCAGTAATACAGAGCTTCTCTGCATCTGATTTGCTAGACCCCAAACCCCACAGCCATGTACCAATTTTTATTTTGTGTTCACCATATTTCTCTATTCGACAAGGTGATTTGCGTTGCACTGCGGTTTTTATTTTGCGCCAGTCAGCCCAGAGCATCTGACTTCGGCATACATTTTATGTAAGGGTCTGCTTCCTCCTGCATTTTCTAAGGGGTAACGTCCGGTGCTGTGATGGGGATCGAACCCAGCACTTTCCGGTTGTGAGCCGTATCACTTACCCACTAGCCCACTCCGTCCCCTCTACCATACTATTGAATGTGTGAGCCCTTGCCTTGACATATATCATCTGCTTGAGTATCGGTTTAATGCGGTTGAAGCTGAGCCAACCTGCTGCTTTCCTGCTTGAGATCCCCCTATCAATGTTGTGGTTGTTGCTGATTTCCTGACCAAGGTAGACAAACGTATTGACATTTCTGATGGACTTATTTTCCAATTGCAGTTCCCCAGTAGGACAGAAGGTGCTCAATAAAAATTGAGTCTTCTTTCTATTTATGTTGACACCTACCCCATTGTCTGCTTCATTCAGCTCCTTTAGGCTTAAATGGATATATGGCCTAAGCAAAGCCTTTGGTCCAACATAGTACTCCAAGACAAAATACTGAAATGAGTTTAAACAACATTTGTATACCTGGAATCAGGCACTTGTTATGCCTAATTGAATACCATCATTACGGATTACAAAATGTAATAAATGCTTTATTTGAAACCAATTGCAGGCCTTCTAGCAGCAGTAGCTTGGCCTTCTGCTTTATTATCGGCCGCAAACATAATAGACAATCCATGGTCAGTGGCTTTGCATCGGTCCCAGGCAGCAGGAAAGATGCTGGCTGAAGTATTGCTTGCACGAGAACAGGTATGCAAGTTGTCGTGTTTGAAGGAAATATTACAAGTCTATAAGATAATCAAGGGTAAAGATAAATTAAACTATAACAAATTTTTTTAATTACTACCATCCACAAGAACAAGAAAGAGGTCACAGCAACAAATTAATTTTAAAAAAAAGGTCCAGATTAGATACTAAGAAATAATTTTTTAGTCAGAGAGTGGTGAATGCTTGGAATGCATTGCCATAGGAAATAGTAGGGGCAAGGTCAGTTAATGCATTCAAAAATAAACTGGATGCACACATTTTTTGTAAAATTATGTGAATTAGAAGAAACTTAAATACAGACTGCAGAGTTTTCTAAACCAGTATAAAGAAGTTAAGTTAAGGTAAAGAGGTGCTAGTTGTTGTGCACCTGGGATACCGATATCGTAGTCTAGAGATACAAACAGCCTTTTTTCTTCAGCCCTATATCTGACCCCAGCAAGGAACCGATGAAGAAATGAAAGTTTGTTTGAAGTATGTGTTTTCATATGTGTTCATTACAAGTTAGAAATATTGAAGTTCGTACCCTAGTATAATAAATCAGATCTTGCGTGATTAGGTTTAATTTCAACTCTCTTTACACAATTTACAGTAATCAGCCTAGGCAGCCAGGGCTAGTCACACTGACCATCCATGTACATGTCTGATGACACAGTCCCAGGCCACATACAGGAAAGATTGAGCGGAGGTGATGTGTCTCAGAAGTTCCACAGACAGCTCTGGGGATGACTACATGAGGGGTGCGATCTTTTCCCACCATTATTTCTATAGTCAAATGAAGAAGGGGGGACGGCATGGCCTAGTGGTTAAGTGGCACGGCTCACAACCGTAAGGTGCTGGGTTCGATGCCCATCACAGCACCGGCCGTTACCCCGGGGAAGCAAACCCTTAGAAAATGCCGGAGGAAGCAGACCCTTACATAAAATGCATGCCGAAGTCGGATGCACTGGGCTGACTGGCGCAAAATAAAAACCACAGTGCAACGCACACCGCCTTGGAGATTAGGGACATAAGGTGAACGCAAAAAAAAAACACCAAAGAAAAACAAACCAAGAAGGTGGCAGATTTGAACGTCTTGAGAGATGTGGACCACATGGTAGAAGAAAGAGAGGGGGGCGTCAATCCAGCATTGAAGAAAGACTCTAAAGTTGTGTCCCTTGAACAACCTCAGCGTTGATGACTAGGTCCTACTAGTGGACTCCAAGGATGTGTCATATGGAAGACCTCAAGCTGTTTTAGATCTCCTTGTAAGACTATCCAAGTTTCTGAGCCATACAAAAGGATTCATAGAGGCATAGTTTGAATTGAAGGGAGAGCCTCTGCTGTGTCCAGACTCTGTTCAGGGAGTTCATGTATAATGCAACAAGGCCAATACTCTGAGTGTTGTCTCAATTATTGCATGTGTCAGAATTATTATATATTACCCATGTAGATGAAGTCCTCAATAGGGTTTCAAAGTAACCATTGACAGTGATTCCTGACACAGACCGACCACTGCTTTTAATTGTCTTCGCCCAGCATATGTTTCATAGACTATAGTAAAGTATTTGACACGGTCCAACATGAAAAGCTAATTGAGTGCCTACAAGAAATTAATTTGGATGGTAAAGACATTAGGCTAACCAGTGACCTGTACTGGGAGCAGGGGACAACAGTAAGATCTGGCAAGAATTACTCACTGTGTATTTATATCCAAAGAGGTGTGATACAGGGATGTGTGTTGTCACTTTGTGTCTTTAACCTTTATCATACCAGATTCCAAAATTACACCCATTTCCTGCAGCCTATTTATTTTTCAGCATGTCATGCCCCGACGTGGTTGTTGATTTTGAGAACCTCTAATTTGTTCATTTAAAAATTTTTGTTTATTTAGTAGAGACATATACTAATAAAGAACTTTTTGGTGTTATTGTTGTAACATATAGACTCATCCGGTAAAGCCGTCCCCTGGTTACAGGGAAAAAAACTTACTAATGCTACTACCGATGTTTACTGTAATGGCTATGTCTGTCACTTCGACTATAAACGTAATTATTGTATCTATATAAACAAACTAAATAGATTTACCTCAGAAAAATTTGTTGCTGAAACTTAACTCCCTCATTCTCAATAATGGGTGAATCTTCCACCAAAAAAAAAACAACTGTCATAGAACATTTTTCCCATTACTGGGGTAGTCAAGTGGTTTTGAAGGCTAAGAACTACAGACCGCTTCGCCACATTGTGTGCTGGCTATGTTTGTGTATTTTACCCCCAACAGAAAAACAATATATGCCATACCTGGGATTCGAACCACTGCCCTCTTTATCAGCAGGCAGGCCTCGTAACCATTCGGCCACGCGCTCCTCAAATTCAACCGAATTAACAGAAGAAATCCTTTCCAAAATCTAAAACATATTTCACAATCGCTATTTTCTTTGTCTAACAGCGGAAGTTGGAACTCTCTACAATCACAAGAGCAGTATGTTCAGCTGTTTCTGTGACACTAACCCGATAGCTTATTTACAATAAAGCGACGACCCTAGAGCTGTTGCAGAATTTCAACAGGGACACGGAATGAATACGTCACAATTTCTCATCTTGGGTACATTGAACTAACCATTACACATAAAAAACCTTCAGACAGGTTGAAGGAGTGCCTGAACTAAACATCAAGGGAAGAATAATCAACAGTTTGAGATATAATGATGACTGTATTGATGGCTGACATAAGCAGATGTTCAGCGGTCATTTTCCCTGTACCACAGGTGCATTCGTCAGTACCACCTATCTTTAGTTTATTGAATAGATGGTACCTGACATCGAGGTTCTCTCGAGGGCTAACATGCCCAGCATCCATGCACTGCTAGAAAAAGCACGACTAGGATGGGCCGGACACCTCGTCCGTATGTCGGACGAGCGGCTCCCAAAGAAGCTTCTCTACGGCGAGCTGAGAGAGGGATGGCGCGACAGAGGGCGCCCAAAGAAACGTTTTAAAGACGGTCTGAAGGACTCACTAAAAAGTTGCCAGATAGACATCCACACCTGGGAATGTCTTGCGCAAAACAGATCTGACTGGAGAAGCGCAATCAAATCGGGTGTAGCTGCCGGTGAAGATGACCGTGTTGTGAAAGCCCAGATCAGACGCGAGGCGCGGAAATCCCGAGCAGCGGGAACACCATCCCCTTCTACAAACCTCGTGTGCCCGATATGTAGCAGATGTTTTCGTGCTCGCATTGGCCTGTTCAGCCACATGCGCACCCACACCCAACAGGGAAATCTGTGACAAGGATGATGTCGGCGGTCCTCATCGACAACGATGGACAGCTATTATTATTATTGTTGGCTGAAAGCGAGAAAGAGTTGCAAGAACTTGTGGAGATAGTCACAACCAGCAGTAATAAATATGATTTAAACATTAATAAATTAAAACTTAATTACCAAACCAAATCCAAAACTAAAATCCGAGTGAATAGTGTGATACTAGAATAGATAATTATGTGATGGTGGATATGAAAGGGAATTTTTTTGTGTTGGTCTTATTTCTCCAAGGCAGTGTGCGTTGCATTACAGTTTTTATTTTGCGCCTGTCGGCCCAGTGTGTCCGATTTCAGCTAGCATTTTATGTAAGGTTCTGCTTCCTCCTGCATTTTCTAAGGGTTTGCTTCCCCAGGGTAACGGCAGATCCTGTGATGGGGAACAAACCCAGGACCTTTGGGTTGTGAAAGGGAAGCGAATAGGAATGGCCAAAAGCGTATTTAATGTCATGGGGAATATATTTGCATCCAGGCACATACCCAATACATTACAAATTAGACTCATCTGTTACATATTCAACATTTTCATATGGTACAGAAACATGTATTACGAACAAACATTTGGAGTTTAAAATAGAGGCCCTTAAAAATGTAGTTATACAGAAGAATGTTTTGCATTTCGTGGAAAGAGAAGCAAAAAATAATGACGTTCTGGTGAGAGTAGACATGGGTAGAGAACTTGACAGACATTACAATTGGGCAAGTCAAATATGTTGGACATATGAAAAGACACAATACAATATTGAAAGCAATCTTCTTCTTCTGCGTTCGTTCTCAATCTCCCACTACCAAGCCCTGAACAGGGTTTCGCAAGTAGTAGGATGTAGTCTGGATAATGAAATGCATTGTGACGCTAGTTTACAGCTTGACTGCGATATTTGCACCTTTCGGTCCGACACATCCGTCATCGGCGGGTGAAAGCAATAATGGAGGGAAAGATTGAAGGTAGGAGCACAAGTGACGGGCAGTGCAATAAGTGGAAGTCCAACATCAAAAGATAGACTAATCAGTCTGACAGAGGGTATTCTCAAGACAAGAGAGGATATTGAAGGTCCATTGCAGCCAACCTTCATTACGGAGATGGCACTTGAATTGAATTGAAGTATGTAACTGGACAATATTCTACCAGATAAAGGAGTGAAAGATAAATATTTATTGTTCATACATTCAAGAAGGGACTAAACATTATAACCAGATATGCACTAGATTTAAACCTACAGGGGAAGCGAATAGTGGGAAGAACAAATTGTGAAAAACATTGAAGAGTAAGGCAAATCAACAGGAGTTTCATGTGCTGAAGTCAGTGTCTATGGATATCATACAAATCAGCTGTAATGCTTTTGGAGAAGTTAGAAGGAATAGGCCTTGAAGATCAAAATATTCACCTGAATGGAATTTGTTCATCTCTCATAGGGAAATCGACCAGTTACTCTCATTGGATTTAGCCTTGGTGCCAGAGTGCTCTTTTACTGCTTGGAAGAGCTGTCTAAAAGAAAAGGTAAAATGTCTTTAAAAATATTTCATCTGTATCATTTAAGATCTTTCACTCTATCCTGAGAGACTTAATTAAGATCTTTTACTTCTATCATAATAAGTCTCTCGACTTATTTAAGGTCTTATCTTTCATCTCTATCCCGAGAGGCGTTTTTAAGATCGTTCACTCTATCCTGAGAGGTTTATTTCTTCTTCTTCTTCATACGCTGTCAGATGTCAACTTGAATTTGTTCGAAGAAAGCAGCAGTAATCCTGAGGCTCTCGACACTGCCATAGAGCTTGTCTAGTGTTGGCACTGGTGATGGTCACATGTGCTTTCTCTGGTCCTCGTATGTCAGGCAATTTTGCAGCAGGTGTTCAGCGGTCATTTTCCCTGTACCACAGGTGCATTCGTCAGTACCACCTATCTTTAGTTTATTGAATAGATGGTACCTCAGTCTGTTGTGGCCTGTGCGGAGTCTGAAGACCACGACCTACTCTCTTCTGTTCAACTGGTAGTAGGCATCATTTTTTGTGTAGCCAGTATGTTCTGTTTCCATTGGCCATGCATCTGGCCCTAATAAACCTTTTGGACTCTTCATACTTCACACTAGAATCTGGTTGTAGTAACCTTGCACCTTCTTTTGCCAGTCTGTCTGCCTCCTCGTTGCTTTGAAAGTTATAGTGGGATGGAACCCACTACTCTTTTTGTGCAGACTGCTGGCATAGTTGACAGAGTACTGCTCTTAAATCATTAAGTTCAGTATTTTTCTGGCGAGAGGCTTATTTAAGATCTTATCTTTCACCTCTATCCTGAGATGCTTATTTAAGACCTTTCACCCCAATCATGAGAGGTTTATTTAAGATCTCTCACCTCTATCCTGAGAAACTTATTTAAGATCGTTCACCTCTTTCCAAAGAAGTGATTATTTAAAGTCTTTCACTTGAATCTAGAGAGCTTAATCGAGATCTTCCTCCTCTATCCTGAGAGACTTATTTAAGATCATGTATCTGTTTCCTGAGAAGAAGGTGTTAAAAGATCTTTCTTATCTATCCTGAGAAGCCTATTTAACATCTTTCATCTGTTCTGAGAAGTGATTATTTGAGACCTTTCACTTGTATCCAGAGAGACTTAAGATCTTTCTCCTCTATCCTGAGAGGCTTAATTAAGATCTTTCTCCTCTATCCAGAAAGGCTAAATTAAGATCTTCCTCCTCTATCCAGAAAGGCTAAATTAAGATCTTCCTCCTCTATCCTGGGAGGCTTAATTAAGATCTTTCTCCTCTATCCAGAAAGGCTTAATTAAGATCTTCCTCCTCTATCCAGAAAGGCTAAATTAAGATCTTCCTCCTCTATCCAGAAAGGCTAAATTAAGATCTTCCTCCTCTATCCTGGGAGGCTTAATTAAGATCTTTCTCCTTTATCCAGAAAGGCTTAATTAAGATCGTCCTCCTCTATCCAGAAAGGCTTAATTAAGATCTTCCTCCTCTATCCAGAAAGGCTTAATTAAGATCTTCCTCCTCTATCCAAAAAGGCTTAATTAAGATCTTCCTCCTCTATCTAGAAAGGCTTAATTAAGATCTAACATCAGTATCCTGAGGAGTACTTACGACATCATTATTCATCTCTATAATTAGAAGGGCTTATTTCTTCTTCTGCGATCATTGCTCGTTTAGACTAGGACCTTAAATATTTTGTTGTCCATTTCAAGGCCTCAATGCCACTTTACAGTTTCTTCTCAAGGGGAGGGGGCATGAGTCATGAGTCACATCATTTTCCTCAGATGGGGGGGGGGGGGGGGGTGAAATACTTATTTGACATCATAAATCTCTATTATGAGAAGTATTTATTAAAGATCTTTTATGTCTGTCATGAGAAGTGCTTGTTTAAAAATCATTCATCTGTGTCTTAATACAGATCTGTTAATTTCTATTCTGAGAATTGGTTATTTGAGATTTTTTCATCTTTATCCTCCCTGGGAAGTGCTTAAGACCTTTAATCTCCTTCCCAAGAAGCGCTAATTTAAAATCATTCATCTCCAAACCAGAATGTGCTAATTTACGGTCATTTATCTCGATTCAAGAAAGTGCTAATTTAAGACTTGTCACCTCTGAACTAGCATGTGCTGAATTAAGACCGGTCTAATCCAACAGGTGGTGAAGGTATCGTTGAGGATGTTATACTTCTGGGCACCCCTGCAACTGGTGACCCTAATGTTTGGAAGACGTTTGCTAGTGTTGTGGCTGGCAAGATTGTCAATGGCTACTGCAGGTATAGTGAGTTAGTTAGTTAGTGAGTTGTTGTTGAACATTGTGGAGAGCCCTTTACCACGCTACATTTTTTTTTTGAAAATTTGCACAAATTTATATTTTGCTATGGTAGTTGACTTTCAAAGCTTGTAACTTTTCTGTTTGTTTGTCAATAAATATGATTTTTCTTGTGTGTAGAAACACAATTGAATAAAGAACTTGTGGGTGTTATTGTTTTTGTTGTGCGTTTGTTAGTTTCTGAGATACAAAAAGATGAAGGTGAAAATGTATGGAAAACCAAAATAAAATTTTGACTCGACCGCTAGGCCAAGTCGCTCGGATAGAAATCATGGAAACCACAATGACGTATCGATATGATGTTTACAATATCAACACAACTGTTAGTTTCCAATTTAATTGTAGTTATTACATCTAAACAAACAAAATAAACAGTTGTACTCGATTAAGATCTTTCCCAACAACCTACTTCACCTTTTGCAAAAAGTCGGCTTGCTCCAATCGGCGTAATAAGAAGAAAAATCGTTCAAAATTGATTTGTAATCTAACATACAATACTTTTACCTGCAAAAAAACGTGTGTAGCTAGACATGACGTATTCAGCATTTAAACAAATTGCACCGTATAAAACCCAAAAAAATTTCAATTTAGACTTTGTAGATCGAGTCTGCCTACGTCTAGTGGACGCTAGCGCGCTAAAGGTTAAGCGATCTGTTCTGTGCCAAGTGCACTGCATCGTTCGTTGTCTTCCTGTTTCTTTTCTAAAATCACCGTCTAAGTTTAGTTTAGTTTAAGAATCAACGTCATTGCACACGGTTTAACCCATAAATGTTCTGGTCTTCTCCATATTTTCTGGAAAATCTCAGCACAATGCATGAACTCCGTAGCACCGGCGAGGATCCCGTAATAGATTGGGTAGATTTTTTACATAATTTTGAATTTTGCCTGCCCAGCGGCCGTTAAGCCTTTCTCTTTCCGATTTCCATAAATTGTGCCTTTTTACTGCCATCTTTTACTAGAAGAACATCTTTGTATCATGCCATCTGTTTTTCATGATATCTGCTTGCTTGTCCTGAGCTCACCACTTCAGCTGCTTAGAGATTTTTTTTATCAGGTATGCAAACATGTCAATTCCATGTGATTTTGACCTCTGCAGCAATTTATGGATGCCTTGCTTTGCTGATCCACTTGGGTCAGTAGTGCCATACACAACTCTACTTAATCACCTTTTGCTATATAAATAATATGACACAATGTAACCTATGCTGCAAAACATAGGATATTTAACCTTCCAAGCATGTAGTAACGGGCAATGAAACAGGGTTGTGCATGGGACTACCAACCACATCATGCAAAACATTTCTAAGAAGCCACCACTTCAAGAGCAGATCAAATGCTTTGTTGCAAGCCTTCTACCAGCATGCAGGGATGGTAATATTAATAATTGGCGAAGATGGCGACAGCATCATACTATTGCTGCAAAATGTGTTCTCTGCTGGCTGTTAAGACCAATCCTGGAACGACACACCCTTCCACATTCAGGGCACACATGTTCAGAGCTGGCTGTGGAAACGTCATGCATGCTACTTTTGCGGGCAGCACACCTTCTCTGAGCCTCTGTGATGTTTTTCAGAGAAATTTTCAAGGGGTCTCTGTAGCGTTTCTTCTGCTTTCCTGTGGGGCGGTCTGCCTGCTATGAGCTCACTGTATAACAGCTGTTTTGGGATGCGCTCATCTGGCATGTGAACGTGTCCAGTCCACCTTAGCTGAGCTATTCTCAGAAGTGTATGGATGCTCAGCATGTTAGTTTTGCTAAGAATCTCAGAATTAAGCACTTTGTCCTGCCACCTGATCTGGAGCAGCCTATATACACAGCTCAACTGAAAACGATTGAGCTGTCTGGCATGTCTGCTATACACTGTCTGTGTCTCACAGGCATGCAACAAAGTGGACAACACCACAGCACTATACACCTTTACCTTGGTGGTGACACTGATGCCTTGTTGGCTCCAAACGTTTGCAGATATGGACATGCTTCATAAGGTGCAAAATGTTCTTCCCTCTCAAGTAAAAGGCTGTGATCCACATTCAACTGTCCTGTTCTTCCCTCTCAAGTAAAAGGCTGTGATCCACATTCAACTGTCCTGTTCTTCCCTCTCAAGTAAAAGGCTGTGATCCACATTCAACTGTCCTGTTCTTCCCTCTCAAGTAAAAGGCTGTGATCCACATTCAACTGTCCTGTTCTTCCCTCTCAAGTAAAAGGCTGTGATCCACATTCAACTGTCCTGTTCTTCCCTCTCAAGTAAAAGGCTGTGATCCACATTCAACTGTCCTGTTCTTCCCTCTCAAGTAAAAGGCTGTGATCCACATTCAACTGTCCTGTTCTTCCCTCTCAAGTAAAAGGCTGTGATCCACATTCAACTGTCCTGTTCTTCCCTCTCAAGTAAAAGGCTGTGATCCACATTCAACTGTCCTGTTCTTCCCTCTCAAGTAAAAGGCTGTGATCCACATTCAACTGTCCTGTTCTTCCCTCTCAAGTAAAAGGCTGTGATCCACATTCAACTGTCCTGTTCTTCCCTCTCAAGTAAAAGGCTGTGATCCACATTCAACTGTCCTGTTCTTCCCTCTCAAGTAAAAGGCTGTGATCCACATTCAACTGTCCTGTTCTTCCCTCTCAAGTAAAAGGCTGTGATCCACATTCAACTGTCCTGTTCTTCCCTCTCAAGTAAAAGGCTGTGATCCACATTCAACTGTCCTGTTCTTCCCTCTCAAGTAAAAGGCTGTGATCCACATTCAACTGTCCTGTTCTTCCCTCTCAAGTAAAAGGCTGTGATCCACCTGTGTAATTGTGATGATAAGTGCTTCCAAAGTTACTAATAAAATGGCTTTTGCTATGTCTCTCAACCAGGGGAGACTGGCTTTTGAAGTTCTTATACAGAACATCATCAGTACAGATAAGCATTGCAGGTCTCCGTCCAATCAACTGGGCTGACAGACGGATGCATAACATTGATCTCAGCGATGTGGTGAGTTGATTTGGTATTATTCCTCTTCTGTGAAAACCTCGCTTCTTTCTTATTCCATCAAAAAGCAGCATGGCACACATCAACGAATAAATATTATCAATATAATAAATGAGGTATACTGTATATTGTTGTTTTTCTTTGAGTGCTTCAATACCAGCCCACTGCAACTTCCTAGGCAATGAAGAAGCAGACCGACTTGTCAAAGTACTGGAGGAATACTGCAAAAAAATGGCGCAACAGCAACATATGATGAGACAAAAATAATTATCAAGGCCACATTCAGATCAAAATGGAAAAAAGACCACCTTGCCATATAGAAAATGATGTTGACCACCAACTCTCCAGACAAGATTAGGGGATCATCTTCTAGCTATGCACAGGGTAAAACAGACTGAGAACACCCATTGCAGTCCTGCCCATCACACACCAGTGAAAGAAGTAGCCCGTGGCAGCAACCAATGTCATTCCATGTAAAACTGTATGGAAGTGTACAGAGCCTTGAGCTAACTGCTGCCATTGTTAGAGTCACTGAAGTCGAAGTTTGAAGACGAACAGAGAAGAAGAAGAGTATCTTTATTGAACAAACACAAAATGCTTGTTGATCGCTTCTTTAATCTTCTTTAATGCAAATTAACTACCGAATTTGTAAACAGGTGGTGGCATTTTTATAACACATTTCCACTCTCAGGCGAATGCTCAGATTTCAACCAATAAATCAATCATTAACCTTTCAACTTCCAGAGGAAGACCTATCTTGTCCTATGATGAGCTATCAGTCGCAGTTCATTGCTCATCCCACAGTTTCACTACTTTCTTAATGTTCAGTTCAAGCTCTATCTTCCATGAATACCATAGCCTGCATTTCATCCTTTTACCATGAGGTAGCCAAAATGGAGACTGTCTTGTAATGCAATCAGGAGAATATCTCAATGTATGTCCTATCCACTGCTATCAGCAACCTTGATTGTCTCGTTCTATCCACAGTTGTCCAGTTCTGGGTAATAGATTGGTATTAGTGACCTTACCATGCCATCTCAACCGTTCAATCTGGCCAGACAAACGTTAATAATAGTCTGTACCTTCTTTGTCAATTTTGGTAGTTCACCGTATCTCAGGGTTTTGCGACATCATGGATTTCACATTAAAGTTGAAACTCTTCAATTTGATATTAGAACCAGTAACCCAAAAGTGCCATAAAAACTAAAGACCCTAACAAAATGGACTCCTCGTTCCTCTTGAATTCTTAGGTCATTAATGTACATATTTAGCTGTGGTAAAATAAGTTCTTGAACTGGATTGGTTGGAATGTATTGTAGTAGTTTTTTTAATTTGCTTTATCACTACATTGGTTCTCGTGCTGACAATTGCTTGTTGCCACAGAGAACATATTTCTCTGTATGGTAATTTATGTGTTAGATTAGAATTTTAAAAGTACTGCTCAGTAACTTTAAAATTTAAAACATTATCATCATTGGCCCTTTTCGTCTTGTCAGACGACAGTGCTTTTAGCACAAAGCCCAGGCAGAAATATAGAGACCATGTGTTGCTCATGCAGTATGGTCCCTCTCTCAGTCTGCCTCTTGTTTGCTCCAAGGGAAAGGTGATACCAATACATTTGGAACAAGGCAAGCTGCAGAAGCTCCCAGATCAGCAGAGCAATGCTCTATCTGTTCGCATGTCGGGGCTTCACTCCTAGACCAGCCGTCAACCAAGGCTTAGACCTGATCTGTTCTGCCACAACATTCAGTTGGCGTTGCCTTTCCTCGGTCCCCGCAGTCCAGGATAAGGCTCTGTATCCTCTTGCACATCATCAGTTGTCAGGTTTGGTTGACGCTGACCAACCTTCAGCCATATCTGACAAAATCCAAGATACACCAGTATCTTATCTGCAGGGCTTCAGATGGTTTGAAATCAGAATTTTCGTTCTCCTAGATGAGCTGCCTTCCTAAGCTTTTGAGCCCCATCTTCATTAAAACAACAAAATCCCTAAGCAGTTTGAATTGTCATACTTTTATTGTCAATTAATCAATCAAACAAATCCTGTATTGTCCCCTGTGGAGCATTTGTCTTCAACAAATTCATGCCAAGTCTTCCTGTTTTAGGTCATCCCTGTTCTTTTGGTTTTTTGTCTCAATCTCTCTCTACCAGGAATAAGTTGATCGGCCTCTACCTCTCTTGCCTCTAGGGTTCCAGAATAGACACTGCCTTGTAATGCTTTCAAGGGGTTTTCTTAATGTATGACCTATCAACAGCAATGTCCTGTCCCACCTCTATCTGTCCGGCTCTCTCCTACAGATCAACATAGTGATCTTATCATGCCATTTCAATCGCTCTACTCTGTAAAGATAAAGGTGGGTACTATTGCAACTATTACCGTCAGGTATGAAGATAACTCTCTGTGTGAGGTGGGGTGGCCAGTTCCCTTCCTTGCTGTTTATACCTTCCCTAACCCATACGTCAGGTACTAATTTACAGCTTGGTCGACTGGAGAAGCGGTCGCACCATAAACGAACCCACACTGATTTTTTTCTGTCCTCCGTGATTTCGAACCCTGGTGCAGTTGTAATCCCAGTCTTAGCAAGCAAGCTCACTGATAACTAGGCTACATGCTCCACAAATCCTGATCTAATTTACGCTTCCACCTCCACCAGTTCATAGACGATCATATATTCCAGGGGCTACCAAACTAACGGTTGGTAACAGATAATGGGATTGGCCTGGCAAGTCACAAGCAGATTTTTGCATGCCAAGAAAATATGAAACAAAGAAGGTCACACCTACCTCCTACCTATGATGACTAACGACACAAATAGACTGAAGATAGATAGCTACATTTCAGAGCCATACAATAGAACCAACTTTATGTTGGAGTTGAAGTGGAAGGTCTTGAGGTAACGTGTCTGCCTCAGGTCGTGAGTTCAAATCACAGTGAAGACTGGGATTTTTTCACATGTATCTTCTGGTAAAAATGTTTCTGAACTCTGGGTAGTGAGAACGGACTCCTGTGTTCAGTGTCGAGCACATTAAAAATCTCTTGGCAGTTATAAATCGAAAAGAGTAGGCTTAACGGTCGCTGCCTGGACAAAATTCAAAAACTCTAGTTAAAAATCTACCCAAATTATTTGTACCTTCCCCTAGGCCTAGTAAGTCACAGGAAGTTCTAAAATACCTACTACGTATAGTCGAAGCCTTCGGCTACCTGGCAACAGGCATTAAACATGCCTGTTTGAATACCAGGATTCCAAGTAAGATTTTTATTTCTGAATTTAATTTTATATATTTTTTCATAATATATATATATATATATATATATATATATATATATATATATATATATATATATATTACATTTGGACAAACCACCCATAACTAGATAAATTAGAAAAAATTATATACGACTTTAAAGATTTTATTTATTTAATTTTTTTATACAAAGGCAGCATAAATTAATATGAACTGTGACCCCTAAACCCAATTTACTTTGCTGGGGTTATAATATGCAGTGCACCAGCGTGCAAGATTCCTTGTGATTTTGTCTGTAAAGCCTTATTTGTTCTCTTGATACACAGAAACTGCTTCCATCTTGGATGAATGAGAGAGACATATGAGTGGGGGGACACATTGGATCATAGTTTACAGTGAGGCTGCGATATTTGCTACTTTTGGTTCATTACTTACGCTTTCAGCTGAATTTTTTGGGTACCAGGTTTGTCTTCCTGCTGGAATCTCTATTCTCTTAGCCAGACTACACTGGTGCAGCCTGTTTCCAGGGCCGCCACTTGGGAGACAGAATATGGTCTTGGTCAGCTCAGGATCACGGACCCTGATGCAAGCATCTAACTATGAGTCACTGACTGCTGTCAGTTCATTCACTGAGCTGCATCTTTGCACCCCTCACCCTCCAGACAGATGAATCTGGCTGCCTGCCAACAAAAAATGTGCTGTGCAGGTCAAGGCTTTAGAAACAAATTTCTATTTCCCAATCTTAACTCAAAACTCACGCTGTGAGAGAAGTGCAGCCGGAAAGACAATCCGTGACCGAATCCGCAACACCACACTGAGGAAGATAGTGCAGATAAACCCAGTTAGTGCCTACATTGACTCAACAGATCAAGTGGTTTGGTCATTTAGTCAGAATGTATTATGACCAGCCTGCATCAAGAGTATATCATATGCAGATTTTCGGTTCACGAGTAAGAGGCAGACCACGATGTTGATGAATTGATAGTATCTCTGACACTCTCAGGAAGTTACATCTAACGACGGGGATGGCATGGGCTAGTGGCTCACAATCCAAAGGTGCTGGATTGGATCCCCATCACAGCACCGACCGTTGCCCCTGGGAAGCAAACCCTTAGAAAATGCAGTAGGAACCAGACCCTTACATAAAATACCAGCTGAAGTCGGATGCACTGCTCCAACAGGTGCAAAATAAAAATCACAGTGCAACTCACACCGCCTTGGGGATTAGAGAAATAAATCGAACGCAAAAAAAAACACCTAACGACAGCACAAGCCTCCCACTTGGCGATAACACGAAATCCACGCATCCCACCTCTCTGTGACGCCATATGACAAGAGTAGTAGGACAAAAGAAGAAGAAGATCCCAACTCATTGAGATGGAGGAACCTTAGAAAAGATGGTTTTCAAACTTTGCTATACTGTCTGACTTCACCGCAACCCAGCGACTGAGAGCTACTACACAGAATACATAAAGTAAGTAGAATTATATGGTTTTATCATTTTACTTAAATATTATTTATTTATTTTGACATTTCTTACCTAATTTTCTTTAAGGTTACTGGTCATTTGGACTATAGACACCAGCTGGACACTATCATGAAAGCAGTTGGGGTACGAACCAGGGATGAAGTTGGTCTGTCTTCAAGTTCTTTATCTAAACTGCCATCTCCTGTCAGCACTCCTAGTGGAGCATCTCATGGTGCCAGCATGAGTGACCTATCCAGCTCTGATGAAGAAATCTTCACCGATACAACCAAGAAGGCATCAGAGGATGATGTTGTTCCAGTAATTTTAGAAGATTATAGTCCAACTGGGGAAGGAGGCAGATCGAAATCAGATTCTTTTGTCATGGTGGAGGAATTTAACTTTAGAGATGATCCTATTCCTGAATCAATAAGCTTTGATTCTGGTGTTGAAATGAACAGGGCAGAGTCTGAGTCCAGAGAATTGTCAGCTGTTTCAAATCAGTTGTCTCCAAATTCAGAAACGTCATTTGAGGACAGTAGTTATCCTAAGCTAATAAGTGAAGAGAAAGCTGTTGGAAGGCACACGAAAGCATTACATATTCCTCACTCAGGGCAGAAGAGGTCAGACGCACTTGGAGGATACCACCTTAAAAGTGAAAACTCTTTGAAAGAATACGAGACTGTATCTGGGTTCCTGACAAGGCCAGGGGATAGAGTTGGAGATGCTTCTGCAGATGGTGGCTCATATGGGGAAGTTGACAACGACATATTAGAAGTGCCAAATGAAGGTGACTCGCAGTACAGAGAGGAGGACAGTGTGGTGAGCAACCTCAAGAGGAAGAAACTGTTTGACAGCATGTACCGCTTGGTTCTAGACGAAGACCTTTTAGATGTCATGAACGAAGAAGACGATGACATTGTCGAGAGACCAGATGCCATCAGCTAATATGTATTTTGACAATTTTGAAAACATTTTATTGAAATTGGGGAAAATGTACTTCTAACTTATGGAAAGTTCTTATTTTATGGAAATTCCTATTTAATGGAAAATATGTCCTTAATTTATGGAAAGTTCTTACTTTATGGAAAATTTACATCTAACTTATGGAAAGTCCTATTTTATGGAAAATATATCTGTAACACGGAAAGTTCTTATTTAATGGAAAAGTTACCTGTGACTTAGTAATAAAGTGGAAATTCAGCAGAATTAACCGCTGGTTGGAAATGGAGTTTATGAAGACTCAATTGTACTAAGCCACAGCCTGTGAGAGGTGGGGTGGCCAGTACCCTTCCTTGCTGTATTTACTTTTCCTAAACTCATGCGTCAGGTACCCAGTTACAGCTGGGTTGACTGGAGAAGCGGTCCTCAATTAAAATCATGACCCAGATTTATTTTAGTTCCCGGACGCGATTCGAACCGAGGTACGCTGTTACCACAGAAAATAGCGAATTACTCGCTATGAACTGAGCTAACTATGGGCCTGTAACTTATGGAAAGTAATTATTTTAGGGACAATTTTTCTGTAACTTATGGAAATTCATTTTATGGAAAATTTATCTGTAACTTAGGGAAAGTCCTTATTTTATGGAAAATCTGTCAGTTTATTTTGAAAAATTCATAAATTATGGAATGTCTGTCTATAACTTGTATAAATATTTTTCATAATTTATGGAGTGCTTGTCTAAAATTTATTGAAAAGTCTATAATTTATAGACTTATCTATAACTTATGGAAATGTTATAATTTATATAAAGCTTATAACTAAATGGAAAGTCTGAAAGCCAAAGAAAATATGTTATAATTTCTGAAAATATCCTCTGTAATTTTTGTTGTCTTTCTATAATTTGTGGAAAGTTTATAAGTTGTGGAAGGTCTATAATTTTTTAAAAGGACATCTATATTTTATGGATAGTCCATAAATTGTGAACAAATTGTTTATAAATTCTGGATAAATTCTCTATAATTTATGAAAAGTTTGTCAATAACTTCTAGAAGTTAATCTGTAGAGTATTAGATTACAAATTTGAACTGAAAGGAATCATAATACGTAAAACTTTAAGCTCATATTTAGACAAAAATTATACATTCTCAAAGAAATTGCTTCATATTTTTAAAATCACATTTTTTAACTTCAACACAGTAATTTGTGAATTTTAAAAAAACATGATTTGGTGTAATGAATTATTGTTCACCATTTTTACCCCGACATAAGCATACAAATTAAGCTGCAGTAACGGCAAATGAAAATATTGGACTGGATCAGATTATGTTTTGGCACATTTATTCATTGTTTTATCACTGCACTAAATTTCTCTGCCACTGTGAGTAGCTCATGGTAGTTAATATATTAAGATATATAATACTGTATGGAGCCATTATGTATTTTGTATTTGCATGTGATCCACTAGCTATCTCTCATTCTGACACAGGGTATATCAGGCTACTCTGCAATGTGTGAATATCAGAGTGTGTAATACCACGAGTTAACCCTTTGAACCTGTGACATCCATATATCGGTGTATGTGTAAACACCCTATACTGCAAACCGCTTATTATTTGGCGTGACGTGCAGGCCAGTATCATAAGACAAATTTTGGGCTGTACTCTTTGGATTTTGGCCATGATAGTGACGTCTAGAAAGAACACAAATTTCCAGTTATAACAAATATGACGATGAACACACCAAAGCATGTGTCACAGTGTTTTTTTTATGATTTTCGTAATGGAAAGGCATTTTTTAAATTCTTAAAATGACCACTCTGAAAGCTTAACAACAGAAGAAGTTTTTAAAACTATTATCAGGGATTTGAAGGCTGATAAATGTAATTTAAATGGTGGTTTTTCTGGAAAGGACAAGTGAATATTTGATTGACATGTGTGATTCAGATTATGATTTTGATCGAGCTAGATCTGTTCCTGCCCCTCAGGTAATCAGATTACCGTGCCGGTTGGGCTGCACATAATGTATCTAGTAAATTTGATACAGGATTGTTTTCAGTAAGTATATTCCACAATCTACTGCCATAACAAGTAGATACATTGGAGATGATCATGTCAGTCAATTTGAGATTATCTATCTTTGTTCTTTGCGTGCCAAATACGGCGTATAAGGAAACGATCTCCAGTTGGAACTGTGTGACGCCACTGTTTTTAGATCTTGTATGATGCTGAGGCCCATAGCTTAGCCCTCTAAGATGATTGTTCTGCTGAGCATTTCCTTAGGTCTCCCTCTTTTCCGAACGCCCCTTGGTGTCCATTCGAGTGCTTGCAATGGAAGACAGTTGTTGAATCATAAAATTTAAGATAGAGTAACTAAATTAGAGAACATAGTTTTTTTCATATCAAATAGCTTTCTTAGGAGTACAGGAGAATGGAGTTTTACGTACTATGTGGCCAAGGTTCAAAGGGTTAAGAAGTTTGGTTTTTTTTTTACAGTCCTAGAAGGGTTAGACTACACTGTTAGTCACCTTGTGAAATGCATTCAGTGTGGCAGTGGTTCTTTTTTCTTATCTGTGTCATACACCGAGCCCTTCCAGGCTTAGCCATCTGTGCTGTATAAATTATATACAGTGTGTATATATTGATGAATATGTAATATATGGGAAATGTAAGGTTTTTATAGGTATCTCTGATTATTCCATTTTAGCTTGAAAATATGCCTTTACTTTGAGTGTATATGTTGTTGTTGCTAATACCTCTCCAACCAGAGTTAGGTACTCTTGAAACATGGACTGCGTATAGCTGATATGCCAGGTACTGTTGAGGTAGGGACTGTGTATAGCTGACAGGCCAGGTACTCTATGGACTGTGTATAGCCGACATGCCAGGTATTCTATGGACTATGTATTGCAGGCACGCCAGGTACTCAGGACTATGTATAGCAGACATGCCAGGTACTCTATGAACTGTGTATAGCTGACATGTCAGGTACTCTTGAGACATGGACTGTGAATAGCTGACATGGCAGGTACTCTATGAACTGTATATTGCAGACACGCCAGGTACTCTTGAGGCAAGGACTGTGTATAGCAGGCATGCCAGGTACTCTTGAAATATGGACTGTGTATTGCAGCCACCACAGACAGCTAAATCATTTCACATCCTATAGGAAATTAACCTCTAAACTACGACACAACACATTGCATTCTCCGGACAACATCCTGCTACCTGCAAAGCTGTTTTCATAGCTTTGTAGCAGGAGATTGAGAACAAATGCAGAAGAAGAAGTTTTAACATAATCTGCCTGTTCAAGATGCTCAGGATCAGATGGCAGGACAAGGTACCTAGATATGAAATTCTTAGCCAGTCAAACATGTTGAACATCTATATGTTTCTGCAAAAAGCCCTAATGAGATGGACAGGGCATGTTTGCATGTCCGATGAGCGTGTCTCAAAGCAGCTGCTATACCTTGAGCCCAAAACAGGCAGACACTCATCGGGGGCACAGAAGAAACACTGTAGAGACTCTTTAAAAATGTCTCTGGAAAGCTTCAACATTAATGTCACCTCCAGGGAGATGCTTGCACAGAACCACATCCTGAGATGAACTGGGGTTCTCCTAGCTGTAATGCAATTTGTGGCTTCTCAGTAAGCTCACAACCATGAGAAACACAGTGCCGATCTCCACCTCGTTAGCCAGACTGCCATGAAACAGCCTGTTTCTTGAGAGTTATTCTTGGATATAGGTGGGGTTTTGATCAGTATGTTTCACCTGACCCTGACTAACATAGTCTGATCAGTATGTTTTACCTGACCGAAAGCTAGTATCCTCTCACCTGACCGAACGTTAGTATCCTCTCCCAGTGTGTATATGTAAATATATACAATTTTTTATATAACATACATTACCATACAGTTTATTTCTCCATCTCTACAGGTGACCCCTATAGTAGATTGCTCCAAGAAGTATCTATTCTCTTACAGGGGTCGTTTCTTCAGCAATTTATATTACATAACGAGTTTGCTAGCCCCATGCATTACCCACTTTAGTAAAATTTTACGACATGCTTAGAAGGTTAAAATGTATGCATCTTTTTTCTCCCTGGAATCAACATGAATAATAGTAAAGGTAATAGGTCAATCCCAGGGCAACCATTATTGTCAGGGATGAAGATAACACTTCATGTACTAAGCCGCAGCCTATGTGAGGTGTGGTGGCCAGTTCCCTTCCTCGCCATTTTTACCTTTCCAAACTCATATGCCAGGTACCCATTTACAGCTAGATTGACTGTAGGAGTGGTTGTACCAAGCACAAACCACAACCCTGATTTTGTTTCTGTTGTCCATGAACTTGAATCCCTGGCACGCCCATATGTGACTGGGCCTAAGATTCATTCAGTCTGTGCAGACGATGCACTTGGCACCTGTGAGTAGCTACTTGAGACATCCGATGATACTCTCATCGCCCCAAGACTAGCCAGTACTCCCTGGGACTTGTAGGTTTAAAATCAGAGTTCCTCCTCTCCTAGGCTAACTGCCTGAACAGGCTAATGAGCTTTGTCTACCCGGGCTTAGTCAGAGAGTTTACCTTCTCTTAGATGCCTTTACTTTGAGTGTATATGTTGTTGTTGCTAATACCTCTCCAACCAGAGTTAGGTACTCTTGAAACATGGACTGTATATAGCTAACATGCCAGGTACTCTTGAAACATGGACTATCGGCATGCTTCAGTCAACCCAGCTGTATAGGGGCTCACTTGTAAATTGGTATCTGATTTACGCTAAGGAAAAGAAAGGCAGCAAGGAAGGGAACTCGCCACCCCACCTCAAACAAACAGGGACTTAGTACAGTGCAGTATCAAACACTTTATGCTTGTCAGCAGTTTCTGCTATGAAACTTTTTTCCCCAGTAAGCACACCTCTATGGGGATTGCAGTATTGATCCCCAAACTCATTGGCCAGACTGCTGTAACGCAGCCTGTTTCCAGGAGCACAAACGAGGACATGAGGCAGGGGTTTTGATAAGTATGTTTCACCTGACGCTCATTGCTCTTCGCTCCAAACTGCCTGAGATTCTTGATCCTACTTACGAGCCACATATGTGAATCCTAAGTTGTAATTGTTAGTTAGTTGTTCATGTCTTGGGTGAATTCAAGGAAATATTATTGCTATAGCTTTGAAGAACTTTCTTCTGAACTACCTAGAAAATGTTTTTATAGCATATCAATACCAATAGTTTACATTTTCAGTACCAATAGTTCACCATTTGAGTACCAATAGTTCACCATTTCAGTACCAATAGCTGAATATTTCAGTACCTATAATTTTGAGACTGGGTTTGCCGTCCATCTTTGATGTCTATTCTTTCAGCCAGGCTGCATAGGTGCAGTCTGTTTCTAGGCCTGCCACATGTAGGTGGATTAGGGTCTTGTTCAGCTACTGGCTGCTGTCAGCTCATTCGAAAGGCCCTCAAAATTGGTAATCAGTTGTTTAGTTTATTATATAAATCAATAATTATCCTACGATTAACAAAGTGGCTAGAGTACTTGCTACCTGCACATGTGTACTGGGTTAAAATATACAGGCATGACAATGTCTAGTCTACCCAGCATTGAATAGTTACCCGACTTGCTGTTAGAGAATATAAGGCAGCTGGGAAGGAGCTAGTCACGCTACCTTCCCCCAAAAAATCTGCGACTTTGTTTAGTGCAGCCTTTTATCACTTCATCCATGACAGACTTGTCGGCTTTAAAACCACCATTACTTTTATTTTGTATCTACAGAATAAAGAACCTCATGATAAAGACAGAATGCCCAAAATACACTATTCATACTTATTTTCTACAGTTTATATCAACAAAATCAGCTATCATTATATTCTACATTTACTTCTGACATTCCAAGAATGTTTTACAGAAGCATTCACATAATTTTGCACATTTAACGTGCATGAAAACTTTTCTACAAGCTATAAAATATTCAGTTGATTGATTATTTTAACATTTCTAATCAAATTTAATATTCCAAGCCAACTTGTTTGACTTATATGTTAATTGTATGCTTTATTTCACATTACCTTCAGTGTTGTGTTGTCAGCATTTTTGCATCCTTTTTTAAAAAAGAAAAGCCATAAAGAGTATTTGATTTAGCCAGTTTATGTCACTCTGACTTCTTCAACTATGCTCGCCTAGCCGACAGTTGAACACAAAAGCCAATTTTCATGGAGATGTCATACAGAATATACAGTTCCGACTTTCTAATCAGTGCAGTTTCTAAAAATCTTACTCAAGGGAAAGCCGAATTCAAGTCAACAAGAGGTAACAGAAGGAGCAGTGCAGCAGCCCGACAAAAGTATTGAGACCAATGACCCTGCCAAGCCTGTCCTGCTGATCAGGAAGAAGATGGCCAGTACCAAACCTAGAACCAACAGTCTAGATGCTAAAGTGCCAGCATGGTCACACAGTTGGCATGAACAATCCAATCATCCAATGGTCACGTTGTGACAAGATAAAACCTGAAGACAGGGTTGGAAACGCACAAGATGAACTAACTTGTCAAGGAATGGGTTGCTTATAATTATGTACATATACTTGTTTTTTTCAAATTTACTGTGTGTCAACATTGATTTCTTCACAATCAAGTATTCAGCCATAATGTTATTATCATGTAACTGCTGTTATCTCAGAAAAGCCAGTCTACAGTGTCTAAAAAATAGAAATTGAGGTGATTTAATACAAGTTTATAAGATAATCAACTGAAAGGATAAATTGGACTAACACGTTTTTCTTCAAAATACAGCTGCCTACAAGAACAAGAGGGCACAGTCACATATTAATTAAAGAAAGGTCCAGATTAAATACCAGGAAATATTTTCTTGATCGGAGAGGGGTGAATGCTTGAATGCATTGCCACAGGAAATAGTGGAGGCAGGGTCAATTAATGCATTCAAGAATAGGTTGGATGCACATAGGTATTTTTAGATCAAGTGAATGTAAAAGAAACTGGTTGTATACAAATTCTGCAAAGTCTTCTAAGCCAGTATAAAGAAGTTAAGTTACTTTATCCAATAGGTGCCTGGAGCCACCATTATATTTTGGCACCCTTGAAGGAAGACTGTGTAGGAACCATTTATATTATTTTATAGAGGCACTTAGTAGTTGCCTTTTTTGATATGAATAGTGAGGTGCAGTGCTACTATTCTTTCTTCCCCAGTCAGGAGCACTTGGATGAATATAGAGAATAGTTCAGTCATCAATCAATCAATATTCCTTAAGTACCATACATTGTGGCCAGTGTTCTCCAATTTGATCTGTGTGGCGCCACTCTTTTCAGTTCATGAATGTTGCTCACGCCCATAATGGCCTCTATGACGATCTCTGTAGAGAGTTTCTTTTGGTCTTCCTCTTTTCCTGCTGCCAGATGGTGACCACATAAATGATTGCAGAGGAAGTCTGTTGTTATCCATTCTAAGAACATGTCCAATGTATGACCACCTTTTTTTTCTCGATGAGTGATGAAACATTTTGGTTACTTCTTCTTTTATTGGTTATGAAACTTTTATTCAGTCATCCAGTCTACTGAAACAATCCAATATATGTCTCTGATAATCTACGATCAGTAGTCGAACAATAACCTTTAATATGGTTTATACTATGTTTACGTTATCAGACCTCTTCTGCCACTGTAAACATGTGGAGTTCTGTTTATATGTGCAGACAAATAGGCGATTGATCTATTGTGTGCATGTACTTGGAAGCCTGCAGTTCAAACAGGCAAGTGCATGCCTATTGCCGAAGGCTATCCATAGAACATTCTTTTTTTTCTGTTGCAATTTTTACTTCCTGCAACTCACTAGGCCTTGTGGGAAAGTATTGAATATAAATTTCATCATATTTATCATTTTCCCTGGACAGCAGCCTATCTGATTGATTTTAAACTGCCAAGGGACACTATTCGAAACCCCTACCATTTTGCGCTTTTATTTATTTGTTTTTTTAGAGGAAAACACCCTACAACTCAGATATAGCAACGCCGTATCACTCAGCTATAGCGATGTCCTATCACTCAGCTATAACGATGTCCTATCACTCAGCTATAACGATGTCCTATCACTCAGCTATAGCGATGTCCTATCACTCAGCTATAGCGACGCCCTATGACATATTCTGTTAATAAATAATATTCATGTTACTTTTAAACTTTGCCTCGAATCTCCGGCAATGATTGACAATAGTTTTGGGTGTCATTTCACTTATGAAAATAGGTAGCTGATATTTTTGCTGCCTGGTCGAGTCATGCCAATCAAGAAATCTATTGTTGTCTTCTAACAATTTAAGAACTGTGTTTATTTTGTGAATAATTAGTGGCCGAGTGGTTAAGATACTGGTCTTCCACCCGAGGACGCATGTTTTAATCTCAGAACTTACTTACGTTCTGTGACCTTGGCACCACGACAGACATCGTGTTTCCAATGTTCAACCTCTTGGATTTCTTTGTCATTCCCCCTCAACATGTCATCCATATTGCATTTTTCCAGATGGTTAAGGGAGTTCATTAAATGGTCTGGATCTTGGGATGCACTACAGTTGTATATCTCATCCCTATATCCCCATCTCTTTAAGCTCTTTCTGCATCGTGAAACACCAGTTCGTTGTCTATTTAATTACTTCCATGTTTCATAATGCAATTGGTGTCCAGCCGCAGGTTCCTCCCACATCTCATTTAATTTTATGATGCACCATTTTCCGGACTATTCTATATCGGCTGGGTTGACTGCACGAAACTTCATCTTGTGCACTGCACCTGGTGTCCAAACAAAGAATATCTTGAATTGTTTACCTATTTCACTCTTTCAATTTGTGATGCAGCACTTCTTCGCCCCTCGGATGGGGCATACCAATTATGGGGTATATTTCTCCAATGAGAATAGATTCTGTACACCTTGTTACTATCTGACCAGTCTCATTTATTGCTGTGTCAATAAGTTTGACATGTGCAGTTTTTCCAAACTGACATGAGTACTCAGCTACGGAGTAACATAAGATGGGTGCTGATAATGATAGGTATGTATGCCTTACAGTTGGACTTCACAGTTACATTCACTTGGAAAAGGGATTGTTCCAGGGGATTGGAAAGATGCAGGAGTGATCCCCTTATACAAAAAGTGCAAAAAATCAGATCCAGAAAATTACAGCCAAGTGAGTTTAATGAGCATAGTCTATAAATTGTTAAGAGTCAATAATCGAAGAAAACATTGTAATGCATTTAGACAAGTTTAATCAAATCAGATATAGTCGGCATGTGTTTATTAGAAGGAGATCGTGCTTAACAAATCTATTAGAATTCGGGGAGGAGGTTACTAAAATGATAGATAAAGCAGTGCCAGTGGATGTTATTTATCTAGATTTGACAAAGGCTTTTCATAGAGTACCTCATCAAAGGTTACTTAGAAAGTTAAAATTACATAGAATAGGTGGGGATGTTGCCAAATGGATTGAGAATTGGTTAACAGGAAGAAGGCAGAGAATGGGCATAAATAAGAAGTATTCTGAGTGGTGTGAAGTAAAAGTGGAGTGCTACAGTGTTCCATTTTGGGACCAAATTCTGTTCTTGATATATACAAACAATTTTGACATTGATATGGGATCCATGATTGCAAAATTTGCGGATGACTCAAGACTATGCAGTAGTGTCATCTAAAGCAGAAGTGGATGTATTGAGGTTGGATTTAGATAAAATTCAAGAATGTTCTGCAAGCTGGCAAATGTTATTTAATTTAGATAAATGTACAGTCATCCACATGGGTATATCCAATATGAAACATAATTACAGAATGGGTGAGATCAATATTAGAATGATAGAATAGGACAGGTATCTAGGGGTTATAATAGATCATACAGGTAAGGTGAGTGAGCAAGTCCAGGCAAATGCAATGTTAGGTATGATAAAAAGAAATGTTAAACATATTAGCAAGGAAGTGATAGCCAAACTGTATGAAGCATTATTTAGACCTAGATTTTAGTACTGTGTACATGTATGGAGTCCTTATCATAGAGGAGATATAAACATGCTGGAAAGGGAACACAAAAGAGTGACAAAGCTGATAGTGGGATTTCAGAATTACAGTTATGAGGAAAGACTCAGGAAAACCGGCCTAGAGTGTCTAGAAAAGAGAATAATTCAAGGTGACAATACAGGTTTATAAGATAATCAAAGAAAATGATAAATTAGACTATAACAAGTTTTTTCTAAATACAACCACCTACAGGAACAAGAGGGCATAGCTAAAAATTAACTAAAGAAAGGTTCAGATTAGATATGAAATATTTTTTTAGTCAGAGAGTGGTGAATGCTTGGAATGCATTGCCACAGGAAGTAGTGAAGACAGAGACAGTTAATGTATTTAAGAATAGATTAGATGCACATAGCTTTTAGAGCAAGGAAATGTAAATGAAACTGGTTGTATACAGACTCTGCAGAGTCTTCTAAACCAGTATAAAGATGTTAAGTTAAAAGACTTAGACATTTCTGCCTATTTTACAATACTCAAAAATAAGAAAATATTTACAGACATGTATCCTGTCATGCACGATTATGTGTGTGTTGTATACTGGTCCAGTGTACATATTTTTTAGGTGAAGCTAATAGGTATGCCAAGCTGGCAATCTACAGTCGTAGTAGATGCGTTTCAGTTTTTCTAATGATTAACATTTCCAATCATATTTGATGTACCAAGATTTTGATTTACAATTACAGTATCTGTGATTGAGTTTCATTAGTGATTACGATTGCCAATCGTATTGCTTGAACTAAGTTGTCAACGCAGAGTTGTAGCTATGGTTGATATTAATTAACTTTTCCAATCATAGCTATGATTTATATAAATTGACATTTGCAATTATAGCTATGGTTCATATTGATTAACATTTGTAATCATAACTATGGTTCAAATTGATTAACATTTCCAATCATAGCTATGGTTCATATTGATTAACATTTCAAATTAAATCAATGGTTCATATTGATTAACATTTCCAATTATATCAATGGTTTATATTGATTAACTTTTCCAATCATATCAATGGTTCATATTGATTAACATTTCCAATCATATCAATGGTTCATATTTAAATAATATTTCATATCATATTTTATCTATCAAGTTATAAATCCACACATACAGTAACAGTGATCATTATTAATCACATGCATAAATACATTTCTGTCCACTTTTGCTTTGAAGGGGAAGCTGAAGTTTCCTCTACTTGGTCAATGATCATTATTGGTTCACATTTCCAATCATATATTTTTTAATTTTGTAAATTTTTATATTTCTACTTGTTTGCCTTGTTTCCTAGGACAAGGTTTATCGTGCATTTTTTTTTTTTTTTTTTTTTGTTGCACCGTACATCCGACTTCAGCGCACAATTTCTTAATTGGTTTGCTTTCAATAGGGACACTACATTGCTGAATCAGAACATATGCCTGTTTGGGTAGTGAGCTGTGTCACTAACCACTTTGCTACGCATCATCCACCCAATCATATTTGTTATTGCCCAGCTGCCAACCCACGCCTCAACTATCACTCATTATAAATTCACATTTTTTTTCAATCATATCTCATCATCCAAGTCCCAAGCTACTATCCATAAATGCATTAGCTATGGTTCTGCTCATATTTATCATAGCATATTCATTGGTTGATTGTACGAGGCTTGATCGAAAAGTTTTGCACTTTAATATGAAGGAGTCACTGTACTTGCCTGGTGTTAACTTTATTCCTTCCTAATGTATTCACCCCATAAGGCAACCCACTTCTCCCATCTATTCTTCACCTTCCCGATGCCCTGATTATAGAACTCCTCCATCTGGACCCGAACTACGTCTCCAGTCAAGTAATCAAGTCCTGCATTTTAGAAAAACGCGCAGGTATGAAATCATGCCCCATCCACCATACTCATCAGGCTTGGCACCTAGTGACTTTTTCCTGTTCACAAACATGAAGAATCCGCTTCGCAGAAATCATTTTTCTGATGTTCACGATTTCATTATTGAACTGGAGACGTTCCAGGCCCAGACAGAGAAGTTCTACAATCAGGGCATCATGAAGGTGAAGAATAGATGGGAGGGTGGTTGGTTGGTTAGTTATTGATCTATGGGCTCCTACCCTTTGGCCCAATGCCATATAGTGTTATCTGAAAGTGTTTGTAAGCTGTTGTTTAGCTCCGTACAAAGTGTTCCACTTTTCTGGCCTCGGAAGAAGAAGCTCGTTCCTAACACCCGCAAGGGCCGGACATTCAAAAAGATGATGTTCAACAGTTTCATAGGGATGTGTGCACAGCCAGCACTATGGAGCATGTTCTGGTTGGATTCTTTTCAAGTGGCTGTTAAGTTGTATGCAAATGGTGCTTTGGTCTCTCCTGTTCAGGAGGTTGATGTTGTATTTGGGATGGCCATATGTTTATAGATTTCTTTCTAAGTATTTCCCATTGTTATTCTTGACTTGCTCGCTTCTTAGCCATTCTGTCTGCCTTGTCACTGCCAGGCGTATTTGAGTGACCAGGGATCCATTGTATAATTATTCTGACTTCATGGGATGGGAGAAGTTGGCATCTAGGGATATTTGGGTAAGTTCAGGCCTGCAGTGACCACCATCTTCTAGAGCTTGAAGGGCAGATAATGAGTCTGTAAAGATTATGATGCTTTAACAGATGGGAGAAGTGTATTACCTTTATTGAGTGAATACATATTGAAGAGCTCAAGTTCACACCAATTTGCAGATATGACTCCTTCATGTTAAATGCAAAACTGTTCGATCATCCCTCATACAATGGGAAAGAGGATGAGATAAAGTGAAGAGTTGAACATCATGGTCCATCCAGAATCAACAATAAAATAGACAAACATTTCTAGGGATACAAAGGTGTGAAGGTAAGTAATAGTCTATTCAGCCTGCATATCACATGATGATGATAATTATAACTTCTATCAATCTTTGGTGTTGATATTTGTAAAGAGATTCATCACTATGACTGGGGCTGAGTAATAACATGGTTGGAATGTGTTCTGGCCAAACACCATCACCAACCTAGAACTGCTTGCCCCAAGCAATTATAAAGACAGGAATTGGATAAACTTGATTTTGTTTCCAGCGTATTTCAAACTTATTTCCATATTTGATTATCAATATTTGATCAACATTATTCTCAAGTTTCACGTTTTAGTCATCATCAATGCCAGTCACTCTATTTGGGATATAGACCATTGACAACCCTCCTCCAGTATATTTGATCTTGAGCTGCCCTGTATGTCTCTCACCAATTGAGGTCCACGGATCAAAGTTCACAGTCTCTTCTCCAGCTGTTTCTTGATCTGTCTTTCTTCCTCTTTTCCTGTGGATTCCATGTCAGGGCCACATCTAATGGTGCTTTCCATAGCTTGTGTCCTCTCCACTGTATTTTAATAAAAACGTATAAAATATATCCTTTTTGCTTTTGGTATAGACCAATCTTTTTTTTTTCAGGTCACCTTGTTTTTAGTTGCTCCTCTTCAACCTTTTCCTGGCTGCTCCTCTTTTCCCTCTCTTGAGCTTAAAGTTTCTACGGCATATGGTAGTCAGTCCCATGCCTGGCACATTACATTCTTACTATTCTTTGCTCCTGCTCCGAACACCAGTAACAAATGGTGGGGAGAATCGTGCCACTGTAGACCATCAGATTAGTCTTTATGCTGATCCCTCGATGTTCCCAAACTGTCCAGCACTTATGACAAAATGCCTTGCTCATCTTTGTTATTCTATTAACTAGCTTGTCAGCAATAGTCAGTTATCTCAACAGTGTGCTTCCAAGGTAGACTAATTTTTCCACCATTAAAATTTCTGTTCCCTTACTGTAACCACTGGTTTTTACAGTTTACCTGCGGTTGGTTGGTTGGTACATGACCTCAGTCTTCTTTATACTAATGGTCAAGACAAAGTTGTCACAAGCAGCAGAGAACCAGTCCATGCCTTCCTGCATATTTTGTTCTAAGCAAATTACCAACCTTCGTTTTGCAGATGATATCGATGGGTTAGCGGGCACGGAAGCGGGACTCCGGGAATGGGTCAGAGAGCTCAATAAAACAAGTGAAGATTAATGCTGGAAAAACAAAATTAATGAAAAACAATATAAAGGGCTTCATCAGTAGGGTAAAGGCTGATGGCCAGGAACTCGACCGCTGGAAATATCTGTGTTCAATTGTCTCAGTGATGAAGTATGAAAATGTGAGGTATTGGCCAGAATAGCACAGACAATAACAGTGCTTGCACAACTTGACGAAATCTGGCAAGACAAACATTTAGCCATATGCACGAAGATCAGATTAATACATACATTGGTCATGTCAATATTTCTCTATGTTTGTGAGATATGGACAATTACAGCTTTACCTACAGTGAAGGATACAGGCCTTGAAGATGAGATGTTTCTGAAGCCTTCTAAACGTCACATACAAAGACCGAGTTACAAATGAAGAAATATGAGAAAGAATTTAAACAGCAATTTGGTCTTTTGAAGACCTCTTGGCAACTGTCAAAAGACGGAAACTCGCTTGGTACATGCATATATCGATATCAAACAGTCTAGCAAATACGATCCTGCTTGGAAAGGTGTAAGAAGGGCGACAAAGAGAAGAGGTCGTCCCAAAAAGACATGGTAAGACATCATAAAAGAATGTACCAATCTCTGACCAGAGGAAGCACAGGCAGCTGATGCTGACAGAGGGGAGGTGTGGGGGTGTCTTCATGTGTGCTCTAACAACCTCACCGATTTCGGAATGACTTGACTTGACTGATCAGAGCACAATTCAAGCAATCTGCCTAGACAACAAGGACCCATCATGATGACCTTTTATCATTTTGGTTGATGGTAGAACAGTATGCAAGGCAGATGGAGTCGAGAGGATGTGTCTCAGCCAGTTGTTGTGTGGGCGGCCTTGTGGATGACTCCATGCTGAGTTCAGTCTTTTCCCACACTGGATTTCCAGGGACAGTTGTAGAATGTTGAGCCAGGATGTTCTGAAAGAGGTGGGTAACATGGCCGAAGGAGGAGATGTGGCATTGTACCAACATTGAGGAAATGCTATTTAGTTGTGTCCATCGAGAGACCTTGATGTTAGTGGCCAGGTTTTGCCAGAAAACTCCAAGGCTACAACATTGGTTGTGCATGTGAAAGACCTCAAGCTGCTTTCGATCTCCTTGAAAGACTGTCCAGGATTGGAATACTTTATTTACTTTCCTTGTTTTACTTGTCCAAGCTTGGTTTCTAAGAAGAGCCTCTGCTGAGACCAAACTCTGTGCAGAGAGTTGATGGATGATGCTGCATGACCGATCCTCCCAATGATTTTCAGACCACTGTGTCCTTCAGAAGTAAATCTGCTGCCTAAATAGATGAAGTCCTTGGTGGATTGACTTGTTCAGAGCATAGTCATCCAAAAATAAGAGTGCACATATTATATTACACACCACTTTATTTTTTGCTATACCAACTTGGAATCCTGGTATTTAAACAGGCATATTGTTAATGTCTGTTGCCAGGTAGCCGAAGGCTATCCATAGTAGGTATATTAAACTTCCTGCTGCTTACTAGGCCTGGGGGAAGGTACAAATAATTTTGAGTAAATTTTAACTATAATTTTTTTCTGGGCATCGGCCGTTAAGCCTACTCTTTTCGATTTAGCTGCCAAGGAATTTTTAACCTGCTCGACACTGAACATGGGATTCCGATCTCACTACTCAGAGATCAGGGGAATTTTTACTGGAAGATCCACGTGAAAAAAATCCGGTCTCCACCGTAATTCAAACCCACAACCTTTGGCACCTTACCTTGAGACCACCAAGTCCACTCAGTGTTGTACCAATTAGATTAAAATCATCTGTACATCCCTTTGTATTGCTTTATTGCAAGGATTTTAGATTTGTATAAGATTTATAATTTAAATTTATACTTGAAATTGTTTATAATAATTTTACTTTACTAGTCTGAGGAAAACACAGTAAAAATTATTTTATAAATGAGAATTTTGTAAATATATTCATCATCATCATCTGGTTGATCAGTCCGAACACTTTTTGTAAGGTTGTCTGAGCAAGTTTCTTCATTTGACTCTATCGTCTTCAGCTCTCTTCATTTCTGTCTCATTATGGACATCTTCTTTGATAGTCTGTCCTAACTATGTAAACTTCTGTACTTGTAAATATATTATAGGCTCTCTCACATAGATTCTTCTCTCTTATGCTAAGTAGCAGAATGGTTTGATATCTTGCCTATCATCCAAATGAGCCAGGTTTACTAATAACACACTCAAGTCTACCCAGCCGCAAATAGTGACCTGACTTTCAGTTAACAAAGTCTAGACATCGAGGAACAGGACTGGTGACCTCACATCATGAAATACTGAGACCTCATCAAATAAAGTGTACATCAACCATGACCGTAGTGTCTGAAACGGGATTACGTGTATCGCTTTTAATACTGCTATAAAAATAACATTAATTCCCTTCTGATCACTCTGCAGAATAGTCACATGTGCAGCCAGGGACACTTTGTTGTGGTCCACTGGTACCACCAGGTCATGGGCGACGAGGTCACTCGACGGACAGGCCTCGTAAACACCTTCACCATGCAGTACCGTCACCGTATGTCCCTATTTGAGCATATAGCCCGCCATGCCGAGGATGTCTCCGCTCATCAACTCTTGAAGCAGGCTATGGGTATCAAGGATGGAAAATGACCCACTCCATCAAGGTCCCACCCTCACAAACATCCATCCATGCAACACCTTCTTCTTATTATCCTTTTTCACCCCGGCCGGAGTATAGGACGTCCACTACAGGACGTGTATCAAAGCACTTTCTCTGCTCCATCACCTTTCCTAAAGCAGAATTCTTCATCAAAGAGGGATTCACATGCAATTCTCGTAACCTCATCTATTCTATCATCTGCCGCCAGTGTGGTATGACATGCATTGGGGAAACTGGTATGGAACTGCGGGAGCGTTTCCGCCAACACCTCAACGACATCTGCAACCGCATTGGTTCCCCAATTGCCAGCCACTTCAATGGTCCTGAGCACCGGGGTACGGCTGACGTTAGTGTCACTGGTTTAGTTTCGTGCTTCTCTGACGATCGTCATCGATTCGCCCTTGAGAATAGACTTATCTCTAGTATGGGCTGTCTCCAACCACATGGCATTAATATCTTCCATACTTTTTCTTAAACCCTCACACTGGCCCCCATCTATTTCTCTTCCTTTGCCCACTCCCCACACCCACCCCATTCTTCTATCAGTTCTTCCCCACCCTTCCTCCTATATCAATCTCACGCCCTCCCGGCTTATATTGCCTTCTCTTTGTTCTCCCATCTGGACCACTATTTGGCCACCATTGGCTCTCATATTCACACCCCATTTTTTCATATGCAACATCTGTTTGGTGGTTGGGTCAAATAAGAAAAAGACACCATCCTCACTGCATGCAGCTTTGGACTTGGCCATTCATTATGCTATGAACGGTTGGTGCCACCTGTCATTGTCGCCTAAGTGACCTATCTACACAAATAGTGGTTATGAATGGATTGCTCATAAGAATGACAGCATTTTCATGTAAAACAAACTGCCACAAAATCACAACCGCGGTGATACCTAAATGCTTTGCTGCAGACTTCCTGCAAGCAGCCTAAGTAGGTTACTGACACCAAGCTCATTTTGGTGTTTAAAAAAATTGAAAGGTGATAATTTTTGTAGAGATTTGAGTTTATGTGATAGATATTATCATGAACCATACACATTTTCATATACCAAAAACAAGACTTTCAGGACATATATGCTGGTAATTCTTATTGCTAACTGGTTGTACACACTCCTGGTAGGTCCTCCACAACTAATGTAGAGATCCTTAGCTGTCACATTCTTTGTTGGACAGCATTATTTGTGCTTCTATTGTGTTACTAAATTTTGGTGTAATTACTTTTCATAAATATCTAATTTTATTCATTTTAGTTAAATTTGTTCCTGCTTTATCATTATATTTTGTTGCTGTTTTAGAGCCACTATGTTTTATATGTTATATTGGTTTATCTTTTTCTTTAAATCAACAGCTGTTTTTAGGAATAATGCCAACATTGGGAACCTTACATTTTGGTCCATGCAATGGTTCATATCTCTCACATCCATGCATACTCAATCTATTACTAATACTGACCAATATAAAAACCTCAATACCGTGCTCCCTATGTCTATTCTACAAAAAGTTGTATTTAAAACAATTACATATCGATATTTGTCTATTTGATGTTTTTAAATATTAAAATATTTATGATCATTAAATTTATTAATTAACCTCCAATGTACCTAATCAAACGAAATTGGCTTTGCACAATATTTTTATTACGCCACAAACATTTAGACTTACCCATTTTTAGGTACACCAGTTGTTATGTAAATCCATGAAATTGTGACAAAGCACTTGTAGTGTTCCTAACCAGATCAGCATATATGTCAGTCTCCACTACAAACATATTTATAACATCTACATAAACAAACTAAATAGAACTACCTAAAATTAATATGTTGCGACAACATAATTTCGTCACAATCAATAATGGGATTACCTTCCAAATCAATGTGGAACAGAAAAAAATCTTTAAAAAGGTATCTGAAGTCACAATCACCATGGGGGACGGCTTGGGCTAGTGGTTAAGTGACACGGCTCACGACCGAAGGTGCTAGGTTTGATCCCCATCATAGCACCGGCCGTTACCCCGGGGAATCAAACCCTAAGAAAATACAGGAGGAAGCAGACACTTATATAAAATGCATGCTGAAGGCGGATGCACTGGGCCGACAGACGCAAAATAAAAACCACAGTGCAACGCACACCACCTTGGGAAATAGATAAATAAGGCGAAAGCACACCCAAAAGAATAATCACCGTGGTGTTTTTATCGGGGCAGGCGGAAATGATTTCGTTTTAGATAAGGCCATTTCTATAGCAAATACACCGGTGAGTATACAGAGACAATGCCCTGGGCGAATTTTTACGCCAATGGTCCAGTGCATCTGAATTTATCAGGCATTTTTTCATTAGATTTACCTTTCTTAACTATTGAATGTCCCCATCTTGCAGATTTGCATCTAATGGTTTCCACCCTTGCACCTGTCTGGTTGGTAGACATCATTGGTAACGGAATTATAGTTATGCAGAAAGATTCTGAAATACTGACCAACAGTGTCTAGAAAAGAGAAGAATTCAAGGTGATTTAAAAGGGAAAGGATGCTGCCGAAGACGGATGTGTCGACCAAAAGGTGCGAATGTCGCAGTCAAGCTGTAAACTAGCGACACAACGCATTCCGTTCTCCGGACTATATCCTGCTGCTTGCAAAGCCATGTTCACGGCTTGGTAGCGGGAGATTGAGAATGAACGCAGAAGAAGAAGGGAAAGGATAAACTAGACTATAACAGGTTTTTCAAAGTGCAGCAGCCTATTAGAGCAAGAGGGCACATCTACAAATTAATTACCATAAAGAAAAGTCCAGATTAGATGCTAGGACATTTTTTTTTTTAGTCAGAGAGTGGTGAATGCTTGGAATGCATTGCCATAGGCAATAGTGGAGGCAGGGTCAATTAATGGATTCAAGAATAAATTGTTTGCACAGTTATTTTTAGATCAAGAGAAGTAAAAGAAACTGGTTGTATACAGTCTCTGCTGAGTCTTCTAAACCAGCATAAAGATGTTAAGTAAAGTTATACTATCATCAAACTAAAATAACAATAATTAATGCATTTATTCTCATTGCTAGTGTGCACTGAGGGAATTTGTAGGACAGGAGGAAAGGCTGCATGTCCTTGCAGTTGCCATGTTGTAAGCAGGCTATATTTTTATTTTACTCCTGATAGAAGAATAACCTATCCTTCATCTGGGTTTTAAACACATACTTCCTTAGTCAGTAGACTGATATCCAAAGCACTCTGCCACCAACTTCTCAGTAGTTTATGCTACCACAGGCATAGTTATTACAAGATCTTATACACAGACTCCTCTACCACATCGATCCCCCACCTAGTTAGCCAGCGAGCGTGCCATGAAAGCAACCCATTTCCAGGGAGGCTTGCGTGAAGGTCTTGACCAGTATATTTTACCTGACCTAGACTAACATGACCGATCAGTATGTTTGCCGCACCAGACGTTAGTCTCCTCTCCCTTTATGACTGAGAAACCAATTGCTCTGATATGTTATATGTAGATACACATATACACAAGAAGAGTGCTCAGAGGCACACATGCTATGGAAGAAAATGAAAGTGACAAATAAGTCGTCATCACTTCTATTTCAAATTGAAAGATTAAAGTCAAATTTCTGTTTGTTCCTGAAAGGACGTTTGTAATATTGTGTTGTAGTTTACAGCTAGGCAGTGATATCTGCACCTTTCGACTTGATACATCCAATTTCAGCATGGCCTTTTGGGGACCAGATTTGCCTTTTCTGTTTGATCTCCAATCTCTTAGCCAGGCTGCACGGTTGCAGTCTGTTTCCAGGGCAGCCACTTGGAGACAGAATAGGGTCATGGTCAGTTATGGGTCATTGACCCCAATGCAAACAATCAGCTATGATTTGCTGAACGCTGTTAGGTCATTCATTGCTTAATCTTCGGCCCCATCAAATGGAAAAGGACCTGATTCATAGCCTTTTCGCAACATACTCCAGTATACCCAGCATTTTTAATTGTTACCTGACTGCATAGATATAAAGGTCCAAACAATCTTTGTACTGTCTCAGCTTTTTTTGGAGGTGGAGTGACAATTTCTCTTCCTCTATGCCTTGCCGTCACTAATTGTTGCTCAAGTACCCATTTCTCATTGGTTTAGACCAGGGACAGAACCTGGTCCCTTTGCATCAAGAGATATCGCTCTAATCTTTTCACCACTTCAAACTCAACCTGCCTTTTTTTACTCTCAATGGTGAGTGTACATCCCGGAAAGTGCAATATATTTTATTATATCATGTTGTATTTGTGATATGCATTAACATGTAAGCAAACTACATTCCATTAGTGCAATTAGCTGTTTTTAATCAGTTGTTGAATCATTCTTGCTACATTTGTTATACTCACCACGATTGATGTACACATCTTAACTATTACATTGTGATATTGTTGTCTGTTGTAATACAAATGTGTTAAATGTTTATAGTTTATTTATGTATTACTATAAATTTGGAGCATATTTGTAGCAGGTTTTTTTTTGTTTCCATCCAAGTTGCTCATGATGATCTTTCTGTGGTGGATTACAGTTGCTTTTCTTAACTTTTAAAGGCCGAAGGTAGTCGCTGTTGTATAGAGGTTAAGGCTCTCGCCTCACAGTGATGAATGGAAATGATGGGCGATTGAATCCCGCAAGTTTCAAGTGACCCTTGGTCTCATGGGAGGTAAGACCAGAGTGCCTGCATCCCGAGTTTCCTCCAGTCGTCTCAATCATAGTCTTGCCACTGATCCAAGGTAACTTGGGATAAGAGTGAGATTGATGACCAGCACATAATCTTCCTCACCATAATCCTCATACAGCGCACATCACATTATTAAGACAAGACCATCTGATGTTGTGGCCATCATCGCTTTGCGATGGGCAATAACTTTTAAAGATGCACTAAGAGCGCTCCTATCGCTGTTCCAGGAGACCCTTGCCTCCAGAAGAAAGCTAATATTGCTAACTGTACATGAAATGAAATTTGTTTCATTTTATCAGTTTCAGGATTTTAATAAATGTTATTTAGTAAGGAGAGCAACTCATTGTTTTTTTCATTTGTGAAACCAGTGATGCGTGTTTGTTTAAAAAAAAACTGGTTAAAAAATTCTGGCCTGTACCAGTTAAATCCTGAGGAATACTGAAAAAAGGGGGTTGTGCCATCCTGGATGTAGTGCCTTGCTAGATTTCCGAGTAGGTTCATCGCTATGTAGATTACAGTGCTGATCCCCACCTTGTTGGCCAGGTGGCTAATATGAGTTTCCATATGCAGAGTGTAGACATGAGGTGAAAATTAGGTCATAATTATCACCTGGTCCTGACATAGCCTGGTACCCAGGAATATAGAGCACACATTTTCATTTGTGTTCTGAATATTTTGTCTCACCACAAATGTCGAAAATATTTGTAGGGACTGTCTAGTCTTGTATTGTCTTGTCCACTAGTGCCGAGAACCATTGTTGGGAGCCATAGTTTTCTATCCAGAGCCAGACAAAGTAGTTGTCATACCATGACGAATTAGAATATCCGCTGATTGAATGTTGTATCATTATTTTAAAAACGAATATCTTCAGCGCTGTTTTGAGTTGTCGTTCTATGTTGCACCATCAATTTAAAAACGAATATCTTTTCACTATTTTCTGTTGTCTTTGAATTTTGTACCGTTGATTTTAAAAGCAGACACTTTTGCACTGTTTTGAGTTGCCTTTATATGTTGTACCATTAGTTTGAAAATGAATATCTTCTCACTGTTTTGAGTTGTCTTTATATGTTGTAGCATTAATTTGAAAATGAATATCTTCGCACTGTTTTGAGTTGTCTTTGTATGTTGTACCATTAATTTGAAAATGAATATCTTCTCACTGTTTTGAGTTGTCTTTATATGTTGTAGCATTAGTTTGAAAATGAATATCTTCGCACTGTTTTGAGTTGTCTTTGTATGTTGTACCATTAATTTGAAAATTAATATCTTTGCACTGTTTTGAGTTGTCTTTGTATGTTGTACCATTAATTTGAAAATGAATATCTTCGCACTGTTTTAAGTTGTCTTTATGTGTTGTAGCATTAATTTGAAAATGAATATCTTCGCACTGTTTTAAGTTGTCTTTATATGTTGTACCATTAATTTGAAAATGAATATCTTCGCACTGTTTTAAGTTGTCTTCATATGTTGTACCATTAATTTGAAAATGAATATCTTCGCACTGTTTTAAGTTGTCTTCATATGTTGTACCATTAATTTGAAAATGAATATCTTCGCACTGTTTTAAGTTGTCTTTATATGTTGTACCATTAATTTGAAAATGAATATCTTCGCACTGTTTTGAGTTGTCTTTGTATGTTGTACCATTAATTTGAAAATTAATATCTTTGCACTGTTTTGAGTTGTCTTTGTATGTTGTACCATTAATTTGAAAATGAATATCTTCTCACTGTTTTAAGTTGGCTTTATATGTTGTAGCATTAATTTGAAAATGAATATCTTCGCACTGTTTTAAGTTGTCTTTATATGTTGTACCATTAATTTGAAAATGAATATCTTCGCACTGTTTTAAGTTGTCTTTATATGTTGTACCATTAATTTGAAAATGAATATCTTCGCACTGTTTTAAGTTGTCTTTATATGTTGTACCATTAATTTGAAAATGAATATCTTCGCACTGTTTTAAGTTGTCTTTATATGTTGTATCATTAATTTGAAAAACAGACATTTTCAGCAAGTTTTTTTTTTTTGTGTTTGCATGTTGTACCGTTAATTTAAAAAACAAATGCCATAGAACTGTTTTTGTGCTGTCAGTATTTATTGTATTATGAATTTTGACAACTTTTTGACATTAAAAACTTTGTTGTTGAACAACTTGCCATTAATTTTAATCTGTAAACAATCAACAACATTCTAAGCCGTGTTGATCCAACTGCAGGCAAGCTCCTAACAATTTTTGTGGTCTGTCCTCATACAAAATGTATTTTTATATTTAAATGTATCATTAATACATTAGAGTTTAGACATTAGAGTTTAGACATTAGAGTTTTGACCAAAAAATGGTGCAGCAAAAAGCAGGGCTCTACAGCCTGCTGGTAATCATTTTAATTTGGATTTTTGTTTCTGGGGCTGTTGTTTTTTGCTAATGCGACTCGTACTTGAGATACAAACTCCTGATGACTTTCTTTGGTGTTGGGTTACAGTGGCTCTCCTCACATCCTGAGGTGTACTTGAGAAGGTGGTCCGGGGGTTTTCCTGACTGTAGGGCAATGAGATTCTTCAGTAAGCTCACCGCAGTAGGAATCACAGTGCCGATCCCCATCTCGTTAGCTAGACTGCCATGTAACAGGCTGTTTCCAGGGCAAATTGCTAGAAACAGAGGTGAAGTCTTGATCAATGTGTTTAACCTGACCTTGACTAACATAGTCTGATCATTATGTTGCACCTGACTCTGACTAACATAGTGTGATCAGTATGTTTCACCTGTCTCTGACTAACATAGTCTAATCAGTATGATTCATCTGACCCTGACTAACATAGTCTGATCAGTAAGTTTCACCTGACCCTGATTAACATAGTCTGATCAGTATGGTTTGCCTGACCATGACTAACATAGTCTGATCAACACACCACCAAAATCTTGTGAGAAATCAGTTGTTCTTTGCATTCATAATGAAGAGATTTTGTATACACAAATTGTTTATTACATATGGGCTGTTATCTATAAATTATTGGTTCATGTGGCTGTTGGAAGTTATCAAACTGCATAGCTCTTCCTGTTGCCATGGAGGGTATTTATAGATTCAATTACACATATAATTAATTTTTCTTTGATTTACGTCTAGAAAGTATGTTGTGTCATAGTTTACAGCAAGACTGCGATATCGGCACTTTTTAACCAGACACATCAATTGTTTTGGTACCAGATTTGCCTTCCCACTGCGATCGCTATTCTATTAGCCAGACTAACAAGTGAAGCCTGCTTCCAGGGCAGTCTGTGGAGGCTGAAAAGGGTTTACGTCAGCTTTGGTTTGCTGACCCTGATGCAAGCAACCAACTATCAGTTTCTGATTGCTGCCAGCTCATTCACTGTGCTGCATCTTCGGCCCTGTATAATCGATTTCGCAAGCATTGTGTCTGGCAGATTCAGACTAGCAGAAAAACTCAGAAGACTGACAGACCATCCAATGCATAAGAGACTAAATAATTTTGGAAATGGGAAACTAAAGCCAAGAAACTTTGCAGAAATAGCCAAAGCAAAGATGAACGCATTAACAACACCAAAGCCCATCCCTGCTGTACGCAAACCTACCTGGAGGCAACATATATTTCCAGAGGTGGTAGAAAATATACCAGGTATTGGAAACAAGAACAGCCAAACTGAAAAAGAAAGAAGAGACATAACCCTGGGGTACATAACGAAAAACTACCCAAGCATGGACTGGACCCATGCATACACCGACGGCTCTGTAACAAACACAACACAGAACGGAGGGGCAGGGGTATTCCTGAGCCTACCAAATGGTAAAATGGTGACATGCAAAAGAAATGAAAGCCGTATAGTCCTGTTTACAGATGCCCTAGCCGTAGTCACAGCTCTAAAAAGCCAGAAAAATACTGAACTTTATGATTTAAGAGCAGTACTCTGTCAGCTATGCCAGCAGTCCGCACCAAAAAGAGTAGTGGTACAGTGGGTTCCATCCCACTGTAACATCCAAGGTAACGAGGAGGCAGACAGACTGGCAAAAGAAGGTGCAAGACTACCACAACCAGATACTAGTGTGACATACGAAGAGTCAAAAAGGCTTATTAGAGCTAGATACATGACCAAATGGGAAACAGAACATACTGGCTACACAAAAGACGATGCCTTTTACCAGTTGAACAGAAAAGAGCAGGTCGTGGCCTTCAGACTTCGCACTGGCCGCAATAGACTGAGGTACCACCTATTCAATAAATTGAAGATCGGTGGCACTGACGAATGCACATGTGGTACTGGGAAAATGACCGCTGAACATCTGCTGCAAAACTGCCCGACATACGAGGATCAGAGAAAGCAGATGTGGCAACACTAGACAAGCTCTATGGCAGTGTCGACAGCCTCAGGATGACCGCTGCTTTTTTCAAAAAAACAAAGGTTGACGTCTGACAGCGTACGAAGAAGAAGAAGAAGAAGAAGACTAGTGGGTGGGGAAAGAATAAGCCCATTTTTGACCTTCCAAGTGTGTCATAAATGGTGACCTGCATAGGATTGTGGATGAGATTAGCAGCCTAATCATGTTAAATGAATTGCTATGTAAAACACCACTGTAGAAGAGCACATGTACTTTGATATAAGCTTCATGTAAGGAGTCAGGCTGTAGTGGTGGGCCTGTGGTCAATTTTAAACAAGAATGATTCAGAAAATATGTGGCAGGTTAGTTAGAACTGTTGCCTCCAGCTTTAGCGATGACTGAGATCATAACTTAATGATCTCACTTTTCAATCTGCTCAGCTATAATTAGATACCTGACTCTCTTGAATTATGGGAAGGCTTGCGGTTGAAAAGTGATTGGTCACCTCTACATCACCTTTCATGGCAAAGGTACATAGTATGAATCCTGCTATTAGTACACTCCAGTCAACCAGGCTGTCAATGGGTATCTATCATACGACTGGGGAAGTAAAAGACATGAGGGAAGGAACTAAACACTTCATCCCCTAACAGTAGTGTAACTTCTGTGGGACAAACCTTTACTTTACTACATCACAGATTTCCAATGAAGCCTCTAACACATAATCCCCGAAGACTGTAGGAGCCAAGGTAGCACAGTGGTTACTGTACTGGCCTACCAGCCGAGCGATCAGGGTTTGTGTCCCTAATTGGTACAGGATTTTTTTCCATGTCACAAAACGGTTCCCGGGTTGACTCAGCCTAAAAAAATTTGGTACCGGAACAATCTGGAAAGTAAAGGCGACCAGGAAGATGGTGACCACATCACCTGTAGTTTGCCAAGAAAATTTTGGGTTAATACAATTCTCTAAATATGCTATACTGGGAGGAATCAGGATCTTTCAACAGCGGCTATAGGAGTACCTTTACTCAAGTAATTTGTACTGTTTAGTATTTCTTTTACCTGAGCGATAACCGGGATGACAAGAATAACACCACTCTCACTTTCTAAGGATGTTGTAAAAGATGACTAAAGAGGGTTGTGCTTAGGTGCTGTCAGCCCCATTATGCTAAAGTCATGGCCATTATATAAAGCCACTGTAAAAGCTGAGATACCTCCTGTAAAGGGACCAGCTGCATCTAAAACTTCACACTGAAGCCAGTGAAAAAGTGAAGAATTGTGCAAATGCTTGGAAACAGGCTTACTTTAACCCTTTACACCCCAAGTTATGAAACGAGTCATAAACAAGAAATATATATTTATAACAGCAGGAAGATACCTCTTTGCCTCACTGATAGACTATTTGCTTTCAAATGAAATTTAAATGGTGCTCTAATATAATGAAGGGAAATTCTTCTTCGTTCATCCTCAAACCAAGTTCTAGTTCCAAGTTGTTAAATTTCCATACAGCTTTTGTCTCAAGTCTGTCTCCGGAGGTCAGGATTGTTCTCTCTTTTCCTGCGTGACCGTGCAGCTTTGTAGGATTAGTTCCACGGTCATAGTATACTCCCCACATGGACACTTGTCATCTGTCCCAATCCTCATTTTGTTGTGAAGATGACCCTTGAGTCTTTTATGCCCAGTTCTCAGTCTGAAGATGATGGCTTGCTCTTCTCTAGTTAAATTAAAGTAGCTGTCTTCTGTTCGGGTTGTTGATCTGTCCATTTTACCCTGAAGTTGGCTTTAATTATGGTCTTGGCCTCATTATATGTGATGCTCTTGTCTGTTTGGAGGGTGGCTCCTCCACACATCTGCAGCTTCATTGCCTTCAATATTGCAGTGGGATGGGATCCGCTGTATGATCAACCTTGAGCTGTGTCAGGAAGTACATACATTGCTCGAAATCTTCATCTTTGTGTTGTTTTAGCACTGCTAATACTGATGAAGCATCAGTCAAATAAAGGGAAATAATGCATTGCCCAGAATTAAAGTTAAATTTCCAAAGAAAATGTATTGGACATAACTTAACGTCTTTATACTGGTTTAGAAGACTGCAGAGTCTGTATACAACCAGTTTCATTTACATTACCTTGCTCTAATAGCTATGCGCATCCAATTCATTCTTAAATGCATTAACTGTCCCTGCCTCCACTACCTCCCGTGGCAATGCATTCCAAGCTGTCACCACTCTCTGACTAAAAATATATTTCCTAATATATAATTTGGACCTCTCTTTAGTTAATTTATAGCTATGCCCACTTGTTCTTGTGGGTGGCTGTATTTAAAAAAACTTGTTATAGTCTAATTTATCCATTCCTCTAATCATCTTATAAAACCTGTATTAAGTCACCTCGAATTCTTCTCTCTTCTAGACACCGTAGGCTGGTTTTTCTGAGTCTTTCCTCATAACTGTAATTCTGGAATTGCTCTTTTTTGTATTCTTTCCAGCATGTTTATATCCCCTCTATGATAAGGACTCCAGACCTGTACACAGTACTCCAATCTAGATCTAACTAATGCTTTATACAGTTTGACATGTAAGCATGTAATGGGTTAAAACGTGACTAGTCACAATGGGGGTCTATGCTTTTTTCACATTGGTGCAAAAAGATGAATAATGATGAACTTTTGTACATGATGTGTGTCATATTGTTATAGGAATGATGAATATACATTACTTGATTGTTGCATACAAATACCGGTGCCAGAATCCGTCTCAGGGGCACTCACTCTCTCTCTCTCTCTCTGAAAGATTCACAACATCTACGGGGGTCAGACATAGCTGCATCCTTGCTTCTGATCTCTTCAGTCGGGCTGTCGACTGGCTCCTGGACCACCTCAGCTCTCAGCACCATGGAATCAATATTGACCAAACGTGCATCACTGATCTCGTCTACGCTGATGACAAAGTCCTGCTATATCACAGCGCTGCAACAGTCTCTTGAGTATCTGGATAGTACATCTCAAAATATAGGACTATGAATCTCATGGGCGGTCACACAGCGGAGATTGTAAATGAACTTTCTTATCTTGGAAGCACAATGTCATCTGACGGACGCAGTAGCCCAGATCTGTCAAGACTGATTGGCTTCGCTGCTTCAGTGATAAACGACGTTCACCTGGTGTGAAATAATAGTAGATTATCCCTGAGTTCGAAGCTCCATATTTACCAGTCGTGTGTGATTTCAGTGCTAATGTATGGAGCCGAAATCTGGACTCTGCTGAAAAAGGACATCTCAAGACTCGAGTCCTTTCATATGCGAAATCAGCGGCGTATTAAGGACATCTCAAGACTCTAGTCCTTTCATATGCGAAATCAGCGGCGTATTAAGGACATCTCAAGACTCGAGTCCTTTCATATGCGAAATCAGCGGCGTATTAAGGACACCTCAAGACTCAAGTCCTTTCATATGGGCAATCAGCGGCATATTAAGGACATCTCAAGACTCGAGTCCTTTCATTTGGGCAATCAGCGGCGTATTAAGGACATCTCAAGACTCGAGTCCTTTCATATGCGAAATCAGCGGCGTATTAAGGACATCTCAAGACTTGAGTCCTTTCATATGCGAAATCAGCGGCGTATTAAGGACATCTCAAGACTCTTTGTCCCTTCATATGGGCAATCAGCGGCGTATTAAGGACATCTCAAGACTCGAGTCCTTTCATATGGGCAATCAGCGGCGTATTAAGGACATCTCAAGACTCGAGTCCTTTCATATGCGAAATCAGCGGCGTATTAAGGACATCTCAAGACTCGAGTCCTTTCATATGGGCAATCAGCGGCGTATTAAGGACATCTCAAGACTCGAGTCCTTTCATATGGGCAATCAGCGGCGTATTAAGGACATCTCAAGACTCGAGTCCTTTCATATGCGAAATCAGCGACGTATTAAGGACATCTCAAGACTCGAGTCCTTTCATATGCGAAATCAGCGACGTATTAAGGACATCTCAAGACTCGAGTCCTTTCATATGGGCAATCAGCGGCGTATTAAAGACATCTCAAGACTCGAGTCCTTTCATATGGGCAATCAGCGGCGTATTAAGGACATCTCAAGACTCGAGTCCTGTCATATGCGAAATCAGCGGCGTATTAAGGACATCTCAAGACTCGAGTCCTTTCATATGGGCAATCAGCGGCGTATTAAGGACATCTCAAGACTCGAGTCCTTTCATATGCGAAATCAGCGGCGTATTAAGGACATCTCAAGACTCGAGTCCTTTCATATGCGAAATCAGCGGCGTATTAAGGACATCTCAAGACTCGAGTCCTTTCATATGCGAAATCAGCGGCGTATTCTTGGAATTTGTTGGTACGATCTCGTACGAAATGTGACTAATCTTCCAACTGTATCAGAAGTCCTGGAACCCCCCGCCCCCCCCCCCCCCCTTACCTCGCTATAGTCGAGGCCTGTCAGAGCGTCGTTTCGGCTGGTCATGGTGGCGTTCGGCCGATGGAAGGGGCCTCAGATGCCTAGGCGAACATTATATTATTATTATATTGTTATAGGAATGATGAATGTAATTTGCCAATTGTTCTTTGTTATGGTGTGCACATACTTTGTGAAATCTTTGAACAACTGTTGTGTGATTATGTTATATATTGCCATCAATATTGAAAATATAGTACACGACCAACAACAGAACTTGTTGAAATTGTTTGGAAAATTACAATGTATTTGTCTGTTAGTTGATTGTTCTCTCTCTCTCTCTCTCTCTCTCTCTCTCTCTCTCTCTTTCTCTTTTGTCTTTCTCTCTTTCTCTCTACCTCCCTCTTTTTAAAACGTTGGATTCCATTCAAACAAAGATCAGAGCATACGTTACAGATGTGCTCAATATGTGGTCTGCCTAGGTCTTTGTGTATGACAAGGACAAGAATAGCACTACCGCCCCACAGAGAGCATGTCATAAGAGGCGACTAACTGTGTGACATGGCATAACATCGGCCATGGTTAGGTGCTTTGTTAAGACCAGTATAGATGGTGCCTAACAGGCTACGGGTCTACTTTGCTCTAGGGTTTGAATCTATTTTGATGGACTTGCACATGAGATAACCACCCTTTATGAAACTGGTTGTATACAGACTCTGCAGAGTGTTCTAAACCAGTATAAAGACGTTAAGTTAAGTCAAGTAATCATCTGCCTCTAATTTTCTTTGATTTTAAAAAAATCACCAACACAGTTAAAGTCCTTCTTGCCTTTTGTTTGCTGAAGCAAAACTACGGATTGGAAAACGTGGAAGTGTATGGCCATATGTGCGGTTTAATTAATAAGCAATGATGATTTCCAATAAAGATCAAAATAATATATTGCTATTCCATTTCCTTCGTTAAAAAAGGGTTCTGCTGTTTCACGATGTAACTAAATACACGTCTTCTCCATCGATTATGCTTTGTTGCCGTTTACACATTTTAAAATTTGATAAAAAGTCAGTTGTATGTCCATTGCAGAACGTCTCTTCTTACAACGCCATTTATATTTGGCAAGTTTCTTGGCAAGTGTGCAGTACGTAGGTTGCCATTACTTTCTACTTTCCGTACGTGGAGGAGCGAAAATAAACCCATGTCTGATGGTTGGTTGGTTGGTTGGTTGATAATGCCCACAATGGGTTGGTAACCCTTTTGTGCAAAATCAAAAGGACGGAACTTGTGGCAGAATGTAGTAGCTTTCCTGACACCCCGAGCGTGCTGATGAAGTGGACCGGGGTCCTCGAGGCGGTTGTGTAATGCTTGGCTTCATCTGCGTGTCGCTCACTACTACGGAGATCACGTCGAACCTCACCTTGTTAACCAGACTGTTGTGTCCTCGACAACAGCCCGTTTCCAGGGCGAACAACGTGGAAGTCAGATGAGGGTCTTAATCAGTATATTTCTCCTGACCCTGGCTAACATTCTCTGATCAGTGTATTTTGCCTGACCAGATGTTAGCCTTATTGTTTCCCCGATGTCTGATAAACTGGACATGAGCGTTATTCGAACCGGGTGCTTTGGAATTGTGAAACGGACGCTTACCTCCTAGACCACGCAGTATCCTGATAATGTGATAAGCTTTAAAAAAAGTAATTACTAAATTCCCCAGATGCCTTTGTCTCATATTTCGCATGACATAATTAGGTGTACCAGCAAACATTGATATAGAGTAAAGGACACAATAACAGGAAATACACTTGGACATTATTATCGTTTTGCCGTAGTACCTTGTCGTTGCTAATCAGTTTAAAATGTGTATAAGCCAGTTTGTAAATATTAGAGCAATAGGATTTAACCTTCGAGTTAGTAATCCCCGATTAGTCTTCCGGGGTCTTTGTGTATGACACAGCCAAGAATGGCACCGCTACCGCACATATAGTATGTCATAAGAGGCGCTTATCTGTGTGACGACATGGTATATGGTCCAGATTAGATATTAGGAAATATTTTTGTAGTCGGAGAGTAATGAATGCTTGGAATGCATTACCACAGGAGGTAGTGAAGCTAGGGACGATTAATGCATTAAAGAATAAATTCGATGCACATAGTTTGTAGAGCAATGTAATGTAAATGCAACTGGTTGTGTACAGGCTCTGTAGAGTCTTCTAAACCAGTATAAAGACGTTAAGTTTTCAGTTTAAGTTTATAACACCGGATATGGTTAGGTGGTCTGTTAAGAGCAACATAGATAACGCCTAACGGGCTGCGGGTCTACTTTGCTCTAGTGCTTGAGTCTATATGGTCTTGCACATCGGCTAACCATCATATACGGCACTTGTCCCAACACAGCGGAGTAATCAGCTGCTCGAGCCTAGCCAACTAAGCAGGAAATCCTCATCCCAGCTACATCCAGCTCACGCCAGAGCTTGGACCTGCACAGTAGCATCTACCCCTGTAGAAGTACAGGTCGACTAAGACGTCCAGTTTACTGTATAGCCATTTACATGATTTACATCTACTTTATGGGGTGATCAGTGTTGGCTTTACATGTAAATATATATTCATGTCTCAATCCATAGGGACGTAAAGGGAAAACGCTGGCGCTGGGTATTATATTCTTTGCATAAAGAGCAACTCGACATTGCAAGACAGACACTGTTCTTACCAAGGGGTAAGAAGAGCAGAAGTAAACAAAACTCACTTGCAGAAAAGTTGGTAGGAAATTATACACTACGAAATGCACGATCAAAAGTTTCCAGACAGGTTATGACGCGGAATCCACAGGAGAATAGGAAGAGAGGTAGACGACGAAATATCTGGAGATGAGAGTAAAAATAAGCTTCTGTTGTCCCTGATCCTTGACTGGAGCGAGGCAGAAAGGGCAAGTAAGATCGAATTTGCTGGAGGAGGATTGTCAATGTGATCTACCCCGAAGGGAACGATCTATTGAAAACACAATTGGAGATGAGAAATGTAGTCTAACATCAGGAAAGCAGTCTTAATTTGATGCAGAAGGCAGATAGACTTTATTGTTGGTTGAAGATATTTTTTCCGCAGGAAACTGAAGGGTTTTCATTTTCCTCTTCTATGTACTTTCCAGCATGTTTATTTCCACTCTATGATAGGGACTCCGCACCTGAACACAGTACTCTAATTTAGGTCTCACCAATGATTGATATAGTTTGACTATTACTTCCTTGCTCTTATGTGAAATGTCTCTTTGTATCATGCTCAACATGGCATTAGCCTTTTTCACTGCCACCAGGACTTGCTCCCGCACCTTTCCTGTATGATCTAGTATGACTCCTAGGTCTCTTTCCTTCTTTATTTTCCTAATATTGTTTTCTCCCATCATGTAATTATATTCATTATTGGATTATCCCATGTGAATTACTGTACATTTTTCTACATTAAACTCAATCTGCCATACTATAATATGTGCCAGAGTCATTTCCAGCGTAAGGGAACTGGCTTCGCATCTGAGTGGTCCTGGGTTCATTCCCCAGTTGAGGCGGAAATGGTTTTTCAGACCACAACGGGTCCCGGGTCGACCCAGCCTTAAATGAGTACCGGTTCAGTCCGGAAGTAAAAGCGGCGAGGGAGAGATGATGGCTACCGCCCTTAAATAGCCGAGCCTTTGAAATGTGAGATAGCTAACACTTCACATCCCTACGGTAGTAATGCTATAGGTTACTTTAATTGCACTTTCCTCTCCTTCCGCCGACTTTCAAGGTTTGACTCCTGGCATCATGTTACGCAGCACCTTTTCACGTTACTCAACGAATCGAATTTATCAGGTTTAATGGTCAGGCAAAATATACTGATCAAACATGTTAGTCAGGTTCAGGTAAAAAAAAACTTCGTCTTCCTAGTAGTCATCCCTGGAAACGGGATGTTTTTATGGCAGCCTGGCTAACGAAGTGAGGGATCAACGTGATCCCCATAGTAGTAAGTGACACGCATATGAAGCCAAGCATAGCACAACCGACTGGAAGACCCCGGTCCACCTTCATCAGCACGCTCGGGATGTAAGGAAAGCTACTGCAACCCGCCACTTAACGTCCTTTTTCAAGGCACACAGAAGAGTGACCTACTGATTGTGGCCATTTGCAAACAACAGTTTCAATCTATATTTAGAATATCACCACGTATCTGCGGTTGTTTTTTTGTTTTTTTTACAAAAACTAAATATTGATGCCCTCAGATAGAAATTATAGCATCCTTGTCCGAGTAAGATTGATCGATTAAGAACGAGCTTAAAAATAATATCTGTATAATAAGATAATGTTATGATGAATACGATATCCTAGTTTTCTCATTCATAAATACAACTTAACCCATACATGCCGTGTCCACGTGCCAACTGTGGGTGAAAACAAGCTCTCTGTTGGGTTATCAGCCAGTCGGGCTGTACCTTGTGACGGTTCATAATTTACAAGCAAGATGATAACGATATCACAAACCATTAGAATAGTTAACTGCACTTTAATAACTTCTTTTTTATCACAGGAGCTACCTACTAGAAAATAATATCTATATCTCAAAAATTGTTACAGACAATTAAATGGTTCTCATTTCTTTATATGGACTGCGCAAATGAATACAGCCAATTACGGTAAAAGAATATATCTATTATATATTTTAAAAATATGGTGAGGTGTGTTCAAGAAGTATCCGACCGTTTTTTTTTACCGCGGAAACAAATGTGAGGTATGGGTGTTGTCCTTCTTTGGGGAGGTGTAAGGGACTGTCATGCGCATGCATGAACTTCTTTCTGCTCGCAGATTGTGTCGTCACTGGCAGTCAGCCTTTCAGTCTTTGAGTGTAGTGAGCACCCGTCTAGTTTTAATTTACCACGAAATGACGGAAAGAATTAAGCAGCGGTGTTGCATCCAATTTTGCCAAAAGCTAGGCGATACGCTAGTATATACCATTCAGAAGATTCAACAGGCTTTCGGTGACGGGGCCATGAACATACACATTATGGAATGGTACAATCGCTTCAAAGATGGCCGCACATTCACGTTCCTCTTACGACTCACCGCACTGTGTGCCATCTGCAGCAACTCGGCTGGGAGGTTTTGGAACATCCACGTTACAGCCCGGGCCTCAGTTCACCTGTTTGAACCCCTAAAATAATTTGCCAGGAAGGTCAGCATTTCAGCACTGATGACAAAGGGAAACAGGCTGTCCTAGATTGGTTCATACACACTGACACACCTTTCTACGCTAAAGCTTTTCAAACATTACTTAAACGCTGTGATAAGTGCATAAACGTTGCAGGAGATTATATCGAAAAATAAATTATATTTTGACGATTTGAATAATTTTTATTTTCCTTACGAAGGAAAGTCACAGTTTGACTTGAACGCCCTTTGTACACACACGACAGACTCTTTCTAGATTCATAAAAAGACAATCGCATTGATAAAACTGCTAATACATTGTCTAGCCTCACAATGCGTGTTTCGAAAAACCATAAACTTAAAATTAAAACCAAGGCCATAGTGTACAATGCATGTCTTGTCAGCACACTTCACTTCTATATGGCAGCGCGACTCGGAAAATGTATGCGAAACAAGAGCACAGCCTTAACACCTCTCATCTACTGCCCCTACCGTCCATCCTTGGGATTACGTAGAGAGACAAAGTGACAAATCAGAGGTGCACTCTCGCATAGGTCTCTGAAGAATGTACTCTCCTTAGGCAGCGAAGACTACGATGGCTTCGTAATGTTAGTTGCAGGGAAGATGGTCGCATTCTCAAAGATATTTTATATGGACAGTTGGCGGATGGCAAAAGAACAGTTTGCCGACCACAGTTAAGGTTTTCAAAGATGTGTTAAAATATGATATGAAGGCCTTGGATATGAATCTGACATATTGGGAAGACGAAGCTGCAGACCGATCCAAGTGGATATGTACCCTGGACGGCCACCTAACGTTTAGTGAAGTAAAATTCTTGCAACACAGAGAAGTGAAAAGACAACCCAGCAAGGAGAAAGACAACAGAAGATAAATAATTTTGTTTCTGTTTAACAAAGAACAAAGTCATATCTTCCTATAGTCAGTCAACACTAAAAGGGGCTACTAACCAACATACATACATACTCTCACACACATACATGCATGCATACATACCCACACACATACACACATACACACACATACATACATACATACATACATACATTCATACATACATACATACATACATACATACACACACATACATACATACATACATACACATATACATACATACATATATACATACATATCTACGTACGTACATACATAGGTACGTGGGTGCGTGCGTACCGGCGTATATACGTTATATACGAGTGCATATGTATATATACAAGAATATATACAAGCGAGGCCTAGTTTTGTAGTATCTTTTTTGTACGTGTCTGATAACAGTATCGATAACATGTTAGCCCAAATTGTTCAACGAAAGCAGGGGTACAGCCATCTCGACCGTCCATCTCGCTCTAGATGGGGTTGTATCTTGACGGATATGGTATGACGTCAACGCTTTTGTACCAGCACCATAATGCACTATACTGAGTGTATTCAACTTACCATCGCTCTGCGCTGAGGCTGGCCAACTCGGCAGGGCACTGCTCTGAGGCTGGCCAACTCGGTAGGGCACTGCGCTGAGGCTGACCAACTCGGTAGGGCACTGCGCTGAGGATGACCAACTTGGCAGGGCACTGCGATGAGGCTGATCAACTCGGCAGGGCACTACGAGAAACTAGCCCCCTGGCCATTGCAAAACTACAACATGGTAACGCTAATGAATCATCATCTTCACCACCATCATCATCATCTTCTATCCACTTATGTCGTTAGACGCCACGGAGAAGTGCAGTATTCTGTAGTGTGCCATCTTTGTCGCCGATGTTGTCATTCCGTGTTTTTTTCAGTGTCTCACTGGTACCATGTATCCATCTTTTACATGGTCTTCCTCTTGCTATGCAACCCTGATATCTGGAATTGTAGATACGAGCAGCTGGTAGCTTTGGTTGCATTCTTGTCAGTTGTTCGAACCATTTTATTCTCTGTATTTTAATGTGTTCAATGCACGGTGTTGCACCCACCGTCTTAATCTGCCCAGCCTTGTGACCCCGACAGCCTTGTGACCCCGACAGCCTTGAGACCCCGACAGCCTTGTGACCCCGACAGCCTTGTGACCCCAACAGCCTTGTGACCCCGACAGCCTTGTGACCCCGACAACCTTTCCTTAACACCTCATTTCGCATACCATAATTTTTCTTTCTTGTGTCTTAGTAAGAGTTCATGTCTGACACTAGTTGCAGAGAGTTGGTATAAAAATATTATTTATCAACTGTCTCTTTGTCTTCATTGGAATGTGTTTGTGTCTTAGTAATGGTGAGAGCTGATAGGAAACCGCATTAGCTTTCTGTGTTCTTGAAGATAACGCTCGACCTCAAACGGTTCATAGCCCTTTGTGCCATATGCAGAAACTCTGCTGTGAGGTACTGCAGATCCACCTTACAGTACAGACCTCGCTGCAAGCGTTTCCATCAGTTTGGACCCAGAAAAAACATTTCTTGGAGGTCAGCATTTTAGCACTGATGACGAAGTTAAACAGGCTGTCCTGGATTGGTTCAGACATACTACAAAATCTTCCTACGCTAAAACTTTTCAAACATTACTTAAAGGCTGGGATAGGTGCACAAGCGTTGCAAGAGATTTTATCGAAAAATAAATGGCATTTGGACTACTTTGACATTTTTTTCCTCATAAAAAACCCCTGTTTTGACTTCAACGCCCCTCGTACATCAACGACAGGCTCTCTCTAGATTCAGAAATAGACAATCGCTTTGGCAAAGTTGCTGCTACATTTGCTAGCCTTACAACGCGTGTTTTGAAAAACCTGAAACTGACAATTAAAACCAAGGCATGATGTCCAATGCGTGTGTTGTCAGTACTCTTCTATATGGCAGCGAGACTTGGACAACTTATGGGTTGCCAGCACACTTCTATATGGCAGCGAGACTTGGACAACTTATGTGTTGTCAGCACACTTCTATATGGCAGCGAGACTTGGACAACTTATGTGTTGTCAGCACTCTTCTATATGGCAGCGAGACTTGGACAACTTATGTGTTGTCAGCACTCTTCTATATGGCAGCGAGACTTGGACAACTTATGTGTTGTCAGCACTCTTCTATTTGGCATCGAGACTTGGACAACTTATGTGTTGTCAGCACACTTCTATATGGCATCGAGACTTGGACAACTTATGTGTTGTCAGCACTCTTCTATTTGGCAGCGAGACTTGGACAACTTATGTGTTGTCAGCACACTTCTATATGGCATCGAGACTTGGACAACTTCTGTGTTGTCAGCACACTTCTATATGGCATCGAGACTTGGACAATTTATGTGTTGTCAGCACACTTCTATATGGCATCGAGACTTGGACAACTTATGTGTTGTCAGCACACTTCTATATGGCATCGAGACTTGGACAACTTATGCTGTAAAAGAGCACATTTTTAACACCTACCATCTACTGCCTCTGCGATCGATTCTTGGGATTACGTGGAGAGACAGAGTGACAATTGCTGAGGTGCACTTTCGCACCGATCTCCCAGGAATGTGCACTCTCCTTAGGCAGAGAAAACTACGATGGTTTGGTCATGTTTGTCGCATGGAAGATGGTCGCATTCCCAAAGAAATCTTCTAAGAACAGTTGGCGGATGGCAAAAGAACAGTTAAGGTTCAAAAATGAGTGAAAGTGTGATATGAAAGCCCTGGACATAATCTGACATCATGGGAAGACAAAGCTACAGACCGATCTAAGGGAAGATGTTCCTTGAACAGCCACCTCACGCTTGGTGAAGAGAAGTTTTTGCAGCACAGAGAAGTGAAAAGACAACGCCGCAAGAAGAAAGACAACAAAAGATAAGTGTATGTATATTTCGTTTTATAAAGCACCAAGTCCTATCATCCTATAGTCAGTCATGACAAAGACGGGCTACTAACTCACTAACATACATACATACATACATATGTATATATACATACGTACGTGGGTGTGTGCGTGCGTTCGTATGTACGTTATATACGAGTGTGTGTGTGTGTGTGTATATATGCACACACACACACACACACACACATATATATATATATATATATATATATATATATATGTAAGCGATGCCTGATTTTGTTCTATCTTTCCTGTACGTGTCAGATAACAGTCTAGATAACCTTTTAGCCCACATTGTTCAACGAATGCACGGGTATAGCCATCTTGACCGTCCGTCTCGCTCTAGATCGGGGACTACCTGGTGGATATGGTAGGCCGCCAACGCTTTTGTACCAGCTGTCCAATGCTCTATACCGAGTGTATTCAACTCACCATCGCACTGCGCTGAGACTTACCAACTTGACAGGGCACTGCGAGAAACAAGTCCAATGGCCAAAGCAAAGAGATAATTACTTAGAGAAGCTGATTAATAACTCATTTCAGGATTGCATGGCATTTGTCAAATCTTGTTTTCTTTGTTTCAAACTCCATTTGGCATGACGATGACATGCCCCACAGAGCTGTATTTAGTGATCTTGTCAAACCATATAATGCTTAAGATTTCTTGAAACGTCACCTCTATATAAACGGTTAAACATGAGGTGTAAGTTTGCATGTACTGTATCGTATAGCCTAAACCTGTAGTTCAAGTTCTGGAAGTTGGTGACAATTGTTAACCTGAACTAGAGTACCAGATGATGCATCTGAAGACAGAAAGTACAAAATAACACCTGTTAAGTTATTATTGCCCAAATGATAGTTCACTTGGTACTGGATACGATCCCAACAAAGGAAAGATTGAGTGTGGAGATTTCAACAGCCACTCACAGAGCTGGGGCTACGAACAAATGGATAGGAGGGGTGAAAAAGTAGAAAACTGGCAGGATGACAACGGGCTAATCTTGATTAACCAGCCAACTGACCAACCGACCTTCTACTAGAGATCATAGCACACTGACCTTCTACACGAGATCATGACACACCGACCTCCTACTAGAGATCATAGCACACTGACTTTCTACACGAGATCATGACACACCGACCTCCTACTCGAGATCATGACACACCGACCTCCTACTCGGGATCATAGCACATCGACCTTCTACTAGAGATCATAGCAGACTGACTTTCTACTCGAGATCATAACACACCGACCTTCTACTCGAGATCATGACACACCGACCTTCTACACGAGATCATGACACACCGACCTTCTACTCGAGATCATGACACACCGACCTTCTACACGAGATCATGACACACCGACCTTCTACTAGAGATCATGGCACACCGACCTCCTACTCGAGATCATGACACACCGACCTCCTACTCGGGATCATAGCACATCGACCTTCTACTAGAGATCATAGCACACTGACTTTCTACTCGAGATCATGACACACCGACCTTCTACACGAGATCATGACACACCGACCTTCTACTCGAGATCATGACACACCGACCTTCTACACGAGATCATGACACACCGACCTTCTACACGAGATCATGACACACCGACCTTCTACTAGAGATCATGGCACACCGACCTCCTACTCGAGATCATGACACACCGACCTCCTGCTCGGGATCATAGCACATCGACCTTCTACTAGAGATCATAGCACACTCACTTTCTACTCGAGATCATGACACATCGACCTTCTACTAGAGGTCATGACACACCGATCTTCTACACGAGATCATGACACACCGACCTTCTACACGAGATCATGACACACCGACCTTCTACACGAGATCATGACACACCGACCTTCTACTAGAGATCATGGCACACCGACCTTCTTCTAGAGATCGTGGCACATCGACCTTCTACTAGAGATCATGGCACATCGACCTTTTACTAGAGATCATGACAAACCGACCTTCTTCTAGAGATCATGGCACACCGACCTTCTACTAGAGATCATGGCACATCGACCTTCTACTAGAAATCATGGCATACCACTTCTACACCAGATTTGGCATTCCACTCACCATGCATGGAATGGAACACTTACACGAATTGTTGGGAAACAATTTGGAGGTAGTGACAACAGACCAGTATTTCTAACTGTTAAAAATGAATATTTCAAGGAGAGTAGGGCCCTGCCTCGGTGGAATTACAAGAAGATAGACTGGTCAATTTACCAGCATCAGACTAGTGAGCTGACTAGAGATCTAACAACAGATAGAGACATATATAAATTTGTCGATACGTTCAGCAGATGCATGCTATAAGCTGCTCATGAAACAATACCTAGAGGTGCTTGCAAACAATATAGGTCATATTGACATAGTGAATTAGAGCAGCTGCAGAACGAGGTAGAAACAACTAGAAAGCAAGCAGAGATTAGTCCATTCCACGAACACCACCAAAAATATCACAAATGCTCATGCCAAATTTCAAAGGGAAAAGTTGCAGGCTAGAGGGAGAAGTTGGAGAAGGGATAACGGAGTCTCTGAACTTTGAAAAAATATACAATGAAACTGTGGAAGTTGGTAAAACCACTTAATGATGAGGGAACAGAAAGTGAGAGAGAGAGAGACAAAGATTGCATTAAATAAAGATGGAAACATCCCCACAAGCAAACAAGCCTATGATCACTTTGCTAACACTTTTGCAAAAGATAGCAACATTGAAGTTGACAAAAAGAAACAACGAAGTGTTCGTGAGGAACGACAAAATACAGGACGAGTTGGTGCCATATCCGAAGTTATGCAGACACCAATCACATACAAAGAACTGAAGTTTGCAATATCCAAACTGAAAATGAGAAAGTCGTCAGGAACAGACGGACTGACCAATGAAATGATCAAGAACTTAGGAAAAGCAGCAACAATAAAGTTGCTGCAGATCTTGAATATTTGCTGGACAACAATCCAAGTCCCACAGACCTGGAGAGAAGCTGTCATGATACCACTCCCAAAACCAGGAAAAGACAGTTCCATGTCATCTAGCTATAGACCAATCAGCCTCGCAAGCTGCATCTATAAAACAATCGAACATATCATCAACCTAAAGCTGCAGTGGTATCTTGAGAGTCAAAACGCTCTTGGGTCACAGCAGGCAGGATTTAGAAAAGCTACACCACTGAAGAACAGGCAACATACTTCTCCCAAAAGATCGAGAACGCGTTCCAAGACAAGAAATTGGTATTAGCAGCATGAGTAGACTTAAGGAAAGCTTTTGATAAAGTTTGGAAAGAAGGACTTTTAAAGATAATGGAGTGGTGGGAAGGACGTAGAAATTGATAAAAGCATACTTACATTACAGAAGAGCCAGAGTCCAACTAGATGACATCAAGAGTAAGAAAATTCTACTAGGTCATGGTGTGTCTCAGTGAGGGGTTCTTTCTTCTACCCTTTTCAGTCTTTATCAATGACTTGATTGCTGAACTACCCAATGGAACAAAAGTTTCAATATACGCAGATGACTTGGTAATATGTTGCACAAATGAGCATGAACACAGTGGCCATCAAAATGCTGCAAAGAGCTATTGATGTCTTGACCTCATGGACAAATAGATGGTGTATTAACATAAACACAGAAAAATGTAGCACCACCCTTTTCACTCTCTTCCAAAAACAAAAAGCTGAAGTTATAAAGATAAATGGAGAACACCTGAGAGACGATAAACAACCTATCTTGGAGTTACATTCCATGATAGGTTGACATGGAGGGAACAATACAACAAGGCAGCCAAAAAAGGCAGGAGTAAGTTAGCCATTCTGAGAAAATTAAGTGGAATTACATGGGGAGCTAGCGGAAACAATACTTAACAAAGTTTACCAACAAGGTATACGGCCACATCTGGAATATGGGTCAGCAGAGTGGTGCCCTGCAGCAAACACTACGCTAAAAGAAATAGATAAGGTGCACAATCAGGCACTTAGGGTCATTACAGGAACAATGAAATCAACACCTATAGTGGAGATAGAGAAAATGGGAAGAATACGAGCACTAAGAGAACGCAGAAACACAAAGTTATTTACACAGGAAGAAAAGTTCCTCTCTATGCCGAGCCATCCAATGAAAGACAAATTGCAAAATTTAGCAATGGGAAGACTGAAAAAAAGTAGTTTTATGCATCATGCCAAACGACTTCGCAGGTAAATTATACATCTACCTGAAGTTGACATCCCCCTAGACTCTGTGCCAGAACAAACCCCTTGGAGAGAGGAGCATGGACTATCAGTATGCATTCAAACAAAAGTGAAAGGAATACTAGACAAGGATGAACAGAACAGTGTACAACGTAGGATAGTAACCCTCAGTTTCCTGGATGAAGAGTACCCACACGATCTGGAATCAGGGTATACACAGATGGGTCAGCACAGAATGCAGTAAAGAATGGCGGAGCTGGAGTGTACATAGAATACCTAAACAAGATTAGTGATGCAGTCAGAGTAACAACTGGAAAAATGTGTCATACATATGATGCAGAAATTCAGGCAATCAAGGTGGCAACTGAGAAACTGTTAAACACCAATGTCGATTCACAACCTGTAGTATTTCTGAGAGATGCACAATCAGTACTCCCTGAAAAGGAACTCAGGGAAACTGCCAGATCTACAGGCTCTACTGTGTGAACTGAGCAACCAGCATAAGATTGTCATGCAGTGGATACCTTCTCATTGTGGAGTATCAGGAAACGAGAGAGCAGACTGACTAGCAAAGGAGGGTACCGCAAACGAGCAACGAGATATTCCAGTTACATACCAACAGAAGATAAGGATGATCAATCAGAAAGCCATCAACAGTAACACAAGATGATTAACATAAGATGAACAGACAAGAACAAATTGTTGTGTTGCACCTTAGAACAGGACACAACCGACCCCGCAGCCACATGCACACAAAAATGAAGATTAGCAACTCAGCTGCGTGTACATGCGGACAGGCACCTCAGACTGCAGAGCACTTACCACATAACTGATATGCAGATAAAGTCTCACTGCACATAGAAACAACACCGGAAGAGAAACTTGATGGACCTGTATTGGAACTACATAAGACAGTGACGTTTATACAAGAGACAACATTGCAGATAAAGACAATAGTTTCAAGAAGAAGGAGAAAGCCTGAACTGACCCAAATATCCCCAGATGCCAACCAACTTATCACATCCCATGAAATCAGAATAGTTATGCAATGGCCACTCAAATACACCCTGCAGACAGACTTGCTAAGACGGGGTCAAGTCAAGAACACCTTTACACACTAACAACCCTAAAGACAGTCAAACAACTACTACAGACTGCAAACAAAGAGCCTTGGCTCAATAGCTTCAGGCAGAGAAATTTACAAATAAATGGCCAATCAAAATCCCAAAGTCAACATCAACCTTCAGAAAATCAGAGATCAAAGCATAATTGTCCGACTCCGCACTTAATACATACAACTTAACAGTGACTTGAACATAATCCAACCACAACATACTTGAGAGTGCCAGCTGTGCATACATTCCTTTTGAAACTGTTTAGTACCATCTTTTTTAATGTCCGGCGCTTGCCAGTGTTAGGAAAGAGCTTCTTTCTCCGAGATCAGACGAATGGAAAACTTTGTACGGAACTAAACTACAGCTCACAAGCACTTGCAGATACCATTATATGCCATTGGGCTAAAGGGCAGGAGCCCACAACATGCTGGATCAATTTTATTTTAAAACAACCAACCAACCATCAGCCTGCTGAATTTCTCACCTTGCTGTTGGGTCATGCTAACTCTTCTGTCCTCTATTGGTTGCAGGTTCGCAATTATTTCATGCCCCATGTTATGATTCACATTCGCTGGTTTTGAACTCAATTTGGTCCAAATTTGATTTGGTCGCAGTTGGCCATGTTGTTATGTCATATACTAGTACTGGTCTCACACATTCAATGTACAGGTTCTTGAATAGACTGACGTTTGCCTCTCAAGATGTATCAGTAATTTTTTTTCATGGTTCCCATTCTCTGCATTGAACGCATCCGGATATTTGTATCTGTGTTTTCTGCGACTGCTATTATTCTCTGGTACGATTACTATTCAGTGCGAATGACCACAGGAGTAAATGGAACTCAAAAGCCGCAAACGCCTTTGTTGAACACTATGCCAAAGCGAACCACATAGATGTCCCTACAGATAGGCATACGGACATTAATGAAGAACAAAAGAGGCACGATAACATCCACCAGAAGAGACTATGATGGCAAAACTAACAATGAGCGAAATGGAAGAGGCCATGAGAACACTAAAGAACAGGAAATCTCCCGGAAAAGACGGGATAACAAACGAAATGCTGATGGGGTTGGGCCAAACAGCAAAAAGGAAACTGCTATCAGTCCTGAACCAAAGCTGGAAAAGGGGTATTGTACCCCAGGCATGGAAAGATGCAGTACTTGTATCAGTACCAAAGAAAGGAAAAGACAAAACAGATCCAAATGGATACAGGCCTATCAGCCTACTGAGCTGTGTCGGCAAACTGATGGAACGTATGATAAACACCAGACTGAAGTGGCATCTGGAAGAAAAACGGATACTAATTCCACAGCAAGCAGGCTTTAGACAGCACAGATCCACTGAGGATCAGGTCATCCTCATAGCCCAGGAAATGGAAGATGCCTACCAGGAACAGAAACACACAGTAGCGGTCTGGGTGGACCTGGAAAAGGCATTTGACAAAGTCTGGAAAGATGGACTTAGAGTCAAGCTAAGAAGAAGTGATGTCTGTGGGAAAATGTACAATTGGATCAACCACTACCTCAAAAACAGAGCAGCCAGAGTCCAAGTACAAGGGCAGATGAGCAAAAAAGGTTGACACTTGAGCAGGGAGTACCCCAAGGGGGAATACTGTCACCCACACTCTTCCTGGTGTATATAAATGACATTATAGAGAATATACCAAGAAGAGTTTATAGCTCAATGTTTGCAGACGATCTGGCAATGTGGACCTCTGAAAAGAATCTCACCATAGCAAGAAATCGGATGCAGCAGGCCCTAACATCGCTGGAAGAGTGGGCGAACTCATGGTTTGTCAAAATAAACGAGGACAAAACCACATGTACAATATTCTCGCTATCAATCAAACCCCAAAACACCAAATTAAGTCTAAACGGCAAATACCTTCAGCCAAACGACAGCCCAAACTATATGGGAGTCACATTTGATCGGCGCGTGACATGGAAAAGTCAGATCGAGATAAACCGAATGAGAGCCAGAGAAAGAATGGCAATCATGAGGAAACTTGCTGGCACAAGCTGGGGAGCAGACGAAAGAATACTAAAGAAACTATACACTGGAAGAGTGAGACCAGTTCTCGAGTATGGCATTGCGGCATGGACAAGAACAGCAAAGGCGAACTTCGATAAAGTTAGCAAACTCCAAAACCAAGCCATGAGAGTTATAACAGGAGGCATGAAGTCAACGCCAATTGTAGACCTTGACAAAATTACAAAACTGCAATCCATGGCCAACAGAAGAGACTGCAGAGCCCAGCTGCAATCAGAAAAACTCAGAAGACTGACTGACCACCCAATGCACCAGAGACTAAACAATTTCGGAAATAGGAAGCTAAAGCGAAGAAACTTTGCAGAAATAGCCAAAGCAAAGATGCACGAAGACCCTATGAATGCACTAACCACACCAAAGCACATTACTACTGTACGAAAACCTACCTGGAGGCAGCATATATTTCCAGAGGTGGTAGAAAATGTACCAGGTATCAGAAACAAAAACTGCCAGTCTGAAAAAGAAAGAAGAGATACTACCCTGAGTTTCATTACGGAAAACTACCCAAGCATGGACTGGACCCATGCATACACCGACGGTTCCGTAACAAATACAACACAGAACGGAGGGGCAGGAACATTCCTGAGCCTAACAAATGGCAGAAAAATAACACTGTCATTCGCTACTGGAAAATACAAAAGCAATTTCAGAGCGGAGGCAGAGGCACTGAGGGTGGCAGTGGAAGAAAAGGTGACAGGTAAAAGGAATGAAAGCCACATAGTCCTGCTTACAGATGCACTGGCCGTAGTCACAGCACTGAAAAGCCAGAAAAATACTGAACTTAATGAATTAAGAGCAGTACTCTGTCAACTATGCCAGCAGGCCGCACCAAAAAGAGTAGTGGTGCAGTGGGTTCCATCTCACTGCAACATCGAAGGCAACGAGGAGGCAGACAGACTGGCAAAAGAAGGTGCAAAACTACCACAACCTGATACCAGTATGACATACGACGAATCAAAACGGTCTATTAGAGCTAGATACATGACCAAATGGAAAACCGAACATACTGGTTACACCAAAAACGATGCCTATTACCAGCTGAACAGAAGAGAGCAGGTCGTGGTCTTCAGACTTCGCACTGGCCACAATAGACTCAGGTACCACCTATTCAACAAATTGAAGATAGGTGGCACCGACGAATGCCCGTGTGGTACCGGCAAAATGACCGCTGAGCATTTGCTGCAAAACTGCCCGACATACGAGGATCAGAGAGAGCAGAAGTGGCCATCACCAGTGGCAACACTAGACAAGCTCTATGGCAGTGTCGACAGCCTCAGGATGACGGCTGCTTTTTTCGAAAAAATAATGGTTACTGTCTGACTGCGTACGATGAAGAAGAAGAAGAAGAATGTCCACACAAAGCACGTCACTGCTTTTACAATTGGAACACAAATATAAGAGTTATTTCTTTTACCATGTAATGTCAATTGAAATTTAGAAACACTAAAAAAAAAAAAGTGTTCAATGTGTTGTTAACGAAATGAGTGTTTTTCTAGCAATAAGCGCACGCCAGGAGGAACGCTGACAGCGTTCTCGTGGCCTTAAAGAGTTAACAAGGCTATTAGTTACACATCAAATTCTATTATAGCAGACATGTGAAGAAATTCAACCATTTCCCCATGAACTCTTCTCTGCAGGTTGTTAATGATCAGCTGGTGGGATAAAGTACCCAGCTCTGCAATATTCCGGAGGCCTCGGCTCTTGAGCATCTTTATTCTTCTGCAGAGAGCTCAGATCAGATGGTCTGGGCACGTTGTACTCGTGCCCGATAATAGGATCCTTAAGCAGCTGTTGCAATTTGAGCTTAAGATAGGCAAACGCTCGATGGAGGATGGTGGGGACTGGGGTGGGGAGGAGGGGGTGGGGCAGAAGAAACGATACAAACGCTCTTTAGACCAATCTCTGGACAGTTTTCTCAGTAATACTGGGAGCTGCTTGTGCCGAATCGCTCAGCTTGACACACTGCCATCACATAATGTGCTCACATCGCCAAGAAGCGACTCATTTCTGCAGCGTAGGTAAAGCGTGCTGCAGGAAAGGACATGATGCATGGTGGTTAAAACATAGACCGTGGAAGCACCACATGCGGTTGAGTATTTCAAGTTCGTATCGGACTGTATTGTCACTTCCTGGCACATCCGAATACACATGTCGACATCTTCGCTTGCAATGAGCAATTAATGGTAATAATAATGTTATACTATTCCAACCGGTGAATCAGATATAGCTGTCGAATGGAACAGGTTATCTTACTTTAGGGGGGAAAAGGGGGGGGGGGGGGCGAATGGGAAATTATTACACGTTTTGTGACAGATTTGATTACATAATATATATATATATTATAAGACAGAAAATGTATGTACTTATTTGTCTGTCTTGATAATAAAACTCAGCAATGCGACGCTCTTAAAACGTGAAACTTTCACAGCTCAGTGTATTCGTAGTTACTACGTCAACGCATTTATGTTCAGCTCCCTTTGTTGTATTCTTCCCTAGTTAGTTAACATTTAAACCTTCCAACGGTGAGCGTGAAAATTACAAATCTCATTCTGTGTGGAATATCAATGTGAACGGACTATTGTTTGCCCGATGAGTCAATCTGTCTCCGAGTCTGTGACGTCAGAATAGGCAAGGCCGGACGATAATGATATCTCAAGAATAAACTGGTGTAAAAGTGCTCTAACGTTGTGTTTCTTCGTCATGCATTCTAAGGCTCTCATTGTATTATTGATCACACTGGTGGAGAGCATCCAAATTCAACAAGAAGCCGCAAGCTGGTTAGTAAAGTTCCTTATAGCAGTAGCGAAGCGTGGCGTTAGGGTAAGCCGAGTCATGAACATAAAGGGGTATAATAGCTTACCTTTTCTAAAAATAAAAACCAGTCAGTGAAGACCGTCCAAATTTGTGCTTGTTGTGTTGTAAGCGCCAAAAAAAAAAAGGACGGGGAAGGCGTGGGCTAGTGATTAAGTGACATGGCTTACAACCCGAAGTTCGATCCATCACAGCACCGGCTGTTACCCCGGGGAAGCAAACCCCTATAAAATGAAGGAGGAAGCAGACCCTAACATAAATGCATGCTGAAGTTGGATGAACTGGCCGACAGGCGCAAAATAAAAACCACAGTACAACGCACATCGCCTTAGGGAACAGAGAAATAAGACGAACGCCAAATTTTTTGTTTCCATTAATGGTCATTTCTTAGCAACCAATTGACCTGATTCCTACGCTGTGTTAGGCTGTGCGCAATCAGCTTTGCCGCTTTGTGCGTTTGCTGACATGTCAGCGCTAAGTTTAAACAAAAATGGCCATTACAATTTTAATTTCTATTTTATTTCACATGTTTTATGCAAAGTGAGGTATTCTCTAATTCTTCTCAAAACGCTCAGCATATACTGATATTCTAAAGTTTCGCTACTGGTTAAAACATAAATTACTGCAAAGAACTACCGTATCAATAATATTTCAAGTGCTTTGGCGCAGACATACTACACAGGTGACCAGCTGCAGATGTGATCTCATTATACATGAAGTGTAGGAAATGCTAAAAGGTGAATAATCTTAAAGTGACACACCATGCTAAAAGATCACGTGTCTAGATATTTGTGATTGTAAGAGATAAATCCAAGAGGATGAACTCTCAATTTTACGAGGCGTGTTCAAATAAGACCAGACCTAATTGCACCAAGTTGACATACGTACGATGCGTATAATGACGTCACTTCTGATGTAAACAGCACATACCAACAGTCAAGTTTGCTAAATTTAATTATCCTCCTACTCATAGTTTCCTAAACAGACCGTTGAAAACATGGCGGGTGTGATTCGGAATCTGTCCAGAGTTGATCAGCGAGCGGTGATTCGGTTTCTAACAGCTGAAGGATGTCGACCAGTTGACATTCATTGCAGAATGTAGGCAGTGTATGGGGACACATTTGTGGTGAACGTAAGCTGTGGTGACGGTCCGGCCGAATTCCTGCATACATTTCGGCGATAGTACCTTCTGGCGCAACAATGTGTGCATGACCTGGCCTCGGAAAATCTTCGTTAACTCACGTCTTTCTTTAAACATCGTTGTGCAGTTCTTCACTGTTGTCTTCGCCACACTTTTGTCACCATACACTGCCTCCATTCTGCGATGAACATCAACTGGTCGACATCCTTCAGCTGTTAGAAACTTAATTACCGCTCGCTTGGTCTGGAACGTTAAAGCTTCAAAACGTGGTGAAACGGTGCTGCATGATCGTTTGCGGTCAGACATCGTCCCACAACCACCAGCCCAGACATGTTTCAGTTCGTCGAGGCCATAATTCGTGAGGGTCATCGTGTCAAAAGTCAACAATCGGGTTACAGATTGAAATGCAATTGCATTTGTCTACGATGTCGGATATTCGAAAATATGTGCAAATGGATTTTTCGAAATTCCACAACATACCACACCGTCAAAGGAACATAGGAACGAGAACAAGAAACGATCTGGCACAGGATAGACATGCATGACCTAGTTTCGCGCTGACGTAACACCGCAGACGTGGACGATGATAATGTTGAAAAATAGCATGTGTAAAAGAACCAATCAGTTATACTGTGCGTGAATGTCACACGTGGATAGTTGCAGAATAAAAGATTTGTGTGAGATTACTTTCCGAGTTGCCCTCGTAACCACACAGTAAAGTAAACAAGAAACAAAGGTCACACTATGATATAAGGAAGACGTGCAAAGTTCAATGGACAAATTCATAAACTAGAATCTGCAATATTTTGTGATAACACGAAATATCAAGGTCAACAGATGCCGAGAACGATACCAAATGAAAGAAAAAGAAAGGGGCATACGCATTGTAATAGATCATACAGGTAAAGTGAGTAAACAAGTCCAGGTAGCAGTGAAAAAAGCAAATTCAGTGTTAGGTATCATGAAAAGAAATATTAAACAAAGAAGCAAGGAAGTGATTGTCAGACTATATAAAGGATTAGTTAGACCTAGAATGGAGTACTGTGTACAGGTGTGGAAGTCCTTATCGTATAGGGGACATAAACATGCTGGAAAGAAAACAAAGAAGAGCGACAAAGCTGATAGTGGGATTCCAGAATTACAGTAATGAGGAAAGACAGAAAAACCGGCCTACAGTGTCTAGAAAAGAGGAGAATTCGAGGTGACTCAATACAGGTTTATAAGATAATCAATGGAAATGACAAATTAGACTATAACAAGCTTTTTCAAAATACAACCACCTACAAGAACAAGAGGGCATAGCTACACACTCATTAAAAAACGGTCCAGATTAGATTTTAGGAAATATTTATTTATTTAGTTAGAAAGTAGTGAATGCTTGGAATGTATTGCCACTGCAAGCAGTGGAGGCAAGGACAACTAATGTATTTAAGAATAGATTGGATGCTCATAGCTTTTAGAGCAAGAAAATGTAAATGAAACGTGCTGTATACAGACTCTGCAGAGTCTTCTAAACCAGTATAAAGACGTTGTTGAGTTAAGCTTAGACAGAGAAAGATGATCTGAAACCACGTGACAAACTGGACAGAAAAACATAGCATCTCAAGTGCTGGAGTGCTCAAAAGGAAGACGTTTATGAACGGAGTTAGTAGTTAACGCTATTTGTTCTTTACACAATGATATTACGACAAACCGATGTAATGTAACTTTGATAACAAACAGATTTATCGGCTTCTGCTGTCAAGTTCAAATGATAACAGAGACGGGGAATTGAATGAGTGTCATGGTAACCTATATAGTGTTGGATAAAAAGTTTATTATTCTTTATCTGTTGAAATTCCATACGAAATGCAGGGCAGTAGGTCACTTACGTCGGGCCTGAATTTCTTTTTTAAAAACAACAACAAAACTGTGTGCGTGGTTGCAGCGAAGGCTATGTAGCAATTTGTTTTATGTAATACTGTTTTTTACTTATATACTGATAAATGCCCTATTTACACCCTTTCTTAATCGTAGTTGGCTGTTCAGCCCTCATACTGGTTTTAGAGATTTTGAAGTGTCTCACTTCATTTCCGTCTGTTCTCTAATGTCCTTATGAGTTCAGCATATAATGTTACTGTCACGTATCTGTGAACCTGTGTATTGGAGACCTTCCTTGGCCGTCTTCTGCCCCTCTTATCCTATTTTGATCTTCCAGGACGTCTTGAACCGGTTTTTCAGTCCTAGGACTGGTTGTAAAGCCTCTTAAGTGTCTCAATTCCTTTCCGTCTGCTCTCTAATGTCCTTCTGAGTTTATCAAACAATTGTACTGGCACATATCTGTAAACCTTTTCAATGAAGGTCTCACTTGACCACCCTCTGTTTCTCTTGTCCTATTTTGATCTACAAACACGTCTTGAATTGAACCATATGTCTCATATTTTGACCACATCCACGACAATCGTATCCATATTATTGATATTTTCGTCCTCTGCTTCTAATACCATTTAAGTCGATTTTCTGTCTGCCCAGCGGATCTTCTCAATCCTTTGATAACACCATATCGCGAAAGCCACTAAATACCACTTTTTTCTTCGTTTATAGTCCATGTCTCCGAACCATGCAGTGTCATATACCAAGTATATGCATTGATAAATCTTTTACAAAGAGATATGTATGTCCTTTTAGAAGTAAGTATTCCCTAATTCTCTCTGAACATTGCGTTTGTATTAAAACAATTCAAGCTCTTATATCGGTATAGCTATGTGTGTTCTCTTAGTAGCTATTTATTACATGAGAGGGAGATTGAATCGGGTCAATTCCTTGCTTCTCGGAATCCACATAGAAGACGACGAAAATGTTGATCGCATTTTCAATATTCCACATACGTAAGGAATCATGAAGCTCCATTTAATCATACAATCAATGTCCATAGTCCCTTTCGGTGCATAGGCCATTAACAACTCTCCTCCAGAAAGTTCGATCTTGATCGTTCCTTTCTGGCTCTCTCTTGTGAGATATCCTATCGAAATAATTTTCTTGATTTAGGAATTGGATTGAACATTTCGCATTTTTATCTTGTGTAGCCATTAATGATGTCTATCGTGAAATTTTATGCGTTTATGTTTTTTTCTACTTTTTACACTGCACTGTTGGCCCTCGTGCATAAATGTTTGTATAAATGGTTTGAATTTATTTATTAGTTTTAGTTATCAATTTGTAGTTTACGTTTAGAAGTGATATGGGTCTTGGATTTTTAAGTTGTGTTTTATTTGGTTTATCTTTTGGTATTAGGGTGATGTACGATAGATTTTGGCTGAGAGGAAGTTCGTTTTTTTAAAGGTTTTTTGCTATAATTTGAGTATGCATGGTCATAAGATGGGGAAGAAGTGTTGGTAGAATTCTGTTGTTAGCCCGTCAGGTTCGGGTGCTTTGTCTTTGTGCATGTTATTTACAGCATTTGTATAAATTAGCGTGTAATGTCTGAGGACAGGACAAGTTTCTTCTCACTGTTGAATTTCCTTGTGTATTGTGTGAAGACGTCATGGATTTGTTATTATGTGCCTTCTCTTGAGTATAGTTCTTTGTAGTATATCTCAAAGGCTCGTGCTATATCTGGCGTGTCTGTGTGCATGTTGCCCTCTAGATTTACTATAACTCATTTCTGTCTTCTACTCTGTACGTTCTGTTCCATTTTCTAAAAAAAATGTAAATGCGAGGAAAAACAATCAATGAATGTATGGTTAAATCTTTCCCCATTTTCCCCCACATAAACTGAAATAAAATGTATATGCGAGAAAGAATGAATGTATGGTTAAATCTTTCCCAATTTTCCCCCACATAAACTGATATAAAATGTATATGCGAGAAAGAATTAATGTATTTACGTATGTATGCAGATACCCATGTGGATAAATACTACCACAGGAACGCATCTCGTACCTCCAAAATGACAGTTAAGGCAGGAATCTATCCTCTCCCCATTCCTATTTAACATATATGCAGAATGCATAATGAGGTCCCATAGAGAGGATGAGAATATAGAAAGTTACGATCTTTTTACAATCGGCGGATATAAGATCCAAGAGCTAAGATACGCAGACGATACTGTGATACTTTCAAACAGCGCAGAAGGGTTAGAGCAGCTAATTGTAACCGTAAACAGATGCAGCGAAGATCAAAACCTCTTTGTAAAAATAAACAAAACAATGATAATAGCCTCCGACATAACAAGAAGTCAATATAAATTCAGATTTGGGAGTGTGGAAATAAAACAGTTCACGAACTTCAAGTATCTGGACTCCAGAATTGACACCAATGGCGACTGCTCAAATGAAATCAGAAGTAGATTAGCAATTGTAATGCAGAGGCTACACATCATGAGAAAACTATGGCAGAATACCAGCAAACCAGCAGAAGCGAAAGTTCTAAAGACCTGTGTTTTTCGCGTGACAGCATACGGCTGCGAAACCTAAACCTCAAGGAAAAGAATCGAGTCATTCGAGTCGAAACTTTATTAAACGGTCCTCAGAATACCATGGACCGAGAACAAAGAAGAATGCAGACATAAGAGTTAGGCATAAAGGAGAACTCGTTCGTAAATTCCATCATTACCAGAAAACCTACATACTTTGGCCACGTCAAAAGACACATTCTTGTGAGAACGGTAATGAAAGTTATGGTGCTGGACAAGAGAAGCAGATTAAGAAGGCGATGGCACCAATATGTCAAGGAATGGTTGGATACGACTCTGGAGCAGGCTAGAGATTTGGCAAGAGATCGAGTTTCTTTCAGACGGACTTTGATAAGAGCGATGTTCTGTAAAGGGCTAGCTAAATGATGATGAATCAATAAAAATAGCAATAAAATCCTTGCTGGTCCTTACGCTTAACAGTTTGAGAAGCACTGCTGTTAAATTGTACTTCTCTCGCGTGTCCATCGTCAGCATGTGCCGTGCAGAATTCAATACAACATAATTAACTGTGCCCCAGATCGTGTACTTCAAAGTCAGGTGAGACATTCATCAAACAGCACTTAGAAACTTCACGGGACTGTACAGATAGCGCATCCCAGCTTAAACTTAAGTTTGATAACTAAACTTGATGGACTTTGTTTGGTAGCAGATCGAATCATACAGCTGATGTGACAACTCTTAGTAAGAAAATTGTACACACTACTTGACACGACACAGAGTAATAGTGTGCTGTTAGATGTGTTACGAAAAGTTTCCGGGTTCATCTCTTGCCCACATCTTAGATTTAAATAAAATAGTGTTTTTGTTGTTATTCTAGTTATTCCCATCTGGTCAAAGCAGTTTCTTAATTCGTTCAATCAAGTTGTCGTCCTGATTCTTCATTTTATGAACATTTTTGTAAAATGTGTATAGCAGAACTGTGAAATATACTGTAAGTAATGGGACATTTATTTAATTATTTCTATGCACATTTTTGATCGCGTGTTAAATGAACAATTTATATAACAGAGCTTTGAAACATGTGGTAGGTAATGGGATATGTATTTCATTCTTCTTATGAACATTTTTTATCGTATGTTAACTGACTGACTTCGTTCGTTCTCAATCTCCGGCTAACAAGTCATGAAAAGGGCTTAAGTAGCAGAATGTAATCAAGAGAACGGAATGCGTTGTGACGTAGTTTACAGCTTGACTGTGATACTTGCACTTTTCGGTCCGGTACATCCGACTTCAGCAGGCATTTTTTGAGTACCGGGTTAGCCTTCCCTCTTCGATCCCTTCTACTTAGCCACTCTGCCCTGCTGCAGCCTGTTATCCAGGGTCACTGCGTGGAGGTGTAGAAGGGTCTTAGCAGCTCTGGTTCGCTGGCCCTGATCGTGTTTTAAATTAACAATGTGTATAATAGAGCTGTAAAGCACGCGGTAAGTAATGGGACATTTAATTCACCGTCATTTCATACCTGCTACTGGTAGTGTTTATTATACAAACTGTACGTGTTGTTATACGAAAGTATAATTGCGTTTCGATGTAGGTTAAAAGTATTACTTGAAACATGTTGTACATTTCATTTTGTTCATGTTACGTGTTAGGTAAATCAGAAGCCTGTCACGGATTGTTTCCTACAGTCTGCCATTCTTAGAATGTTTAGCAATTCTAATGAGATTCGGTGACTTACGAGTTGTAATCTTGGTTTACAACCTCAACGTGCCAGGTTCAAATCACGTCGTAACTCAGTTTGTCAGACCAGACATGTCGTTGGGTTTTTCATGATATGATCGCTGCTTTCAGTTGACCTAGCTGTAAATGGCCAGGGCAAAATTTCAAGCCGTCGCGAGCTACGGAATTCGTATTCTGTCGTCAGCACTTTCAGAAATGAAAAGAACGTAGCACGTATTGATTTCTGTAAGGCCAATTTTACATTTTGTTTTACATCAAAGTTAAGATTAAATTGATATGTAACACATACGAGAAGGGAGAAGACATACAAACCCATATTTGAACATATTGATCAAGAATAATGTTCTGACAGGTTCACATATTATTTGTTCAGTACATGAAACATCGTAGACATACAGACATAAGTAGAGATAACAAACATACAGAAGAACATTATTTCCCAGTATGTCACTTCTATAACCAGAGGAACGTGCTAACTTAACTTAACGTCTTTATACTGGTTTAGAAGACTCTACAGAGTTTGTATACACCCAGTTTTTCTTGGAGTGCGATTTTTAAAAATGTGCGAGTCCATCTTAATAGACTCAAACACTAGAGCTAAGTAAACCCACAACCAAGTAGGCGCCATCTATAGCTATTTAGCTGTTCTTTACAAACCACCTGAGGAAAGGTACAAATAACTTTGGTAGATTTTTAATTTGAATTTTGTCCGGGAAGGGTTTCCAACTGTCAAGAGATTTTTAACGTGCTCGACACTGAACACGGGATCCGATCTCACTACAAAGAGATCGGGAACATTTTTACCAGAAGATCCGCGTGAATAAAATCTCGGTCACCATCGTGATTCGAACACGCGACCCTGGCACTAAAGGCCTACACCTTACCTCGTTGCCACTGAGCCCCCTGCTAGAAATACAGTCGTAAAATCTGTAATATCTACAACCAGGAAAACGTGAACCTTTTGTCCATGCTAGGAATAAATTGATCCAAATTTGTCCGATCTACAACCAGAAGAACGTGGCCCTTTTCAGTCCATCTGAGGAATACACTGTTTCAAGTCTGTCATATTTACAATCAGATGAAAGTGGCCCTTTTCAGTCCATTTGAGGAATACACTGTTTCAAGTCTGTCATATTTACAACCCGATGAAAGTGGCCCTTTTCCGTCCATTTGAGGAATGCACTGTTTCAAGTCTGTCATATTTACAACCAGATGAAAGTGGCCCTTTTCAGTCCATTTGAGGAATACACTATTTCAAGTCTGTCATATTTACAATCGGATGAAAGTGATACAAAAGAGATACCTACTCATTGTGGGCATTCGATAACAACAAAAATCCCCCAATTTGAGGGATAAACTGTATGGCGACCAGAGAAGGCCGAGACTGACCTCCAGTTTTATGAGAGAAATATATGTGGTTATTTGGGGATAAACTGTATGGCGATGAGCAAAGCGTGAAATCAACAACATATCCTACGAAGACCCAAAATCTCACGTCACCGCTTTGACCTGGAAATAACACGTGTAGTTTCTAATATTGCACGAGGGAAATATACTTGGTTATTTGAGAGATAATAAAGAAGAAGAACATAGAACACCAATATCGTAATACACTGTTATTGTCATCAACAGGTCGCTTCTGTTATGACCTACTTCTACATTGCACCTTACGTGTGCTGAACTGTTAGTCAGCGAAGCAGGTTCTGTGTTGACGCTACACACTGGCACACTAAGAGGTCGCAAAGTGGGTGTATGAGTGTGTCGAGAATATTACGTGTTCATATCGGGTTGTTTAGGAAAGCGTTGGGAAACCATATCTAAGCTGAAATTTCTGAGCAGCTTGTATCGTGTCCTGCAAACAACGCGCGACGAACGAGATTGCTAATCTGAGTGTTGTCAAAGTACTTGTCAACTTGCGTGCACGTGACACGCGAAAGGACAACGGGAGCAAACAGTTCAGATAAAAAGTTGTAGCATCTTTATAGAGATTGTGAAAAGTATGTAGTTGTTGGAGTGTTAACTTAAGTGCTATTTCAATCAACAAACTTCGACCTGTGGTTTCATTTATTTCTTTGGCTCATTTCTAGGTAAGTGATTGGTATTGAATTTATGTATACATCTTTATTAAGTATTCTAGAAATCAAACAGTGTCGTGATGACATTGAGGGCGAAAAGAGCTTTAGTTCAGTTCAACCTGTGACCTCTTGAGATCGCTGGTGTACCCCTGCTGACAGTGACACCAACACAATCCTGTGCCATCTCTCTCTGTCTGTGGTTGCTTGCTGCACCTCCTCGGGTCGTAGGCTAGCTCATTCATAGATGTTGTCTTCTCGTTGTTTTCTCGGAACGTCTCCGCCTTCGCTTACCTTGAGCTGTCTTCTGTAGTATGGTATTTTCAAGTCCCTTGGTCTTTGATAAACGTGGTAATACCATGTCAGCGTTTGCCGTTTGGTCGCTGTGATGCGGTCTTCGTAACGTCCACTTGCATTTTCGATTCTTCAACGTACTTCATCATTTGTGATAAGGTCTTTGTGGGCGACATTTAGAAGTCTTCTACTAGAACATCTCGCCTCCATGACTTGGATTCTTCTCTGGAGGTCTGCTGTAAAGGTTCATGTGTTGCAGGCGTAGAGGAATGTCGAAAGAGAATGGCTGATCAAAATTAGAGTCAGATGGTTACACTATATGAGCCATTTTAAAAAGACGAATTATCTTTGCAGAAAACTATAATAGACAACCCACCAGACATCCAACCAGCAGATGAGGACCTGACGATCAACTGTGATAATCCAAGTAAAAAAGATTAGAAGGGCAATAGAGTTTCTAAGGAACGGAAAAGCAGCAGGACCTGATGGGATACCACCTGAAGACATAAAAGTAGATGTTGAAACATCTACTAACATGCTCTACAACTTGATAGGCCCCATCTGGGAGCAAGAAAGCTTACCAAATGATTGGAGAGGATGCTACCTGGTAAAATTGCCTAGGAAGGGAGATTTACAGGAATGCAATGACCATAGAGGAATAATGTTATCATCAGTGCCGAGAAAGGCGTTGAATAGAGTAATACTAGAAAGGTAGAAAAAGGCAGTAGATAATAAGATAAGGGATGAGCAGGCGGGCTTCAGACAGAATAGATCAGGCATTGACCAGATAGCTACATTGCGGATAATTGTGGAGCAATCATTGGAATGGAATTCGAGTTTGTACATCAATTTTGTTGTTTATCAAAAGCCTTTTGATAGTTTGGACAGAGATTTACTCTGGAAACTACTGAGGCATTATGGAATCATCAAAAGCTCACAAACATAATTAGACAGACGTATGAAAGTGCGCAATGTAGAGTTATACACGATGGACAACTCAAAGAGCCATTCAAAATTAAATTAGTGTTACGACAGAGTTGCCTACTATCGCCTTTCCTATTAATCCTGGCAGTGGACTGGATTATGAAAGTAACAAGAAATGAGAGAAATGGAATCCAGTGGACCTTGAATAAACAGCTGGAGAGCCTGGATTTTGCCGATGATATAGCCCTTCCGTCCGACAGCCAAATCCAAATGCAACGGAAACTGGATAGACTGGATTATACCTCTGAACAAGTCGGTTTGAAGATCCACGAGAAAAAGACAAAAATAATTAGGGTCAATGTAGCAAACACAGAACCAATCAGGCTGGGAGGAACGTTACTGGAAGAGGTAGAGGTATTTACATACCTAGGAAGTATCATCAACAAGGAAGGAGGGACAGACGAGGATATAAAAACAAGGACACAAAAAGCAAGAATTGCATTCGGTATGTTGACATCCAAAATGAACTCCAAGGAAATGAGGAAAAAGACAAAAATAAAAATTTTCAATTCAAACATGAAGCCAGTCCTACTGTTTGGAGAGGAAACCAGGAGGACGACCAAAGGCAATGGCTGGAGACTGCAGATTTTTGTCAACAGATGCATGAGAAAGATTCTTGGTAAAAAAAATGAAGTTACAAACGACAGACTGTGGGAGAGAGCGGGACAAGGTAAATTGGAACAGGAAATCTCAGGAAGAAAGTGGAGATGGATGCATCATACATTAAGAAAGCACCAGGCCAGTATCACCGAGCAATCCCTGTCCGGAACCCCCCAGGAAAGGAGAGGCATAGGCAGACCAATGAATACATGGAGACGAGATCTGGAAGCGGAAGTAAAGAAAACAGGAAAAAGCTGGAAGGAAGTGGAAAAGATTGCACAGAAAAGAGGTGCTTGGCGAGGGTTGGTTGATGGCCTGTGTACCCTTTAGTGATAGAAGGCTTGGCGAGGGTTGGTTGATGGCCTGTGTACCCCTGGGTGATAGAATGCGAAAGAGAGTAGATTGATGGCCTGTGTACCCCTGGGTGATAGAAGGCGAAAGAGGGTAGATTGATGGCCTGTGTACCCCTGGGTGATAGAAGGCGAAAGAGAGTAGATTGATGGCCTGTGTACCCCTGGGTGATAGAAGGCTTGGCGAGGGTTGGTTGATGGCCTGTGTACCCCTGGGTGATAGAAGGCGAAAGAGGGTTGGTTGAAGGCCTATGTACCCTTGGTACATGATAAAAGGTGAAAGAGATACTAGAAGAAGGGAACTAACAGGCTAGTTCTGTCAGGCACAACATACTGGCCAGGACGTCGTGTCAGGGTCAAGCACAACATATTCACCAAACCACTGTCCGTCTTTCATGTAGCATTCCATAGAAACAAGGAAACATACTGTGAATCGAAGTGATCCCCGTAGTAGTGAACGTCACACGGATGAAACCAAGCATAGCACAACCTTCTGGAGGACCGAAGTCCATCTTCATTCAGCACGCTCGGGGTGTGAGGACAGCTACTATAACCCACCACTGACGCCTTTTTCAAGGCACACAAAAGAGTAAACTGACTTATTGTGGGCATTGAACAACAACAACAAACAACACAATTCTAGAAGATAATTTTGAGGGAGACGACATAAATGAAGACAACGTTTATAAATTGGAGATTTCAAAAGAGATGGACGGGAGAAAGTTTATCCGACTGAACCATCAAGTCAAGATATTAACGGCTTCATTGATAATTTAATCCATCTTTGATGTGAAGATGGCAAGTGGTGTCATCATAAAATCTGATATCATTATCATCATCGGGTATGAGCCTGAAGTTGTTGATAAGAAGTTCCATCCACACCCATCTGTCCTTTGAGCATGTCAGTAATGCAGATACTCGTTGATTCTCTTATCACCATCACGTTGTCAATATCTTTCTACATTAATAACTTTCTCTGCTTCTTTATCCCTAAATCTTTAAAGTAGGCCACAATATTTTCCAGGTCTTCGTTTTTAAGAGAATTGCATCATCACTAACATCTAGCGTGTCCTTTGTAGAACGTCGCTCTCCCCGCATCCGCTCTGTAAGACCATCAAGCTTTGGCCAGTGGCCTGTCACTGTTATTTTCAAAACATAGATGACATGTGCCCATATTTGGTCTGCATTTGCTTCGTTTTCTAGGTACTGTACCATCCGGTAAAGCTTTTTCTAAACCATCATGGCGTTTCTTCTTCTGCTTCTTCTCCTCCTTCTTCTTCTGTGTTAGTTCTCAATTTCCCGCTACCAAGCCCTGAACAGGGCTTATTAAGTAGCAGGATGTAGTCCGGAGAACGGATTGTGTTGTGTCGCTAATTTACAGTTTGACTGCGATATTTGCAACTTTTTGGTCCAATACATTCGTCTTCGGCAGGACTTCTTCTTCTTCTTTCTTCTTCTTCTTCTTCTTCTTCTTCTTCTTCTACTTTTCTTCTCCTTCTTCTTCATTTTCTTCTTTTTCTACTTCTTCTTCTTATTATTATTTTGCGTTCGCCCTAAAAAAGATAATTGTCTCACAGTTTACAAAGAGGCTGTGATATTTGGGTTTTCGTCCCGAAACATCCGTTTTCATCTGGCTTTTGTGAGCACAGGGCTTGCCTTCCCACTGTGATCCCACTTCTTTTAGCCAGACAACACGTGTAGCCTGTACCCAGAGCCACCAGACTATACGTGTAGCCTGTAATCAGAGCCACTAGACTACACGTGTAGCCTGTATCCAGAGCCGCCAGACAACACGTGTAGCCTGTATCCAGTGCCGCCAGACAACACGTGTAGCCTGTATCCAGAGCCACCAGACTACACGTGTAGCCTGTATCCAGAGCTGCCAGACAACACGTGTAGCCTGTATCCAGTGTCGCCAGACAACACGTGTAGCCTGTATCCAGAGCCACAAGACTACACGTGTAGCCTGTATCTAGAGCCGCTGCTTGAAGGCGTTATAGGGTCTTGTCAGCTCCGGCTTGCTGACATTGAGGTAAGCAGCCATCTATGATTCACTTGCTGTTGTCAACACATTCACTGTGCTGCACCGTCAGCCCCTTATAGTGTTTGACGTATCCAGAGTATTTGAAGGTGCTGCTTTATCAGAGAGATAGGGCGCTCTCTTCTCAAGAAACGCACAAAAGCTCGAAACGGTGGGCGTTCGAAACCCGCAAGCGTCAAGTCTTAATGGCAGTTAGATAGAGCAACTAGTTGTATGAGAGACGGACGATAAACTCAGATATCCCGTGTAGACACTGCGCACGCAAAATAACCATTATCATGTCACAACAACATTTAAAAAAGGGACTGTAAGCTGCTGTCCGGGCAGTAATGAACATCCTTCCCTTCCACCAGGCCCAGTAAGCCGCAGGAAGTAAAATCAGAACTTACTACTGATAGCTTTCGGCTACCTGGTAGGAGGCATACACCTGCCTGTTTGGATACCAGGATTCCAAGTAAAGTATTTTAGTTTCCTAGACGTAATATTAACGTTGAGCTAATTTTATTCTACATCCAGCTTCTTTCGGCCGTCTGTGTTTTCTTTCTCGCTATCGATTGAATTTTGAAAATTTTCGTGTATCATTTTAGCTCGAACCATAGTCCCTATGTTGTTGGAAAGGAACCAGATACATTTCTGATTTCTGGCCGGTTTGGAAAGGAAAGCCACTGGACCACAAGATCTACTCGATCAGGGATGCTGATTAGAAGAGGAAGAAAATGAATCATTTTCATTGAATTACGCCGGACATCTTCTTTTTTATTCTTGTAAGAAGTGACCTTGAACTTGTTGTCTTGTCTAACCTTTAAATGGTTTGTATAGAATGACACACAGAAACGCCGTCAAGGTTACTACATGCGATATTAGTTGGATTGTGTAGCTGTCATATGCTCAGTGGAAACGACCGGTGGCATCACTATGGTTGGTGTTACTCTGTGCTGTAACGCACGGTGTCCTCTCCTCAACCAGACCATACACTATTTTTATTTATGGTTTCTGTACTAATGTTACTCGACTATAATTATTTCTTTTCTGACCGCCAAAGCTGCGAGCTTGTCAATCATTTCATTGAAAATATGTCTTTCATCAATTCACTTATTTTCATTGATAATACCGCAAGATCAGAAAGCCGTGACTGTCTCATGGTAGACTAGAAATAGTTCTTTATAAGTTTGAGCGTTGAAAAGTTCCTCTCGCTTGAAGTCACATACATACTTATCACTTGAAATATAATAATTTTTTTTTACATTTCTGCGGAAACACTACACACAAAGTTTAAAGGCAGTCATTCTTGAATCATCCATCCTTCCTCTTATGATGTCACCCGGTGCGGTCCACACCCTCTGTACCCTATAGTCACGCCACCGGAACAGACACAACTACACTAATGGCAGACTCAAAGGTGTTCAGTCTGTTCCGCAGATGATGGACATGTACACGGGTGATTATTGTTTCTCGCTGGTTTGACACATTCCCTATTCGCCCACTAAGCTCCCGCTGGGGCTCATTTTTTTAATTCAAACTCCGACAACATGTGGACTGTGATTCATCTATCTTAGTATCATAATCTAACAGACAGTTATTGATTGATTTCTGGCATGTTCCCCTTATCTGTTTCTAATCTCCACACAATAAATACTTTTGAACCCAACTCATCAGCTCTGACATTGCGTTAATCATCATCATCTGGTTGATCAGTCCTAAGACTGGCTGGAAGGTTGTCCTAATCATGTCTCTCCATTTGATCCTATCCTCATCTGGTTGATCAGTCCTAAGACTGATTGTAAGTTTGTCTTAGCAAATCTCTTTATTTAACCCTATCCTCTGGTGTTCTCTTCATTTCAGCATAGGTTCGTGCTTTGATATATCTGCATGCATGAGATGTAAAAAGGAGTTTTGGTTGCCAACTTCCTCTTTCCCATTGGATGATGCCCTCTAGTATCTTCTGTAGAAGACTTTTGTGTCTCGTATTGCGTTCGAGGAAACTCAATCTTCCTTGTCAATCAGTTTCAATATTTGTCTCTGTTGTTCTACGTCAGTGAGGATATTGTAATTGGATCTTCATTTTGTCCAACTCACTCCTTCCATTCAACGATAGCACCACATTTCAAATGCTTCCAAACTTTTTTCACCTTTCTTTACTATAATCCATGTTTCAGCCCCATACAATAACATTGGCCGTACATGAGTGGCGATTATTCTTTTCCTCAGTTTGACCCCGATATTCTTTGATGCTAGAAGTTCCTGTTTTTCAGTGAAGGCCTTATTTACCTATGCAATCCTTGACTAAAATTCGGTCTCATTGCGGGCATCTTCTGCGATGGTTTGGCTCTAAATATAGTTTAGCCGTTTATATCTGATCAATAATATATCAGTGCTCTAGGAGTTGTTGTTGTTTTTGTTACGGATCCAACATCATTCCAGCTCTCGACCTTTGGCCAAGTACCATGTAATTGAATCCGCACGTGTTTGTTAGTTGTCATCTAGAACCGTATAAACTGTTCCATTTAACTGGTCGTTGGGTTAGAAATATTTTCCAAATTTCGCTGAGTACCTGGTACTAAAAGAGATGATGCCAACAATTTGGTAATGGCGTGTAGGCATCTGGCATTTCTGTGTTGTGATATGATTCTGTTCAGGTGCTTGTTAAATGGTACACCCCTCCGCCAGATATCAAAAACAATAAAACATAGCTTGACCGTGGTTTGAACTCATGCCTGCAGACTAAGATACGTGTACCCTGATTCTCACTAGCAGTGTATGACCATCAGTATGTGCCTTGCCAATTTGCGTTGGCCTTCATGGACCTTCATCCATCTTATCCCGGTTGTCGTTTATCAACTCGTTGATCGTCCATCATGCCATTACTTCAGATTCTCTTTTCTCTCCCTCTCACTTTCTATCTCTCTCTCTCTCTCTCTCTGCCTCCCTCTACCATCTTCTCTGCTATTTTACCCTTCTTTGCAGTATGTTCCAACCCACCTCTTCTCATGACATGTCCAAAAAAGGATGTCTGCCTTGACTTTTGCAGTGAGTTGTCTTTGTTTCTGTGCATCTTCAAGTACCGCATCACTAGTCTTATTTGCAGTTCACGAAATTCTTAATATTCTTTTGGAAAAGTACATCTCTGTCGTCTCTAGTGATATTTATGCTTGTTTGCTGATTATCCGTGATTCACTGCCGTATATCAGTACTGGTTCCATACATCATCTGAGAACTCTCTTTTTCGATTCCAGCGATATAGTTTTTTTGCACAAAATTCCCCCCATACTCTGGAAGACCGATTTTGCCAGAGCTGTTATGTTCCTCATTTAATTTCCCATCAGATGTTATGTGTGTGCCCAGGTATTTCAATTTCTTAATTTTCTCTCGCTCACCTTGACACTGCATTTTGGGGATTTGTGTTAATTTTTTGCTACCATCACCTGATTTTTTAAATTTAAACTTAGGACCTTTTTTTGCTTTGATGAAGGACCACACTGACCAATTCTTGCAAGTCTGACTCATTCTGTGCTATCAGTACAATATAATACAGACATAATCTGGCACAAGTCAAAGCCTATATGCGTGTCATTACAGACACGCGGCACCCTCTGCACAGTAAGATCTTAGACATCAAAAGATAGGGAATCCAGAGATGGTCGTCATGGATGGCACAGGCTGAAACAACAATCGTATACGTCAATCCATCTGAGACGATAGCCAAAGGGGAAGATTGGGTCCACATTGGTGATAGAATGAGAGAGTACAAGGGATAGAGTACCAGGGATAGAGTACCAGGGATAGAGTTCCAGATAGTCACCATAACCTTAGACAAGGATTGCAGAGAACGGAACAACGGGAGCGCAGTCAGACATCAGGCTGGGGTTTTTCGGCTAGCGTGAGAGGAGAGGTCGTTGCTGAGCGCATTAGGGCATATATGTCAACAACCTCCAGTATGAGAATGGAGACGGAAGCAGTGACCTCAGCACTGAAATGGATATCTGAGACTTCTATAACAAGTGCAGTCATTGATTGTGACAGACGCGCAAGCCGTACTTCAGAAAGTACAGAAAGGATGGCTTAGATACGAATGGAAAGCAACTGTTGAGGCCTCAAACCTCCAGGCATTGGCATCATTCTACTGTCCTGCTCATGCCGGGGTTCAGGGCAATGAAAGAGCTGACATCATGGCATCACAAGCTACCATCATGGGCACATTAGTGATGGATAGAAGTGACATTTTGAAATCAATCAATGACCGCCTGCTGAAATAGGACACCGCAATAGATGAAGCATCAATCCACACACTGCAAAGTTTCGACATTACACGAGGTTCGAGCGGAATGAGTCTCATGAGAGGACGGCGCAGGAGAGTGCACAACCAGCGAGCTACAGGGACCATCAGCATCCATACCTTACGCCATTTGATGAGAGAGACTGAGCACCTATGGGTATGCCCGGAGTGCAGTGACGTCGATTCTTAGAAACAGAAACAGGAACCGTACAATATCATCAGCATATCGTAGATTGTTTATGTTCTGTCCGCCACCGGATATTCCTGGCATAGCCTTTAAATTTCGCAAGAGAAACTCACTGTACAGAGAGAAATGGTCAGTGACAGCCCACTTCCCTGCCTCCTACCCTTCTTTGTTTTTATCTTTAAGACCGCATTAGAGGGAAGGGTGGAAGGCAGACGTCCAAGAGAGAGACAATGTTTTAAGTTGGTGAATAATCTCCTGGGGGACTGGAAAAAGCCGGGTAAATTGCACCATTACGACATTAAATAGAGAATACTAGAGATCCATTGCAGTCGACGTTCGATGCTGAGATGAGGGGCAGGGGTGGGGGAGGGGTTAGAAAGGGGGGGGGGTAATTTAATTAAGGGAAGAGGTCTTCACAATAACTGAAGCCCAGGAAACTATGTCGGCTAGATAGCCGCTAAAGATAACCTATCATGTAGCATATAATTTTGCAGAACGTCGCTCCCATCACAGCCCGTCTGATAGAAACTTGATCTCTTGCCAAATCCCCAGCCTGCTCCTTGACATCTTGGTACCATCGCCTTCCAGGTTTGTCTCTGCCTCCCTTGCCATTAACGTTCTATCAAGACCATTGTGTCTTTTGATGAGACCAAAGTATTTCAATGTTCTGCTCACGATGGCATGTTTGAACCACCTCTGCACTATGTCCAATTCTTGTCGAATGTCTTTATTTTTCCTTTTTTGTCGGTTGATGTTTATTTGAGGACCCTTTAAAACATTTCGGCTCGAAAGACTCGATTCTCTTTCTTTAGGTTTGGGTAACTGCCCATGCTTCGCAGCCGTATGCTATCGTGGAGAAAAAGAACCATCTTCTCAAAATTTTCAATTTTGTGGTTTTGCTGGTGGTCTGTCAGAGTTTTCTCAGGCTGCATAGCTTCTGCATTGACATTGCCAATCTCATTCTGATTTCCTTTGAACAGTCGCCACTGTTGTCAATTGTGGAACCTGGATACTCGAAGTTCGTTACATATTCTGTTTCTACACCCTCCGAATTTGAATTTATGTTGATTTCTTGTTTTGTCGGTAGTCATTATCTTTGATTTGTTTATGTTTGCAAAACGATTTTGATCTTCGCTGCATCTACTTACGGCTGCAATTCGCTTCTTTAACCCATCTGCACTGTTTGATAGTACCACAGTATTGTCTGTGTTTCTTTTATCTGTGATTTTGTATCCGCCAATTGTAAAAGGATCGAAACTTTCAATGTTCTATCCTCTCGAACGTACCTCATTATTTTGTTGGTTTGATTAAAGATTTGCCTTTCTGGAATATACTGGCAAACGCTGTTGATTGACATCAGGACGAATTGGTCAGTATATGGATGCGTGTTTGTATATGTTTGTAATGTGTTTCAATATGGCAGTTTTGCAGTACTGAAGTTTTGCCAATCCTTTATGTACATAGAGAAACGGTCATGCCGATAAAAATCCCCGACATGCGCAATCAAACTGGACACGAAGTGATTTCGAACACACCATGTTGGGGCTGCAAACCAAGCTTGTGCTCGATTTACACCTCTGCACCACTCACCATCCCTCATTATGCACGTTGTATAGATGTTAAACAGAAATGGGGAGAGGATACATCCCTGCCTTACTCCCCCTTGTGTACTTCAAACCAATCTGATGTATCATCAGATAGTCTGACAGCAGCTTGTTATTCTTGATATAATGCCAAAGAAAAATACATTTCTATTTTCTGCAGTTTTGTTTTTAATATACACGTTGAATGTATTATTTTGTGACTCTCGCACTATCCCAACCCAAGCGCATCAGCCAGCTAGTTGGCTTCAACATATAGATCTATTTTCATTTTCTGAAATTTCGTTTTTTACAATTCAAGTTGGATATTACTGGGAACCTATACGATATTTCTAAATGGTGTTATAGCCGGGGATGTTCCCATGGCGTGCGTCTCATATAGCCTCTAACAACAAAGTCCAGCTCCTGACCTTCGCGAATTGTTTTGACTAACAGGAGAAGGGGCGGAAGGCGAGGCACTGGCGCCTTAAAACCAGTAGTTTCGGGCAGATGGGGCTCGAAAGCCTAGGAATGCAGCTCATCTAGGAGAAGGAAAACTCTGATTTCAAACCATCTGGAGCCTTCCAGATAATATACTGGCGTATCTTGTCTGGTTCTGTCAGATATGGCCGTTCAACCAGTTTTCTGATAACTGAAAGTTGGTCAGCATCTACCTAACCTGACAACCGACGATGTGCGAAGGAGCACACACAAGAGAATACAATGCCTTATTCTACAACAAGGAAAGACAATCTCAGCTGAGTGTTTTGTCAGGGCAGACCAGGCCCTTAGCCTTTGTTGGCGGCTGGTCTAAGAGTGTAGCCCCGACAGACGAACAGATAGAGCATTGCAGCGTGTCTTGTTCCAAATGTATTAATATCACCTTTCCCTTGGAGTAAACAAGGCAGATCGATAGAGGAACCATACTTCATGGGCAACACATGGTCTCTATATTTCTGCCCGGACGTTGTACTAAATAGCACAATTACTATCGTCTGACAAGAAGAAAAAGAGCCAATAATACGATATTAGTCCATCATTGCTAAGATCCCACTTCTCGCCTGTATTACAGCATGCCCGATAAAGGGGAAAGGGATCAAGACTATGATCCCCGTAATGGTGAGTCCAATAAAAGTCCTCTCATTGCACTACAGCCAGGAGGACACAGGTCCAGATTCTTGAGTACGCCTCGGGATATGTGAAGAGCTGCTAAGAGTGAAAAGCCCAAGACGGTTAGCTTTGAAAAAATCCCAATATGATTAAGTCGCTAGCCCCATTCACAATACTCCTTAGTCGCCTTTCATGACATCATGTTCTTTTAAACCTGAATACCACTCGAATGAGTCATTCTCCGCCAATTCTTATATTTTGTCCAATTAATAAGCTCTACACGCAGGGGGCCCAGGTACATGGACTTGCTCTTTGCCAGGTATTTTTCAGCCCTGCAGAGTAATTTCTTCCGCTTTTGGTTGAAATTAATCACACGTCTGGCTATTGCTAGGTTATCTCTAGAAAACGGGCCCTATCCATCTTCACTCCCTCTTCCATAATTTCCATAATTTCCACTTGTGTTTATTGTTTTTCTGTTCTTTACCACCGATCTTCATGTCTTATGACGTCTGATCATAATTAGCGGCGGATGTGATAGCGACAATTTGTTGGCACAGATCTGGAATCTATATTTAGCACTTTTAGTTAAATGCAGTGTTTGAATGATTTTGTATGGCTTATTTTACATTCTTAATTGACAGCCTAGTCGTTTTACACTTGGATAACGCTGTTGAGTTGTATACTGAAAGCAAATTAAACCTCAACATATAGCTTCAGAGTAAATTCAGTAGTGCCTATCATTTTTTTTTACATATTGCATCATTGTCCACTTAAAGTTTGAGTGTCTACTTATAGTAATCATTGTCCACTTGTAGTATCATTATCCACATATAGTATCATTGTCCACATATAGTTATAATTGTCCACATATAGTATCATTGTCCACATATAGTATCATTGTCCACATATAGTATCATTGTCCACATATAGTATCATTGTAAAATTTATAGTTTGATTGTTCACATATAGTATCGGTGTCCACATATAATATCATTGATCACATATAGTAACATTGTCCACATATAGTATCATTGTCCACATATAGTATCATTTTCCACTAATGGTATGATTGTGCACATATAGTATCATTGTCCACATATAGTATCATTGTCAATATAGTATTATTGTCCATATATAGTACCATTGTCCATATAGTATCATTGTCAATATATAGTATCATTGTCCATAAATAGTTTCATTGTCCATAAATAGTTTCATTGTCCATAAATAGTATCATTGTCCATATAGAATTATTGTCCATATATAGTACTATTGTCCATATAGTATCATTGTCCATATATAGTATCATTGTCCATATAATATCATTGTCCATATATAGTATCATAGTTTACATGGTGTATCATTGTTTGCAAAAAACTGCATCTATGAGTATATTTAGTGCCATTGTCCAAAAATAGTATTAATGGCCATATATATTTCCATTAGTAACATATAGTAACACTTTACACATTTATTGATATATGCACACATATTGTTGTGCACATATAGCATCTTTATCAATGTTTAGTTTCATTTATGCACATATAGTATCATTGTAAACTTATAGTACCATTGCCAAAAATTTACAAGCACCATGGTTCACATATGTTATCAGTGTATTATATTGTATCATTGTCCATTTATGGTATCAGTGTCCGTATATTACTTTTTCCACATATACTATCAGTCTAGATATAGTTTCATTGTATAAATAGTATCATTGTCTATATATAGTATCACTGTTAAAAGTGTATCTTTGTGCTTATATATTTTGTCATTGTTCATAAATATAGTGACATTGTTCATGCAGTTTCATTGTTCAAATAGTGTCATTGGCCATATATTTTATCAGTGCCCATAAAGTGTTAGTGTCTATATAATATTATATCCACATATAGTATCATATCCATATAGTATAATTGTCCACATATAGTATCATTATCCATATAGTATACTTGTCCACATGTAGCATCATATCCATATAATGGGTTTGTCCATATACAGTTTCATTGTCCATATATAATATAACTGTTCAAATGTCAATAAATAGTATCATTTTGCCATTTGGTATTATTGTTCAGATGGTATCATTGCCTTCATATAGCACCATTGTCCATGTGTAGTATCATTGTCTAGGAACACATAACCAGCAACTATGCTCATGTCCGCATGTAGTGTCATTGTCTATATGTTATCAGTGTCCACATACACTTCCATCCTCCACATATACTACAATCATCCACATATACTACCAGTATTCACAATTTCTACCATCATTCACAATTTCTACCTTCATTCACAATTTCTACCATCATTCACAATTTATGCCATTCATAAATTCTACCATCATCAGTAAATTCTAAATTCTACCATCATCAACAAATTCTACCATCATCAGTAAATTCTACCATCATCAACAAATTCTACCATCATCAGTAAATTCTACCATCATCAACAAATTCTACCATCATCAGTAAATTCTACCATCATCAGCAAATTCTACCATCATCCACAAATTCTACCATCATCAACAAATTCTACCATCATCAGCAAATTCTACCATCATCCACAAATTCTACTATCATCAACAAATTCTACCGTCATCCACAAATTCTACCATCATCCACAAATTCTACCTTTATCCACAAATTATACCGTCATCCACAAATTCTAAAATTACTTACACTTACTGCCATCATCAATATGTAGTGCCAACATTCACAAATCACATCATATTTTACCATTATTTCCTTCACAGAAACAATGAAGATAAATACTCTTTGGCAGAGGTTTATACGGAAAAAGATCTTATCCGAAGGGGATATAGAGGAATCTAGTCTGAACAGATGTCTAACTACGATTGATTTGATTGGCTTAGGTAGGCCTTGTGTTGTTGCTATACTGTTACATCCGTTACTGCTGACTTATATGATGCTTGTTTACGGGAAAGGCTTTAGGAGTAAGCTCTAATGAAATCTCCAGTCATCTCAACAATGTCTTGCCACTGACCAAAGGTAGCTCAGGACGAGAGAGAGAGAGAGGTTGACAAATTATGCAAATCTTTCTCACTTTAATCCAAATACAGCACAAGTTACTCTTTCATCCATTTCAGCGGAAATAGCAAAAGGAAAAGATTTTCATGTGGCTGAACAGATTGAGTGGTCATCATCACGCATGATGGCCGAATATCATAACATAAGCTATATAAACAAATGATTAACAGCAGATGCAGTCATGGGCCATTTTTAATTTACAATTTTGGATAAATTTTAGTTTGAAAGAAAACAATTATGAACAGAAAAATAAAGTATTGAAAAGAGTAATTTTTTGTTGTTTCAGTCTAGTTAAATAATTTACATTAAAGACATTTTTTTTTTTGGTATACATCAATACTGACTCAGTTTTAAATTTCTTGCCAGATGTTAGTATGTTATACAATTGTATAAGTATAACAAATGATATAGCTATACATAAATATTAACAGTTTTATATTTTTCAAAATTATTTAATACAGTCTATTATTGAGTTTTTCAAGGGGTTCTGCCAAATTTTACCAATCGATCTAAATAAATATGTCTCAAATCAGGGTCCATATTTGTTTGTGCCAGTCCTGATTGACAAAAAGATTATAGCAATTGTCTCTCCTAGCGGAAGAGTCATGATCGCAGCAAGTCTTCACATCTCTTCACTATCTTTTGTCACTGATGGCATAAATGAGACTGGTCGGATAGTAACAGAGTGCCTAAAACCTACTCCAGCGGAAAAAATATACCTCTTGATCAGTGTAGCACCACCTGAGTCACGAAGAAGTTTCGCATTCGAAATTGAAAGAGAAACAGACAAATGGCCCACAGCAACCCTATGTTTGGACACCAGGTACAGTGCACAAGAATGAAATCCTGACAAAGTTTCTTACAGTCAACTCAGCTACTACAGAATAGTCCCGGAAAATGTCTCATTGAAAAAGTAAATGAGCTGGCGCAGGCCCTCTGAATCAAACTCAGGGAGGAATATGCGCCTGGCTACCACTTGCCTTACGCAATATGGAAGTCAGTAAATAGACTCCAAACTGGCATGTCATGATGTAGGAAAATCTTAAAGTGATTGAAATACAAGGACGATGAGATATGCGATTGTGGAGCAACACAAGACCCAGACCACCTGATGATCTGCCATTACCGTCTGGAAACATGCAATATGGTATTCATGTTAAGAAGAATGACATGGCAATCCATGTAGCATAAGTCAGAAGTAACATCACTGCAATAATGTTGCAAAAATTAGGGTCTTTTAACACCACTCAAAAGACCTCCTCAAGGCAGGCGGCCAATAAGATTGAAGGTCCTGTATATGCTCTGTGCCTGTGAAAGGCAGTTCAAAAGATAAAAGTGCAGAATGTTAGCCACTGTTCAGGTAAAAATTCTAAGGTAACAAAATTGCTAGCCCGTAGTTACCTATTTTATTGCTATTTGAATTACATTAGTGAGTTAACTTAACTTATCATCATTATACTGGTTTAGAAGATGCTGCATAGTTTTTATACAACCAGCTTTTGTCTTGTCTTTTCCGAAGCTGCAAGAGGTCATAGAAGCATCATTCAGCCTTTGAATGATGTGTCTCGGACAACTTGCTAACCAGGCAGGACCTATTCTTTCTATGGTGATGTGTTTTAGTCCATATATAGTTCTGTGTCTACATTTCAGTCAATCTAAAACTGGCAATAAATGGCGAAGGGTGTCAATCTCGTGAAGTTCAAACCGTGGGCACTAGACTGGTAATGCGACACAGGGTAACCAAAATAATATTACATTTAGCCGATGACCATGTCAGGGTAGTTGGAGGGGAAAAAAACCACAAAATGAATGAACTAATTAATCCAAATGAAAAACAGCAACATGTTTTTGTGGGCAAAAGTGCAAGACGTCGACTTGAATTCCAGTCAAATCCGTGACCTGGCAGCATCCATAATAGACTAAAACACGAGAGCAAAGTTGTACCCACGGCGTGTTACGCGCCATCTTTGCTGCTCTCAGTTATATTTCGATTTTTTAAACTCTATTCCAGGCATAGGCAGTACCCTGGGTGCTGGCCTGTATGTGGTGGCGGGACAGGTAGCCCTTGAAAATGCTGGTCCATCAGTGACAATATCCTTCCTAGTGGCGGCTATAGCCTCGGCCATGGCAGGTAACAGAAGCTGTTTGGAATAGCTGTAATATTAGAGGAAGTTAATTGAAGTAAATTTGATACAAATTATCATCATCATATCATGCATCGCAAGTTGGCGTTGACGACCATGACCTCTATCCATTCCTATCACGTGCGTTGTTTATCACCTCTGTTGTTGATCACCTCTGTTGTTTATCACCTCTGTTGTTTATCACCTCTGTTGTTGATCACCTCTGTTGTTTATCACCTCTGTTGTTGATCACCTCTGTTGTTTATCACCTCTGTTGTTGATCACCTCTGTTGTTGATCACCTCTGCTGTTTATCACCTCTGTTGTTGATCACCTCTGTTGTTGATTGATCACCTCTGTTGTTGATCACCTCTGTTGTTTATCACCTCTGTTGTTTATCACCTCTGTTGTTGATCACCTCTGTTGTTTATCACCTCTGTTGTTGATCACCTCTGTTGTTTATCACCTCTGTTGTTGATCACCTCTGTTGTTGATCACCTCTGTTGTTGATCACCTCTGTTGATTATCACCTCTGTTGTTTATCACCTCTGTTGTTGATCACCTCTGTTGTTGATCACCTCTGTTGTTGATCACCTCTGTTGTTTATCACCTCTGTTGTTTATCACCTCTGTTGTTGATCACCTCTGTTGTTGATCACCTCTGTTGTTGATCACCTCTGTTGTTGATCACCTCTGTTGTTGATTGATCACCTCTGTTGATTGATTACCTCTGTTGTTGATCACCCCAAGAGCCATTCCTTCAGGCGGTCCAATATTTTGTTCTCTCTGCTTTGCTCTATCTCTCTTCTCTGTTATTTTACTTGCAGTTACAGTATGTTCCAACACTCCTCTTCTTATCACATGCCCGAAAATAGATGACTGCCTTGACCTGACTTTTACAATAAGTTATCTCCTGTCTTTGCTTTGTCAGTCTTTTTTGCATCTCACAGAATTCTTCACATTCTTCTGTAAAACTACATTTTCGTCGTCTTCAGTGATCTTTGTGCTTGTTTCCTGATTGTCCATGATTCTCTTCCATATATAAGTATTGGCTCGACATAGCATCAAAGAACTCTTTTCAGAGGAACAGGAGGTTAGAGCAGAGGAAGAGAAGGTTAGGGCAAAGGAAGAGAAGGTTAGGGCAGAGGAAGAGAAGGTTAGGGCAGAGGAACAGGAGGTTAGAGCAGAGGAAGAGAAGGTTAGGGCAGAGGAAGAGAAGGTTAGAGCAGAGGAAGAGAAGGTTAGGGCAGAGGAAGAGAAGGTTAGAGCAGAGGAAGAGAAGGTTAGGGCAGAGGAAGAGAAGGTTAGAGCAGAGGAAGAGAAGGTTAGGGCAAAGGAACAGGAGGTTAGAGCAGAGGAAGAGAAGGTTAGGGCAGAGGAAGAGGAGGTTAGAGCAGAGAAAGAGAAGGTTAGGGCCAAGGAAGAGAAGGTTAGAGCAGAGGAAGAGAAGGTTAGGGCAGAGGAATAGGAGGTTAGAGCAGAGGAAGAGAAGGTTAGGGCAAAGGAAGAGAAGGTTAGGGCAGAGGAAGAGAAGGTTAGAGCAGAGGAAGAGAAGGTTAGAGCAGAGGAAGAGAAGGTTAGGGCAGAGGAAGAGAAGGTTAGAGCAGAGGAAGAGAAGGTTAGGGCAAAGGAACAGGAGGTTAGGGCAGAGGAAGAGGAGGTTAGAGCAGAGGAAGAGAAGGTTAGGGCAAAGGAACAGGAGGTTAGAGCAGAGGAAGAGAAGGTTAGGGCAGAGGAAGAGGAGGTTAGGGCAGAGGAAGAAGAGGTTAGAGCAGAGGAAGAGAAGGTTAGGGCAGAGGAAGAGGAGGTTAGGGCAGAGGAAGAGAAGGTTAGGGCAAAGGAAGAGGAGGTTAGAGCAGAGGAAGAGAAGGTTAGGGCCAAGGAAGAGAAGTTTAGAGCAGAGGAAGAGAAGGTTAGGGCAGAGGAAGAGGAGGTTAGAGCAGAGGAAGAGAAGGTTAGGGCAAAGGAAGAGAAGGTTAGAGCAGAGGAAGAGAAGGTTAGGGCAGAGGAACAGGAGGTTAGAGCAGAGAAAGAGAAGGTTAGGGCAGAGGAAGAGAAGGTTAGGGCAGAGGAAGAGAAGGTTAGGGCAGAGGAAGAGGAGATTAGAGCAGAGGAAGAGAAGGTTAGGGTAAAGGAACAGGAGGTTAGGGCAGAGGAAGAGAAGGTTAGGGCAGAGGAAGAGGAGGTTAGAGCAGAGGAAGAGAAGGTTAGGGCAAAGGAAGAGAAGGTTAGGGCAAAGGAACAGGAGGTTAGAGCAGAGGAAGAGAAGGTTAGGGCAGAGGAAGAGGAGGTTAGAGCAGAGGAAGAGGAGGTTAGAGCAGAGGAAGAGAAGGTTAGGGCAAAGGAAGAGAAGGTTAGGGCAAAGGAACAGGAGGTTAGAGCAGAGGAAGAGAAGGTTAGGGCAGAGGAAGAGGAGGTTAGAGCAGAGGAAGAGGAGGTTAGAGCAGAGGAAGAGAAGGTTAGGGCAGAGGAAGAGGAGGTTAGGGCAGAGGAAGAGAAGATTAGGGCAGAGGAAGAGAAGGTTAGGGCAAAGGAAGAGGAGGTTAGGGCAGAGGAAGAGAAGGTTAGGGCAGAGGAAGAGGAGATTAGAGCAGAGGAAGAGAAGGTTAGGGTAAAGGAACAGGAGGTTAGGGCAGAGGAAGAGAAGGTTAGGGCAGAGGAAGAGGAGGTTAGGGCAGAGGAAGAGGAGGTTAGAGCAGAGGAAGAGAAGGTTAGGGCAGAGGAAGAGGAGGTTAGAGCAGAGGAAGAGAAGGTTAGGGCAGAGGAAGAGGAGGTTAGGGCAGAGGAAGAGGAGGTTAGAGCAGAGGAAGAGGAGGTTAGAGCAGAGGAAGAGAAGGTTAGGGCAGAGGAAGAGGAGGTTAGAGCAGAGGAAGAGAAGGTTAGGGCAGAGGAAGAGAAGGTTAGAGCAGAGGAAGAGAAGGTTAGGGCAGAGGAAGAGAAGGTTAGAGCAGAGGAAGAGAAGGTTAGGGCAAAGGAACAGGAGGTTAGAGCAGAGGAAGAGAAGGTTAGGGCAGAGGAAGAGGAGGTTAGAGCAGAGAAAGAGAAGGTTAGGGCCAAGGAAGAGAAGGTTAGAGCAGAGGAAGAGAAGGTTAGGGCAGAGGAATAGGAGGTTAGAGCAGAGGAAGAGAAGGTTAGGGCAAAGGAAGAGAAGGTTAGGGCAGAGGAAGAGAAGGTTAGAGCAGAGGAAGAGAAGGTTAGAGCAGAGGAAGAGAAGGTTAGGGCAGAGGAAGAGAAGGTTAGAGCAGAGGAAGAGAAGTTTAGGGCAAAGGAACAGGAGGTTAGGGCAGAGGAAGAGGAGGTTAGAGCAGAGGAAGAGAAGGTTAGGGCAAAGGAACAGGAGGTTAGAGCAGAGGAAGAGAAGGTTAGGGCAGAGGAAGAGGAGGTTAGGGCAGAGGAAGAAGAGGTTAGAGCAGAGGAAGAGAAGGTTAGGGCAGAGGAAGAGGAGGTTAGGGCAGAGGAAGAGAAGGTTAGGGCAAAGGAAGAGGAGGTTAGAGCAGAGGAAGAGAAGGTTAGGGCCAAGGAAGAGAAGTTTAGAGCAGAGGAAGAGAAGGTTAGGGCAGAGGAAGAGGAGGTTAGAGCAGAGGAAGAGAAGGTTAGGGCAAAGGAAGAGAAGGTTAGAGCAGAGGAAGAGAAGGTTAGGGCAGAGGAACAGGAGGTTAGAGCAGAGAAAGAGAAGGTTAGGGCAGAGGAAGAGAAGGTTAGGGCAGAGGAAGAGAAGGTTAGGGCAGAGGAAGAGGAGATTAGAGCAGAGGAAGAGAAGGTTAGGGTAAAGGAACAGGAGGTTAGGGCAGAGGAAGAGAAGGTTAGGGCAGAGGAAGAGGAGGTTAGAGCAGAGGAAGAGAAGGTTAGGGCAAAGGAAGAGAAGGTTAGGGCAAAGGAACAGGAGGTTAGAGCAGAGGAAGAGAAGGTTAGGGCAGAGGAAGAGGAGGTTAGAGCAGAGGAAGAGGAGGTTAGAGCAGAGGAAGAGAAGGTTAGGGCAAAGGAAGAGAAGGTTAGGGCAAAGGAACAGGAGGTTAGAGCAGAGGAAGAGAAGGTTAGGGCAGAGGAAGAGGAGGTTAGAGCAGAGGAAGAGGAGGTTAGAGCAGAGGAAGAGAAGGTTAGGGCAGAGGAAGAGGAGGTTAGGGCAGAGGAAGAGAAGATTGGGGCAGAGGAAGAGAAGGTTAGGGCAAAGGAAGAGGAGGTTAGGGCAGAGGAAGAGAAGGTTAGGGCAGAGGAAGAGGAGATTAGAGCAGAGGAAGAGAAGGTTAGGGTAAAGGAACAGGAGGTTAGGGCAGAGGAAGAGAAGGTTAGGGCAGAGGAAGAGGAGGTTAGGGCAGAGGAAGAGGAGGTTAGAGCAGAGGAAGAGAAGGTTAGGGCAGAGGAAGAGGAGGTTAGAGCAGAGGAAGAGAAGGTTAGGGCAGAGGAAGAGGAGGTTAGGGCAGAGGAAGAGGAGGTTAGAGCAGAGGAAGAGGAGGTTAGAGCAGAGGAAGAGAAGGTTAGGGCAGAGGAAGAGGAGGTTAGAGCAGAGGAAGAGAAGGTTAGGGCAGAGGAAGAGGAGGTTAGGGCAGAGGAAGAGAAGGTTAGGACAGAGGAAGAGAAGGTTAGGGCAAAGGAATAGGAGGTTAGAGCAGAGGAAGAGAAGGTTAGGGCAAAGGAACAGGAGGTTAGAGCAGAGGAAGAGATGGTTGGGGCGGAGGAAGAGAAGGTTAGGGCAGAGAAAGAGAAGGTTAGGGCAGAGGAAGAGGAGGTTAGGGCAGAGGAAGAGAAGGTTAGGGCAAAGGAAGAGGAGGTTAGAGCAGAGGAAGAGAAGGTTAGGGCAGAGGAACAGGAGGTTAGAGCAGAGGAAGAGAAGGTTAGGGCAGAGGAAGAGAAGGTTAGGGCAGAGGAAGAGAAGGTTAGGGCAAAGGAAGAGGAGGTTAGAGCAGAGGAAGAGAAGGTTAGGGCAAAGGAACAGGAGGTTAGAGCAGAGGAAGAGAAGGTTAGGGCAGAGGAAGAGGAGGTTAGAGCAGAGGAAGAGGAGGTTAGGGCAGAGGAAGAGAAGGTTAGGGCAAAGGAAGAGGAGGTTAGGGCAGAGGAAGAGAAGGTTAGGGCAGAGGAAGAGGAGATTAGAGCAGAGGAAGAGAAGGTTAGGGTAAAGGAACAGGAAGTTAGGGCAGAGGAAGAGAAGGTTAGGGCAAAGGAAGAGGAGGTTAGAGCAGAGGAAGAGGAGGTTAGAGCAGAGGAAGAGAAGGTTAGGGCAGAGGAAGAGGAGGTTAGAGCAGAGGAAGAGAAGGTTAGGGTAAAGGAACAGGAGGTTAGGGCAGAGGAAGAGAAGGTTAGGGCAGAGGAAGAGAAGGTTAGGGCAGAGGAAGAGGAGGTTAGAGCAGAGGAAGAGAAGGTTAGGACAGAGGAAGAGGAGGTTAGGGCAGAGGAAGAGAAGGTTAGGGCAGAGGAAGAGGAGGTTGGAGCAGAGGAAGAGAAGGTTAGGGCAGAGGAAGAAGAGGTTAGGGCAGAGGAAGAGAACGTTAGGGCAAAGGAAGAGGAGGTTAGAGCAGAGGAAGAGGAGGTTAGAGCAGAGGAAGAGAAGGTTAGGGCAGAGGAAGAGGAGGTTAGAGCAGAGGAAGAGAAGGTTAGGGCAAAGGAACAGGAGGTTAGGGCAGAGGAAGAGAAGGATAAAATGGTGGATGAGGAGGTTAGAGTAGTGGGAGAAGAGGTTAAAACAGGGAAAGAGGAGGTTAGAGAAGAGGAAGAAGAGGTTATAATGGTAGAAGAGGAGGTTAAAATAATGGAAGAGGAGGTTAGAAAGATGGAGAGGCAGTTAGAACAGTTCAAGACGAGGTTAGAATAGTGGAAGAGGAGGTGAGAGCAGAGGAATAGATTAGAGCAGAGGAAGAGGATGTTAGAGCAGAGAAAGAGAAGGTTATAATGGTGGAAAGGAGGTTAGAACAGTGGGAGAAGAGGTTAAAACAGTGGAAGAGGAGGATAGAGCAGAGGAAGAGGTTAAATTCGTGGAAGAGGAGGTTAGATCTTTGAAAGAGTAGGTTTAACTACTGGAAGAGGAGGTTAGAACAGGGAAAAGTATTTTAGATCTTTGAAAGAGGACGTTAGAACAGTTAGTCTTTTAGGGGCAGCATAAGAAGATGGTCCAAAATAGAAACAAATGAGAATCTCTCTTGCAGTCCTATACTCCAAGAGGAACCAGAAGGATTATGTCAAGCTATGTATGTAAGCATCACCCAAGTGGTGTTTGGGATGAAAAGAATAATACAACTGTCACCTTCCTAGCACATCATAAGGGGGACACAAGAGAGTTGTGCTTAAGGCTAATAACCTCAAAATAAAAGACATTGCTATTATAATCAGCCACTGCAAGAGCTTGGATTACAGGCTTCCTATAAACATACCAGCTGTAGTAAAAAATGTATGCATCACAATGGTGCAATAAGGTGCATGATTATGAATGCTTGGACACAGCCTACATTAGCTCGTGAACTACTGCATTACAAAAAACACTTAATTTATGTTTACATTTTTCAACTAGAGGTATGTCTAAAATTAAGGCTGTAGTTTTCTAAATTTTCAACTTATGTTTTAAAACATTATATTATTTTAAAGATAAATGAATGTGCTGTTTACATAACTAAATATATTGACACATTTATATGATTTTGTAGATATCATAATTGTCACAATGTGACTGTGGGGAAAAAAAACTATTTAAAAAAATTATATACAAATGTCTACTTACACCATATACTGGTGCTCTAACTCTGTTGATAATTCCCATGTAGTGTATCCATTTATGAGTAGAAATCATCCAATAACATGTACATTTATTAATATTTGTAGCTGTATGTATTTATTTAGCTACTTTCACTTCTCTGGAAAACAATACAGAAATACACAAAAATATTACAATAACATTGATTTAAAACATGCAGATATTGTTATAGGTTGGAAAGAACATTTTCTATGGTATTAAAACAATTTGGACCAGATTTTGACATTAGGTTTACTTTTTAACTATACCAAACTTTTCGCTGGTACTGGTTTCTGGTCATAAGCGATAAATTTATGAGCCTCTCCCAGTGGCTGATGGTAGCAAATAAGTAAAAGGGGTCAGCTGCAGTAATAGCCTGTGCTCACATTGGTACAAAAAAGGTGAGAATGGGGAACGTATGTGAATGTTGTTATTGCTAACTTTATCAGTTAATTTAACTGTAAAGCATCTTGGATTGGTGAAGTTAACTATCTTCAGCAGGCACTAATTATTGCTGATGAAATAATAAACACACCAATATCAGCAGGCTGTATTCCTTGCAGAAGCAACGTCAATTCTGCAAGCCCTCAATAAACTGTCAGAGCTTAAAAGAGCATTAGACAAACTAAATGCCAAAAGAAGAGTAGTACTACAGTGGATACCATCCCATTGTGACATGCCAGGAAATAAGTTAGTGGACAGGTTAGCAAAGGAGGTAGCAGCATGAGAACAAAAAGAACAAACAATCCGCTTCCATGAAAAGAAGACCCTTATCCAAATCATAACGAAAGTCGACTAAATGAGAAACTGCCTTGATCAAGTGGAACAAGTGATCAAATTTTGCATGAGAACCGGACACAACAGATTGAATGACCACTTACATCGGCTAAAATTGGCTTCATCACCTATCTGTATGTCCAGATAAGCAGCGCAGACAGCCGAACATATCCTACAAGACAGTTATATGCTTAGCCAATTGCGTACTGAGCACCAACCCACATAGATGAACCTCCACACAATACTGTTTGGAAGCCCTTAAGAATTCTGCACCACAGGGACCTTTATTCAGGGAACTGGACTTCAAGTGTAGACATAATAGCAAACATGGTAAATGAGAAGAAGAAATATCTTTAGCTAAGTCTAGCGTTTTAGTTCTTGTAAGCCAGACTGCCCTTTAAACAGCCTGTTTCCAAGGAACACTACTATTAAGAGAGAGAGTGTCTTGGTCAGTATATTGTGCTTGATACTCACACAACATCCTGGTCAGTATGTTATGCCTGACTCAGGCACGATGTGCTGGCCAGTATGTTGTGCCTGACCCTGACGTGATATCCTGGTCAGTATATTGTGCCTGACCCTGATTTGATGTCCTGGTCAGTATGTTGTGCCTGTCTGTATGTTGCGTCTCAGTTTCCCAATAACCTGTTTTCGTGCTGATAACAATGAGCAGATGAAGCTTGTATTGTTGTCTCATTTCTGCTTCTGTCATCTGTCCTTCTTTACTCATTCATTTAGCTTAGTTAACTGGGTTTTTGTGTACTTTTTCTCTTGTTCAATCTTAAATAAGATCTTTATTTACCTGTCCCAATCCTAATCTGTTATTCTTCTCATGTAAAACTGCCTTTAAAATCAATATTAATTTGCTTTGTTTTACTCGTTATTATGTTTGAGTGTTAAAGCGCATTTATATGTTCACAATATGTTTGTTGAAGGCATATGTTATGCTGAGTTTGCTGCACGTATTCCGCGAGCTGGTTCTGCATACGTGTACAGTTATGTCACTGTCGGTGAGCTCATGGCTTTTGTTATTGGATGGAATTTGGTTCTGGAATACGTTATAGGTAAGCAATGTGACTGTTATCAATGCAATCTTAATTTGGCTTAAAACTTCGCCTAGTTTTTTTGCGTATGACAAGGACAAAAATAGCACTACTGTCCCACAGAGAGCATGTTGTAAACGCTGACAAATGTGTGACATGGCATAACACCAGCCATGGTTAGATGATTTGTTAAGAGCGGCATGGATGGTCCCTAAGAGGCTGCGTGTCTTCTTTGCTCTAGTGTTTGAGTCTATTAAGATAGACTCGCACATTGGCTAACTACCCTTCCCTGCACTTGTTCCAACACAGCTTAGCCCACTAAGCAAGAATTCTCCTCTCAGCTACATCAAGCTCACACCAGAGCTGGGATCTCTGCATAGGGACATCTGCCCCTGTAGAAGTACAGGTCAACTAAGACTAAGAATCTTAATCATTCTTAAAGAAAAGTTTAACACAAATTTATGACTTTCATTTCTCAAGAGCTCATGTATAAAAAGAAAAATAGAAGATTGAATTATTTCATTTCATAAATGGGCTTGGTTCGTTACCCAGTCAGGCAGCTCTGGATCACACAACTAAAAAATTGGTGCAGGGTTCTTGTTAAAAAACAAGGTATCTAGAAAAGAAGCCATTCACAGACTCTCAGAATGCAGTCGATATATTTGCTCACCAACTTACTTGCAATGTCGTAGAGCTGATGTTGTCTTGAACAGTTATCATACATATACATACAAGTTTTTCCATATCAACTATTCTTAAATTTATGTTGTTGTTGAAAGATTACTCTTTGGTGTGCCCTAAAAAGAGCATGGATGGTTGCTGATGAAGGTGAAATGGGGTCCTTCAGGTGGTTGTGCTATGCTTGGCTTCATTTGCGAGTCGTTCATTACTATAGGAATCAAGTCGATCTCACACCTTGCTAGCCAAGATGTCATGAAAATAGTTCATTTCCAGGGAGACCTGTGTGGAAGTGAGGTAGGCGTTTTGGCCAGTATATTTTACCTGACCCTGACTAACATTGTCCGATCAGTATGTTTTGCCTGATCAGGTGTGGTAGAATTAAACAAACCAATTGTTATGAAGCAAGAATGCCCTTGAGTTTGTAAGACACGTATACCACTTCTTGGGTAGATGTCGGATGTCGTCCGAGAAAAATGACTATGGTTTCTCATTGAACGATTTGGTCACCAAGGCCATGACGTCTGCATCGCAGAGTCGAATTGTTGTTCCTTTAAATATTTATTTAAAGGGTCCAAACAAATGAAAGTAATAAGGTGACAGATCAGGAGCTATAGGCTGCATTAGGCAGATTTTCCCATGTTTTGCATGCTAACGCTTCTTGCACAATGTTCATGACATGTGGATGAGAAATGTAGTTCAACAGAATCACAGTCATTTATTCTTTATGGCTGTATGCAGGATGTCTATTGTCATTGTAGTGGATGGCGTTGATATTCACGCCAGACTTTTTGAAGTTTGCCCATAGAAGCCCTTCATGGTAAAAATAAATGTGATCAGCATAACCTAAACATCAGAAACCTGTGATTTAAATTTTGGGGGTTTTGGTGATTTGTGATGCTTCCATTACATGTGAACACACCTTCCAATACTTCAGTTACTTCCTTACAACCATTTAAACTGTCTCAAACAACACAGAAAATTCCTCTGCTAGTGAACATAAGCTCAGACGACGGTCCACACGTATTGCTGCATCAATATCGGCGATGACTTCTTCTGTCACAATAATATGTGACTGCCCTGGTCATGGAAGATCTTTCGTTAACTCATGTTCTTCCAAATACACTGGTCGACATCCTTCAGCTGTTAGGAACTGAATCATTGCTCACTGAATGGATTCCGTATCACACTAGTTATTTTCTCAACGGTCTGCAGCAGAACTTATGAATACAAAGATAATGAACACGTGCACACTTGTACAATAGTATGTGCTTATTAAGTCAGATGCGACGTCATCATGCTCTTTGCGCATATATCCACTGTCCATGTGGCACAGCTAGCTCAGCTTCATTTGAACACGCCTTGAGTGTGTAAATAAATCTGTAAAATCTTTTCAATTTCTAAATGCTGAGGGATTTTTAACATGCGCGACTACTACCCACAAATCAGGGGAAATACTAGAAAATCCATGTGAAAAAATCCTGGCCTCCACTGTGATTTGAACACATGACCTCCAGCACATGAGGCTGTTGTCTTACCTTGAGACATTCAGTCCTCTCTCACTGAGTGATGACAAGGGAGTTCAAATTACCTAACATATAGATATTGCAAGCCTATAACGTTTTTTTATTACCCATACTTTCAGTTTTTTAAACAATTACTTCATAAAACAAAATCTTGAAATCATACATAAATTTTCAGTTTACTAGAAAATTTTGGGCTAAATCAAGTATTATGCAAGAGTGCATATCATCATTATGTAGCATGGCATTTGCCTTAGAACGTTGCATCCATCACAGCTCGCTTGAAAGAAACTCAATCTCTTACCATAACTCTAACCTACTGCAGAGTCATGCCCAAATATTCCTTGATATCTTGGTGCCATCACCTTCTTGGTATGTCTCTGCCTGTTTTGCTCTGGCCCCATGCCTTCAATTAACGTTCTCTCAAGACGGTTGTGTCTTTTGATGTGGCTAAAGTATTTAATTTTTCTGTTCAGAATGTAATTTTTGAACCAATTCTACTCTACAAGCTGGCTTTTAGTTTCTTTCGATAAACTTGGAATCCAGGTATTCAAAAAGGCAGTTTATACTTAACTTAACATATTCATTTTGTCTTAGAAGACTCTGCAGTCTGTATACAACCGCAGCCTGATAGGCACCATCTATACTGCTCTTAACCATACCGGTGCTATGCCATGTGACACAGTTCGTTGCCTATTACAACATGCTCTCTGCGGGGCAGTGGTGCTGTTCTTGTCATTGTCATTCAGAAAGACCACAGCAGACCACTCAGGTAGCCAAAAGCTATCCATGGCAAGTTCTTTATTTTGCAATCTTTATTCTTGCAACTTGCTAGGCCTAGGGGAAGGTAGGCTGCGTTTTGGGCAGGAATTTAATTAACTATCATAATTTTTCCCGGACAGCGGCTGCAAGCTTACTCAAATCAATATTTAACGGCCAAAAGTTCTTTTACATGCACAGCATGTACACTGGATCTCTGTTTTTTGGTGTCAATCTCCAATATGACTAGACACTAGGCTCACCTCCATTGATATCAGGTAATGCTTGAAACTTGTGGGATTTGAAACCATACTGTTTCATGCTTTTGTTTCTTGAATGGGAAGTGCCTTTACCTACCAGCTATAGCGATTCATGTCATTTAGATACATTTCAGTTAAATTTTGAGAGTGACCAATGGAAAAAAATAATTGAGGGAATAGTTTCATTCTTCTCTACCTTGTCTTACATCTTGGTGCATTTTTACAGCTGGGTAGACTTAAGCATGATATGATATCTAGGTGTTCTGTCACTCAGATGCTTCAACAACATTTATCTTATCTCATCTCTTCTTATCTCATGTCATCCCATCTCATCTATCCATTTATGCTGTTTTAACATTGTCAATCAATCAATAAACATTCCACTCCCATGGGAGTATAGATCTTCAGCAAACATTCGCCAGATTATCCTATCATGAGCAGTGTCTGCTCATCCCTTAACTGCCCTGTTTTCCAAATGTTCAAATTGAACTCTCTCCTCCTCGTATGCCTTGTCCTATCTCCCACCATCTTGCCATGGGAAAATTGTCTTGTCATTTTATCAGGAAGACACCTTAATGTGGGACCTCTCCAACTTTATCAATGACCTAGAATATCTTGCTTCACTGACAGTTCTGGCTATGAGATCAATAGTTGTGACCTTATCCTACTATCTCGGTCATTTAATCCAGTGCAGAGAATTGTTGAATAAAAAGGCTGTACTTTCTTTATCAAGCCATGGTACTGCACCATACAAAAACACGGATTTCACATTAAAGCTTAAAATCTTCAATTTGGTATTAAAACCAATCTTCCGTAATTGCCAGAAAGCCGTAGTGGCACTTGGAGTGTCTTTGACGTTCGCTGGCATAATTAAAAACATGTATAAAATGTAGAACTTTGAGCCCTTATAGATAACGACTGGTGTTCAACAATGATGTCTCGTTTCACAATTCCTCTTCTGGCTGGATTATGAAGACGACATCATCAACCAGCGAAACTGGAATTCAATAACAAAACAACCTGATATCTGAACTTCACCAATTTTTAAAATTTGTTTGTGTGCATTCACCTTATTTCACTAATCCCCAAGTCAGGCACTAATTATTGCTGATGAAATAATAAACACACCAATATCAGCAGGCTGTATTCCTTGAAAGAAGCAACGTCAATTCTGCAAGCCCTCAATAAACTGTCAGAGCTTAAAAGAGCATTAGACAAACTAAATGCCAAAAAATGCCATTGCACTGGGGTTTTTATTTTATGACTGTCGGCCCAGTGCATCCGACTTCAGCGTGCATTTTATGTAAGGGTCTTCTTCCTCCTGCATTTTCTTAGTGTTTGCTTCCCCGGGGTAACGGCCAGTGCTGTGATGGGGTTCGAACCCAGCACCTTCTGGTCGTGAGCTGTGTCACTTAACCACTAGCCCACGTTGTCCCCACTTTACCAATGACTTGGTTTTTCTATCTCTTGACTGTAATCATGTGCAAAATAAAATATGTATATTTGATGAAAGCTGGCGGAGAGAGGAGACTAATGTCCGGTCAGGCAAAACATACTCAGACAACGTTAGTCGGGGTCAGGCAAAACATACTCAGACAACGCTAGTCGGGGTCAGGTGAAACATACTCAGACAACGTTATTCAGGGTCAGGTGAAACATACTCAGACAACGTTAGTCGGGGTCAGGTGAAACATACTCAGACAATGTTAGTCGGGGTCAGGCAAAACATACTCAGACAATGTTAGTCGGGGTCAGGCAAAACATACTCAGACAACGTTAGTCGGGGTCAGGCAAAACATACTCAGACAACGTTAGTCGGGGTCAGGCAAAACATACTCAGACAATGTTAGTCGGGGTCAGGTGAAACATACTCAGACAATGTTAGTCGGGGTCAGGCAAAACATACTCAGACAATGTTATTCAGGGTCAGGTGAAACATACTGAATATGACACCATCTCACTTCCATGCATTTCTCCCTGGAAACAAGCTGTTTCATGGCAGTATGGCTAGCAAGGTGGGGATTGGTACTGTGGCTTCTATATTGATGAGCTTACTGAGTAGCCTAGCATTACACTACATCCAGGAGTAACTCGGGTGCCCCTCTCAAATGTGGTTTTGGAATTGAGGAGATTCACTGAAACCCACACTAAAGAAAGTCATCAGCAGTACTTAACCCAAATACAAGTGACATTAACAACAACAACATGAGACACAATTTGAGACTCAAAATACACAGAGAAAAATACTAAGTTTGGGACAAAATGCAACAAACGACAATCAGATTGCTTTGTGGGGACAAAGATGCAGCAGTGAATTGTGAAGGAGCTGTAGAGAAATAGAGGCAGACCAAAACATACATGGAGAAGTGAGCTCAAGAGAAACACAAAGGAAATAGGGAAGACATAGATAGAGCTGGTACGAGTGGCTCAGGCCAGGAGGACTAAACATGTATTTACTCTAGACCTATGCTCCACAGGGAGCTGAAAGGTTTTGATTGATTGAATCAAAGTCTGTCGCTCCTCTCGGTGCATAGGCCATTGATAACATGCTGCCAGCATACAGGGCCCTGGACTATTTTTTTCTGCCTCTTTCCAATTGTAGTAAATTAATCTTAGTTTCTTCTCACATTCTCCATGTATTTTTAGATCGACATCCCTCTCTCTCGTTCCTTAAGGATTCCATGTAAGAGACTGTCTAGTTATTTTAGATGTGCCTTCTGTAATGTACGTCTCATCTTGCCCCATTTTCTTTGATTAATTTGACATTCCAATGGCTGTTGTTGGCTCTTTTCCCCATAGGTCTTAATTCCTCCCCATGTCCTGCCACTTTATGAACATTATCCTTCGTAGGCAACTGTTAATGAAGGACTGGAGTCTTTGTTATATGACCTTGGTCATTCATAAAGCAGCACAAATTTGACAGGCATTGAAAATTCTAACTTTGATGTGAATCTTGATTTCTCTGGATCTCAATATGTTGTTTAGTCTCAAGAATGCCCTCTTTTTCCTTTCCAATTCAAATCCTTACATCTGCATCTGCACCACCTGATGTGTCAATTGTGCGGCCCAAATTTGTTCTTTGCTGAAAGTGTTGAGTTTACAGAGCTTAGTTTTCTTCATGTTGATATTCAGTCCCAATTTGGCTGATTGTTCTTTTGCCCTATCAAGTTTCTCTTCCATTTGTCTATGACTTTGTGACAAAACTACGAGATCATTGATTAATTGTTTGATATTCTTACAAATAATTCTTTAACATTTTCAGTTTTTATTGCATTTGAATTCTTTTATTAGTTCTCTTTGAGCAATTTTAAAATCCATTGGCTACTTTCTAGATGTCTTAGCTTCTTGCCAGAGCCTCGTTGACCAGCTTTTCAACCAGGATGGCCTCATTGCATAATACAATACCTAACATATCATTGTACGGCTGTGAAACATGGACTCTAAATTTAAAGGATGAAAAGACAGAAGTTTTTTGAGATGTGATGCTATTGCAGGATGTAAAGAGTGAGCTGGACAGAAAAAAAGGACAAACGAACAGGTGCTTAAAGATATTCAGTCATATAGATAGCTAATGACGAGTATACAGAAAGGTAGATTATCTTGACATGGTCATTACAGGAGACATGGAGGCTTACTATTGATAATACTGGAAAGCCAAATTCAGGGAAAAAGTAGAAGACCAAGAAATAGTTATATCACACAGGCATGTGAGAACTGAAGAGATCTACTGGGAACAGAGGACAGTGGCATGACATGATCAGAAGACTTCAACACTAGTCTCTGGACTAACTAACAGAAGACAGTGGTGTGATATGATCAGAAGACTATAACACCAGTCTCTGGACTGACTAAACTGATAATAATGTTAATGTGCTAAACACATCCTATTTCTTTACATGTCATCTTCCATCCTTTACGTGGAGGACGCAGTATTATACTGTTATGGACAACAGTGTCTTTAATATACTTAAATGGCTTATTTTAAATAACCAGTGTTTTCCATATTTATAATAATTTGCAACTATAAAGCTAATTAGAATAAATCGATAGCACATTACCAGCCGTTACCTGGACTAAGGTTCGTGTGTCCTCATAAGTCTCATTCATTGAGTTAGGGCATATAAGCAGATTAATTATGTTGTGGCGCGCCAGATAATTTTATGATGCAGCCACATTGTAATTACATTTTTCAAAGTAGGTAATATATTTTAATAAATGTATTCCTGATAGGTCATATATGGGTAACTTTAACTCACATACCAAATGCAATGGGGGGTAATGTTTCAAATGACCCTAAGTAAATGCAAGCTATTTATTAAAAAATACTGTGTAATTTTAGGTTATATACAATAAAATATTAAATATGTATATCAATTTTAAGGCAGGGATGAGTAATCAGGGTAATCCATACTTATCAAGAAACATACTTATCAAGACCCTTTCTCACACCAGCATTTGTGCTCCTGGAAACAGGATATACAACAGAAGTCTGGCCTACGATAAAAAGATTGACACTGTAATCCTCCTCATAGTGGAGAGTTCAATGAGGAGCAGCATATTACACTACAGCCGAGAAGACTGTTCACTTTCTCAGGTGCGCCTCAGGAGCTAAGAAGAACTACTGTAACCTGCTAGCAAAAACAACATAATGAAGAGTTAACTTAAGTCAGTCTGAATAGCTTAGAACAACAATAAATTCTAAACATTTTTAATAAATAATGGGTAAAACTGGGAAAGAAACCTACAAATATATCCTCATCATCTGGTTGATCAGTCCTGAGACTGGTTGAAAGATTGTATGAGTATGTCTCTCATTTTAATCTTATCCTTTGGTTGATCAGTCCTGAGACTGGTTGTAAGATTGTCTGAGTATATCTCTCCACTTGATCCTATTCATATGTTGATGAGTTTTACGACTGGTTGTAAGGTTGTCTGAGCATGTCTCTCTATTTGACTTTATCTTCTGCTATTCTCTTCATTTAAGCATGTTCCTACTTAAATATCCCTGTGTGCCTGAGATGTAAAGTTTAGTCTTGGTCACACCAGTCTTATCTTCCCTTGAATGTTGCCCTCTAGTATCTTCTGTAGAAGACTTTCATGTCTCATATTGTAACCCAATCAACTAAATCAGTGAGTACATTGTCATTAGATCTTCTTTCTCTCCAATTCTATCTTTCTATTCTACGGTAGCATTACATTTAAAACTCTTCCAAGCTTTTTTCATCCTTTCTATGCTTACTTACTTACTTTCCGTGTCAAAACACCATGTCACACAGCATCCGTCCAGTATTCAGCAACTTGAACTGCCTTGTCGTTCGCCTCCATCATGCCGTTCATGTCACAGGTTTCAGGGAGGTTGGGGCAGGTCATCAGATGATCTTGGTCCTGAACTGCGCCGCATTCACATGTGTCGACATCTGAGTATCCCCATTTCTTCAAGTTCGCTCTGCATCTTGAGCCACCAGTTCGAAGTCTGTTGATTGCCTTCCACACAATGTAGGGCAGGTGGTGTCCAGGCGCAGCCTCCTCCTTGAGCTCTATCCATGGATCCTGCATTGTTTCGCGCCACCTCTCGATGCGTCGACCTTCCGAACTTGTCTGGATGGTCTCTGTCGATTTTAAGAAACTGTGTCTTGATTTAAGTCTTGTGGCATGTTCCTGATGGCCAAACATCGGGTGTCTAGGGTCGTTTTCCTGTTTCCCTCGTTCGATTTCCACAGCTGCACCTCTTCTTATATCAGGTGGTGCAATGTCAATTAAGGGATATATTTTGTTTGTGGGGGTGGGTTTAAGGCACCCCGACTCTATCCTGCCCATCTCGTTCACTGCTGTATCAACTTCTTTTGCATGGGCGGAGTTGTTCCAGACTGGAGCTGCATATTCCGCTGCGGAAAGGCACAGGGCAATCACCATTAGCCTGAGCAGCTACTGCTGTGTCATCAGTGTATATAAATTTATATGCTAAAGTCCATGTTTCAACCCCATACAGTGTGACTGCCAAATATGAGTGGCCATTATTCTTTTCCTCTGTCCTTTCCTGATATTCTTTGAAGTTAACAATTTCTGTTTATCTCTGAAGCAGTTATTTTGTCATTGCAATCCTTGTCTTAATTTCTGTCTCATTGCGAGCATCTTCTGTTATGGTTTGCCCCAAATATGTAAACTTCTGTACTTATTCGATTATTTCTCTATTGATGATCATATTTTTTTGTCTATGCTGCTTGGATATTACCAAAGTCTTTTCTTCAATATGTTTATTTTTATGACAAACCTTTTGGCTGTACCATTACTTTTTTCAATCAGCACTTGCAATGTTGCTACTGATCCTCCCACTATCGCTTGGTCATCAGCAAATTTGATGTCATTAACTTTCATACCTTTAACTTTGACACCCCTATTACAACTCTGCATAACCTTGTCCGTCATCATCTCAGAATATGTGACAACATATGAGTTCTAAATGTTTTAAATTTTTGCAATAGGGAAAACTGGGAGAGAAATCTACAAATATTTGGTGATCCCAAATCCCAAAGACAACATCAACTTCCTAAAAAGAAGAGATCAAAGCACCATTTTCTGACTTTCGTACTAAACTTCTTTTTTTTCGTTCTTTTCTTTTCACTTATCCTGTTAAGCCTTTCAGTGTCTGGTTATGAAGAGATCTCTAGAATAAGCCCGTCTGTGTGCCATATGCACAGTAGCATTGACCACCTCAGATATTTCTGCAAGCCATCTTTTCGAGGTCTGCATTTGGCTTTGAATCCGTTGTATCTAAATAGCATTGTTTGTTGGGGAGTGCTCTGTAGCAGTAGTCTAGTTACATGGCCAAACCATTTTAGTTGCTACCTTTTAATGTATTCTAATACTGGTGTTGTTCCCACATGTCTCCTGATGTCATCATTTCTGATCATGTCTTTCCTTGTTATGCTCAATATTTTGCGCAAGCATTTCATTTCTTCTGTTACGATGTCCTTTTTAATTTGATGTTAGAGCCCAGTTTTGACATTGATAGCATAGTGTCGAGATGAAAATCATGTTGTATAAAGCTCTTTTGGTAGTCATTGTTTGCAATGAAGTATTGGAGTTAATTGTCCAATTATCTGATTTGCATTATTGCATATTTGTTGGATTGCTGCTGTAATTCTTCCATCTGCTGATAACGTGCTCCCTAAGTATTTCACCTGTTTGATTTGCTGTTTTTCAAGAGCAACATTGATGTCTACGGCTATTCTAGATATTTTCATGACCTCAGTTTTTTCTACATTGATTTTTATGCTGTATTCTTGACATGTTGCATTTAGTTTATCAATATGTTGTTGCAATTGTAGTTCTGAAGTTCATTTAAGAGTTCACCAATGTTGCTACCTTCATTTGGATTGGCTGTTTTACAAATGTGGTCTACATATATAATGAACAACAAAGGAGATAGCACACATCTTTGTCATCCTCCTGTTTTTGATTGAAAATTTTGCTGATAGCCTGGTTGTTGTTTGAACTCAACACATACAACTTAACAGTGACTTGAACAGAATCCAACCAGAACATACTCCAGAGTGCCGACTGTGCCCACATCCGTATAAAACTGTTGAGCACCATCTTTTTAAATGTCCAGTGTTTGATGATGTTGGAAAAAAGCTTCTTCCTTCAAGACTACACAACCTCAGAAAACTGGCAGAATACCAACTAACCATCAAAATGGACAATTTTGTGAACCTGTATTTATAACGTGGCAGCAGCATAGAGCTGTGAAACACGGACAGTTATCCAAACCTCAAGGAAGATAATCAAGTCTTTTGAGTCTAAATGTTATTGAAGGGTCCTCTGAATGCCATGGACTAAAAAAAAAAGAATATAGGCATTCAACACGACTTTATCATAGAGAAGGACTGGATCATAAATTCCATAATGAACAGAAAATTGAAATACCTTGGCCACATCAAAAGGCACAATGGTCTTGAGTAAATGGTATGATGCTGGGCAAAAGAGACAAGAGGTAATGGTAAGAAATAGAAAGTAAATATATTTCAAATACAAGATTTGTTCAAAAAGTTTCAGAACTTTTTGGTATAACTTTTTTTTGCTTCTCTGGAGCCTAATCAGCCTTTACTCTTTGAAAATATAGCCCTTTTGTATTAATATATTACTTCAAACATTGTTTCCACTTCTGGAAGCTGTCCTGGTAAACATTTTTGGAGATCATGCGTAGGTTCATCTGCGAATTGCCCTTAATTTCATCAGTGATCTAAAATTGACATCCTTGCAAGCTGGATTTCAGTTTGAAAAAATGGAAAGAATTTGCTAGGGCTAGGTCAGGTGAGTAAGGAAGTTGGGAAAGAAATGTGTCTTGGGTTTTACAAAAAATTCAAGAACGAGCAGTGATGTCGAGCTGGTGCATTGCCATGATAGTGAAACCAGAAGTTATTTCTCCTCAACTCTGACCTATTTCTCAAGAAGTTTCTCTATTAGAATGTCATGGCCCTATCAAGAAGTTGCATTTTTATGTTATTTCCTGAACTGTCATATAATGATTGGAATGCATCATTTCATGAACTTGGGCTATGTGAGCACTGTTAGAGGATGTTGTGGGAACTTAAGATATTATGTTAATTAGTCTAATCAGTAAATTAAATTTACATTTAGTTGTACATTTCTAGATTATAAGTAAATTAAACCATTAGCCATATGTAAATTAAGCAGTCATAAACAATTTTTGTTGTTGCAGGGACGGCTAGTGTTGCACGAGGATGGAGCGCATATTTTGATTCGTTGATTGACAAGAAAATCTCAAAGTTTTTTAACAGCACAATGCCGATGCATGTAGATCAGCTGTCAGAGTATCCAGACTTTTTTGCATTTGGTATTACACTTCTGCTGACAGGTATGCAACGCCTTGTTGATTTTAACTACACCTATAATTTTTAAAAATAATTTATTCCAGTGGGATATTTTTATCTAAGCATTGAATTAATGAAATGAGAAAAACATCTGGATAGTGCCTTGATCTGCAGATGTTATTAGCTTGTGCTTTATGTCTGGCTGATAATCAGGCAGAAGCTTTGCAGATGTAATTTAACAGATTATCCATCAAGTTTATCAAACATGACACAGAACCACACCCAGCACCAAGTCAAACACAAATTAAATATTTGCTGAAACACATGCTTAACATTGTGCTTAACAAATCTAGTAAAATTCATGGAGGAGGTTACTAAAATGATAGATAAAGGGGAACCAGTGGATGTTATTTATCTAGAATTTGCAAAGGCCTTTGATAGAGTACCTCATCAAAGATTATTTTGAAAGTTAAAATTACATAGAATAGGTGGGGAAGTTGCCAAATGGATTGAAAATTGCTTGACGGGAAGGAAGGCAGAGAGTGGGAATAAATAAGGAGTACTCTGAGTGGTGTGAAGTAAAAAGTGGAGTGCCACGGGGCTCGGTTTTGGGATATATATATATGAACGAATTGGACATTGATATGGGATCCATGATTGCAAAATTTGCAGATGACACAAAACTATGCAGTAGTGTCTCATCTAAAGCAGAAGTGGATATATTGAGGTCGGATTTAGATTAAATTCAAGAATGGTCTGTAAGCTGGCAAATGGAGTTTAATGTAGATACATGTACAGTCATCCACATGGGTAGATGCAATAATTACAGAATGGGCGAGAACAATATTAGAAAAATTGATAAGGAAACAGACCTAGGGGTCATAATAGATCATACAGGTAAGGTGAGTGAGCAAGTTCAGGTAGCAGTGAAAAAGGCAAATGCAATGTTAGGTTTGATAAAAAGAAATATTAAACATAGGAGCAAGGAAGTGATAGTCATACTGTATAAAGCATTAGTTAGACCTAGATTGGAGTACTGTGTACAGGTGTGGAGTTCTTATCACAGAGGGAATATTAATATGCTGGAAAGGATACACAAAAGAGCGACAAAGCTGATAGTGGGATTCCAGAATTACAGTTATGAGGAAAGACTCTGAAAAACCAGCTTACAATGTCTAGAAAAGAGAAGAATTCAAAGTTACTTTATACAGGTTTCTAAGATAATCAAAGGAACATATAAATTAGACTATAACAAGTTTTTCAAAATACAACCACCCACTAGAACAAGAGGGCATAGTTACAAATTAACTGAAGAGAGGTCCAGATTAGATATCGGGAAATATGTTTTTAGTCAGAGAGTGGTGAATGCTTGGAATGCATTGCCAGAGGAGGTAGTGGCGGCAGAGACAATTAATGCATTTAAGAATAAATTGGATGCACATAGCTTTTAGAGCAAGGTGATGTAAATGAAACTGGTTGTATACAGACTCTGCAGGGTCTTCTAAACCAGTATAAAGACGTTAAGTGGTGATTCAGTGGATTCCTTCTCATTGGAACATACTTGGTAATCAGGAGGCTGACATACTGGCAAGAGAAGGCAGAACGCTGTCTCAGCCTAATATATGTATAACTTATGAAGAGGTCAGGAAGTAGCAGATACAAGTACAAGTGGCTAGAGGCGCACAATGTAGTGGAAGAGATGACCAGGACAGCTGGTTTCTCACAGATTGAGGTCAGGAAATTGGCCCATATCAGGAATTGTTGAAGTTCCTTCCTGAATTTTACCGGGGCCCAAAAAAGAAGCAGCAAATAGTAACACTGTAACCTGAAAGGCATCACATGAGAAATGACTAAGGAGGACTAGGCATGTGGCTGGCTACTCCATCCTGAAGAAACTTTAACCCACAAAAACTGTAATAAATGTGGGCAGGTCAATACTTGATGCCATTTATTTGTTCCACTGGGAGCTGAAAAAGTATTGATTAATTGCAGTTCTAAATGCAAAGGGGAGTCAAAAAGGATTTGATAAGCCTTGCATTTGTATATACTAAATGGTTATAAGAGAATATTAATTTAACAGGTCTGCATTTATTTTGTCAACAGTTTTGCTTGCTCTAGGTGTGAAAGAATCAACCAGGTTCAACAATATATTTACCTGTATCAACTTGCTGGTAGTTGTGTATGTGACAATCTGTGGACTTTTCAAGTTAGACTTCGACAACTGGAATCTCGAGAATGTTAGTTTGATGTGATGAAAAACAAAATGACTTGTATATTTCAGCAATTTTGTGTATGGTAAAAGTTAATTGCCCATTGCAAGCGATAATGGCAACATCATCAGATGGTTTTAACTTGATCATGTAACTAGCGTTGTATTTGGATTTTAGTGAGGAAGAAGCTGGGCTAGTCATTAACCTCACTCTCTGATCCTGAACTACTTTGAGTCAGTGGCAAGATATAAATCAAGACAACTGAAGGTAATTCAGGATGCAGGCACTCTGGTCCCACCTTCTTTAAGACCAGACGTCACTTGAAACCTTCGGGTCTTGAACCCACACCGTTTCTGTTCATTGGTTTGAGAGGAACACAATCACCCCATCCCCCCCCCCCCCCCCCCCAGTAGAAGTAATGCCATAGTAGATTCTACTATCAAAGATGTAGTGTTAGAGTGATGGTTTCAACAAGTCTAATACGTTGAGCATTCATGTGCTTCTACAGTGAGCCCAGATATGGTGGACGGGACATGTTAGCATGTCAAACAGTTGCATCCTGTAGCGGCTGCTATGTAATGAGCTAAGAAAAGGCAGTTGCTCATCAGCAGGACAGAAGAAACATTATAAAGACTCTTGAAAAAATATTTGTGAAAAGTTTCAACATTTATGTCACATCCTGGGAGATACAAAACATCCCTACCTAGTGCATGAATATAACACAAGGTTTGCAAATCAAAATTTCATCTCTGGGACTCGGAGAAAGTAAGCTGCCTGAAAGAACAGCATGTGTTATGACCATGCACTTGACTCCTTACATGTGTGTCCCACATACGACAGAGCCTACCTTACTAAGGTAAAACTCTCATATGAGATAATATCTCGCAGCATAAGTTTCACCATGTCACCTTCTTTGCTTGCAATTGGCAACTATTATTATTATTATCATCAACATCATCGTGTTGATCAGTTGTAATATTATCTGTGCATGTCTCTCCATTTAACCCCATCCTCTGGAGTGCTCTTAGTTTCAGCATAGGTTTGTACTTTAATGCCTCTTGCATGCCTAAGATACCTCAGTGAAAACATTGTAATTGGATCTTGTTTTCTGTCAACTCAGTCATTCTATTCTATAATAGCACCACATTTCAAATGCTTCCAGGCTTTTTTCATTCTTTGCTAGAGTTCATGTTTCAGTCCCATACAGGGAAAATGGCCATATATGAGTGGTGATTCATCAGTTCTATCCTGATATTATTTGAGGTTAGAAATTTCTGTTTTTCTCTGAAGTCTTATTTTGCCAATGCAATCCTTGTCTACATGTTTTCTTTACGGGCATTATCTGTGATGATTTGCCCTAAATATATAAACTTTTGTATTTTTTTGATTATTTCTCTTTTGATAATTACATTCATTCACCTATGCTGCTCAACTATTACCAAAGTCTTTGTTCTCAATATGTTTGTTTCCATGCCAAACTTTTGGCTGTGCAGCAAATTTTTTTTCAAGCAGCCTAAGCAACACTGCTATTGATACTCCCACTATGGCTTAATCATTGGCAAATTTGATTGCATCAACTTTCATTCCATTGTCTTTGACAACCCTTTTACAACTCCAAACAACTTTTTGCATCATCATCTTAGAATATGCGTTATACTATTATTAATGTTTTTATTATTATTAATAGTGTTAGAGCCTCCATTATAAAAGGTATGTTTTTATGAGGTGGGATGAACAGATCCCGTTCCAAGTTCCCACTGTCCTACCTTCCAAACATTAATAGTTATTGCTAGTTTGAAGCTTGCAACTTATTTCTCTTAGTTACAAGTTTGAAGTACATGTGCTAACTCTTTTATCTGCCCTCTAACAAGGAACTTGTCAAATATTTATATGTTTTTATAATCTGTATATTATAGGATGAAATCAAAGAGAAATAATTACTTTTGTAATTTTTTGTATTTAGGGAAAGAAACAAAAATGACTAACTTTGGTGATTAAAAGATAAAATAGTTACCAATACATTGAAAAATTGAAAATGGATCACAGAACTGACTTCATTGCGCCTGCTTGCCCCTGTATGTGCTTAGTCACTTTCAAGGGCTAAAAATGCAGCAGAGAATAGTGATCCTAGTGAGAAGACAAACCCAGTACCCACAAAAGCCAGCTCAAACCAGGTGTGCTAGGCTGAAATTGCAGATATCATAGTTTTGCCATAAATATGTCACTACGTTCTTTTCAAAACGAATTTCGAAGAAGTTCCATTCATTGCTGAAGTTGTTGATGACAGAGCAAGAACTCTGTATCTCCAACTGCGGCTGTGAAATTTTTCTCTGCCTTCATTTGGTACCCATTTGCAGCTGGGATGATTGGTAGAATCGGTCATACCATGAAAATACCCATGATATGCCCAGTCTGACAATCAGAGCACAACGATGATTTGAACCTGGTAAATTGTGTTTCATCCCGAGTGGTCTGTCGGGGTCTTTGTATGTGACAAGGACAAGAATAACACCACTACCCCACAGAGAGCATGTTGTAAGAGGCGACTAACTGTGTGACAGGGCATAACACCGGCCATGGTTAAGTGGTTTGTTTAGAGCAGCATAGATGGCGCCTAACAGGCTGCGGCTCTACTTTGCTCTAGTGTTTGAGTCTATTAAGATGGACTCGCATATCGGTTAACCACCCTCCGTAAGTGCTTGTCCCAATGGAGAGGAGTATTAAGCTGCTTGAGCCTAGCCCGCTAAGCAGGAAACCCTTCTCGCGGCTACATCCAGCTCACACCAGAGCTGGGACCTGCACAGGGACATCTGCCCCTGTAGAAGCACAGGTCGACTAAAACTAAGACTAAGATTGTGTCTGTAATCCAAGCGTATGACCCCTTTGCTGTAAGCTACTCTAAATCTTTACATAGTGAAAGATAAAGTATGCTCTCATCATTGTGTGTCTATAAAGACTGTATTTTGCTCTGACAGTTGGTTTCCTTGCAAGAAGACTGAGTCAATCTATTATTGTACTCTTGTAGTGGTGGTTTCCGTTACACTTTCTTTGTTTTCATGATGAATTCTCCAGGATCATTACTTATCACTGATTAATCAAATTTAACACAAAATAATTGATGAATAGTGATATTCTTTACTCCATAGTAATCTTTGCATGATTGACTTAAAACAAATGTGTATAGGATAAAACACAATAAACAAAAAATGTGTTTCCATAGTACGTAATAGCAAAATTCTTTAAGAGAAGACACATACATAAAAGTGTACTCTGGAGGAGATATCAAAATAAACATGCTTATTATACTGGACAATACACAAATTGCCTTTCAAATGACAAAAGTAAATCTTTATTAATTTATTGGTTTTGAACTTGAAAATTAACATGTCTCTGTCTTCATTTGAAAATTATAAACAAATTTTTATCCACTCCTATATCATATTTATAAGTTTATTGTTTGATGAAAATTGTTATGTTTATTTTGAACATTTATTTACTGGCATAATTTTATTTACGTGTGTTCTATTTTTTGCCGTATAAGGTACCAAAAGGTGCTGGGTCTGGTGGCTTCATGCCCTTTGGTTTCTCAGGCACTATGGCTGGAGCTGCAACCTGCTTTTATGCCTTTGTTGGATTTGATTGTGTAGCAACAACAGGTAAATCTGTCCTCAGTATCTGACTTTACTTGACTTGTAATGCCTTTTCTACTACAGGGTGCGCAAGTCTTGCTGTCTTCTTATTGTGGCTTATAAAAGTAATAGTTGTCCATCGCTAATGAAGATGGCGATATCATCAAAATTTTGCTGTGAGATATAATTCTTGGCAGCTTGCAGATATAACCGAGGGTGTCAAAGTATAGTAAGAACAACAGATGGTCTGACCGAAACAATACAGATAACAACCGGGATGAGACAAGGGTGTGTGTTGTCGCCACTACTTTTCAACAAATATATGGACAGAATAACGCCAAGAAATACAGAGGAAGAAATAACAGAGGCTGATCTGTTAAATGAACTCCTTTTTGCAGATTATCAATGTCTACTTTATGAGAGTGAAGATGATCTGCGGCAACATCTGACTGTGTTCAACTCTCCATGTGAAAGATACAGTATGAGAATTAATAAATCCAAAACAGGAATTATGCAGATAAGCAGATCACCTGAAAACATGAACATTATGGTTTGCCAAGATCACACAAGTGCAGGAGTTTAAGTCCTTGGACAGTGTTTTCACACAGGATGGAGGTTTAGATAGAGAGATTGAGATCAGGTGCCAAAAAGCAATGTAATTGCATACAATCTGTCACCATTATTGAAATACCCTAACATAAACATGTCCACAAAAAGAATGTTAATCTACAGTATATTCATGCCAACTCTCTGTTACCAGTGCTAAACTTTGACTTTACCAAAATCTCTAGAGAGAAAGATCATGACATTTGAGATGAGATGCCTGCAGAAAATAATCAATATAACTAGGAGAGACAGAATTCGCAATGAAGATGTGAGAAGAATAGTTGAAGCAAGACCCTGCTCTGAATATATTGATGAAGCAAAAATCAATTGGATCGGCCACCTAATGAGAATGCATCCTGAACAACTACCCCTGTGCGTCTATAACGCACGACGTTCATGTTTTCACAATCATGGCAGAACGAGAACTAGATGGATAGAAAATGTTGCAGATATTCTAACTCATCATGAGATGACAACCACTTTAGTGATATGTCTGACCCTGAACAGAAAACTGCGGCTGCCCACAACGCCTTATGGCAAAAGGGGACTAGACAAGACACAAGAGACAAAAGACAAAAAAACAAGTCAAGACAATCTCACAAGACAAGACAATCTCACGAGACTATTTTAGCATGGCAGACTCTGCCAGTTATGGGGCACACATGTAAGAAGTTTTCTTTGGAGTCATCATGCATTTTGTTCTTTTGGCAGATCTCTTTCTCTGAGCATCATCAATGAAATTCTACTAGGTAAAGGGAGGACCTTGTATTATGTTCACATGCCCGGTGGGATGGTTCTGTGTGAGCATGTCCCAGTGGTTGACATCGATGTTTAAACTTTTCAGAGACATTTAAAAATAGTCCTTGTAAACTTGTTTTGTGGTACACAAACTGGTCAAGTGGCCCACAATCTGGTCAAGTGGCCCACAAACTGATCAAGTGGCCCACAAACTGGTCAAGTGGCACACATACTGGTCAAGTGGCACACATACTGGTCAAGTGGCACACATACTGGTCAATGACAAACAAACTGGTCAAATAGCACACATACTGGTCAAGTGACACACAAACTGGTCAAGTGGCACACGAACTGGTCAAGTGGCATATAGATATGACGATTGAAGATGTTGTCATTCGTTTCAGGTCAAAACAGAATATACTGATACCCCAAACATGACATTGTAGTTGTCACTGGAAAATCCAATCACATTTCTCACATGGAATCTCATTCTCCCTCATCACAGCAGCAGCAGAAGCATCAATGACCACCTATGCATTGTCTCCAGTCAATATTGGCATGCTTAAAATTCTTGGCTTGGCACAATTGTTTTCATGAAACTCACAAGCCAAGATTACTTGTCATTTTGCCTTGATTTTGTCATCACTCTTGTAGATCATTAATGAAAATGTCACACCTGATAACGCTAAATCACATGGTTGGTGAAGAATGGAGCAATGGACCACTGATGATTTTAGTAATTTTTATGTGCTTGCATTTGAAGCGCATTACTGGAAAACATTTGAGCAACCAAATTAGTGAAAGGATCACGAATCGAAGCTCGCAAATTATTCTCCTCAACAAATTGGCATAATAACACCCTCACTATCTGTAATATCAACTAATGCTGATGGTTCATTTTGTTTTTGAAAATGTGAATCCATAAGTTTAAAGTCTTTTCTTGTGGGTAAACCGTCTTTGTATACAGTTGTTTCAAAATGGCATTTAAGGTCATACAGGGGGTGCAAGACTAATGTCTGGCCAGGCAAAATATACTGATCAGACATGTTAGTCAGGGTCAGGCAAAATATACTGGCCAAGACCCTCACCTTGCTTCATTGTAGCCCTTCCTGGAAACTAAGGAGAGAGTTGGGCATGGGGCTGCTTACCCCATATAAACTTTAAGCTTCAAAAACATCAATAGTCAGATATATTCAAGTCAACATTTAATGGGTTGTTGTTTTTTTTTGTTGAAAACCTATGCTCCACAAGGAGTTGAAATAGATTTGATTAATTGCTCACTAGAGAGGTTGCTTCTTCTTTCTTCTTAATATGTACAGCAGATTTTTTCCCCAGTGAACCAGGAAGCATCTGAAAATTTATATTTATGTGTTCTTTTATTACATGCAGTATGGTGTATACATGGTGAGGTCCCAATCTCTTCATTATAAAGTCTTCATTTTGACAAGTTGTTTTATTTCTTTTGTTCTCCTAGGTGAAGAAACTAAGAACCCACAGAGAGCTATACCTATTGGCATCGTTGTCTCTCTGATCCTGATATTCTTGTCCTATTTTAGTGTGTCCGCTATTATCACATTGATGTGTCCTTATTACCTGCTTGATAGAGATGCTGCCTTGCCAGCGGTGTTCGAACGAGTAGGGTGGGGAGTGGCTAGATATCTTATAACTGCAGGTGCAATGTGTGGGTTGTCTACAAGGTAAGAAGATTTATCAGGTGTGTGTGTATATGTGCCGCATAGCGCAATGATTAGCACACAGGCTTCGTATCTGAGTGGCCCTGGGTTCATTCCCCAGTTGAGGCGGTGATGTTTTTTTCAGACCACAACGGCTCCCGGGTCGACCCAGCCTTAAATGGGTACCGGTTCAGTCCGGGAAGTAAAAGCGGCGAGGGAGAGGAGATGACTACCACCCTCATATAGCCAAGCCTTTGAAATGTGAGATCGCTAACACCTCACACCTCTACGGCAGTAATGCAATGGGTTACTTTACTTTACTATATGTGTACATGAGTGAGGGTGTGTGTATAATTTCATTTACACATCTGTGTATTGTAGTTTATATATATATATATATATATATATATATATATATATATATATATATGGTCATCATGTAGCATGTCCTTTGTAGAACGTCGCTCCCATCACAGTCTGTCTGAAAGAAACTCGTTCCCTTGCCAAAACACCAGCTTCCGCCACTGTCATACTCAGGCACTCCTGGATATCTTGGTGCCATCGTCTTCTTGGTCTACCCCTTCCTCTTTTGCCTGGCTATATACCTTCCATCACCGTTCTCTCAAGACCGTTGTGTCTCTTGATGTGACCAAAGTATTTGCATTTTCTAGCCAAAATGGAATTGATAAACCAGTTCTCCTCTATGCTCAACTCTTGCCGAATGTCTACATTTGTTTTTTTTCTCTGTCCAGGGTATTCTGAGGATCTTTCTGTAAAATTTTGACTCGAAGGATTTGATTCTTTGTCTAGAAGTTTTGGTAATCGTCCATGCTTCACAGCCATAAGCTGCCACAGGAAAAACACAGGCTCTCAAGACTTTTACTTTTATAGTTTTGTTAGGGCCCCGCCATAATTTCTTCAGGCTGTTCAGTCTCTGCATTGCCATAGCTAGTCTTCTTCTGATTTCTTTCGAGCAGTCACCATTTTTGTCAATTCTGAAGCCCAGATATTCAAAATGTGTAACCTGATTTATGTCCTCACCACCCACTGTAAATTCATGCTGACATTGTGTTTTATCGGTGGTCATTATCTTTGTTTTGTTTATGTTTATGAACAGATTTTGATCTTTACTATGTCCATTAATGGCTAAAAGTAGCTGCTCTAGCCCTTCCGCACTTCTTGATAGTATCACTGTGTCATCTGCGTATCGTAACTCTGGAATCTCTTACCCCCCAATCGTAAATGGGTCGAAACTTTAAATGTTCTCATCTTCTCGTACATTTCTCATTATACATTCCGCATATATATTGTACAGATAAGGTGAGAGGATACATCCCTGTCGGACTCCCTTTTGTACTGCAAACCAATCTGATGTTTGCCCAGAAACTCGGACAGCAGCTTGTTGATCTTGGTATAATGTTTCAATGAGATGAACTATATGCAAAGGAAACCCCATTTCCTTCATGATTCTCCACAGATTTTGATGTTTTACCATGTCGAAGGCCTTAGTGTTATCAAAAGAAACATGTGTATAGGTCTACATTAAACTCTCTACATTTTTCATAGATATTCCTTAAATTGAATATGTGGTCCCGGGTCCCTCTCTTTCCTAAAACCTGCCTGGACTACGTGAATTTCAGATTCAAACCTTTTTTCTATCCTTCTTAATAGGATTCGCAAGAGTATCGTGCTAGCATGGCTGATCAGTGCGATAGTTTGGTAGTTCGTGCACAGCTTCAGGTTGCCTTTTTTGGGGAGGGGAATATAAATTGATTTCTTCCAAGCTTCTGGCCACTCTGCACTGGGCCATATCTGTTTACACAGCTTGTGATAGACTCGAACACATGCCTCTCCTCCTGTTTGTATTAGCTCTGCTGAGATATAATCGCATCCTGGGGACTTTCCCTTTTTCAGGCTTTTAATTGCAGAGCATACTTCTTCCAATGTTGGTTCAGGTTCTTTCTCATCCTTTTGTAGGATTGTAACTGAGCGCTTTGTGCTGTCTCCATACATGGTTCTGTAGTACTCTCTCCATCTATTCAGTATGTCTTTGGTTTCTGTTAATGTGTTATCCTCTTTGTCATTTATGACATGTGGAACCGGAAGGAATTCCCCTGTCAGTGTTCTTATTGCTTTGAATGCATTTCTTTCTCTACCTTGTTGTTGTAGGTTTTCTATATCCTTACATGTTTCTACAATGTATCTTCTTTTAAGAAAAGATAAAAGAAGATACATATATATATATATATATATATATATATATATATATATATATATATATATATATATATATATAAATAAATACAATGTACATCGGTTATATGAATTAGCACTACGCTTACACCTGTGTCGTATTTTCACACTCCAGTTCATACCGCTGAACTTCACGAGATTGGCGCCATTCACCCTAGCTGCAGACAACGTTGGTTTTGGAGTGGCTGAAATTTAGATACGACTATATGGACTAGAACATGGCCTGTGAGAGCCCTATGACCTCTTGTGTTTATGGAAAAAGCATGACACACAATGATAGATGTCACCCACCTCTGCTGCCTGTTTACGGGAAAGGCTTTGGGAGTAAACCCTGAGGAAAAATCTGCATCCTGTGCTATCTCCCTTCATCTAGGTAAAATCTTGCCACTAGCCAAAGGTAGCTCAGGACCAGAGAGTGAGGTGGACAAAAGGGGCAGTTTCTTCCTCACTTTAATCTAAATCACAGCACGTCACCCATTTCAGCGGAAACAGCAAAAGAAAAGACTGTCCACACGGCTGAATAAAGAGAATGGTCTTCATCACATGTGATGGACGAACATCATACTAGCTTTACTGACAGGCTTCTCACAGGATTTAGTTCTCCACGTGGACAATAATTGAAGTATTCATAATAATATTAATAATAATAATAGCGCAAAAGTGGACACCCCAGAGGAAACACAACATTAAATAATTTTTACTCCAATGTTCTCATTCATCATGTTTTTTTTGGTGTATTACATCTACACATGAATTCTAGTTCTCAACATAAAGGTTGCCATAGTAGAGAGTTCTTTAAGACTTCCAAACAGCTTTTGTGTGGAAATTCGTCTTCATGGGCCAGTGCTCAGTGACCAACTGGCTAAGCATATAACAGTCTTGCAGGATATGTTCAGCTAACTGTGCTGTTTGCCCACACATACACATGGGTGATAGATTTAATTTTAGCCTGTGTAAGTGGCCATCCAATCTGTTATATCTCATTCTTGTGCAGAACAGGGCCACTTTGCTGCGCTTGGTCAAGTTTACATGCCTTGCCCAAATCTGATGTCACAGATTTGGGTACGCACAGAAACGAAGCAAGCAGAACATTGCGAGTTCACTTGGAAAATACCTGAACAAATGAGATGCACAATTTTGACGTTCCTATAGCTCACCGTTGTAGAACATAAATTGTAAAATAACTCGGGAACAAAAAGTCACAGACAGATGCATTGACCAAGAATTTCAGACACAATGATCTGTAAAAATGTCATGCTGCGAGAGCTTAGGGTCACAGAGATTTTAGCAAAACAGACAACCAAACACATGTATTTTGATTCTTATAATTTATATATGTTTTGTTTGAATTAAGTTGACATTTGCAATATCTAAAGTCAGACACATTATTTTTCATGTTTCTAGTTACTCTGCTTTCACGGTTTTTATTTATACAGTCTTCTAGGTGGCATGTTCCCTCTGCCAAGAATCCTGTATGCAATGGCAAATGATGGAGTGATCTTCAGATTTATGGGGAAAGTTTCTGATAGATTCAAAACACCTTTACTTGGAACAGCTGTGTCAGGAGTTTTTGCTGGTAATTGTTAATTTAAGCATGCTTGACACATGTATTGTTTTATTTAACTCATTTCCCCCCTGACGCACGCCGACTGCCATGCGAAACCACTCACCTGTGTCCCGTTGAGGTAAACTGCACTGCTGGCATCGGAGTATAGTTTCTCAAAGACGTGGGTGAGCCCCCATCCTATCTTGTACTTGCCCATAGTTTCCCATAGGGCCTCATGTTCCATTCTATCAAAAGCCTTTCTAAAGTCAATAAAAAGCTGGACATAGACTGTACATCCTGGCGTTCTGTATCTGAGTCAGTGTTTGCTGCTAGGTTAAGATTGTTCCTAAGTCTATCATGAAACGCATCCACGGTTAGTGGATCTTTCAGTCTATCAAGGTCATACCTAATCCTTGGTTGTTGTGGTCTAGCTATGTTCTTTAGGCTGAGACTTCTTCTTCTTCTTCTTACGCTGTCAGACGTCGACCTTTATTTTTTCGAAAAAAGCAGCGGTCATCCTGAGGCTGTCGACACTGCCATAGAGCTTGTCTAGTGTTGCCACTGGTGATGGCCACATCTGCTCTCTCTGGTCCTCGTATGTCGGGCAGTTTTGCAGCAAATGCTCAGCGGTAATTTTCGCTGTACCATACGAGCATTCGTCAGTGCCACCTATCTTCAATTTGTTGAATAGGTGGTACCTCAGTCTATTGTGGCCAGTGCGAAGTCTGAAGACCACAACCTGCTCTCTTCTGTTCAACTGGTAATAGGCATCGTCTTTTGTGTAGCCAGTATGTTCTGTTTCCAATTTGGTCATGTATCTAGCTCTAATAAACCATTTTGACTCTTTGTATGTCACACTAGTATCTGGTTGTGGAAGTCTTGCCCCTTCTTTTGCCAGTCTGTCTGCATCCTCGTTGCCTTGAATGTTGCAGTGGGATGGAACCCACTGTACCACTACTCTTTTTGGTGCGGACTGCTGGCATAGTTGACAAAGTACTGCTCTTAAATCATTAAGTTCAGTATTTTTCTGACTTTTTAGTGCTGTGACTACGGCCAGGGCATCTGTAAGCAGGACTATATGGCTTTCATTCCTTTTACCTGTCACAATTTCTTCCACTGCCGCCCTCAGTGCCTCTGCCTCTGCTCTGAAATTGCTAAGGCTGAGACGAAATGCAAGGATAAGCTGATCATGGTCGCTGCCTATGTCCACCCCTGATAACTTCTTGTTTGTGCCTTATTGATACTGGACAGAAATCTGATTTGTACCATTATATAGTCTATTTGATTTGGTATTTACCACTGGGTGAATGTAATGGGCCTCTTCTAGACATTTTATGGTTCCCCAGCATATTCGCAAGTACAAAATTATTGTTTTCGGCAAACTCTAGTAACCTATGCCCTCTATAACTTATGACCACGTGGCAATAATGACATTGTCACATGTTCTGAGTTTCTGTCTGAGCGGGTTGGTCTTAAAGTCGTGCTTGTGTCGTCCTGGCAATATTGTCGCATTGTTGTTCTCCTTAACCGCTTTCTGCATTAATGGTGTGTCTTGAGCCGCTACACACCTGACGGAGCCCATCTCTCTCCAGGTGGTCTGATAGGGAAATTGACCTGTATGTAGCCCTCAACATTCTGCATTCTACCATGTTCTTCCCGTCCGCAGTGTTTCATCGTGAGCGATTCACTCTGGCTGACCCGTTTACTCCTCCCTCGACTACCCCGTTTCCCTCTTGATCATTTCTTTGTGCTCTGACTGGTGTGTGTACCAACCACCTTTTTACCAATGATGTTAGTTGACTGACACACATCACTGTATTTATATGGGTTAAATGGCGATTTAGATTGTAAATATATATATATATATTTATATATATATATATATATATAAATTTGTATAAATATGTTAATTTGTTTAGTTATTTAAACAGCACATTCATTTATATTAAAAATAATATGTAAAACTATTGAACATTCAGTGCGTAAAACTGTAATTTATGTCTTCATGTGTCATTTTTCTGGCATAATCGTTCCTGTATTTTCACAATTAAATGTTTTTATTGCTGTTTATTGTAATAATAGTTGCCAATCACAAGCAAAGATAGTGACAGCATCAGACTTGTGCTGTGAGATGTGATCTCATATGACTGTAAAGTCAAATCCTAGCATGGCAAATCTAGTCGCACTTGGCTCACACATATAAGGAGTCGTGCATTCTATTTTGTTGGGCAGCTTGCTTTCTCTGAACCTGAGTGATAAAATTCTACTTGGCAATCTGAGCATCTTGTGTGATGTTAGCACACCAGCTTGCAAATATTACAGTCAAGCTGTAAACTAGTAACACAATGCATTCCGTTCTCTGGACTACATCCTGCTACTTACAAAGCCCTGGTAGCGGGAGATTGAGAATGAATGGCAGCAGAAGAAGAAGAACCCCACTAACAAAATGTTTCTGTGCCTGTTTCTTATAGAAGATGATATCAATGTTGAAGCACCTGAGAGATAATTTAAAAGAGTGTCTAAAGTGTTTCCTCTTCTTCCTTTGAGGAGAAACTGTATGCAGTATTGAGACCCTGAAAAAACGACTACACCCGACTTTATTGGAGAATCTGGAGTCTCAGACTAAATGAGCAATGATCAGAGAAGAAGAAGAAGAAAACATATTTCTTCATTTATACATTAGAGATCTTGTTTTTATTTCATTTTTGTTTCAAATACCCACAATGAGTAGGTTTACTCTTTTGTATGCCCTAAAAATGGCGTTAAGTGGCAGGTTGCAGTAGTTTTCCTCACATCCTGAACGTGATGAAGGGGGACCAGGGTCCTCTAAACGGTTGTGCTATACTTGGCTTCATCTGCCAGGAAGGGCTGCAAGGAAGCCTAGGTGAGGGTCTTGTCCAGTATGTTTTGCCTGAAACCTGACTAACATGTCTGATCAGTATATTTTGCCTGACCAGACATTAGTCTTCCTTCCCGTTCTTGTTTCATAAAATGCAAAAGATAATTTAAGCTGTGAAGTCTTCAGAATGGAGATTTGTGTTTAATTTACCATTTACAATTTCTAACCAGGTTTGATGGCAATGATGTTCAATCTAAAAGAACTTGTTGACATGATGTCTATAGGAACCCTGTTAGCCTACACTTTAGTTTGCATCTCAGTTCTTATTCTCAGGTATGAACAATATTACTCTTGTAATGATAACAAATGGTATCATATATAGTGATAAGCTGTTGTTCGAGCACTATTAAGGAAAGATAGGCTAGGTAGAAGTTACTCACATTACTTGCAGCTTGAAGCATCACCTTGTTTAGTTGTGAATTTAAAGCCTGTATTTTTTTAGAGTGAGTATTTTAGTGGTAGAGCTCTCACATCTCATGGCTAAAGTACTGAGTTTGATCCCAGTTATTTGAACTCACCCGTCAACCCAGTTGTAAATGGATACTTCCTATTAGAGAAGGAAAAGCAGGGAGGAAGGGAACTTATAAAAACAGCAGAGACCTAGTCCAAGGAAGCATCTACCATTTCATTGTCGACAGCAGTGTCTGCTATGCAACATCTTATTTTCTGGGAGGAAGAGGGGGGAAATTAATTAATTTTAAAGCAATGATGCTGAACAAAAAAAAGAATTAATGATTGTTTAAATTACAGGCCTATTTATTAGCTTCTTCTTGAAACCATAAAAGATAATTAACATAGAAGTCAAGTGATCATGATGCCTAATGGCATATTCTAGAGCAGCAGAAGTGGCCATGATGCCAAATGGCATATTCTAGAGCAGCAGAAGTGGGCATGATGCCTAATAACATATTCTAGAGCAACAGAAAAGGCTTGTCAACCTGATAAGTATGCAGATGTCCACCTTATTAAGTCTGTAGCCAATCATCTTACTAAGTCTGTTAGTAATCCACCTTGTTAAGTCTGTAAGTAATCCACCTTGTTAAGACTGTTAGTAGTTCACCTTGTTAAGACTGTTAGTAATCCACCTTGTTAAGACTGTTAGTAATCCACCTTGTTAAGTCTGATAGTAATCCACCTTGTTAAGTCAGTTAGTAATCCACCTTGTTAAGTATGTTAGTAATCCACCTTGTTAAGTCTGTTAGTAATCCACCTTGTTAAGTCAGTTAGTAATCCACCTTGTTAAGTCAGTTAGTAATCCACCTTGCTAAGTCTGTTAGTAATCCACCTTGTTAAGTCTCTTAATAATCTACCTTGCTAAGTCTGTAGTCTTCCATTTTGCTAATTCTGTAGTAATCCACTTTACTAAGTCTGTAGTAATCCACCTTGCTAAGTCTGTAACAATACATCTTACTCATGCTGAAGTTGGATGCACTGGGCTAACAGGCGCAAAATAAAAACCACAGTGCAATGCAAATCGCCTTGGAGATTAGAGAAAAAAACAACTCCACTTTGCTAAGCCTGTAGTAGTCCACCTTGTTAAGTCTGTAGTCTTCCACTTTGCTAATTCTGTAGTAATCCACCTTGCTAAGTCTGTAGTAATCCACCTTGCTAAGTCTGTTAGTAATCCACCTGGCTAAGTCTATAGTAATCCACCTTACTAAGTCTGTAGTAGCCCACCTTGCTAAGTCTGTTAGTAATCCACCATGCTAAGTCTGTAGTAATCCACCTTACTAAGTCTGTAGTAATCCACCTTGCTAAGTCTGTTAGTAATCTACCTTACTAAGTCTGTAGTAATCCACCTTGCTAAGTCTGTAGTAATCCCCCTAACTAAGTCTGTAGTAATCCACCTTGCTAAGTCTGTAGTAATCCACCTTACTAAGTCTGTAGTAATCCACCTGGCTAAGTCTATAGTAATCCACCTTACTAAGTCTGTAGTAACCCACCTTGCTAAGTCTGTTAGTAATCCACCATGCTAAGTCTGTAGTAATCCACCTTGCTAAGTCTGTTAGTAATCCACCTTACTAAGTCTGTAGTAATCCATCTTACTAAGCCTGTTAGTAATCCACTTTGCTAATTCTGTAGTAATCCACTTTACTAAGTCTGTAGTAATCCACCTCGCTAAATCTGTAGTAATTCACCTTGCTATGTCTGTAGTAATTCACCTTGCTAAGTCTGTAGCCCTCCACGATGTTGATTTCTGTGTGTGCTTGTTCACCTTTTTTTATGAAATGAGACAACATATTTGGTTCAATGTAATTAAAAAAACACTGCACAATGATAAAAATGGTGCACATAACGAATGCTAATATCGTCCCCCATTGTCATAGATAAAGCACTGTGATCCCACAATGGACGATGGAAGCAGATAGAATAGCACAAACAACTGGACAGAAAGTGTCAGCAGCCTGTTAGGCGCTAGACCAGAAACCAACTAAAGTCAAGTATTTTTATTGTTGAATATCTATTTTTTTTGTTCTAAAGGTATGAAGCTGATGTGAATCTTCATGGCAGCATGAGTACTACAAAAATGAATGATGCTGAGCGGGCGGCGATAAAAATGGAACCATTTACTGCACTGCGTTTAATACGTCCTGGTTCCAGCGAACCAACGCTTCTCACATCTCTACTTGTCAAGATTGCAGTAGCTATATTAAGTAAGAATGGCCTCAATGAAACCCTCTTTTATTCTCTCAAATTCATTATCATGGTCTGAGTTGTCTGCCGGGGTCTTTGTGTATGATAAGGACAAGAATAGCACCACTGCCTCACAAAGAGCATGTCGTAAGAACTGTTGACATGGCATAAAACCGGCCATGGTTAGGTGGTTTGTTTAGAACAGCATAGATGGTGCCTAACAGGCTGTGGGTCAACTTTGCTCTAGTATTTGAGTCTGTTAAGATGGACTCACACATTGGTTAACCACTCTCCATAACCGCTTGTCCCAACGCAGCGGAATATTAAGCTGATCGAGCCTAGCCCACTAAGCAGGAAACCCTTCTCTCTGCTACATCCAGCTCATACCAGAGCTAGGACCTACACAGGGACTTCTGCCCTTGTAGAAGTACAGGTCCACTAAGAATTCATTATCATGATTACTCTGTCTTTGTTGGTCATCTAGGAAGGAGTATGTGCTGCTACTGCAGTTGTCCTTCTGTGCTGCAAGCCAGCACCAAAGAATTGATGTCTTTTTGCAGGTGTAGTGTATACAGAACCATGTTTTACCTGATGAGGTTAGTGTATACAGAACCATGTTTTACCTGATGAGGTTAGTGTATACAGAACCATGTTTTACCTGATGAGGTTAGTGTATACAGAACCATGTTTTACCTGATGAGGTTAGTGTATACAGAACCATGTTTTACCTGATGAGGTTAGTGTATACAGAACCATGTTTTACCTGATGAGGTTAGTGTATACAGAACCATGTTTTATCTGATGAGGTTGTTAGTTTCATTTAGAACTCACAATAATTATTTTTAATGACAGGCATAGTATGGAGAAGTAGCTCTAATACACTGAAATATGTTTTTGTTGTTTTTACAGATCCAGTGGCATCCGGGCTCTTGTCCTTCAGCCCAATGTCATGTAATGGTGTCTGTCCATATTTATTAGTTGTTGTTTAGTGCCATACAAAGTGTTCCATTTATCTGGCCTTGGAGGAAGAAGCATTTTTCTAATATTGTTGAGCGTCGAGCACTGATTTATGAACATATGATCCATGACCCACAGCTGTGGCATGGTTCCAGGCCTCATCCAGGGGGGAGGAGGAGGCTGCTACTTGCTGGAGCCATACTGTTTGGGGACGACCTCTTTTGCGCCTCCAGCCGATCGGGGGAAGACTTTTGGCGCTGAGGAAGATGGACAGGGTAAATCTTTGCAGATTGCACCATCAAGGAAAGAGAAAGTACTGTGGTGATCCATTGCAGCTGACCTTCAATGTAGAGATGGCACCTAAACTGAATAAATGGGAGACTTTGGCGACAGGAACAATTCTGACAGTGGCCAGGTAGTCATCTTAATATCTGCATAATCAGTACTCCTAGCTCTCGAGGGGGAAAAAAATCATACTGAGCTAAGATAGCTACCAGAAAGTGAACCATACTTCAGTTGCTACCATCCCATTATGGTGTACCAAATAACGAGACCGCAGATTGGCTTGCAAAAAGGAGTGGATATTGAGAACAAGAAGAAATTGAAATTATATCCATTTGACCTATCACAGCCTTGACCGGGACAGCGTTGGCTCGGGGTTAAGTGACAAAGCTCACAACTCAAATGTGATGGGTTTGCTCTCCAATCACAGCACCGGCCCTTACCCCAGGGAAGCAAACCCTTAGAAAATGCTGGAGGAAGCCAGACCCTTACATAAAATGTATGCCAAAGTCAGATGCATTGGACTGACAGGCACAAAATAAATATATTGTGCGGCGTATACTACCTTAGGGAATAGAGAAATAAGGTGAAAGCAAAAATAAAACCCCAAAAAATGCCTTTGACCAGCAGCGACAGATCACCATTCTTCATCACAGGACAGGGTACAATAGACCAGACAGACACGTGTACAAGCTTCGACTGTGTACTTTGCCACTGTGTACGTGTGAACTAAATGAACAAACTGCTGAGCATGTATTACAGGACTGTCCTCTGTATACCACTTCTTCTTCAGTGTTTGTCTGAAAAGAACATTGTGTTGTAAATGACAGCGAGGCTGCAATATCTGTGCCTTTCAGCCTGACATATCTAGTTTCAGCTGACTTTTCTGGGTACTGGGTTTGCTTTCTCACTGCAATCCCTATTAACTTAGCCAGACTACACTAGTGCAGCCTGTTTTAAGGGCTGCCACTTGGAGGCAGAGTAGGGTCTTGATCATCTTTGGTTCATAGACTGTGACTCAGTGACTCAAACAGTCAGCATTAAGTCATTAGCTACTGTCAGCACATTCACTGTGTTGCATCATCAGCCTCTGGCTTCTATATAAAAAGGAAATTGCAATTGCTCAATAATTCAATACTAGACACAAAATTGTGTGAGGCTTAACCCTACCAGACCTGAGGAGGCACTGAACCTAACTGTCCCCCATACCTGGGCTTCTGAGCATTAAAGAGAAAAAAATAAACACGATATAGAAAAATGTTAGTTACATGCAAACAAGTGGTTAGAATAAGATGTAACTTGGAGACATTGTAGAAAATAGGTTTACCTTTCATCTAGCGTCAATATTCCACCTTTGTGTGTCAATCCACCCAGCAAAAGGACAAGAATCTGTCTTGAATCATAACATTTCAAAATCCGGGAGTAAACCCAACAAAAAGCCCTCATTTGTCCAATAATCCTGATAGCTGAGCTTTATACATGAGTATTCCATATAGATCCTCAGTCCAAGAAAAGCCTTCACTTCTTCCACTGTGGCATCTTTGAAATTTTTGGCATTGTAGGAGTTGGGCTTTGCTAAATGCAATTGGTGTGCCCCGAAGTTGGTTATCTCTGTCAAATTTTGCCAGAAAGTATCATCCAAAAACAAGGATGAAAAGTCAATCGGTTCACTCTCCTCTATGATATATCCAGGAAAGTTCACTGGGCCTTTTCCATCCTCATTGAAATTCAGATCTGTATTTGGTGATACAAAATTCCTTGTCCAACCTTCATCACCACCTAGATCTCCCCCATCAGCTGTTTGAAGGACACGCCCCCCTTCTCTTACTATCGATCTAGCTCTAGATCTACAAGGTTCAAGATTCTCCTCATCACTCGAGCTCTCACTGTCTGTTTCACTTGAACTGGAAAAGTATTCTTGATTAAATTCTGACTCCTCAGAGTCTGAATCAACCAAATTATTGATCACCTGTTGGACTGTCATAAGCCTAGACTTACTTTGCTTTCCTGTTGAAGTGCTTGGTTCATCAGCCGCTCGTTTCATTGTCAATTTTCCTAATTTGTTCACGTTAAACCCCACAAAATCAATTCAAACATGGGGGCAGACATTTGCAATGACTAACCATGAGGATTGACCACGATTGGTTGGTTATTTTTAGATTCTGACGCATTTTATTCACGTACTACCCAAAGTACCGTAAATTCGGTCCAGCGGTATAGCGGCAGTTAAGGAAATTATCGGAAAAAGGGTAAATCGGTCTTGTAGGGTTAAGGAGCTCCATACAATAATAAAGTTCATCATAAAATTTGTAGACAGTGAAAACATCAAAGATGTAATCACAAAAAGAAGGGATTCAGGCTTAAATAAAATTAATCATTCCCCACAATAATCATTGTCTTCTAAACTTTGACTCATTGACTTTACAGATCTGAATTATCCTATATGTAATACTTTTTATTGACTTTACAGATCTGTATTTTTCTATACATAATACTTTTAACTGTCTTTACAAGTATGATTTATCCTATTGGTAATAATATTTCATGTTTACTTTTTTTTTTTCAGGTCTTTTTATAGCAGGATTTTCAGCTTTTTTGATATTTGCTGATACATACCTCGCAGACATAGAAATCTGGGCAATAGTCGTTGCAATAGTGTTTGGCCTCATTATTGTATCCTGCGTCGTTGTCATAATTCTACAACCTCAGAGCAATGCATCTTTAGCATTTAAGGTAAGAACAGTCAAATTGAGTTATCAGAGAAGTTCATGGAGTGAGGATTATCAGGATGATCTGTAGGTGGATAGGTAGGTGGGTAAGTAAGTAGGTAGTTCACTTAGGAGACAAGGTTGTGTCAAGCCAACTAATGTGCAATATGAGTAGCTGAGCTGGACCATAATGGAGTGGGCCACCTGCCATTTCTGATGTCCATGACCTGCTTTAAGAGCCAGTGGATGGGGACATCCTTGGGGTCACATGTTCAAACAGGGCCAATTAACAATGGTTTAGAATGTTAAGTGTGCTCTCAAGTCCAGTCCGTTAGGTGACTTTGTTTGTTTGAGGCCCAGTCATTCCAGTGGATCATAAGAATTCACCTCTGGCTGCACATGTAGAAAAATCGTTGAGCTTCTGATCACCTTGTAGAATAGTCCAGTTTTGGTACCATACAGCTAGTTAGGGACAACACAGGTTATGTAAATTCATTATTATTTAATTTATTTTATATGGAGAACTGAGAAGCTAGTCCAGTCAGGCACAACATATTGACCAGGACGTCGTGTCAGGGTCAGTCACAATACGCTGACCACGACCACTATCTCTCTTCCATGTACCATTCCCTGGAAACATGCTGTTATCAAAGAAGTCCGGCTGATGAGATGTGGATCAACATGATTCCGTAGTTGTGAGTCTCACGCAGATGAAGCCAAGCATAGTACAACTGCCTGAAGGATCGTGGATTACCTTCATCAGCCCGCTCGGAATGTGAGGAAAGTTACTATAACCCACCACTTTTTCACCCTTTTTAGAGCGCACAAAATGGCAAACAACAAGAATAATATCTTTTATATTGTTCTTTTATGTATTCATTTTTACTTCCACAAAAATCATTATATAACCTCATCTAAAGATTTTGTTTTGTTTTCCATTTTCATCATTCATTTTGTGTCAAATTATGTGTCAAATTTCCAAATTACCTTCTTTGGAGAAAACTCCCAAATTGTTCTGATATAGTTGAAGGCATGCTTTGTTAAGCATAGAAATTAAATTCTGATTAATTTCTCCATCTCTGTTGATGTTACTGTTTAGTAAGTAAAAAGTTGTATTTGAATTATTTGCATAAATATTTTTATTTTAAAAAAACACACTATTCTTTTGTTTTTTTTCATAGTCATGTCTATCCCCATTTGTACAGCTTCTACTTTTATTTCTCTTCCCTGTGTAATTCTTTTTATGAGATGAAAGATTGAGCCCATCAGTAAATATTTTTGTTAAATTTCTGAAATGTTTTGTTGTTTTCTGTTTCTTATATATTTTCTATCATATTGTGTATGTATGTACCTTTGAAAAAAAATGTTCTTCAATTTTCTTGTTTAGATTTCATTCTGTTATTTGTTATTATACCGTAGTTGTCTTTTACTATACTTTTCTTCCCACTTCCTCGTTGTCAATTACATTGCTGTGCAAATTAGAATAACTAGAATAATTTGCCAATATTTAAGTAGATAGCAAGTTTGAATGTTCATCTCTTCATAATTCATAGCATATCTAATTATTTGTTCTATTACCACTCATTTTAATGATTTATAATCTTCTAGTCACTCAGTTTGTTTACACACAGGTTTATTCACTCAATTAACTGCATCCAATCCTAGTTCATAAGCAATTTACCATTGTTTGTACAGATTGCACTTCTATTGATTAATTTATTCACAAATCTATGCATTTAGATATCTGTTCATCCCATCTTGGTCACCTGAAACATTCATTGGTTCACCTTTTTGTGTCCTTTTACCAGATCCAATCAGTATTAGAATTCATGGAGGAGGTTACTAAAATGATAGATAAGGCAAACCAGTGGATGTTATTTATCTAGATTTTGCAAAGGCCTTTGATAGAGTATCTCATCAAAGGTTACTTAAAAAGTTAAAATCACATGGAATAGGTGGGGTAGATGTCAAATTGATTGCAAATTGGATAACAAGAAGAAGGCAGAGAGTGAGCATAAATAAGGCATACTCTGAGAGGCGTGAAGTTAAAAAGTGGAGTGCCACAGGGCTAGGTTTTGGGATCAAATTAATTCTTGATATATATAAATGATTTGGACATTGATATGGGATCCATGATTGCAAAATTTGCTGATGACACAAAACCATGCAGTAATGTCTCATCTAAAGCAGAAGTAGATATATTGAGGTCGGATTTCGATAAAATTGTAGAATGGTCTGTAATCTGGCAAATTGAGTTTAATGTAGATAAATGCACAGTCATCCACATGGGTAAATCCAGTATGGAACATAATTACAGAATTGACGAGAACAATATTAGAAAGTTAGAAAAGGAAACGGACCTAGGGGTTACAATAGATCATACAAGTAAGGTGAGTGAGCAAGTCCAGGTAACAGTGAAAAAGGCAAATGCAATGTTAGGTATGATAACAAGAAATATTAAACATAGGAGCAAGGAAGTGAAAGTCAAACTGTATAAAGCATTAGTTAGACCTAGATTGGAGTACTGTGTACAGGTGTGGAGTTCTTATCACAGAGGGAATATTAATATGCTGGAAAGTATACACAAAAGAGCAACAAAGCTGATAGTGGGATTCCAGAATTACAGTTATGAGGAAAGACTCAGAAAAACCAGCTTACAATGTCTAGAAAAGAGAAGAATTCAAAGTTACTTTATACAGGTTTATAAAATAATCAAAGGAACATATAAATTAGACTATAACAAGTTTTTCAAATTACAACCACCTAAAAGAACAAGAGGACATAGCTACAAATTAACTAAAGAAAGGTCTAGATTAGATATTAGAAAATATATTTTTAATCAGAGAGTGGTGAATGCTTGGAATGCATTGCCGCAGGAGGTAGTGGAGGTAGGGACAGTTAATGCATTTAAGAATAGATTGGATATGGATAGCTTTTAGAGCAAGGTAATGTAAATTAAACTGGTTGCACACAGACTCTGCAGAGTCTTTTAAACCAGTATAAAGATAAGTTAAGTTGCCAATCCACATTGAAGAGTGCCTATGATGGATCTTCAACATCCTTTATCTCTTGCTTTGTTGGTTCAAACTGACAAGCTTTTTTCCTGTCCATCTATTGATGTTATCCTGCTATATAATTACCAACTTATCCTCACATTGTGATTACCCCATTTCAGTCCAGCTCAATTATGCCGATTTGTGTTGTTCAGTCCATGCCAAAATCCCAGAATTTGGTGCATCAGAGTTTTATTCAAAATAAAATTCATTATTATTTTTTAAATTGATCTAAAATTATGATCTAAACATCGTGAGACACATAATTAAACTTTCTATGATATGGTAGAAATTACATAGACAAATTTATTTCATACTTACCCCATCACATGTTTCGCCAATATATCTGTCAATTCCTATACACCAGTCAAAGTCTGAATTTGAATTGGGTGTGTGTTGAATATCCATGAGTAATTCAGATACGTGATCATTGGACTAATAAAAAATCAATAATTTCTACGATTTTGAAGCGCAATCTGCTGAAAATAATTGAACTATTAAAATGTCATTTGAACATGTGCGGCAGCAACCATTGTTTAAGACTAACAAATAAGGGATTAAGATGCTGAGCAGCGCATGAGCTTTAGTGGTCAGGAACCCTTAGCTGACTGCTAGCGTCAGGGTCAGCGAACCAGAGCTGCCAAGACCCTTCTAGCCCTCAACATTGTGATCCTGGATAACTGGCTGCAGCAGGGCAGACTGGCTAAGGAGGAAGGGATTGAAGATGGAATGTTAACCCTGTACTCAAAAAAATGCTTGCTGAAGTCAGATGTGTTGGACCAAAAGTTGCAAATATTGCAGTCAAGCTGTAAACTACGACACAACACATTTCGTTCTCTGGACTACATTCTGCCACTTAAGCCCTTTCAGAGTTTGGTAGCGGGAGATTGAGAATGAACGAAGCCAAGCCAAACACAAACACATGTTTCAGAGGTTCATTTTAGTCGAGATGAGCAGCCATTTTAATGTTTTCGGCGGCCAGTGCCAGGTGATTCAAGCTGTAAAGAGTTACTCAGCTATGTCTAACGTTTCAAACATTCTTTTATCCATCTATCCATTAGAGATACCCATCCATCCTTTATCTAATCCTAACAGACACACACATAACCATCCAGTCATCTATATGTCCATCCTTCTTGTGTCTCCAGGTTCCCTTTGTCCCCATTCTACCAGCACTCAGTGTATTTATCAATATCTATCTGATGCTGAAACTGTCTGCCATGACCTGGGCAAGGTTCAGTATATGGATGGCAATAGGTAAGTATTTTATTCACTTTAAGTAGATTAGTTTCTAAAAATAGATTGTGTACAACATTATTCATCAATGATGAAAGTAATGTATTCACTTGAGTTGTGTCTGTTTCAGCTGATCTTGAAAGACCAAATGATCATATTTTAGTTTAAATAAACAAGTATTATAAATTCATAATTTGTGATCAAAAAATATAACGGCAAACATGTTAATCCCCATCACAACATAGTATTGTGACTTATCAGTACAGCCACACTTTAGTTAATCTACTTTTACATCTGTCCTTGGTTGAACCTATCATATCAGGAATATCTACTTTTCATTTGTGAAAATCCTGCTCTAAATAGGTACCTGATTCAGTTCTCATATAGAACACTTGCCTCTCACAAAATAAGGATTGTATTCATGACCCAGTCATATCACACTTCAGTTTGTCCAACTGTAAAAGTGTACTTGACTCTACTTTGTGTTAAGAGTAAATAAAAGTTCCTCACTTCATAGGGCTGAAGATCTAGTATATTGAAGTTTGTATCACTTCATCCACTAAAGCAATATCCACTATGTAGCATCCGTTGGTTTTAACTGTACTCCACCATAGAAAATCCTATACAAAACTGCATGTGCACCTCTAATTTTTTTTTTATCTAGAAAATGAGGAAATAAAACCAGCACCCTGAATATACCAATATCTCACATTCATTGTTTGTATGATTTTCTTTGTTTGGTGTCCAATAACCCAAACCTGATTTGTAATCATTGCTTAGTATATACTATCTTTGCTAGTTAGTGCCTGTATATTACCTTTCACTGATTTCCTGTAAATTGGCTTGTATTTATTGTGTTGTTTGTAACATTAACCTTTGTAATTTATTAATAATCATACAAATGCATTCATGTATATATAAATATTTGAATTTGTATGTCTTTGGCAACAACAAAAAAGTTTGAACTTACCTATTTAAATAAACAAATGTTGTGGGGGGGGGGGGGGGGGGGGAGATAGACAGAACCATACATTAATTAAATATATTTAAATATATATATTTAAAATTAACAATACTATTACATATGTATACTTATGATGTGGATATATGTATTTAATTCACCCTTTTTATACCTTTTGCTAACCCTTTTATTTGTACCCAACCCTTTTCCTTGACATTTTACTATGCTTCTAATGGCCTGACATTTGACTCAGAAAGTTTCTATTTTTTATTACTCTAACATCTTATATTTGAAGGAACACAAGAAAAGATAAGACAGACTGCGCCATCAAACTGATAGGCCTGCAGATAAATGCTTCGAAAACAAAAATCATGACTCTCACAAACAAACTCATTGATAGCAAATTGAATGGAAATATATTACAAGGGGTTAAACATTTCACTCATGTTGGTAGTAAAACAGTACACAATGGAGACACAGCAAATGAAATCTCCATTTAAATCGCTGCCTGTACCTTTAATCAATGAACAAATAGCTGGAGCTTGAAAACACTGAGCAAATACATCAAACTCAGGCTGTTCAATTCCAACATAGTATCAGTATGGATGTGAAAGCTGAAAAATTATGAAAACTTGAAAATAGACTGAGTGTATTTTTTCTTCTTCTTCTTCTTCTTCTTCTTCTTCATACGCTGTCAGACGTCAACTTGTATTTGTTCGAAGAAAGCAGCTGTCATCCTGAGGCTATCGACACTGCCATAGAGCTTGTCTAGTGTTGGCACTGGTGATGGCCACATGTGCTTTCTCTGGTCCTCATATGTCGGGCAATTTTGCAGCAGATGTTCGGCGGTTATTTTCCCTGTACCACAGGTGCATTTGTCAGTGCCACATATCTTCAGTTTATTGAATAGTTGGTACCTCGACTGAGTGCATTTGAAAATAGATGCATTAGAAAACTTGTGAACATTGGCTGGAAAGAATTTAAAACAGACCAACAAATAGAACTAGAGACCGAACAGTAATATGTTTCTACTATTATAAGGAAAAAACATTGGGCATACATTGGACATGTCCGTAAAATAACAGACATGTAATTGACTTTCTAGTTCGAGTGTTTATGTGGAGACCAAGTGGCACCAAAAAGAATGACAGGCAAAGAGAGACACTTTGCAGGACAATCACTAAAGAGGCCACTTTGATTGGTCGTTTCAACACACAGAAACTTCAGCGAGTGACATCAGATAGATCTAACTGGAAAGAATTGAGTTCTGCCTTACACACTGTGCTTAGTGCTGAAAGAACATAGATAGATAAATACTCATATTACATTATCATCTTTACATTAATACATGATAGTATTACATTTGATTCTCTATATAACTGTATGTTACATTGCAGGTCTTACTATTTATTTCACTTATGGCATTTGGAATGCAACACCATCAAAACATTTGAAAAACTCGTCTTTGACTACTCTGGGAGAGAATAATGATAACAGCTCATCTACGTCATTTACGGAGGACTCCTACTTAATAGACAGCAAAGAGCTTCCAAAAAATTAGGTTTAGTTTGTGATTGAATTATTGAACCATATAATTATTTAATTATTATGTGCAAATATTTGCTTAGTGTAGGTCCTGTGATCTCATTTCTAGGTAGAACAGAGACTAGGAACACTTCACTCTAGTATGCGTGTCTTAAAAAGGAACTGACTTGGGTTGTTCATAGTGCTGGCAATCATGATGTAAAGCAAAGTGCTGCAGAGGCTGCTACTATTGGAGAACATAAATGCTTTTCTGTAGGTTTCTTGTATGGTTGCCAACAGTTGTGGTAGCCTTGGCTCCAATTCGATAGAAAAGAGAAGATTGACAATGATGTTTGTTGGACAGCAAAAAATGATACCTGTGAGGTACAGCAACTTCTTTTTATCAGTAATTATTGGAAAACTATTTGAGTTAATTCAGTTAACATTTGTTAAACATAAAAAGGGCTTCCTCTACTTCATACACTTTTAGATGCTACCCTGAATATATTTATACTTTTTATCTCTGACATCTGCATTAAGTGGTAATTATGTTACACTATTTTGTTTGACCTGTGGCCTGGTGCATCTAATTTCAACATGTATTTCTATCAGGTTTATTTTCCCTAGCCCGTGGCTGTCCCCAGTCTGTCTGTAGTCCATGTTGACAAAGAATATTCTTTGCAAGAATAATCCAAGCAGAAAAGATACGTATTCCACAATATGTGCACGGAAGTCAAATCTGCTTGCGATTCACCATATTCTCTCCATAGCACAAAAACCTGGGCTGAATTATAGAGACCATGTGTTGTCCTTGGCCTGCCTTATATGATCCAAAAAAAGGTGATGACAATATATTTGTAACATGGCAGGCTGCAAGAGCTGCCCAATCAGCAAGCAATGTTCTTTTGTACTATTGCAGAGGCTTCCCACCAAAAGACCTGCTACCATTGAAGATGTTAGGGCCTGGCTGCCTTGTAGCAAATATTTTAAATATGAAACACACCCAGAAACCACTTGGCTGAACGAGTTCCTTTTTGCAGATTATCATAGCATCTTTCATTTAGATGACCATAATATCCAACAACACCTGCATGCTCTTGAAGATACCTGTGTTGGATACAATATGGAGATTAGCACAGCAAAAACAGAAAAAATTAAAATCAGCAGAAGACACTAAATATTCAGAAGAGAAGCACATAACTTAAACATACAAGAGAATTCAAATACTTGGGTAGCACATTCACACAGGATAGAAGGATGGATAGAGAGGTGGAATCAAGAGAGTAAATAAGGTTTCTTGTCAGCTTTCACCATTATTAAGACACAAACACATCCAACTGAAGACAAAGAGACAATTGATTAATAGTATTTATACCAAGTCTCTGCTATCAGTGTCAGACATGGACTCTCACCAAGACACAAGATAGAAATATGCGAAATGAGGCATTTAAGAAATGAAGATAGGGTCACAAAGATTGATAGAGTACAAAACAAATAAATCTGGATAAAGGTGGGTGCAACATTGTGCATGAATTACGTGGAAAGACAGAATAAAGTGGTTTGGACACCGGACAAGAATGCAACCAAATCACCAGCCGTGTGAGTCTATAACACCAGACTAGGGACCTACGGGTTGTAATAGATAATACTGGTTAAGTGAGTGAGCAAGTCCAGGTAGCAGTGAAAAAGGCAAATGCAATGATAGGTTTAATAAAAAGAAATAAACATAGGAGCAAGAATATGATTGTCAAACTGTATAAAGCATAAGTTAGCACCTAGATTGGAGTACTGTGTACAGGTGTGGAGTCCTTATTGTAGAGAAGATATAAACATGCTGGAAAGGATACAAAGAAGAGTTATGAGGAAAGACTCAGAAAATTTTGGCCTATAGAAAAGAGAAGAATTCGAGGTGACTTAATACAGGTTTATAAGATGATCAGCGAAACGGATAAATTAGACTATAACAAGTTTTTCAAAATACAACTATCCACAAGAACAAGAGGACATAGCTATAAATTAATTAAAGGAAAGTCCTAATTAGATATCAGGAAATATTTGCTTAGTTAGGGAATGGTGAATGCTTGTAATGCATTGCTCCAGGAGGTAGTGGAGGCAGGGACAGTTAATGCATTTAAGAATAGATTGGATGCGCATAGCTTTTAGAGCAAAGAAATGTAAATGAAACTGGTTGTACACAGACTCTGCAGAGTCTTCTAAACCAGTATAAAGATAAGTTAAGTTAAGAGGGTTACAGAGCAAGAGGAAGTTCAAGAAAAACATAGATAGGAAGCATAAGTGAGATACTGAAAAAATATGAATGACAACAGCATTGGCGGCACATCTGGGACACTAAAGAAAACTATACTTCCCCATGATGTCTAACAACACAAGTGGAGCAAAGACGTAAGTAAAAATGGCTTGAAAACTTCAGATCACATATGTTGTAAAATATTAAAACAATATAAATCATGTGTCTGAGCAAAAACATGGCAGTAGATCCATGAAATTCATGATGTATTAAACCAAAACTGATCTAGTCTGTTGGTTAATTTTTTTTCCATCAATGCCATTAAGTATATTGGGGAGCTTAAGATGTCTGTCCAACACCGAGAATGATGCATCATTTATTGTGAGCCAGTGTCGTTGCACATCACTCTAATGGCATCTATCTACAATCTCTTGTGGCTGCTCTGTAAGCAGATCTACTAGCATTGTAAGTCATCAGTGGAATTTGATGCGGGTGCATTCTCTTGATATGACCAAACAGCATATTTCTGGCTGGAAATGTATTCTGCATCCAGCCATAGTGCAGACCGTACATGGGGTGTCTTCTTTTCACTGTCTGTCTTTCCAAGTAACACCAATAACCTTCATTCCTTTAAACACTTCATTTCACATGTCAAAATTTTTCTCTCAAGCGTCACGGGGACAGGGACTATGTTTAGCACTGGTAGCACAGAGTCAGCATAAATATTCTGTTTATCAATTGCTGCTTTGTTACCAAACTGTCTGCCGAAATATCTGAACTCAAGGGCCTATTGAAGAGCAATATCATTTACACTTACGTTGATTGGTCCATGTGCTTTGCTGGTTCCCATTGTTTCGGTCTTTGTCTCATTAATTCACATGTTGAATTTGGCACAAGTTGTCACAAACATTCATGTGGTTTTGCAGTTTATTTTCATCGTTGTAGAACAGACACTGATCATCTGAAAATAGCAATCTGTGTATCGGGTTCAATTCAGCTTTAGCTGTCTCAATTTTATTGACCTTTGCTGTCTCAGTTTGACTGACCTCTACTGTCTCAGTTTGACTGACCTCTGCTGTCTCAGTTTGACTGACCTCTGCTGTCTCAGTTTTACTGAACTCTGCTATTTCAATTTGACTGACCTCTGCTATTTCAATTTGACTGCCCTCTGCTATTTCTTCTTCTTTTTCTTCATCGTACGCTGTTTACAGCGATATTTACATTGCACTGTTTTATTTTGTTAAGCCTGTGGATCAGTGCATCCAATTTCAACAGGCGTTTCTGTAGGGATGCCCTCCTTAGCCTTTGTCTGTCCCCAACCTATCTGCAAGGCAGCAGTTGTTTTTGGTCAGAGTTGTCTCTCTTAGGGAAGTTCTCTTGCAGGACTAACGAGTCTTCCCCACTCGTGTCTATAGGGTTTGGCAATGATATGATATGATGGACTATGTACTAGTTCGTACTATCCCGGAAGAGAGGCAGTCCAGTGTGACTGTGTCTCAGGATCGTCACGTCCTGCCAGAAACGTAGCATATGCATGTGAGTGAGGTATCTCTTTGCTCCCTTTATTTTCTCGGCTCATCTGCAGTGATGGCACGCCTAGCATTCCCCGCCACCTGGGACGTTGTCACAATAGGGCAGAGATCCAATGTCCACTGGACTGCATCTCTTCTGCGTCCATTGGAATGGCTGATAGCAGACAGAGGTAAAGAGCGAGGCAGGAGTGCATTTGGCCAGGTGCATTTCTGCGGTTCGACCGGGACTGGGCTGAGACGCGAGCCCCAGGTCCCAACCATGCCGTGGCCTCCCATCACAGCGGTGCTGAGATTTAGGGCGAGATTCTGGCTTAGAGGCGTTCGGCCGTAGTCCCTCAGGTGGTAGCTTCGCACCATTGGCTTATCAGCTAAGCACGTGGACCAAATGTCAGCGACCTGCGATTCCTCTCAAAGGAGTGCATTTAACCAGGGGACAAGCCTGGTAATGGCACGGAGATGTTCGCCTGGTGTGCGGACATATCTCATGATCAAGGGGTGGCGTCTCAACAGTTCGCAGTGAGGTGGCTGCTCTACTGCTTACGACACCACGACCGAGAACTAAGTCTTCTCTCTGCTATTTCAATTTGACTGACCTCTGCCATTTCAATTTAACTGACCTCTGCTGTTTCAGTTTGACTGACCTCTGCTATTTCAATTTGACTGCCCTCTACTGTCTCAATTTTACTGACCTCTGCTGTCTCAATTTTACTGATCTCTGCTGTCTCAGTTTTACTGATCTCTGCTGTGATTTTGTCAATGTACATCTTGAAGAGCAGAGTGGAAAACACACACACATGCTTCACACACATATTATATTTCTGCGTATAACTGAAACTGTCTTTTCAACTATCTTGTTTTTGAACTACCATTGTTGTTCAGTTTGACGGCCTCACATAATTGATTGTGGATTCTCACATGTTACTCAGTGCATGAACTTTAATGTGCAATGTTATTTGAATGGACATTTTGTACCACTGCATCACTTTGATAATCAAATTAATAATTTTACCCCTTTCATTAAAAACAGCTGAATTTTGTTGCTTAAAGCATAAATATTTTCATTGTTTATATAATTTAGAATTATTACTTACTTTATCTTTGCTTTTATTTCATTTTTTGCTGCAACACACAGTGGGGAGTTGAAATTGTCTCTCATTAGGACAATTGTGTTGCATTTCCTGTTGATTACCTCTTTCATTTTTTGAGTTTTTTTTTTCATCTAATTCATCTTCCTTGAGCACAGAGATCATAGGTTTTGAAAATGTTAGTTGATCGGGTTCTGTTCTTTCAAGATAAATGAACCATTTGATTTTTATGTCTTTAGTAATTCATAGCAATTCTAATATCATATTATATTATTTTAACTTTTGATAATATAACTGGTTTAATTAAATTTTTTTTTACTTTGGAAAATGGGGAAAAATATAGAGGTGAAAGACAAATACATACCACAACACTGGGCTACAACTTGGTAGAAAGTGATATGACAAAAGAAGAAAAAAAGATTTAATTTCATTCGTAATTTTACTGACTTTGTTGTATATGGACCATATTTTAGGCTAGTGATAGAAAGTTTGTAGAATTATACTTCTTGTCAATGTTGGTTAAGTTCCTTAACTTGTGTTTCATTGCTTAAGAAGTAGCAACAGTTGGTACGTAACTGTAGAAGCTTTTTATTTCTAGTTTCAATCAATGTTTTGTCAAAAGACTTCCATCTTCCATAAAGATGTTTCCCTTGTACTTGAACTCTGGAGCCTGTTTAACTTTCATATTGGAACTGGGAAATGGTCTCGAGGTAAGACGTTGCCCTCGGGTTCTCGAGGTTGTGGGTTTAAATCACGATGGTTAGACAGGCCCTGACATGAAATTCACAGGGGAAGAGGAAGAGAGGTAGACGAAGAAATATCTGAAGAAGAGACTGAAAATAAACTTTGGCCCCTGAACCTCAACTGGAGAGAGGCAGAAATGGAAGCTCAAGACCATTTGACTATACCTCAAAATAAGCAACGGGCATTGAAGGATTGATAGCACTGTCAGATAGCATGAATACCAATACCATAATTTCCATAAAGTTCTTTAAATAGATTAAGTCAAAAGTTTAAGTCTAGATTTTCAGTGTTTCATTCTTTAATATATATCCCATAATGTAGTCACTACTTGTGTAACTGTTAAATTTACTAATTGTTGTGCCTTATCAAATAGCAGGAGCCTGGTCTGCTCTCATAAATACATTGTGATGAATGTAACCTTTAAATCCTCAAGGTGGTAGACCTTAGCGATAAAGGTAAGCACTGTAGTGATAGTTGACGTACAGGACTTAGATGACCACACTCTCAGATGAAATGGCTATTGATAATAATAATAATATAATCCCTTAGGTTTTAGTTGGCAGCTCCTAACAGCTGAAAACCTCCCAGACAAAGCCACACGATTTCCTCAGTTGGAATTTGTATAAAACCCGTTGTCTGAGAAGCATAATGAAATTGAATCTACTTACACTTAGTAATTATGATCCCTTCATAATGTATGGCTTCAATGGTTATTAGTGACATTCCAACCGCTGTCTGTGGAACAAATGTAAAGGAATTTACTCGCTTTAAGAACAGAACTGTAAACAGAAAATCATTGATCATTAATTCTTTAAAACTTTCATTGGGTGTGAAAAACATGCAAATGTTTGTTTTCTTCTTTTATTTGTGGGGGTGGTGGTATTGTATTGAGCAAAATATGAAAGAATTTAAGAATTTGGACATCGTTTTTATGAAATCTACCATAATGAATTTCAGTTCTGATTGCAGCTGAAATTTGTGTTTCACATGCCCGTTGAGATTTTTCAGTGATCTGGAATTACACACATCGTGTCATATTGTTTGTACATAAGACTTCAAGGCTACCTCTATGACTTAAATTGACAGTTACTTGTTTTCTAGCATGGTATTTGTCTGATTTAGTTTGTGTGATCGTGTTCTAGATTTCTGCTATACATTGCACTTTTTCTTTTTGCAAAAAGCCTACGTTTTAAAATCTTTTATTACACTATGTTTAGGTTATAGAAAAATATAAACTACCACTGTTATAGTACAAAAACCTATATTTGTGCTTAACCTTTGTTATCATCTATGTAATGAAACATCAACAAAAAAGTTGCTTTCAGGGCTGCCCCTAATTTTAATGATCAGTCTAAAATAATCTATCATATTTACATAAATAATTTAATGAACAACTATGTTTGTCATGTGTTGAAGCTACTTGTTTTTAAAGTGTTCTCATAGCGTGACAATCCTGTACGTATAAACTTTTCTTCCTCTTTTACGTAATGTTTATTTATTCTTCATTGTTCTTAGTTATAAATTTCTTTTCGTTATTATTAAAGGTTTTTTTTTCCTTCCAAAATTTGTCCATTTTGTTTCAAGATATACAAATTTATTGCACATTTATTGATTTAGCTAACTACTAGGTGCTAACAGCTAGTTTTGTTGAATTATGTTTTGATTTATTGACTTGAACCTCTATATATATATTGTAGCTGTGAATGTGAATACATGACTTTTTCACAACAAAATATTTGATATTGCTTTGCATTTGTAGCTTTAAATGCTGTAATTATGATTTTAAACAAAGAAGGATCTAAGAGTACCTTCTTCTATATATGTACAGTTATGCGCAGCACAACATCCGTTTCGGGCAAACATTTGACTACATATACTTTTTTAGTCCCATAAGGTTATATTAGAGTTCAGAAATCCAGTTTGGAGAATGGGACAAAGCGAACATTGCTAGAAGTAGTGAAAGCAACAGCTAACCTACACGCAACACGGGTACCATATGTCTCCTGTATACAGTACAATGTAATTGTAATGGCAAGCATATAATAGTACAGTACATACATAACCTGTAACACAGTACATATGTCATGATAGTCATTATAAACCCTATGTTACAGGGTTATGTTAATACTGTATTGTAATTGTTGTTGAAATTTAATATAAACTCTCACGGTAGAGACTGGGATTTTTTTCACATGGATCTTCTGGTAAAAATTGCCCTGATCTCTGGATAGCGAGATCGGGCGTGAAGTGAAGTCATGCTAAAACAGTGAGACTGGCTGGCAGCGATATAAAAATATTACAAAAACTAAGTGTGAACTTCGTTTGTGGATTGAAAGTATCTTCTATATATATGACTGACAACTGAGGTCTATAGTTTATATGTATGTATGTGTGTGTGTGTGTGTATGTATATATATATATATATATATATATATATACACACACACACACACACACATACATGCATACATACATACTCACACTCACACTCTATCCTCACACTACTTTATTACTCATTTTGATTTATTATAGAATTATATTGTGAGTTTCGGATCTTGACTGGAATAAAACTACACTAAGGTTTATGTATTATCAAATGAACAGAAATGCTTATTTAGAGAAACTAATGTCTACATTAAAAATTTAAAAAAATGTTAAACTAGTCCTAAAGCAGACACTGCTATCAGGGAAGAAGTGTTAGAGCGCCTTCATTGTACTAAGACACAGCTTTGTTACGTGGGATGACCAGTTCCCTTCCTTGATGCCTTTTCCTTACCTAGCCATCAGCCAGGTACCCATTTACAGCCATGTCATATAGTAAAAAGACCACAATTGGTAAGGGCTGTAAGTATGTCGATGTGTTTTGACTGTCAGAGGCTATGTTGATTTTCCCATATTTCTGCATGTGCTTTTGTTGCCTGCCTTCCTCCCGACTTGCTCAATTTGATATAATATATATATATATATATATATATATATATATATATATATATATATATATATATATGTGTGTGTGTGTGTGTGTTTATATTTATATATGCACATGTACATTTATGTAACCTCTTCCATCATGACATTTATTACTGTAGCATGTCAGAATGTTTATTGTATGCTTTAGTGCACATTTTAGGTGGCTAGTAACAATAATAATATTAGTTACCCATTGCAAATGAGGATATGGAGGTACACAGGTACTTATGAAAAAGGTACAGACTTTCATAAATGGTTACGTGCGCAAATTACAAGGGTAGAAATCGTATGACAAAATCACCAATGTGGAACTGCTGGTAAAAAGCAGGACAAATACCAGTGGAGCATGAAATAGGGAGGAGGCGATGGATAGGCCACACATTATGGAAACCAGTGGATAACATTACCAGAGAAGCTCTGTTCTGAAATCCACAAGGCAAGAGAAGTAGAGGAAGACAGAGACACTCATGGAAGAGGAAACTGGAAGCAAATGTAAAGGCAGGAAACATGATGTGGAGAGAATTGGCTCAGATGGCTCATAATATGAAGACTTGGCTAGTATTTGTTGAGGACCTATGCTCTGTATCAGTAATGGTTTTCTTCTCAGCGATGTACGGACCATGTGTGATGGCAGTGCGCTAGGTTGAGCTGTTTGGAGCAAGCAGCTCTCAGGAGGCATTATCAATTTTTTTTTAAATTTTCAAAGAAACTTTCAGAGAGTCTTTGTATCCTTTCTTCTGTCCTCTGGATGAGCACTTGCGTGTCCTGTATTCAATATACAGTTGCTTAGAAATATGCTCATCAGGTATACAAACAATATGCCAAGTCCATCTTATCTGTACTCTCAGCAGTAGTGTATGGATGCCAGAGAGTCTCGCCTGCTGAGCAAGTAACAACTTCAGAAGTGGGTAACCAAACAGTTAGAATACCAGTCTTTTGAGTAAGGATACATGGGTTAAAAAAATTGGTATGGCATAGGTTTTATTTATTTGGTTGGGGGCTTGGAGAAGGGTAACATTAAAACCTAATCTGTACACTCCTTGATGACAGTAAGAGCAAGAAACCTTTATTCCTCAGCTTCACACCTCCTCCCAGCATACCTCAGTAGTGAAAATAAATGCTGTAATGATGCAATTAAAAAAAAACATTGTTACAATGTGCTAAGTGAAGGTATGTTGCATAGTAGTTAACTAGTGTAGGGGAATGAAGTTGTTAGTCTTCAGTATACTATGTAAAGGTTTGTTCCATAGTAGATACACTACTATGGGAGCGATGTGGCACAGTGCGCTGGCTTCGCATATGAGTGGTCCTGGGTTCGTTCCCTAGTTGAGGCGGAAATGTTTTTTCAGACTGCAACGGCTCCAGGTCAACCCAGCCTTAAATGGGTACCGGTTCAGTCCGGGAAGTAAAGGCAACCGGCGTGATGCTGACCACACCATCCACTAAGTGCTGTGGGTTACAAGATAATATGGGCCTAACACCAGATTTTCTTTACCGCCGCATGGCGTGACGGGATCTTTACTTTTTATTTTAGTGTCAAGGTTTATTCCATAATAGTTACACTACTATCAGGGAATGAAGTTGTTAGAGACTAAGTAAATGTTTGTTCCATAGTAAATACACTAGTGTTGAGGAATGAAGTTATTAGAGACTTCAGTATACTATACCACAGCTTGTTAAAGGTAGTGGGGCCAGTTCCTTTCCTCGCTGCCTTTTACTTTCTTATCTGCCGGGTACCATTTACAGGTGGGTTGACTTGAAGATACCAAAATTTGTGTCCCATACCTTTGCTGTAAAAAGTGAATGCTCTACCACTAGTTGTAAAATAATTGAAACTGGCATAATTTATTGTTTCATAATATTGCTTCACTTATGTACACAATATTTGACCTTTCACCTTTGGTGCTTTTCTGCACATTGCTAACCCTAAACTCAGTTCTTTATGTAACATTTTTTTTTTTATCCAGCATGCCATTCTCTGGCACTGTAAAATTCTCAACTTCTGTTCTGTAGGAGCTGTGATCTACTTTGGGTATGGGATGTCACACAGCACAGAAGAGCTAAAGTCACGGAAACGAATCCTGCAGCCAATAAACAGTTTTGATCCTAGCAGGCAAGAGAGTTTTGAAGATATGGACAATGGCATTGATATTGCTGTAAGTGGAGACAACACTGGCATTGCCAGAAAGGACTACAAAAGCATCGACAGTGCCAAGCTTTCAGATGAGAAGTTCAGATTGTAATCTGATACACAAAAAGTAGGAGAGATTTATATTTAAGATATAACTGGTGATTGAAATCAAAAAAAGGTTGAAATGTAATTTTAGATAAGCACATCGACAGACAAAGACTGGCATTTTGGCCAAAAAATGTCTTTATCAAGGCCTAGATAAACTAAAACAACAAAGAAGAAACCAGCTAATTACGCTAAGTGAAAAATACAAAGTGATAACATTCTAAATACTTTACAATATTTAATTAAAAACGTAAATAGTATTTGACTCTTCTGTCCCATACCCACAGTCAGATGCAAAATAAGATAAGTATACTTGAAGAGAGGTCACTGCAATTGGGTCTGAAAATACACAGATAAAATGCAAGTTTTTAAAATAAATACAACAGCGATAGAATTGTGTTGGGAGACACCCTCTTTCAGAATGTAGAATCGTACATTTATATTTTTGCAATATAGACACATTAGGAGGAACAGAAAATGATGTTTTTAAAAATACAGAAGGCAAGAGAGTAATTTAAATGCATTGGTGGCCTTATGACATTGAAAAGAAATTAAAACTACCACAAAATTAAAAACTTAAACTCCAGCTTTTTAAAGTCCATTCTTTTATGTGGCTCAGAATCATGGAGGACAACAAAGGCAGTTACTATCACAAATGTGGAACTGTTTGAAAATATTGGGACAGATACCAGTGGAGAATGACATACAAAGGAGGTGATAGTACTGGATAGAGCACACATTGCAGAAACCAGTTAACATTATAAGACAGTCTCTTTTCTGAAAAGTAAAGGAAATAGCGCACAGCTGAGACACTTATAGAATAGGTAGCTGGACCCAATATGAGGGCTGCATGCAAGACATGATAGAACTGGATTTGATGGCTCATGAAAGGAAGACTAGGCATGTATTTGTTGAAAACCTGTGCTTCACAGGGAGTGGTCAGACTTTTGACTGATTGATTTGATATAAGATAATGCCTTTTAGAAGGACTATAATAGCTGTCCATCGTTGTCGATGAGGACCGCCGACATCATCCTTGTCACAGATTTCCCTGTTGGGTATGGGTGCGCATGTGGCTGAACAGGCCAATGCGAGCACGAAAACATCTGCTACATATCTGGCACACGAGGTTTGTAGAAGGGGATGGTGTTCCCGCTGCTCGGGATTTCCGCGTCTCGCGTCTGTTCTGGGCTTTCACAACACGGTCATCTTCACCGGCAGCTACACCCGATTTGACTGCGCTTCTCCAGTCAGATCTGTTTTTCGCAAGACATTCCCAGGTGTCGAAGTCTATCTGGCAACTTTTTAGTGAGTCCTTCAGACCGTCTTTAAAATGTTTCTTTGGGTGCCCTCTCTCGCGCCATCCGTCTCTCAGCTCGCCGTAGAGAAGCTTCTTTGGAAGCCGCTCGTCTGACATACGGACGAGGTGTCCGGCCCATCCTAGTCGTGCTTTTTCTAGCAGTGCATGTATGCTGGGCATGTTAGCCCTCGAGAGAACCTCGATGTCAGTGACACGATCTTGTCATCGGATGTGGAATATTCGCCTCAGGCAACCTGTGTGGAAGTGGTTTAACCTCCTTGCATGTCCAGAGTATACAGTCCAGCTTTCGCAAGTGTATAGTAGGGTTGGAATGATGGTTGCACGGTAGACTTTCAATTTGGTCTTGACGCTGATGCCACGACGTGCCCAGACCATCGAGCGCATTCTACCAAAGGCTGTGCAAGCCTTTGCTATTCTGCTTGCCACCTCATCGTCTAGGCTGACAGATCTCGACAGCGGGCTGCCCAGATATGTGAATTTGTCTACGGCACTCAACGTCTGCCCGCTGACTGTAGTCTCTGGTTTTGTGTACGGCATGCCTGGTGCTGGTTGGTAACATGACCTCTGTTTTTTTGGCATTTATGGACTAGACAAAATAAAACAACACATTAGAAATAAGTTAATTTTAACTTAGTCTACTAAATAATATCAGGTGGAAAACAAATCTCAACATTTCCTATATATAAATAACTTAGCAAGTATGTTGAAATAATAGACATGACAAACAAAACAAAGCGAACCAAATTAACAAAACTGAACAAGTAATGTAATGTGGTAGAAATAAAAATATCTATCCATTTGTTCAACACATATATCTTTATCATGAAGTCAGTCAGTCCTGGCACTGATTTGCAAGCTCATGATTCTGTCTTACTATTTCTGCTTGTCATCTGCAGCTGTCTTCAGCTCAGCATTAGCCTTCACCTCCATGTTTCCACATGCTTGTGTCACAAAGGTATTTATTGACCTGCCCCTTCCTCTTTTTCTAGATTTTCTTCACTGTATCATCATGATGTTGATTATAGCCCAGATGCATATATAGTTGTTTTTGTATCTTTTGTAGCAGCTTTCCTTTCTCTCACTTCTGTAACACCATTTTGTTTGGTTTCCTCTCTGTCCAGCTCACTTTATTTATCCTTTGGTAACACCACATCTCAGAAACCTTAAAGTAGTTCTTCTCTCTTTTATTTATTGTCCATGTTTCAGGACAGTAGAATGGCACAGATCAGACATATATGGTCAGTACTCTTTTTCAAAGCATCATAATAATTCTACCTGATATCAGCACTGTCTGTATCTCTGTAAATGCCTACTATGTCAATGCAATTTTAGTTCTTATTTCTCTATGGCACTGTGCATCTTCTGTTATTATTTGACCTAGATAAAGGATTTGGTATTCTTGCTTAATATTTTCTCCATTGATGGTTACCACTGGTTCTTTGGCTACGATCATTATCTTGGTCTCTTCTGTTTTTATTTTCATGTCATAGACTTTTGCCATTTTGCTGATCTTCATCTGTGTCTGCAATAATGACTTTGTCGTCAGCAAACTTTATTACCTCCATTTGATTGTCATTCATCTGTGCTCAAAGGTTGGATTTCTTCACAGCCTGTGCCATGATCCCCTCTGAGTATGCATTGAACAGTCCAAGTGAAAGTGGGCATCCCTGTCTCACTCCTTTTCTTATAGGTACTGGGTCTGTGGTTTCTTTTCTTTCTAAGTGGTATGATGGTCTTTTGAATTATATGTAATTCAATAGTTTTGCATCAGATGGAGGATTGGCTCTTTAATTTTGGCTTGTTTAAGAATCACGTATTACCTTTTCCTGGCCATTCGGTCAAAAGTCTTCTCGTAGTCTTTGAAGGAAAATAAAAAGGATCTTCCTAACCAATCATGTTCCACACAAGAAACTTTAATGTTCCAAACACTTCTCTGGTGCCTGACCCTCTTCTGAACTAAACTGATTTTCTTTCAATAGCTTGTCAATGTGGTTTGTTATTCTCCTTTTAATTATTGCTAAGACAATTTTGGATCTTTCCAAAATATATATATATAAAATGTCTTTTACCAAAGATTAGGCAAATTAAAACAGCATAGATGATACAAATTATCAAAGTTAAATGATTCACGTAATTTCAATATTTGATTAACACATTATAAACATATGAAAATCTGGTACTAACTAAACATGTAGATAAGTTTCAACAATTTCAATACATTTGTTATTTGTAAATATGCTGTACAAATGCTGTTTTGTCATGTTTGATGAAATTATGATTGGCAGAGTTAGAACACCTGTCTATTGCTGCAAATGATACAGGTTTGTGACCCAGTCATTATACACCCCAGTTTGATTTGACTTATTCCTTTCAGTTCCTTTTGGAGCAGAATGTTGTAATGGATGCACTCTATCCATATTTTGTTTGGGCTGTCTTCTTCAGCTCATCGCATCAGACCCAGTTACCCTGAAATTCTCTTTAAACGTTCTTCTATAGGTCATCTTTGTCATCATTGCTCTTCTCTTTCCCCTTTGGGTGGCTGAAAATTTGTCTTTGACCTAACTTCTATTGAATGTTCATCAAGTCCTAGATGTGAGTATGTCAGTAATCATTAATATTTCTGTAAACTAGAGAGTCTATTAGGTCAAAATGACTTCACTTCACCTCCAATTCTACTGGTGGCTTTACTGGCTCTTCCAAATGGTAATTGATTTTATCATATTATTTCATTCCTTCAGCACATTATTCTATAGCATATTATATATATAATTAGCAACATAAATACTCATTTATGAAAATCTGTCTTTCTGGCCATTATATATAATCATTCTCCATGTACCAGAATTGTACAATATAAACAAATTTACATGAGACTTGAAAATTTGGGTTGAACCCAATTTATTCTGGTTTTCACAAGTTTGTCAATGTGATAAAAATTCCTTTAGCTTTTAGAAATATATATATATATGCCAGGTTGAGTGTCTGCAAAGAAAAGTATATTGATAATGCATGTCCACATCTCAAATCCCAACTTTTTCACAAATGGGGCATTCATATTTGTTTTAATCCCTTTTAGATTTTATTTCACACTAGAACTCAGGTCAGGTCAGATCAGGTCATCCCTTAACTGGTGAGGTCATTGAGGCTCCCATGAAGACACCCTCTCAACCCCAAACCACCCCTCTCTGTCAGCGATTGCTGCTTGTGCTTTCTCTAGTCAGAGATTAGTCCATTCTTTTATGCTGTCCTCCTACCTCTTTTTGGGGTGACTTTTTTGTCATCCGCCTTGCACCCTGCCATGCAGATCATATTTGCAATACCTTTTGATCTTGATATGTGGTCGTACTAAGTGAGCTTCAGTCTTTTGACACTTGCCAAGATGTCTTCAAAAGGCCCCATTGCTGTTGTAATTCTTTCTCATATTTCCACTAGAACTAAAAGGATAGAAGCTAACATTGTGATTTTTCTAAACATTTTCAAAGACAATTTAAATATGTTTATTGTGATCCCCACGAGCCAATTCAAGTTTGGTGTCTATGCCCAACATACTTTCAAATGATATGCTGAATTCCTGTTACACATCTTTAACTTATTTGCTTGACTTAGTTATAAGACCAATTGTTTTTTTAAACCAAAATTGAAAAAGGAATTGCTTAAAAATTAATTAATTAATTCCTGTCACATATTTTTAACTTATTTGCTTGACTTAGTTATAGCACCGATTGTTTTGTAAACCAAAATAGAAATAGAAATTGCTTATTTAATTCATTAATAGCGGAGAAGCGTGCTGAATGATATAGCTGCCTGCTGTAAAGGATTAAATCTTCAGTAAAGCATATGTTGTTTTCCTGTTGTGGGTGAAATAAACAAATATAACCAGCACACAACGTCGTGTAATGGGTATGTGAGGGAGGGAATTACCTTTTTAAATAAAATGAACTATCTTCTTAATTATACTGGGGCAACTCCAGGTACCCTAGCCCATGTGTATAAATATATATATATATATATATAAATATATATAATATAATATATATAATATATATAATATATATTTATGTATATATATATATATATATATACATATATATATAATAATGCATATATATGTATAAATGCGTACAAAATACATGTTTGTATAATAAATCAAAATATGTATGTGTCAGTTGGGGTACTGCTGATACTTGTCACATTTTAATTTTGAGTCAAGTTCTGTTATTTCTCTACGATTTTTTCACATTTTTTTGGCCTTACTAAATTTCTTTCACAATTATTGCTGTTATGGATGGTAATCTTGATAATATGTCATGTTTAAATCAAACATTTTATATTTTATTTGACAGTCAGATGTTATTTTCATGTTTGAAGGCTGAAGTTCTAAATATTCATTGAAGAGAAGCAAATCTTGTTTTGATCCTTGTTTGTTACTTCCCATACAGATGTAGCTGATCATTTAAAAAAACAACTAATTCATTCCATCATTGAATCTCGTTTGCTTTGTGTTTTGTTCATACTGCTGTGAAGCTTTGGTCTTGTTGCTGCTACAGCAAAAGAACTTGCTTCTCATCTCAAAGGCACTAGGTTCAATCCTTTGCTGTGACATGCTGTTGTCTACCCAGCTGAATATAAGTAACTGACATGCAGTTAGAAAAGTTATAGCAATGAGGATGTGAACTGATCATGCAGTAAAATTAAATGTATAGTGTTTAATACTTCATCTATGTTTGCAGAATCAACTATGGTTTAATTATTGCGATTTTAAAACTATTTGGTAGATAGCTATATATGGTAGATAGCTATATTTGGTACACCAGCTATATTTGGTTGATCAGCTATATTTGGTAGATCAGCTATATGGAATCATCATTACCATTTTTTAACTATTTGGAGATAACAGTCCAAAACAGACGTATCAGGAAACTAAACCATTTCCACGTCAGTTGTCTCTGCATGTTGCTCAGGATTCGCTGACATGATAGTGTCAAACTCTGAAGTCCTTATTAGGGCAAAGCTGTCAGGCATCTATACTCTGCTACAGAAAGCACAAATCAGAGAAAAAAATACAAAGAATATTTGAAAGTATATCTCAGTTTTCTCCCCTTGTGGAAGCTGCTTGCTCTGAACCACTCACCCTGACACACTGCAATCTCAAATTTTGCTTGAATTTGTGCCTGTCATTCGCACCATGATGATCCAAAGGCTTGGTGCAGATCATCTCTCCATCTCATTGAAGGGTGGTTATACAGGAAGTTATATGGCCACCAGAAAGACACTCTCTTTGTCCATCTATCATTAGTTGTGCGAATCACATGGCCAGCCTATCTGTACTTTTGCATTAATGCTTAGTCAGCCACATCCCGGAACTCTGTTTTGTAGCGGATGTCGGTATTTCAGATGTAGCCTCTTAGGGAGAGATTTAGGACTTTCTTCACTCTGCTGCTCTTTTGGTAATATAGAACTTCTCAAAGTCTGATTTGTGTTGACTCCAAACCTCACACCCATGTACCAATGCTGGGATAATCATACTATCAAATGCATCAAGAACTTCCATCATCTTCTTGAGTATCTGCTTAATACGGTTGAAGCTGAGCAAGCCTGACGCACTCTTGTGGGAGATCTCCTTATCAATGTTGCGGTTGTTGTTTACTTCCTGACCTAGGAGGACAAACACATTGACATTTTCATTGGGCTCATTTCTAATCGCAGCCCCCTGGTGGGCAGAAAGTGTTCAGTAGAAATGGAATTTTTTGTCTAATTATGCATGCTTCATTCAGCTCATTTAGACTTTGTTTGACTTCTGCAATGCCGTGACTGATGATCACAATGTTATTCGCAAAACATAGATGTGAGAGCATCTTGCCATCTATGTTGACACTTTGATCCTGCCAGTTTAGAGACCTAAAAATGTTTTCATACCTCTACACCTCACGGTAGAAGAGGAGCTACTAAGTAAGGAAACTTCTTCATTCAAGGGTAGCTGTTAAGAGTTTTGAGGAGATAGTATCTCTTTGTACTTCTCAGTATAGGTATGAAAAGTGACTTGTGGAAAACAGCAGCCCTCGTTTATCTTCTCCGTAAGCTAGGTGTACTTTTCATCAATACCTTCGTTCCTCAAGGCATTTACCACTGCATTCATTTCACTGCTATCAAAGACAAGAAAGGCAACTAGACAAGACCAACCACGAGAACAGGTAGGTTTCACGAAGGGCTACTCAACCAATGATCACCTCCACACAATCAACCAATGATCACCTCCACACAATCAATCAGTTGATGGAGAGAGCGCAGGATGTCCCAATATTCCTATGAATTGTTTTTGTAGACTATGAAAATAGCAATTTTTATTATTATTATTATAATGCTGATTACTCAAACAAAAGGAATGAAGTAATCCAAAGTTTGTGTGACTTATAAATAGTCTCAGTGTTACGTAAGATAAGGCAGCCAGGACGACAATGAATGGCACTAGGTTATCTCACCTTACAAGGCTCATCATCTAACAAAACAAAGTGTGTAATACTTCATCAGTCCTTTGTGCGTAGTGAGGAACTTATTGAGTCGGTAATATAGAACAACTGCATTGTGGGACCCTTTATTGAGTAGGATTTAGGACAACTGGATTGTGGGACAACTGGATTGTGAGACATCTTATTGAGTAGAATATAGGACAACTGGATTGTGGGACCTCTTATTGAGTAGGATTTTGGACATCTGGATTGTGTGACCTATTATTGAGTAGGATGTAAGACAGCTGGATTGTGGGACCTCTTAATAAGTAGAATATAGGACAACTGGATTGTGGGACCTCTTATTGAGGAGGAGATAGGTTGATGTCACATAGCGACCAAGATGGCTGTGTCTTTTTATGTAGTCTGCAAAGAAAGGTTGAAAATCATCTTTTTTTTTTGGCTCTGCATTATGAACTGGATATGATTCCACTTTTAAATAAAGAGTCTGGCCACATGCTACAGGTTTGCTTTTCTAGATTCGACTGGGGAAGGCACAACTCATTCCATTCCAGACTGTAATCCTTTTGGACGATATCAGATACATATTTGTGGTATCAAGAACTTTATTCTGTGGAGTTGATGTGCTTTCTATCAGTTATCCTGTTTGTTATGCTGCATTTCACTGCATTTCATACCTGGCTTAAACCGTGGGAAACCAGTCCAAGATGTGAGTTCAACGTTCCACTAAACTGCACACCAGAATTCAGTCCAGGTTATCACTGCTCAAGGACCTTTCTGTTCGGACTGAAGCCGCCTTCCTCCTGCCTGCTCCTCCCTCCACCAAGGTTACACAATACCTCTCCCAACATTATATTCTCAGCACAGCAATGGTCATGCTGACCAAAAGGTGGACACAATCTATAAGCCTCGGCAGCGGGACACGGAAAAACAGGTAGTTTGACACAGACAGACGTGGAAAGTCTGACACAATCATTGGTCTAACACAGTCCTCAGTCTAAGGCAGCGGAGCACTAGACTTCAAATGGGAAGTCTGTAGGGATTTCGGTCGACATGCTACGCATGAACACAGCTTCACTAGTTGGACATGGTAGTGGTCAATCGACGCAACAGGCCTTTGACACCTACGCGAACATTATTATTATTATTATATAGGGCAACTGGATCATGGGACCTCTTATTGAGAGGATATAGAACAACTGGATTGTGGGACCTCTTATTGAGTTGGATATAGGACAACTTGATTGTGGGACCTCTTATTGAGTAGGATATAAGACAACTGGATTGTGGGACCTCTTATTGAGTAGGATATAGGACAACTGGATTGTGGGACCCATTATTGAGTAGGATTTAGGACAACTGGATTGTAGGACCCATTATTGAGTAGGATATAGGACAACTGGATTGAAGGACCCATTATTGAGAAGGATTTAGGACAACTGGATTGTGGGACCCATTATTGAGTAGGATTTAGGACAACTGGATTGTCGTTATAAGGGAACTTGAGATAGGTTAGGTGTTGTTGTAGTTGTTCTCCATTTTGTTAAAAGATGACTTGATCCTTAGTAAACAACGGGTCGTTTAGGGATTCCTCATTGAGGGAAGCAAACTGTGTGATTTTATCCATATAAATTATGAAAAACCGTGGAGAAAGAATACACCTATGTTGTACACCACTCAGCACTGGAAATCAATTTGTCATACCGGTATTTGTTTGTACTGCACCTTCGCTGTTTCCCTAAATGTCACAAATGCCATGCAGTAATGAACCATCCACACCATATGACTCCATTACCTCCCAAAGCTTACACCTGTTTACTATGTCAAATATCTTTACCTGATCAATGAAGGCCACGTGGAGTTTTGTTTATTGCATTCTATGATTTTTTCACTTAACTGCCAGGGCAAAAATAAAGCATCCGCACATCCCCTGCTTTTCCAGAATCTTGATTGTGAAGCACTGAGCAGTGGCTCCACAATAGCTCGTATTCTCTGCTCAAAGACTCATGGATATGCTTCTATACGAACTGCAATCCTTTCTGCTGCCCTTGATTTTCCAAACTAAATGATTCGGACGTGGAGACAATTTATTATTGCACTTAAATTGTCCCTTATTTCCCAGCATAATTTCTGCCAACATTAATACACTTATAACATCGCTTTATTTATGCACCAAAATCTGTAGCATTCAAGACTTTGGTCTGCTGTCCCATCTACACTACCACAGCGTTCAATCTTTTAATCATTCACGAAATGTCTCCCACCAAGGTTGGCTTTAAGGCATAAAATAAGTGGAAATCACTCAGGGCTTGGGGATGGTGTGGGCTAGTGGTTAAGTGACATGGCTCACAAACTGAAGGTGCTGGGTTTGATCCCCATCACAGCACTGGCCGTTAACCCAGGGAAGCAAACCCTTAGAAAATGCAGGAGGAAGCAGACCCTTACATAAAATGCATGCCAAAGTTGGATGCACTGGGCTGACAGGCGCAAAAAAAAATTTTGTAAAACCGTAGTGCAGCGCACAACCCCTTGGGGAATAGAGAAATAAGGCGAACACAAAATAAAACTTTGTGCTTTAAGGTGGATATTAAAGAAGTTGCCACCTTAGTTGGTAAATTTTCTTTTGGGTTAATCTCTCTCTCTCTCTCTTTATATATATATATATCGGCTAGCATTTCATGATGAAGCAGTAATACTCTAGTCAGCAATCCTGCAACTTTTTTTTCTAATTGCATCTGGAGAAATCAACAGAACTTCACAGGAAGATACAGCATTTGCATTGTCACCTTTCTCCTGGACATTGGTTAACAGAACTCCGTTAGAATCTCAAAGCACAGTAAGCATAGCCTCCCCTACTGATAGTGTCATCTTGAATTTCTTGGTAGATGTTGAAGAATGATGTTTCTATTGCACTGAAGCACACTTTGGCAGGGTTGGTAGTGATGCACTCATGATATATAAACGATGTGGAAAGATGTTATAAGATAATCACAGGAAAGGTTAAATTAGACTATAACAAGTTTTTTTTCAAAATACAACCACCAACAAGAACAAGAGGGCATAGCTGTAAATTCACCAAAGAAAGGTCCAGATTAGATATTAAGAAATATTTTTTTAGTCAGAGAGTGGTGAATGCTTGAAATGCCTTGCCACAGGAGGTAAGTGGAGGCAGAGACAGTTAATGCATTTAAGAATAGATTAGATGCGCATGGCTTTTAGAGCAGGATAATCCAAATGTAACTGGTTGTCTACAGACTCTAATGAGTCTTCTAAACCAGTATAAAAATGTTAAGTTAAGAAACAACTCTGCAGTAAACTATAGCTTTTGCATGCACGAATTGCCAACCATCTTATGAGTGATGTATTAATGTAAAATTCCTCAAATTAAATGGCAAAATATAACAATTGTGTTTAGAAGTTGTTGAATGAAAATGGATGTCTTCCGGGTGGCCGGTTCTGGGTAATAAAAGTTGTAACAGGTACATACTAAACTGAAACTTACTTCAATAAACAAAAAGTTCAATACAATGTCAGGATATTGTAATCCAGTTTATTCAAATGAAGATTTCAGAGAATGAGAAACCTGTGATTGTTTTTTTCTTGGTCAATTCTTGAATATGCTCAATCTGAGGAATGACAAAAAACTATGGCGGGAACAAAGTTGCACAAATTCTATAAATAAATGTTTCATTATAATTTGTCTTTAAAGACATAGGTTATGAAGTAATCTAGAGTTTTCACGATTTTAACAAATCAGAGTGGTAGATGACCTTGGAAGTGAAAGGCAATGTCATCACAATACAATGTTGAATGCACACAATGAGTAGGATTACTCTTTTGTGCACCCTAAATAAGACGTTAAGTGGCGGGTTGCCGTAGCTTTCCTCACATCCTAAGCATGCTGATGAAGGTGGACTGCGGTTCTTCAGGCAGTTGTACAATGCTTTGCTTCATCTGCGTGTTGCTCACTACTACAGGGATCACATCGATCCCTCACCTTGTTAGCCAGGTTGCCATGAAAACAGTCGGTCTCCCAGAAGGGCTACTAGGAAGCTGAGGTGAGAGTCTCGTCCAGTATGTTTTGCCTGAACCTGACTAACATGTCTAATCAGTATATTTTGCCTGACCAGACGTTAGTCTTCCTTCCCATCACAATACAATAAAGTGGAATGTTCTGTAGGTTATGTATAATCTGTGGAATTGTAGCTTGTAGAAATATCAATATTCCAGTAGTTTGAGTCAGTGGTCTCAATGTTCCTCTAAAATTGGAGCCGAGTTAGTGCAGTGGTTAGTGCATTGGCTTCCCAGTTGAATGATCTGGGTATGGTCCCCAGTTGATGGGGGATATTTTCTTGATCACAAAAATGGCTCCCTGGGTCCATGCAGCCTACAAAAATTAGGTACCAGAATAATCTGGGAAGTAAAGATGGATGGTGTTATTCTGACCACATCACCTTTAGTGTGCTATTGGTAAGATTATATGTGCCTAACACCATATTTCCAATATGCTACCGTGTAAAGAGAATCTATACTTTTTTTTAACCCTAACAATTTTATCCTTGAGAATTCTTTGCTGGCTGCTCTCTCACTACCTCTGCCTTCTTACTTTAGCATATTTGAAGTGTACCCAAATACCTAATCTAATTTCAAAATATCATTAACATTTAACTGCTCATGTGTTTGAGATTCAGGTGGTTGAGAGATTTGGATACAGTCTCTTGACTATGGCAGCACATTTTCAAATCCTCGATTAAAGGTTGAGACTTTATATTTGCAGTAAAATAAAATCCTAGCCTGTACACCGTGTGGTGATTGTAATGGCAAGCAGCTTTGATTTCTTAGCCTTTTAAATAAATCTAACATCTTTCACCAACTTCAGTTGATCTCAGCAATGGGAATAAATGCTTCAATGATATTTAATGTTTTACTGTTTACCATTCATTCAACAAAAAGGACATTATAGCAGAACACAATGTAAAAAAAAATATTACTTAGCTAATTCCCTCCGGGATTACCTACATTCTCTGGACACATTTATTCTTGCAATTCACTGGAAAGTACAGAATACTTGGTAAGGAGCAACTTTCAAGTGTTATGACAACTGTTCAAGCCAATATTATCAGCTCTACAGCATTGTAAGAACATGTTGAAGCTGGTTTATTATCTCTTTGGATTGAATCAGTTAAATTTCTATATTTATAATTCATACTTTTAAGAATAATTCTCCCATACCCTCCAGCATGGTCATACGCCTTAAGAAGAACTTTTCATTCAGCACTATGTCTATCTATCAATCTATGTTATTTACGCACCAAATACGGCTCATAAGGCAGAAAGAAATGGTCTTCAGTTGAAATGGTGTGACACCATTGCTTTTTATATCTTGTATGGTGCTGAGGCCCATAGTTGAGCCCTCTTGGATGATTGTTCTTCTGAGTGTTTCCTTGGGTCTTCGTCTTTTCCGAACGCCCCTTAGTGTACACTCGAGTGCTTGCAATGGGAGAAGGTTGTTAATTCTAAGGACATGTCCGATGTATGTCCATAATTTTTTCTGGATGTGGTTGGCACGACACGTAAAGTTGGTTTGTCTCCGTTCTTATCGAGTCATTATTAGTTATGAACTGGTCCCAGCGTATATTCAATAATTTTCGTAAACATTTATTTTAAAAGATATTTAGTTTGTTTTCAAGTGGTTTTTTTGTCTTCCAACTTTCACATCCATATGTCAGGACTAATATTACTATTGAGTTGAATAGTCTGAGCTTGGCATGTTTGCTCAGTGTCGCTAATTAGTAATTTCCAGATGTTGGTGAGATGATTAAAGGTGCATGAGGCCAAAGCAATTCTAATGGAAATTTATTTCATGGCATCTCCGTTTCTGTTTCTAAGAATCAATGTCACTGCACTTCGGGCATACCCATAGGTATTCAGTCTCTCATCAAATAGCGTAAGGTATGGATGCTAATGGTCCCTGTAGCTGGCTGGTTGTACACTCTCCTGTTCCGCCCTTTCATGCGCCCCACTCCTCTCGAACCTCGTTTAATGTCGACACTTCGCAGTCTGTGGATTGTTGCTTCACTCCACTCAGAGTACTCCTTATTTATGCCCACCCTCTGGCTTTTTCCCGTTAACCAATTTTCAATCCATTTGGCAACTTCCCCATCTATTCCATGTGATTTTAACTTTCGAAATAATCTTTGATGAGGTACTCTATCAAAGGCCTTTGCAAAGTCTAGATAAATAACATCCACTGGCTCCCCTTTATCTATGATTTTAGTAACCTCCTCCATGAATTCTAATAGATTTGTTAAGCCTTGAGTGCTCCTAACCCTCTCTTGCATCTTTGTACGATGTGGCCAACATGGCAATTATAGGAAAGACTGCGATCAAAAGTCACTCCGAGGTATTTCAACCATTCGTACCTGTCAATGTTGCAACCATCAAAAGTGATGCCCGGGAGTTCAGCCTTTACTACTATGGAATTATTCAAAGAGCCTCACATCATGCAGGCCTGGTTCAGATTGATCTTGGAGCTTGAGTCGTCGCACTACTGTGAGATTGCTTGCAAGGTTTCCTGGATGTCTTTGACCAACTCTTGCCTGTCTGAGCCAGTCCTGTATGTTTGGATGTCATCGGCAAATGTCAACGTTCGCCCTGTCCCTGTGGGTTGAATATTGGCCACTTTTACTGTGTAAATGTTGAACAGCACCGGTGAGAGTGGAGACCCTTGAGGCAATCGTGAACATATTCGGCTCGGTTCTGATGTCTACGATCCCACGCATAGTGTAACTGTTCTTTCCTTTAGGACAGCTGATATGCACATAACCATCCACGGGTTTAAACCACACTGCTGCAGACAGATAATTAAGGTCCCAAAATCGACACGGTTGTATGTGTCTTCCAGGTTGATTGCCACTGCGACTGTTTCTTGCTCTGACTGAAACCCCTCGTACACATCATACGCGAAAGTTCCAGTGTTAGCCCAGGTCTCATTCGCTGTTCTATGGCTGCCCAGCGTATTGGGTAGAATCTGATCCCGTTCAAGGTAGGCCATTATTTTCCTGGCCACTATCTTCTCAAGCAATTTTCCATATACATTTTGGATGGCATCTCCATCTTATATCATTTTGCTTCCCAGATATTTGAAGTGTTGGACATTTTGTAGAGATTTTCCCTGTAGCATGATATCAACCATTGTGGTTGTGGAAGCCATGTCGTCTGCCTCCTATATTTTGTAAGAAGCTCCTAGATCCTAAACAAATTTGTTTCCCTCTGCATCTATTGCAGGCTATTCTCTTTGACTACTTTGACATGATTACTTTACCATAGTGAAATATCTAACACTTACATTCTTATGACTGTAGCCACTATAGCAATATGTGAACCATTATTTTGTCCTTCAAATGTTAGTTAGATTGTTGTATTCTTGCAGTCTGTAGTTTTCCTATCATTCAGTCACAAGCCTTAAGAATGATCATTGGTTGCCGCAGCCTTCCTGTGTGACCACATGTGTTACATGAAAGCTTTTGGGAGTATTTCTAAGGCACAAACAATATATTGATGTTTTTGTGAAATAAAAAAAACTAAAAGAATTAGCAGTGTTATAATAGTTGTCCATCACAAGTGATGAAGACCACTCTCTTTGTTCAGCCGTGTGGACAGTCGTATCTCTTGCTGTGTCCGCTGAAATGGGTGACTTGCGCGGTTATTTGGATTAAAGTGAGGAAAAAACTGCGCCTTTTTGTCAACCTCACTCACAGAGCCTAAGCTACCTTTTGCCAGTGGCAAGACATTCATCGAGACGACTGGAGATAGCATAGGATGCAGATTTTGCCTCAGGGTTACCACCGAAGCCTTTCCGTAAACATGTAACTCGTAGGGTAGAAAGGTGGGATGGCATCTAACGCAGTTTGTCGTGCCTTTTCGATAACCACAAGAGGTCGTATGGACAACACTCATCATAGTAGCATCTAAAATTCCCACACGCCAAAGTGAACCGGCAGAACTAACCCGTGGAATACGTCACAGGTATAAGCGTAGTGCCATTCAGCCGGCGTCCAGACCAGGATAAACGGATGGAAGAAATCACAAAAAAAGAACAAAATAACAAGTCCAGACGGAAAACAACACCACGTTTCAGTGAACACAAGTGAAGTCGTCGACTAGTGTGAATTCCAGGCAAATCCGTGGTCTAGCGGCATCCATAATGCTAAAACAGTAGAGAAATGTAGACTCGCAGCCAGTTATGGCGCCATCTTTGCCAGTGTTATATATTATGTAAAATGTTATAGAGTAAATAATTTTATTTTTCTTAAACTATTAAACTGAACATTTTGTAGTCTGTTTTGCTTCATTGTTTACTACACACAAAAAGATTAAAATGTATAGGTGACTGCTTCAATAGAAAAACAAAAACAAGCACTACTTTACGGCTACTAGGGCTTCATTAAGGACAAAGAACAAACAAAAAACAGCTAACAAATCACATAACAAAAAGAAAACATGACGTAAAGTGAGTCGATCAAGTTTACAGCTATACCTGTAGACAATGTCACAGACAACATTAAGGAAGAAATCTGACAGCTCATGTTTTCTAGTTTGTACTTTTCTGAAAATACAAGGCCTGACAGGAACAGGTGATAATGTTTCTCCACAATTTCCTATCTTTCTAGTGCTGATTGTCAAATCTGTTGTCTATCCTTTCACTTGTTCTTTTATGAAATGCCAAAAAATTTGCATTATTTTTTGTATGTGTCCATTAAGCTTGATTTGCAAATTTGTTGTTCTTAAAATTTCATTTTCTGTTTGGAAAATCCAGACTGCTGTGATCCCTAATACAGTCATTAATTGCAAGACCTATGTGGAATGTAGATCAAAAGGAGACAAAAAACAATTTCAATATCTTAATAATCCTGCATCCAAAAAATGAGGAGCCGCTTAGCACGCTGGCTTCGCATCTGAGTGGTCCTGGGTTCATTCCCCAGGAGGCAGAAATGTTTTTTCAGACCACAATGGCTCCCGGGTTGACCCAGTCTTAAATGGGTACCGGTTCAGACCGGAAAGTAAAGGCGGCCGGCATGATGCTGACCATATCATCCACTAAGTGCCGTGGCTTAGAAAATAATATGAGCCTAACACCATATTTCCTATGTACCACATGGCATGATGGGATCTTTACTTTATTCCAAAGAAAACAAATAACATACAAGTTTGTGACAGAGTAAGGCAAAGAAGAGAAATCTTATTACTGATAAGTTTTTGAATCACAGATAACAGTTATTGATACAATTATCAAAATCAGACACTTTGATAACAACAATATTTCTTTTTCTTTATTATGTAAATATTAAATATGTTGAAAAAAATGCAAAGAAAATTGTTTAAAAACAACACCACCTCTCCATAATGGTGAGTGATACATAATTAGAAGCAACCTGAGACTCAAAACTAGTATAGAAATACCTAATTATGAATATTTGAAATTAACTGCTGAGATCGTTTAACTTTTCTTTCTAGTCTACATTTTCTGTGTGAATATCATCCTGATTACTTATAAAAAAAGGAACTTTTATGAAGCTCTTAAATTTGACTACCCAAAAGAAAACCTTTGATGTTTTCTCTTGTATATAGTTACCCAGAAACACATTGAGCACCTATTTATAGTATTTTAAAATGTATAACTTTCATCTTATCTTTTATCTTTATGCCATTTTCATAGCTTTCTTTCGCAGTTTATTTTTGTAACTATTCTTTAGCTAATTAAACAGCTCTTTTAAAAAACTGTAAATATTTCATATTTGTAAAAATATATCTGTCTTTTAACATTCCATTAAAGCTATTGTTTCATGATGGACAACAGACAAGTTCATTCCTGTGAAACATAATATTTCCATAATTGATTTGTGTCATTTTTCATTTTATTTTAAAAGGGACACTCGACAAAATCTATTTTACACTTATCTTCAAAATTGTTTGTTCATTGCTAGTTACTGCTTTAAAGTATTGAAAACAAATTACTTGGCTCATCAATCAATGAACTGTCTTTTTTAAAGATTTGTCAACTTGTGATTTGAACCTTGCAAATAAATGTTGATATTTCACATAATGTGTTACATTGTTTTTTCATTCATTGATGATCATGGACACATTTATTGTTAGCAAAATGTGTCCATGTTCAATAGAACTGTTACAAAAATGTTCTTGCTCTGAAGTTAAAGAGCAACGTGTAAGGCATATGTTGCTTTTCTGTTGAGGGTGAAACAATCAAAAATAGCCAGGACATGACATGGCAGCAGCAGTGGCCTGTAGTCCTTAGCCTATAAACCCACTGACTTCCCCAACATTGGTAATAAAGGAAATGCAACAGTTATTTCAGGTGACAGTTGAGAACTTATAATGACTCGACAGCTCAAACAGTCATGACATTTAAGCATGCCTTCTGCATTTGTCATTTCGAGCAGTAAACTGATTGGTGACAATAAAAGGAAAATTATTTGAATATGTTGGAAGAAGATATATAATAATTATTGACAAATAAAGTTATTATTACACATATAAAAGACAAATATTACATGCAGAAATGTCAAGTAAAAGTAGAGATATATATAGCAACAATTATTCCAACATGTTCTGTTGCACACACGAATGCCAACTTTTACCATAATAATAATTACATTGTATTAAATTATATTTACAAAGTAGATGGAGGAAAAATGAATATTACTTTTTTAGAAAATGTATCACAATGAAAAATATTATACAGTATCATAAACGTTGTATTATCGTTGTACTTACACTAAACAACAGCAATAGAAAAGTGTAATGCAAATATTTAATGTTATGTGTTGATGGTACAAGCTGATAAAGATGTCTTTACTGTTCAGCAGTCATTTATCAGTACCGTAGTTTAATATTTGAGGTTGAAGTTGCAGCACAGTGAATGAGCTGACAGCCGCTAGCGACTTTTAGCTGGCTTCTTGCATCAGGGTCAGCGAACTGGTGCTGATCAAGACACTATTCCGCCTCCAAGCGGCAACCCTAGAAACTGGCTTCACTAGTGTAGTCTGGCTAAGAGAATAGGGATTTCAGCTGGAAGGCAAACTCAGTATCCAAGGTGAAATTGGATGTATCTGGCCGAAAGGCACATGTATCCTAGCATCACTGTAAACTACGACACAACGTAATAACGTTATTTTTCAGGATGAATGCAAAGAAGTAAAAGTTAATTATTAGCAATTCCTATTTTTAATTTGAATAGATTGTATGTACTCTTGTAGTATATGTCAAAAATGATCAATTGGAAATACACAAATGGTTTTATGAAGCAACTCATTTCACTGACCTGTTATCTTTCGATGTCCATTGCTCCTGTTGGGGAATATGCCATTGATACCCCTCCTCCAGCAAGTTTGGTCTTGAGCTAACCTTTCTGCCTCTCTACAGTTAAGATCCAGAGTTCCTAAAATTCATTTCAAGTCTCTTTTCCAGGTGTTTCTTGGTCTACCTTGGTCTTCCTCTTACACTGTGGATTCCATGTCAGGGCCTGTCTGGCCATTTTTATTGTGATTTCTGCGTATTTTTTCCAGCCCCATTTTCCATGTTTGATCTTTTGCTTCACTTACTGTTGTTGGCTCCTTTCTCTTAGGCCTTCTTCATTCCTTGCCATGTCATACCCATTATCTTCCATTAACATTTATTAATGAACGACAGGGGTATCCTCCGTATTGCCTTCGCCCCTTTATAAATTTCTTCTCCATACAGGGGCATTGAATTTAAACAATCTTAACATGGTATTAGTCCTATTTCTCTGAATTTCCATATGTTATTCTGTAACAGGAATGCTGTCCTTGCCTTTCCAATTCTAACCCTTACATCTGTATCTGTGCCACCTGAAGTGTTAATGGTGTTGCCCAAACATGTGAAGGCACTACCTCTTCCAATGCCTCACTTCCAAGCATGACTAGCTCTTAAGGTGTACATTTTTAACAGCTTGGATTTCTTCATGTTAATATTTTGTGCCAGTTTGGCTCAATGCTCCATCACCTTATTTAGTGTTGGAATAGTGTATCAATTTCTAGGGAAGCATGTGGTCTAGAGGTTGTGAACTTAAAATATCAAAGTAGCATGTTCAAATCTCAGGCCGAGCAATATCATGAGCTTTTCATGGTATAGCTGCCTTTTTCAGTCAACCAAACTGTAAATTGGTACCTAATGAAATCTGGGGACAATTTACGAGCAACCTTTAGAGCTATAGAGTTTGTGGTTTGCTATTGGTACTTTCATCATCAAAAAGGTCTGAGCACTTAAGGAGGTGTTCAGGTGCAATGAAGTCAGTACTATTTTCAATTCAAGTGCCATCTCGGAATCAAGATGCTGAGCAGCGCATTAGCTGCAGTATCAGCGACTCATAGCTGACTGCTAGCGTCAGGGCCAGCAAACCAAAGCTGCCAAAACCGTTCTACTCCTCCATACGGTGATCCTGGATAACAGGCTGCAGCAGGGTAGACTGGCTAAGGAGAAGGGATCGAAGAGGGAATGCTAACCTAGTACTAAAAAAATGCTTGCTGAAGTCGGATGTGTTGGACCGAAAGGTGCAAATATCGCAGTCAAGCTGTAAACTATGATACAATGCATTCCGTTCTCTGGACTACGTTCTACTACTTAAGCCCTTTCAGTGTTTGGTAGTGGGAGATTGAGAAAGAACAAAGCCAAGTGCCATCTCCACAGAAAAGTTTGGCTGCAATGGACTTACAATATCCTCTATCTTTTGTTTTGATGGTACACTCTGCCATACTGACATTATTCATGTTGCTCTCCCACTTATGTCGCTGGCTGCCTCTTATCAGTTGACCTACAACCTTCCCTTGCAGTATTGTTTTCAATAAAGTACCATGTCATTTTAAATGACCAAAATATTTGACTTCCCTAATTTTCCCTTCCTACTCTCTTCAGGACATTGTTATTTGTTTGTTTATCTTTCTATAGAATGCTTCTGTATAACTACATTTCATTACAGGGGCATCTATTTTTGTTTTTACCAATTTCTAAATTTATGTCTTTGGCTAACTTTTTAATTGGTAAAAAAATTATTCCTGCTCAATTTGAGTTTCTAGGGATCTCACCCACCCCCCCAATGTATAACAAAGTACTTTACAAGAGTACAAAACATTTTCAGAAGGTTTTTACAAAAATACAAAGGTGTAGTGTTTAGGAGTGGTTTGCTGAACAAATCAGATACTGGTCTCCCATTTAATAGGATACAGGTTTAAAACACAGTGATAACTCAGGTTTTTGAAAATTGAAATATTAAAATGTAACTGGCACAGTACAAGTAAAAGTGACCTGTATTCCTTATCCTTATTAGTTACCCTTGTGGATACTAGTAATTAAAAAAAACCTAGAAGTTTGTAAATCCAGCTTATACACAACATGTAATAAATATTTCCAAGGCAAGTTATGTTGCACCTTTTGCAGAATTGCAGGAAAAAAGCAGTACAATAGGTTGTTACAGGAATGCTGAAAAACAATAGTACTCCAATTGCTGCATTATAAATTATACATAAATCCTAAAATAATCATTACCAACACATGTTGAATTCTAATTTATACAGAGTGCCAAAAGAAGATGCCAACTTGTGTTATAATTCTAACTTAAACAGAAGTATTACAATTATATATATTAATATATATATATATATATATATATATATATATATATAAAGAGCATGTACCAACCAACACCAGGCATGCCGTACACAAAACTAGAGACTACAGTCAGCGGGCAGATGCTGAATGCTGTAGACAAATTCACATATCTGGGCAGCACGCTGTCGAGATCTGTCAGCCTACATGCGCTTGATGGTCTGGGCACATCGTGGCATCAGCGTCAAGAACAAACTCAAAAAGTCTACCGTGCAACCATCATTCCAACCCTACTATACTCTGGACATGCAAGGAGGTTAAACCACTTCCACACAGGTTGCCTGAGGCGAATATTCCACATCCGATGGCAAGATCGTGTCACTGACATTGAGGTACTCTCAAGGGCTAACATGCCCAGCATACATGCACTGCTAGAGAAAGCACGACTAGGATGGGCCGGACACCTCGTCCGTATGTCAGACGAGCGGCTCCCAAAAAAGCTTCTCTACGGCGAGCTGAGAGAGGGATGGCGCGAGAGAGGGCGCCCAAAGAAACGTTTTAAAGACGGTCTGAAGGACTCACTAAAAAGTTGCCAGATAGACTTCGACACCTGGGAATGTCTTGCGCAAAACAGATCTGACTGGAGAAGCGCAGTCAAATCGGGCTTCTACAAACCCCTTCTACAAACCTCATGTGCCAGATATGTAGCATATGTTTTCGTGCCCACATTGGCCTGTTCAGCCAAATGCGCACCCACACCCAACAGGGAAATCTGTGACAAGGATGATGTCGGCGGTCCTCATCGACAACGATGGACAGCTATTAGATTAGATATATAAAGAGCAACATAACAAAATAAAAGTCCCAGTGAAAAAAGTAGACATTAACTCTGCAAAAAGTGTTTTATTTGTTCTGGTTATATATCTTCAGAGCATCAGACTATGCCTCACATATATACATTCAAGTTAATATCGATTCAGCATTTACAATTGGCTACACAAAATTAGTTGGAATGAAATAAGAAATAAAGAATTTCAACATCTTTTTTAAATGTAGTTAAAGTACATGAACAACAACTTGTGATCAGCATGCGCATTATACATATCATAAATTGAACTTTGCAGAAATAATACATTTAATGAAAACAAATTATAAACACAATGCAAGCAAGTCTTCTATTCCAAAGTGTTATATACAATATATGAGCAATGCTTTCATTCAGTAAAAGTAACAAATGTAAATAGCATACATGTTTAGAGGACACAGAAATAGTAGAAATAAAACAGGACCTGAAATAGGATGGACCAAAGTGCTATGCCCTGAAATGCAACAGTACACAGAAATAAGGGAAAAAAACCAAAAAAACACTGTGAAATTTGAAATGCATATCTGATGAGACAGTACATAAATCATCAAAAAACAAGTTGGAATAATGAAGTACACAGCGACATGAGGCAGTGCACATTTGTAAGGGAACAAACAACAAATGACATACAGATTAGAAAAAAGCGATAAAGTTTTGAGCTTATGTTATCAGATAGGGATTAGAGAAAACTCTGAGAGTAAGAAAAATGGCTGTGAAAAGAAATGTATGATGACAATAGGAAGAACATACTTCATTTCTTAACATCATCACATGAATGAAAGTTAAATTATGCAGAAATAACATTGCACTCCAGGCAGACTTGAAGGTGTTTTATCTCTCTCTCTCTGTCAGTGGGTATGGACACTGATGGTTCTTCAAATTTCTGCTTCCTTTTCTCAGATATCCCTACCTTCTCAGCCCATCTGATTTCAAATACAGCGGCACAGGCCGTAACAGACTAAATAATCACATGTACATGTCTGTCTGCTTCACTACTGTGCATGTGTGGATTGAGTGAACAAGCTGGAGAACACATTTTGCAGGACTGCCATCTGTTTATCCAACTGAGAAAGACTCACTGGTCAAAAGGCTCAATGTTGTATGGAGCTAAAGAAGAACTCCAGGCAATGGTCGAGTTCATCTTGAAAACTCAAATGGATTAAGCATTAATGAGTGAAAATAAGAAGAAAGACGTGGATTGCTGGTATATCAGTTTCAGTGCCACCATCAAACGGTCGCGTTCATCACAGGAACTCCTCCAGTGGTGTAAAAATGAATGAGCAAACTTAAGAAGAAGAAACACATGTGGTGTGTAGAATGCTGGTACATGAGTTGCAATGTTATCATCTAACAGGTGGTCACCAAATCATTTTAATATGCTCCATTTATCCATATTATGAACCCAGTTATGACTGGACAGTGGATTCACTCAAACCCCTGAAGGTTTGAGGCCTGTATGTCTGTTAGATACCCAAGTAATTACCATCTCTTGTGCATCTTCTAAAGCAAGGACTAAGAATTTGATGTGAGGACAGTTATTATCAACAAGGTCTCCTATAACCAGAGCTGACATCACAGCTTCATTATCATATATGTATGTTCATCACTGCTCCGCAATGACATTGCCTTTTGATCTAGCAGTGAAATCACAGTCTGGTTTCTCCCCATGCAGTATTGATCAATTCAGAAATACATCAGTAATGACATAAAGAATATTATCGGGTAATCAGCTGCTAAAGGGAGCCGGTTAGCACAGTGGTTAGCATGCTGGCTTCGCATCTGAGTGGTGCCAGTTGAGGCAGAAATGTTATTTCAGATCCCAATGGCTTCTGGATCAACCCAGTCTTAAATGGATACCGGTTCAGTCCGGGAAGTAAAGGTGGCTGGCGTGATGCTGACCACATCATCCAATAAGTGCCGTGGGTTACAAAATAATATGGGCCTAACACTATATTTCCTATGCGCTGCATGGTGTGATGAAATTTTTTCTTTTTAATGAGCTGCTAAATTTAAAACATGTAAGAATGTCAACAATCGAACTGATGAAGGGATATCAAGTCAAGGACATTTGTGATATCTTTGCCAGTCTTTATGGCACAGGATGATTATGATGTCACGTCATGATGATGCTCTATATGTCTTTTGTAGAACATCACTCTCATAACAGCTGATCTTTAAGACTTTTGATCTTTGACCTACTCTCCCGCCTCTGTAATTGTCATCCTCAGAACCTCTTTAATGTCATGTGTCCATATATTCCTCAGTCTACCTCTATCTTGCACCATACCCTCCTGCATCGTTTTTTTCTAGATCATTGTGATGTTTCATGTGACCAATCTGTTTTAGTTTCCTAGACATAATATCATTTATTAGCTCTTTTAGGATTTCTGCATTTTTATTTCTTGCTATCCATGATAATGTGAGTACTTTCTTGTAGCATTGCACCTCAAAGGATTCAATCTTTTTCCTTAGTATTTGAGTGGTTATCCATATCTCACAGCCATACATTGTCACTGAGAAGATGCAAGATGAAACTTCAGAAAATGTAAAAAAAATAACATACTAAGCAATTCAAGACACAAACTCTTTTTTAACCAATTATTATCAAAAAAAATAACATGTCTGGAGGTGGACTCCCAAAATCTATCAATTCTCTCTGTTGAACAATTCTAGTCCAATATACATAGTTTAGTTACATCAATTGTTCTAGGATATCACACTGTATCCTTCACAGAGATTCTACCACCTAAAAATAGTTCAGCCTTCCTCTCTTACTATATTTTATACAAATTATCAATCAGACATCGGTTATTTGCTGTTTCCCATACATTTTCAGAATTTTATTGTGCTTTTTTTTTTTTTTGGCTTGCCGATTTATTTTCTATTTTTTATCTCTTTTTTTCTCCTTGAGAATCCAGTGTATTTGGTCTCCCTTTACAGGAAGTCTGATTTATGTTTCAAATTGCATTACATGATGAGGTTGCAAGCACCACTAATAATTCTACTTAGTTGCATTTCATGACGTTCTTTGACGTTTAGGGTGGTTCTATTCTTTTCTTCAAGCTTACAACTAAGATAGTTTAACTATTTACTTCTACATATTTAACACACATCCTATCAGCCATTTAATTTAAATGTAATACATATTCTATTGCACACTCTGTCAGCTATTTAATACATATTCTATTGCACACTTTGTCAGCTATTTTATACATAATCTATCACATATCTAATACATATTCTGTGAACCTTTTTACACACATTTTTCTATCTGCCATTTTATAGACATTCTATCACAAGTTTGATCACACATTTAACAGAACTATTTAATACATATCATATCACACATTTAACATACATTTTATCAACCATTTAATATATATTCTATAATTCACTTAACCATAGATGTCAACTAGTATGGTTTTCATGTAAACTATACAGGGTTTATCTCATTTTAAATTCTACATACTTTTTGTAAGAATATATCTTATTATAGAGTCCTTATCATAGAGGAGATATAAACATGCTGGAAAGGATACAAAGAAGAGCAACAAAACTGATAGTAGAATTACAGTTATGAGAAATGACTCAGAAAAACTGGCCTACAGTGTCTAGAAAAGCGAAGAATTAGAGGTGACTTAATACAGGATAATAAGATAATCACAGGAAAGGTTAAATTAGACTATATAAAAAGTTTTTCAAAATGCAACCACCAACGAGAACAAGAGGGCATAGCTACAAATTAACTTAAAGATCAAGATTGGATATTAGGAAATAGTTTTTTAAATTAGATAGTGGTGAATGCTTGGAATGCATTGCCCCAGGAGGTAGTGGAGGAAGAGACAATTAATGCATTTAAGAATAGATACCATGCCCATAGAGCAGGGTAATGCAAATGTAACTGGTTGTATACAGACTCTAATGAGTCTTCTTAACCAGTATAAAAACATAAAGTTAAGTTAAAGTATCTCTGCACGAGTACAGAAAGTACTTTGGCATAGGCTTCCTGTAAGAGTCTTTAGCAGTTATGGCCCTTGTAGCCCTTTGTTTTGAATTGTTCAAAATGGAGAATAATAGTGAAAATAGTTTTTTAATATACATCTTTTTTTTAACCCATGTATTGCCTACAAATTTATGTTTTGCAGGTTTTCTTCAGGTAATAGTTGACATTTGTGATTTAAATCACATTCTATCAACCTTATAGCACACATTCAACTATTTAAAATATGTTCTATTAACCATTTAACACACATTGACTCATCCATTTAACACACATTCTTTCAACCATTTAACACACATTCTTTCAAACATTTAACACATGTTCAACAAACCATTTATACACACATTCTTTAAACCATTTAACACACTTTCTTTCAACTATTTCACACAGATTATTTCAACCATTTAATACACATTTTTTCAACCACTTAACATACATTTTTTCAACAATTTAATACATATTCTTTCAACCAAATAACACATTCTATAGATTATTTAACACACATTCTTTCAATTATTTAATGCACATTCCATTAATTAATTAACAAACATTCTGTAAATTATTTAACACACATTCCATCAACTATTTAACACACATTCACACATATTCCATCAGCCCATTAGTGTCTAACAAGCCAGTTTTAAATCAAAAGACACAATGAATAGAGAGCAATGTGGAGTATCCACTGCAAATCAGAAAGAAGTAATTGCTTTATGTAATTTATTGCTCTGATGTGTATTACTTTTGACCAGCTTTTATTATTCATTATGCTTTGTTAACTTATTTCTTCTATACAAATTTATAATCTTTTATGGCTTTTTTGTCAGTATTTCTGTTCTTTCTTACAATATTTTCCCATTAAAATATCAAACATTTAAAACACATTCTATCATATCATTGCAAATTCTATCACACAATATCTGTCATTACTCATCAACCAAGCTTTCAAAAGAGTTGCTGATCAAGTCTTTCATGCTTTTTGGTATTATTACATTATTTAAACATTTTATTCACAAACAACATTTTTAGAAAATAATTTAGCCAACAAGTTTCTGGGCTTGATGGGAGGAGTGTACATTGAAATAATACAAAAATTAACTGACATAAAATGGCATGTGAAATTTACAGTGAAAGCTGGAATAAATTTGTGTTGGTCCATATTTCATGGAAACATACTTTATCCATTTTATAAAAATGAAACAAGTTCATAATTTCTAAGTTATTTTTACTGTTAGGATCAAAAGAATGTTAATGTGTAATTTTGGACAAATTTGTATCGTAAACATTTGTTATCAGACCACCCCTTGTTTTTAGGATTATTGTAAAATACAGATAATAATAATAATAATATATATATATATATATACATATATATATATATATTTAATTTAGGTGATTTATTGTTTGCAAAATAATCTTGACAATACCATACTTGTGAACTTGCACAGTTTAACTTCATTTTATCCATTTTTAACATTTCCATCCATTTACATTTGTACACAATATGTACACATATATATTTACTTATAAAGTCATATTTCTCTGCTTTTATTTATAAAATTCTAAGAATTGAGCCCTTAGGATCTCCTGTCCGAAAATAAATGAGCAAACCCATTTCAAATGTGCTCTTAACTCATTCACTCCCACGAGCCGAAACATCAGCTTCCGGTTTTTTCTAGAATACCCAGAAACTGATATATCGACTTTTGCGATTGTTCACAAAATCACATATTTTCCAATTCTTAGTGCACCTAAATGTTTTATTTTGGTTATTGGCAGAAGTCCAGATTTTGAACTTTTCATTTCCAGAAGTGTTTTTGTAATTTTCATTGAAAAAATGTTTAGTTCATAATTTGGAAACCATAATTTATTTTTGGAGGGTAGATTTGAAGCTATCCTATGCACCTTCAGCCACACCAAATAGAATTTTTGTTCCGTACAAGCTCGTAAATAGATAGATTATATTTTTGCTAACATTAGTGATGATGACGTTATCGATCATTCTGATAGCGCTATTTAAATTTCTCTATCTAATCTTAGTTCTAAGTTGAGCGATGAAAGTGAAACTAAATGAAGGGACTGTGTCCTCTCTTTTCCCAAACAATGGTAGTAAAAGTTCATCAATTCAGTAAAGGTTCAAGACCCTGTACAGTCATACTAGTGTATATAATATAAATGTATGTGTTCATTTATTGAATACAACAAAAACATTGTTTTTGTGTGTGTGTAAATTGTAAAGACTCTCACTGATGTTGATTAGGGCTTTTATTTTTTTAGCACGTTTTAATCTTCACATGGCTTCAGTAAAATGTGAATACTGGGAAAAAAACTGGATCAAATGAGATGTGACTTTCAGAAAATCATTACATTATTTATGTATTGGTTTAGAGCTGAATAATGTGTTGATAAGGGTAAAACAAATTTTCATAATTTAAAAAAATAACAAACAATTGTGCAACTATAATCTCTGAAACACAAATGTCCACCTCCATTTGTAAAATATATGTATTCCATTGTATTCTGGCAGCAATTGTGAACAGTTTGGTATTTAATATGTGTTATTTCAGGCAACTGTTATTAAAGATAAATAGATCACAACTAAGGGATACTGTGTTTGAGTTTTACATAAGGAAAAAATTGTGTCCAGAGGTCCAAAATATTTGGGAGTGAATGAGTGAAGTAATCTCTTTCTTACAGCAATTGAAAATTGTGATGGTAATTGTTTAAAAAAATAAAGATTCAGATAGTGGTTTTTATAACTAACTCTGGTTGTACGTTTCAGGAAAATAGATATTAATGGGAGATAATATTAGAAATGTATATGTTTTATGGCTGAAATTATGGATTCTAGATTAGACTAATACATTTTTGGTCCATTGTTTCATTGTAGACAGTAGAATATAATTTAAAGGCATGCATTTGTTCTTAAATAGTTGTTTTTTTTTCTTCTTTGCACATGTTTTGGTTGTTTATGTTGGATTTGTTCTGATGGGTATCATATACAAATTATACTTTGATCTGGTGTACAGGTCGTATGCCAGGCTTTGGTTGGTCTGATTTTGGTTGGTCTGGTGTACATGTTTTTCATGTTGACATGTAGAAAAAAATCATTGATGTTGTACTATATTTAAATTAACATGGTATGGGGGTTGGGGAGGGGGGGGGGGGGGTGTCAAGCATGAGATGCAGATGTTGATGATGTAGCTTGTAAATCTGTTGGCTCCACATCCTCCTCCTCAACGTCATTCCTCCTGACCATCTGCGTATAACAAATAACAGTTTTATATTACATTAGTGGTTTAGACAACAACTGAGTTAAACAATAATGACATAAAAAAGGCAAAAACATCAATTTAAGTAATGAAAAGCATTTGGAATGTGATAAAAAGCATTTGGAAAAGAACAACTTTAAAACATAGTTTTTTTCCCGTTTCTTCTTTCCTTCTTCTTCTTTCTCCTTTCATTTTTAATCTTCTTTTTTCTTTACCCTCCTCTTTCTCCTTCCTTGTCTTCTTCCTCCTCCTTCATCCTCTTCCTCATTCTCTCTTACTCTTTCCTCTCTCCCTTCCTTCTTCCCTTTCTTCCTATTCTACTTCTTCTTTATTCATTTTTCTTCTTCTTCTTCCTTCTATTTTCCTTCTTTTTCCTCTACGTTCTTCTTCCTTTCTTTTTCTTCTTCATTCTTCTTCTTTTTTCATCTACATTGCACCACTGAGTTTATCATCTGTCTTTGATAGCGCTAGGTGCAGATCTCACATCCACAAGTCCAGGTAATCCTTGAAACTTATTTGGAAACCCTCATCATTTCTCGCCTTTCGTTTATTTGTTTCTTAAGAAGTGAGCGCTCTATACCTCAGCTACCGTGACCTCCAAAACTCAATTACTAAATATTTAATTTATCACACATTTCATGGTGCTGTTAATTTATATTACCATCATAATGGTGTCTGTATCAGCCAAGGCCTGTTTAGCCAAGTATCGTTCTCTCTTTATCTTCAATTCCAGATTCTCAGGTACATCAGGAACCAGGATGTCAATCATTTTACAGATCCCAAAAACAACATGCTGAAAGTGAATAACACAAAATTGGAATTGCAAAAAAAAATTGATTAGTACTTAAGATACAATAAACTAACAATTTCAGTGCAACAGAGATAATACGTTCAACAGAAACCAACCAAAGGTTTGTAATTGCAACACATAAACTAATGCAGATGAAAAATATGTGGCAGGGCACCAGAAAGAAGATGAAGATTCAATTGATCAGGACATGTGGTTTCCTTGTGGCAACATATTGGTTCGAGACATGGATATTAAATTAAGCCATTTGCAAAAAAAGATATAATCTGCTGAAATGAAATGTTAAAGAAGAATATTAACAATGGCGTGGACAGAAAATAATTCAAATGTTTAAATTTTTCAACAAGAAGAAAACAGTCTTATAAATAACATCACAAAGAAGAAGTTAGGTTATTTCAGTCATATGAAAGAGCAAAACAAGATACTAGTGTGACATACGAAGAGTCAAAAAGGCTTATTAGAGCTAGAAACATGACCAAATGGGAAACAGAACATACTGGCTACACAAAAAACGATGCCTATTACCAGTTGAACAGAAGAGAGCAGGTCGTGGTCTTCAGACTTCGCACTGGCCACAATAGACTGAGGTACCACCTATTCAATAAATTGAAGATAGGTGGCACTGACGAATGCTCATGTGGTACTAGGAAATTGACCGCTGAACATCTGCTGCAAAACTGCCCAACATACGAGAATCAGAGAAAGCAGATATGGCCATCACCAGTGGCAACACTAGACAAGCTCTATGGCAGTGTCGACAGCCTCAGGATGACCACTGCTTTTTTCAAAAAAATAAAGGTTGACGTCTGACAGCGTACGAGGAAGAAGAAGAAGAAGATATGAAAGAGCACAATGGCTGGAGAGGCAGAAAGTGAAAGGCACAATTTCTGGGAAAAGGTCATCTGAATAGAAGGTGGATCAGGACATTACTAGCAGTTTGAAGATCTTCATTTGTGAAGCTTGTTCATTGTGAGATATCGAGACATGTTCAAGACTGCTGTAAAGGAGAATAGGTTAAAGGGAGAACATGTCAAATGGCGTGACACCAAGATAGATAGTTATATATCTAGAAAGCATGTTTGCAAACATGGGCAGAATGAACATGGTGACAGAATAAAGAAATCAAGATGCAAATGTAGTGACATGCCAGATAGCACCGTTACTAAGACACCCACACATTCCATTGGTGGCAAAATGACATTCATGTCACACATGAGTAGTACCCTAGTTGATATAAATAGGTCCAATGTAACTTTCCAAGCATGCCTTGTATAGTAATTAAAAAGGGTTGTGCATGGGGTTAGCAAACCTCCTCATGCAAAACCATTGCTGTTATAATCACCACTAAAAATACTCTGAAACATACTCTGTATTGGTCATCCTAAACTTCACTTCTACTGAGTAGATTAATCTTCTTAACTTAACATCTTTATATTGATTTAGAAGATTCTGTACAACCAGTTTCTTTTACGTTCACTTGATCAAAAATACCTTTGCGCATCCAGCATATTCTTGAATTCATTTATTGACCCTGCCTCTACTTTTTCCTATGGTAATGCATTCTAAGCATTCATCATTCTCTGATTAAAAAATTATTTCCTAGTATCTAATCTTTTTTGGCATTCCTCCTGAAAAGGATTTTGTGACATTATGTTGTAGTTTACAGTGAGGCTGCAATATCTGCACCTTTCAACATAACACATCTGGTATTAGCTTTCTTCTTTGGCTACCAGGTTTACTTTCCCACTGTGATCCATATTCTTGTAGCCAGACTACACTAGTGTAGCCTGTTTCAAGAAGGCCACCAAGCGTAAGCAAAATAGGGATCCTGATGCAAGCATCCAGCTATGAGTTGCTGGCTGCTGTCATCTCATTCACTGTGCTGCATCTTCGGCACCCAAGAAGTTAATTCAATATCCATTCAAGTTCTCTGTTATCATTGTCAGACCATGCTACAAGAACAAAAGATTTCAAAATGTTAAATGAGATATTTGCAAAAAAGCTATAAATATTAAGATTAAAAACAAGAAGTGATTAAGCCCCACAAAAAATGGGCAGGATATATTTGCAGACAGAGAACTAAACAATATGGACATAAGAATGCCTCAAAACCAATTTACAGCCCAAACGTATGCCACCAGATAGCAGAGCTTCAGCAGCAAGTGTGAATTCAAGAAAAAGATGGATTGATGGTGTTAAAGAAACACCACAGAGATGAGAATTAAAAGCAACATTTCTCAAACAAATCATTTGAAAAGAAGACTACACCTCCATACAGCGTCTAATTATGCAAGTGTATAGATGAGATGTGTTCAACATAAATGTGGAATCAACACACAAATGGGATCAATGCAAATATTGGATCAACACATTTATGAGATCAACACACAAATGGGATCAATGCAAATATTTGTGTTAAAAGCAAATTGGATAAACACAAATGGGATTAGCACACAAATATAATTAATACAGATGGGATCAACATACAAATGGGATAACCATACATATGATATCATCATACAAATGGGATCAATCCAAATAAGATAAACACACAAATAAGATAAACAAATGGGATAAACACACAAATGAGATGCACAAATGGGATAAATAGACAAATTTGATCAATGCACACATTTGATAAAAGCACAAATGGAATCAACACACACATGGGATAAGCACACAAATGAGCTCATCATATAAATGGGGTAAACACACAAACTGGATCAATACAAATGAAATCAACATACAAACTGCATACATATGGGATCACCATATAAATGAGAGAAACATAAACATGGGGTCAAAATATAAATGGGATCAGCATTTTAAAAAAACAACTTACTTCAAATACAATGACAAATGCAAGCCTGACAGTGAGTAGTTTCCAGTAGAACATCGTGTGATTTCCATCCAGATCTCGAAAATCTCGATATCTAAAAAGTTGTTTTATTACACGAAAAACCAATCAGGTTTATAAACTGAAGACATGTAAAGGTCAAGAAAAATTAAATTCTTTTATTTTAAAATGTTCTTAAGAGAAACTGATCTTGGAGCAAAAAGAAGAAAAAGATCATTGGAAATTCAGCTAGCATTTATGATTCAAACATTTCAGATTTATAATGCCCTATTGGCTTTACAAATTAGTCAGTCATCATTTAGCAACAAAGATAGCACCCTACTGACTGCGGGTCTACATTGCTCTAGTGTTTTAATTCATTATGGTTGCCACCAGCCCACGGATATGTCTAGAATTCACACTAGTCGACGACTTACACATGGAAAGGTGTCGTTTTCCATTTGGACTAGTTAATTCGTTCGTTTTTTGTGTTTTCTTCCTTCCGATTATCCTGGTCTAGACATTGGCTATATGAATTAACACTATGCTTAAACCTGTGTCATATTTTCACGGTCTAGTTCACCCGGCTGAACTTCACGAGATTGATGCCCTTCACCCTAGCTGCAGACAGCTATAATGGACTAGAACACGGCGTGGGAGAGATGCCTCTATGACCTCTTGCAGTTTTGGGAAAGGCATGGCACACAATGATAGATATCGTCTTCCTGTCGCTGCCTTACGGGATACCTGTTTATGGAAAAGGATCAGGGAGTCTTCTTCTTCTTCTTCTTCGTACGCAGTCAGACAGTAACCATTATTTTTTTGAAAAAAGCGGCGGTCATCCTGAGGCTGTCGACACTGCCATAGAGCTTGTCTTGCAGTTCCACTGGTGATGGCCACATCTGCTCTCTCTGATCCTCGTATGTCAGGCAGTTCTGCAGCAGATGTTCAGCGGTCATTTTACCTGTACCACACGGGCATTCGTCGGTACCACCTATCTTTAATTTGTTGAATAGGTGGTACCTCAGTCTATTGTGGCCAGTGCGAAGTCTGAAGACAACGACCTGCTCTCTTCTGTTCAACTGGTAATAGGCATCGTTTTTGGTGTAACCAGTATGTTCGGTTTCCCATTTGGTCATGTATCTGGCTTTGATAAGCTGTTTTGACTCTTCGTACGTCATACTAGTATCTGTTTGTGGTAGTCTTGCACCTTCTTTTGCCAGTCTGTCTGCCTCCTCGTTGCCTTGGATGTTGCAGTGTGATGGGACCCACTGTACCACTACCCTTTTTGGTGCGGACTGCTGGCACAGTTGGCAGAGTGCTGCTCTTAAGTCATTAAGCTCAGTGTTTTTCTGGCTTTTTAGCGCTGTGACTACGGCGAGAGCATCTGTAAGCAGGACTATATGGCTTTCATTTTCTTTGTGTGTCACCATTTCTTCCACTGCCGCCCTCAGTGCCTCTGCCTCCGCTCTGAAATTGCTTGTGTACTTACCAGTAGCGAATGACAGTGTTATTTTTCTGCCATTTGGTAGGTTCAGGAATGCTCCTGCCCCTCCGTTCTGTGTAGTGTTTGTTACAGTACCGTTGGTGTATGCATGGGTCCAGTCCATGCTTGGGTAGTTTTTCGATATAAAGCTTAGGGTAGTATCTCTTTCTTTTTCAGTCTGGCAGTTTTTGTTCCCAATACCTGGAATATTTTCTACCACCTCTGGAAATATATCCTGCCTCCAGGTAGGTTTTCGTACAGTAGTGATGGGTTTTGGTGTTGTTAGTGCGTTTATGGGATCTTCGTGCATCTTTGCTTTGGCTATTTCTGCAAAGTTTCTCCGCTTTAGTTTCCCATTTCCCAAATTGTTTAGTCTCTGGTGCATTGGATGGTCAGTCAGTCTTCGGAGTTTCTCTGACTGCAGCTGGGCTCTGCAGTCTCTTCTATCGGTCATGGATTACAGTTTTGTAATCTTTTCAAGTTCTACAATTGGCGTTAACTTCATGCCTCCTGTTATAACTCTCATGGCTTGGTTTTGAAGTTTGCTAGCTTTATCGAAGTTCGCCTTTGCTGCTGTTGTCCATGCCGCAATGCCATACTCGAGAACTGGTCTCACTCTTCCAGTGTACAGTTTCTTTAGTATGCTTTCGTCTGCTCCCAGCTTGTGCCAGCAAGTTTCCTCATGATTGCCATTCTTTCTCTGGCTCTCATTCGGTTTCTCTCGATCTGACTTTTCCATGTCATGCGCCGATCAAATGTGACTCCCAGATAGTTTGGGTTGTCGTTTGGCTGCAGGAATTTGCCATTTAAACTTAATTTGGTATTTTGGGGTTTGATTGAAAGCGAGAATATTGTGCATGTGGTTTTCTCCTCGTTTATTTTGACCAGCCATGAGTTCGCCCACTCTTCCAGCGATGTTAGGGCCTGCTGCATCCAATTTCTTGCTATGGTGAGATTCTTCTGAGTCTCATATGAGTCTTGGCAGTGCCCAATTTAAGATAGTGGAGGAAGAGGAACTTCAAACAATGATCGAGTTCAACATTGGAACTTATATGAACGTGTAAATCCCAAAGATGTATTCACACACAAAAATAAAAATAAATTCCTGTTACTATGGTTCACTAGGGGATGTTCTAGGACTTAACCTTTTACAGTACAACCTAATTTACAAGATGTTAGTCTTATTGTACAAGACAAAAAGCAGTCATTTTATGTGTTTGATGGTTAACAGAAAAAGACAATAACACTAAAATTATGATTTTTAAATTTAAAGATACAGTGTTTGTTTATATTTCAGATTTAGGTAAGTTGTTTGTCTTCTTCATCGTTCATTTTCAATCTCCCGCTACCAAGTCCTGAAAAGGGCTTTGCAAGTAGCAGGATGTATTCAGGAGAACCGAATGCGTTGTGTCGTAGTTTACAGCTTGACTGTGAGACTTGCACCTTTTGGTCCAACACCTCCGACTCTAGCATGGAATTTTTGGGTACCAGGTTAGCCTTTCCTCTGCACTCCGTTCTCCTTAGCCAGTCTGCCCTGTTTTCGTCACGATACCAAATTTAGCTAAATAAGAAGATATGGCTGATATGTGTTTTCAGATAAATCGAACTGTAGGTCATGCTACTGTAGTTGACTACAATGAACAATTTGGACTGTAAGGGTTAACTGTTGAAATACCAAGAAAAAAAAATGCAGACATTGTAGGCAAACAGTGAAATGTCCTAAAACATATTTTATGCTCAAAACGTAAACAATGAAGCCAAAACTATACACACGGACAGATGACAATACCTGCAAGTGTTGTTCAATGAATTATTAGGTGACACAGCCAATGTGAAGTTTGTGTATCCATCAAGGCTCCACTGGTATTGGTACTTGTAAACTAATTTTGGCAGGAACTCAGAAGTGAAGGCTATAAGGAAGGCCTGAACATAAACAATATATACAAACTGAAGTAATATATTTATAAGAATGAAGTAATATTTGTAATATGATGATTATATGACATTTTACAAATAAATTTAAAATGTAAATTTTTCTGTACAAAAATAAGGTAAACAAAATTAACAAAATCAAACAGTATATTTTTTAATTTACATTTTACCAATACGAATTAATAGTATAGTTTTCTGCAAAAAAATAAAACTGTTCCAAGAAAAGTAAATTTATTTCTACTGCCCATGTGTGTGCGTGCGTGTGTGTATCATATATAAGCACAACATTTACAATCTATGAAAATCATGCTGCTTTAAATGCTGCACTAGAATTTGGAGGAAAGACCCAGAACCTCACTTCCTAGTATGGAAACAGACTGTGTCAAAGCAGTTTGAGTGGTCTTGAGGTAAGACGTCGGCCTCGGGTGCTGGAGGTCGCGAGTTTAAATCACGCTGTAAACTGGGATTTTTTTCACATGGACTTTCTTGTATTGTGTTGCACACGTTAATAACCCCTCAGCAGTTAGAAATTGAAATGAGTTATGTTCATGGCCGCTGCTTGAGTAAAATTCAAAATTATGTTTAAAATCTACCCAATCTATTACTGGATTCTCGCCTGTGCTACAGAGTTCATGCACTGTGCGGAGATTCTAAAAAATATGGAGAAGAACAGAGCACTTGTGAGTTAAACCGTGTGCAATGACGTTGATTCTTTGACTAAACTAAACTGTAATAAACAACGTGGTGAGTATCCTGAAGAGCCTCTCATTGCACTACTGCTAGTAGAGTCACAGTTCACCGTCTCAAGTATGCGTTATGATGTGAGAATAGCCACTGTAACGAAAACCACAAGAAATGCCTTCAGAAGTTAAAATTGTCTCAGTATGAGTGGCTTCCCCCACAACATCATTGAATTGTGTTTAGGGGCATAGAGGGCAAAATTAAATATAAATGGGATATGATATATAATATCATATATAATGTGAAATATCAAATAGGGGACGGCGTGTGCTAGTAGTTAAGTGACACGGCTCACAACTTCAAGGTGCTGGGTTCGCTCTCCAATCACAGAACCGGCCGTTACACCAGCAAAGCAGACCCTAAAAAAATGTAGGAGGAAGCAGACCCTTACATAAAATGCATGATGAAGTCGGATGCATTGGGCCGACAGGCACAAAATAAAAACCGTAGTGCAATGCACCCCATCTTGGGGAATAGAGAAATAAGGCGAATGGTGATGGCCAACTGAAAATGTGTCAGTAAGTAGGTCACAAATATAGTGGAAAAAAATGTTGTTGGTAAGTTTTTAAAGGTTTCATTTGATGGTAGCAACATACAGCTTTGTGATTACTGTAGGAGCAGACGCTAGGTACCAAATACACATCTCAGATACAAAATGGTGTCCATGCTCGTGTGCAATCAAAGAACAACTGCTGTTGTTCATTTTTTGCAACAAAATGATTTTTTGCAAAGGATATTCATTATTAAATTCTTCCTGTTTACAGTGAGAAGTGTTTGTCATGTAGAATGGTGCATAACTGGGTTGATAAATTCTCTCAAAGATGCTACAAAATTGCTAAGGACGTCTGATCCTTCTGTATAGATTGCAACACATGTATCTGTTCTGTTGGTGAAGGAGATGGATTGAGCTGGCATCCACATTACAGCCCTAACTTATGACCAAGTAATTTCCATTTGTTTAATGCACTAAAAACTCACTTTGGTGGGAAATGTTTTGCGAATGACAAAGAGGTTGCCCATACTGAGAGAGATTTCTAGGCTGAAAAAAGCGTTAAGTGGCCGGTTGCAGTATCTTCCTTTACATCCCAAACAGGCTGATCAGGGTGGACTAAGATCATATTGGCAGTTGTGCTATGCTTGACTTTATCTTGATGTTGCTCACAAAAATGTAAATTGCAGGGTCCCGGTTGTTTGAACTTCAATTTTAATAATTTTTTAAAACCACGTGACAACTAAAGTAGACATTAAGAGACATAAGGTAAAACAGATGATATTGATTTTAGATAGAGAAGAAAAAAAACTGTAATTTAAAATATGACTGAGACAGCAGACCAAAGACTTCTATGCTGAAGGTTTTGGTGCACTGTTAAAGTTGGTGGAAATTTTGTAGGGAAATAAGGGACAATTAAGTGCAACAATAAATGGTTTTCAAGTTCATATCATATTTAGATTTTTTTAAATAGCCATTTGTGACCTATTTGTTGACTTGTATTTTCATTTGGCAGGCCTGATCCAGCCGCAGTGTTAAATGGTCCAACAAACTTTATAGTACTACAATGACCACAGAAATACTTACATTGCTTATGACAGCTAACTGAGCCAGAGATTCTAGGATTACGAACCACACACCAATATCCTGTGCCCTTTCTGCAACTGGTCTGCGAGTCTCACAAACAAATTTGTGAGCATCTAGACGAATTTCTACCCAGTTGTTCAGTAGTGCAAATAGCGGAGCAAGAGGGAATGCTGCCACAAATATAGTGATGAATCCGAACTGAAGGACTGAAAAATAATTATAATTTCATTGGTAAACGTAGATGAAATATATCTGGATACCTAGCAACTTCATTGTGCGAAAACATTACAATTGAAATCATCACTGCAAAAGCTTCTACAGAAACTTCTTAAAAAGTAAGATGGCCGCACCTGACTGGTTGCGCTCTACACTCGCTCTTGTGTTTATTCTGCTGTTTGCTAGTTCCTGTTCAGATTATAATTCATGACCCCTTCACCAAGTGATATCAAGGACTTTATTCTGTGGAATTCATGTGCTTTCGTTCGGTTATCCTGCTGTTATGCTGCATTTTTGCTGTGGCTGTGCCTGGCTTAAACTGTGAGAGATCAGTCCAGGATGGCGTTGACTGCACCACATAATTCAGCCCAGGTTTTCCCTACTTAAGGGCCTTCCTGCTTGCATTGAAGCTGACTTCCTCCTGCTCCCCTACTGGAGGTTACACCATACCTCTCTCAATCCCGTGTTCTCAGCACAGCAAGAGTCATGCTGACCCAAAGATGGACACAAACCAGAGGCCATTGGGGATTAGAATGCATAAAAACAGGGAGTCAGACACGGACAGACAAGGAAAGCTGACACAAACATTGGTTCAACACACACTCCTCGCGGCCCTCATCCCGAGACTGCGAAGTACTGGGCTCCATCTTGGGAGTCCGTAGGGATTTCTGTCAAAAGACGCTTACACATGAACAATCCTCAGTAGTTGGACTTGGTAGTAGTCGATTGTTACAGCGGGCCTTTGATGTCTAAGCGAACATTTTTATTATTATTACTGCATAAGCTTCGTTACATGATTCCGTTAACTCATTCACTATGTAGAGCCGATACTTTAGCCTAGAGAGTTTTTCAGATAACCATTGAGCTGACATATAGGCTTTAGTGATTTTGTACAAAAATTTACATCTTTTTTCATTCCAAGTTGTTCTAAATTTATTAATGTGTTTCCTGGTGAAAGTTCAGAAAATGTTACTTTTCATTTCAAGAAGAGTTTTTATAGACATTGCAGGTTTTGCAAAAACATGTGATGTAATCATACCTTGATTATATTGTTGGGCACTCTATCAACTTCATGTGCCTTCAGTAAAATATATATACAAGGCATGTTCAAATGAAACCCAACCAAACTGCAAACAAGTGAACATACATACAATGCGCATGATGACACCACTTCTGGTGTATACAGCACATACCAACCGTCAAGTTTACAAAATTTCAATATCCCCCGACTCATGGTTTCTTCAGGAGATCGTTGAAAACATGGTGAATGTAATACGGAATCCGTCCAGAGTTGATCAGCGAGCGGTGATTCGGTTTCTAACAGCTGAAGGATGTCGACCAGTTGACATTTATCGCAGAATGCAGGCATTTTTTTGTTGTTGTGTGTTTCACCTTATTTCTCTATTCCCTAAGTCGGTATGTGTTGCATAATGGGTTTTTTTTTGTGCATGTCGGCCCAGTGCATCCGACTTCGGCATGCATTTTATGTAAGAGTCTGTTTCCTCCTGCATTTTCTAAGGGTTTGCTTCTCCGGGGTAACGGCTGGTGCTGTGAAGGAGATTGAACCCAGCACTTTCGGGTTGGGAGCCATGTCACAACCACTAGCCCATGCAGGCAGTGTATGGTGACAAAAGTGTTTCGAAGAAAGCATTGAAGAATTGGACAATGATGTTAAAAGAAGGATGTTAGTTAACGCAACAATATGTACCTGACCTGGTCTTGGAAGATCTTTCGTTAACTCACGTCTTTTTTTAAACATCATTGTCCAGTTCTTCACTGTTGTCTTCGACACACTTTTGTCACTATACACTACCTGCATTCTGCGATGAATGTCAACTGGTCGACATCCTTCAACTGTTAGAAACCGAATCACAATTCGCTGATCAACTCTGGACGGACTACGTATCCCACCTGCCATTTTTTCAACAATCTGCTGAGGAAACTATGAGTCAGAGGATAATGAAATTTGGCAAACTTGATGGTTGGTATGTACTGTTTACACCAGATGTGTCATCATACGAATGTTCACTAGTTGTAGTTTGGTCCGGTTTAATTTTAAAATGCCTCGTATATTCTAAAAACTGCTGCTTATACTTATAACTTTTTGGAATATTTTAAAATGTGGATTATCATCATTTGAAAACATTTGAATCTTTCATATACCTGCGTACTATGAAGAATCTTTCATATATTGGTATAAAGCTGAATATTTAACTAGCTATTTAAAAAAATTATTTACTTAGCTTTTCAAAATAAAATAAACTTATGCAAACTATTATCCCTGTCACACACATGTTATAACCACATGCAAATGTCTGTACTCCATTATATTCTCCATTAAATTCTGAACAATTTAGAATTTAATTGTGTGGTTTCAGGAAACCTTTGCTGAATATAAATATCTGATAAAAAGTAAGTAGCATGTCCTTTGCGGAACGTCACTTCTTACAACCGCCAACCTATTAATATCAAGGATGGGGAAACAAATCTCTCCCTCATACATCCGTCCACACACCGGTTGATTTCATATCAAATAGACACAATCCTTACGGCATGCAGCCTGGAACTCAGCCATCATGGTCTGTTCGTACGGCAAGTCCTTGTTGCCTAAGTGGACTAACTACTAACCTAATGAGATAAATGGTGATCAGTGCAGTGGTGGCTCTATGATTCAATTAGTGTTAAAAATTGAATAAATTAAAATTAAATTGACAGTATTTTCCACAATTTGAAATTCTTGTAATCCAAGATGAAGATATCCACCAAGAAAACAGTATTCCTGACTGATGTCTTGTTAGTATTAGTAATGCTAAAACAACATAAAGATGGTGATTTTGTGCAATGTATATACTCCCCTGACACAGCTCAAAGCAAAATACCCAAGGTTGGTCATTCAGTGGAGCCCGGCTCACTGTAATATTGAAGGCAATGAAGCTGCAGTGAAACTATCAAATTGTGGAGGAATTTCTCCACAAAAAGACCTGGGCATCGAGCAGAGTGAGGCCACGACCATAATTAAAGCCAACTTCAGGGAAAATTGGCTGACCAACACCCTGACTTCCAAAAATAAGACAACTACTATAATTTAACTTGAGAAGGGCAAGTCATCATCTTCAGACAGAGAACCGGTTATAATCGACTCAAGAGTCATCTTTGCAACAAAATGAGGATTGAGATTGACGAAAAGTGTCCATGTGGGGAGCATAATATTACCATGGAACACATCCTACAAAGCTGCATGCTCATACATGAAGAGAGAGAATTAAATTGGCCTCATGAGACGGATATAAGACAAAAGTTGTACGGTGATCAAAATAGGATTACAAACAATGATGTCTTTTGTAATAGAAATCAGAACCTTGATCTGAGATGAATAAAGGAGAAGAAATGAATAGCATTTGCCACATTTTAAAATTTATTTCCAAACAGGCTACTGTGAACATATATTCTCTGTGTGATGAACCATTTAATTTAATTTTAGTGTTAATAAACAAATCATGCATTGGTTTAACTTAACCTAACGTCTTTATACGTTTAGAAGACTCTGCAGAGTCTGTATACAAACAGTTTTTTGGAGGGTGGTTAACCAGTGTGTGAGTATATCTTAATAGACTCAAACACAACACAAAGAAGACTAGCAGCCTGTTAGGTGCCATCTATGCTGTTCTTAACAAACCACCTAACCATGGCCGGTGTTATGCAACGTCCCACAGTTCAATGCCTCTTACAACATGTTCTCTGTGGAGCAGTGGTGTTTTACTTATCCTTTTCATACGCAAAGATCCCGATGGACCACTCAGGATCTAACGGTGTATAAACAGTTATTATTGTGTGGATTCAAAGGCCTTTTAGTGTGAAGAAAAGAACAGAACTACTGCATGCTACTTTAATGCAACTTTAAAGATATGTATTTATTTTTTTTTTTGCGTTCGCCTTATTTATCTATTCCCCAAGGCGTGTGTGCGTTACACTGTGGTTTTTATTTTGCGCCTGTCGGCCCAGTTCATCCGACTTCAGCATGCATTTTATGTAAGGATCTGCTTCCTCCAGCATTTTCTAAGGGTTTGCTTCCCCGGGGTAACGGCCGGTGCTGTGATGGGGATCGAACCAAGCACCTTCTGGTTGTGAGCCGTGCCACTTAACCACTAGGCCACGCCGTCCCCCTAGATATGTATTTGATGCTGCAAGTTATGGAGTATAGAGGTCTTCTTTTCTATTTTCTTGTGCCTTATAATTTCCACAGAATGTAGGGGCCTAGTACAACATGTCTCATATGTTACAGTGGTTTTACTTCCCTTTCAGGACCTGGCAAAAAATATTGGTAGAGAATTATAAAAAAAAAGTGTATTAGTGAACAAATCACAGAACAGAGTGTTCGTTACTTACCCATCTCAAGGTACTCTTGGAATAAGCCTTCATTTTCTATCAGTTCATAGTCATCTTCCCATCTTGAGCGTTGAACTATTTTGTTCAGCTTTGTTTGAAAACGATGCCAGAAACCTTTCAGTTTTCTAAAGAAGATATTTGCATTACAAACTTAAAATCTATCTTTGTAGATATAAATATATCACAAGCTGGAAGACTGTGTTAAAATTATCCTACAAACATCAATCAGCCTTTTTATGTTCTTATGCTGGCCTCATTTCGCTCTTTCGGATTTACATTGATTTTAGATTGTGATCTGTAGTATTCTCTGTTTATATGTTAATGCGTGTACCAGCCTTAGCTCGGGACAGAGACAGCTGGAGATTCCTTACCATCAACCTTCGCTGCAGAGATGGCACTTGTTGATGATATGTGGTAAAACATACATTCATCTCATCTATCTATCATAATCATAATCTCATCATATCTATCAATATCATGAATCTATCTATCATAATTCATCAATGTGGCTCCATTTGGAACTTAGGGTTGCTACAGATGATCTTTATCTGTTCTTAATCTGAATTGTATCGTTTTCATTTGAGATGTCTGATTAGGCTGCTCGGAATCTGGTGGCAGGATAAAGTGACTAACTCTAAAATTCTTAGTATGACTAATATTATGAGCATCCAAATACTTCTGAAAAAAACCAAGATGGCAGTGACATGTTTGAATACACAATGAGCACAACTCCCAATTATTTGTTATACGATGCGATCAGAACAGGCAGACTGCCATTAGGAGGACAGGAGAAATGCAACAAAGACTCCTTGCAAGCATCCCTAAAAAGCTTCAACATTGATGTGCCCTTCTGGAGGCTGCTTTCACAGAACCTGGAGGGTCAGCATCACCAATTGTTCTCAGACTGTAGAGCAAAACTTGATCACAAAGGCTTAGTATAGACATGCTGCCTGAAAGAGCAGAACACGCAACGACATCTCGCATCACTGCCCCAGATGTAGCAAATTCTGCCATGCTAGGATTGGTCTCTATAGCCATATGAGAACACATCTTGCAGCACAAGTCTGATACTGCTGCCATTTTGACTTGTAACAGGCAACTATTATTATTATTTCTATTATTATTATTATTCTGAGCTGTCCTCTTCAATTTTATCCATGAGATCCAAACTGAACTGACTTTCACCATCCTTCACCACATGTTTCTCAGCATTCCTGCTCATCTCTTTCCCAGTGTGTCCCAATTCAGCACATACCTGACCATATAGTCTAACTTCTTTTTGAGGGTATATCCTAACCGTCTCATCATTCTTTGTCTTCTTTTGTCCTACTGCTCTTTTCGTACGGCACTGCAGAGACGTGGGATGAGTAGATTTCTTGTTATTGCCAAGTGGGAGACTTGTGCTGTCATTAGGTATAACTTCATGAGATTGTCAGAGACAACCTCGATCCATCAACGTCGTGGTCTGCTTCTTGCTTGTAGACCGATGACCTGCAAATGATATGCTCTTGATGCAGGCTGGTCATAATGCATTCTGACTAAATGACCAAACCACTGGGTTTGTTCCCACTGTCTGCCTCAGTGTGGTGTTGCGGATTCAGTAACGGATTGTCTTTCTGGATGCACTTCTCCCACAGCGCATCGCACAGCTCTGGATCTTACTCTTATGGCTTGCTAGTAAGGACCAATATTGACATTGATAACACAATGTAGGAATAAATAGTGTATTTATCAGCTTCCTCGTAGTTGAAAGAAGCACTTTAGGATGTTCCAAAATTAGTGTAATTTGATAGTGGACACTGTTCGCCTTCTGAATTCTACGTGCAATCTCTCTGCCCACTCTGCCATCATCAGTGAACATACTACCTAGGTATTTTAACTCCTGTACTTGCTCAATACCAATGTCTCTGATGTGGAAACTTCTCTGCAGCTGTTCACGTGAAATCAACAGAGTCTCTGTATTGCCTGTGTTGATCTTCATGTCATATTCATTACAAGCAAAATGGAGACAGTCCAGGTGGGGTTGTAGATCTTCTTCATTTTAGTAATGATAACCTGATCATCAGCATTGAGGGACTCTTCATGAGGGTTAGCCAACTGTGTCATTTTGTCCATGTAAATTATGAACAATAATGGAGAAAAACACACCCCTGTTGTACAGCACTCATCATTCTATCCCCAATTTCCTACTGACTTGTTTGCTGCCTTTTCTTTCCTACAGATGTGTGTCTGCCATTATCTTTGATCATCTATTACGGAATATGCAATGAAGACATTTATTGATGAAGATCTGCAGTTTAGATGTGATACTCTTAGAGACTTGTAAGATCTTTCTATCATGTTCTTGATATTATATCTCTTCATGTTCATCTTCCATCCTTAACTCATAAGGGTTTCAAAAGTTATTGCAGAGAAGAGTTGTCTTTATGTGTTCCACTCTGTAGCATCTATCTTATATGTATGCAGTTTGTAGAAATAGAGAAACACATTTTATCTTTCAATGTTTTAACTTATGTTATGTCCTCAATTGGTAGATGAGGTAGGGCAGTGGTTAGTGCACTGACTGCCCAGCTGAGCGCTATAGGTTCAATCTCCAAGTAGTGCGGAATATTTTTAAAATCACAAATACTTAACTTAACGTCTTTATACTGGTTTAGAGGACTCTGCAGAGTTTGAATACAACCAGTTTCTTGGAGGGTAGTTTTAATTGATGTATGAGTCCACCTCAATAAACTCAAACAGACGAGCTAAGTAGACCCGCAGCCAGTTAGGCGTCATTTATATGCTGCTCTTAACAAACCTCCTGGGGGAAGGTACAAATAATTTTTGGATAGATTTTTAGATAGAATTTTGTTCAGGCAGAGGGCCGTTAAGCCTACTCTTTTAGATTTCTAACTGCCAACGGATTTTTAAGGTGCTTGACACTGAACACAGGACTTCAATCTCGTTGCCCAGAGATCAGGAGAATTTTTACCTGAATATCCACATGAACAAATCTTGATCTCCACTGCAATTCGAACCCGTGACCTTTGGCACCTAAGGTGGACACCTTACCTCGAGACCACTGAGCCCCCCCCAAATGTCTCTGAGATTGTCCCATCCTAAGCATTTGTATACCAGAAATCTTCCCGTACAGGTGGCCGGTGTGATGTTGACCACAGTTGGTAAAGAAAATATGGGCCTAATATCTTATCCCTAATGTGCCACATGGCGTGTTAACGGGATCTGTACCTTACTTACATTCTTAATTCTTCTTCTTTCATTTGATAGGCCTGTCTACTTTTAGTGTGTAGCTGATAAACAATTTAGGTATTTTTAAACTGAATTTAGCAAAAAACAAAGTCATTGTCTTTCTTAACTAAATTTGGCACACAGTAGAAATATGGTGTTTGATATTGTCTGTCTCTGATGAAGATTACTAGACTGTAACACAAGTTATCATTATTTGTACAATTGCTTATGTTAAGCTGTTCCCTAATTGCTTTATAAAGTATTTATTTAGTGAACAATTATTTCTGGGGCTATCCTTAACTATGTAATAGCAGTAAAGAGTACTTAGCCAAGAAAAAGGCTGTACATATTATCTTCTAAACCCTAATGAAGTTTCTTTTCTATATATTGTTGCATTGCAACAACCAATCATAAAATAAATCAAATGTGTCTTATTGAAGCATTTCTTCAACAGTTTTTTAAAAATTGATTGCTGATAATCTGAACCCTTGAAGAAAGATTTGAAATGATTTGTTTCTATGCCCTTGTGGAGGTCCATATCATGCCAATTTCTTGATAAAATCAATTACCTACCTTTGTGAAGTACTTACGGAACAATTATTTCTTGTGCATTGTTGATAATTTGTTTTCCTATCATGATAACACCAAGCTGCTGGGCAAGCTCTATGAGACATCCTCCATTGTTACACTGCAAACAATATATTTGATGGCAGTAAAAGTTAAGGACAAATACTACAGGATTGAAGTGATAGGATAGAAGTTATACGTTATATATTACAAGACAAAATGTAAACTGACAAATGTTAAAACTCATTGCATTATCTCAGACATTAATTGATTTATTCTTCTTCAGCATAGTTTTCTTTCCACTTCTGCTGTTAAGCGTTGTGAGGAGCTTAAATGGTATGTTTTGCGCTAAGTGCATTGTGTCGGACAATGTGAGCCCATGAAGCTGGACAATCACTCTAATGTTATCTTTCCACCTGTCTTGCGGCCGCGCCCTTGCTCTGTGGCCAGATTTACCAGCACTGTAAGCCATCAGTGGAAGTTGATGAGGGTGCATTCTCATGAAGTGACCAAAGCAACGTCATTTTCTGCCTAGAAATATATTCGCCACAGGACGTAGTGCTGACCATAATATTAATGTCATTGTTTCGCATTCTGTCTTTCCTGCTAATACCGATGACATTGTGCAGTCTGTTTCCAGTGGAGGCAGATAAAGGTCTTGGTCAGCTCTAGCCTGCTGACCGACCCGGATGCAAGTAGTCAGCTTTGAGCCGCTGGCTGCAGTCAGCTCATTCAAATTGCTGCATTGTTAGCCTCGCTAATGATTGAAAAACAACAACAATTGGGCAACTATTAAATAGCCTTCTTGAGCCTAGGATGGTGATGCAGCCCAGGTATTGAACACAATGGTTGTAGTTCAGTTCAGTTTAAGTGCTATCTCTGCATTGAAGATCAGCTGCAATGGATCTCCTGTGTACTCTATCTCTTGCTGTAATGGTGGAACATGATAGGCTTTTTCCAGTACCTTCTTATGTTATCCACCCACTTACAACGTTGTCTGCCTCTTGAACGACTACCTTCTACCCTACCTTCTATTATAGTTTTCAGCCATGAGGTATGTCTTGTTATATAGCTAAAATAATTTGATTATCTAACCCTGATTCCAGTTAGTAATTCTCTTTTCACCCCAACTCTTTCAATACCTCCATATTTGTTTTCTTCACTTTTCAATGTAGTAGATCCTACATTAAATCAAGAAGGCAGGAATCAACATCAAAGAAGTGATAGCTGATCTTACCTCTTCATTTCTAAGCCCAAAAAATGTGTTGTAATGTCCAGGGTATCCTACAAATCTGGATGATAACAACAAAAATAAAAAATGTTTCAAAATGGTTATAAAGAAATGTTAGACAGAATACACATGGTAAGATAATTGATTTAAGAGGGACACAGAGCAAGCAAAATTATGTCAGAAAGAGAAAAAGATAATTGATATAAATAGATTAGTGAAAGGGCTGATATGATTTTTATCATGGTGGTTGATATCAGAGAGATAAAGATGCTATTTTTTATATAGTAGAGACCAACGCAATGTTTATAGAAGGATAAGGTGGAAATAGCTGATAAGATAAAAAGCAGGGGGAAATAATTCACATCATATAGATCAGGGTGAAATAACACTGGAGAACACACAAATTGCCTTTGAAATGAAGAAAGTATATCTTTACTAATGTGTCATTTGGCTATTATTTTTTAGAAAAATAGATTTTGATATAAAAACAACTTAGTCTGCTTTGAGTACACAGGTAACCATTTCACAATGTTGTATTAAATCTTTATATTGCGAGAACCAATTATACACACAATACTCTTAATAGCATTGCATCATTTTCTCATATTTTGTATTTCAGTCATAACATTGTGGCATTACAACCAATTGACGACAACAATCATGCAGTCATTGGTTGATCCCTGCAGTGCAAAGCTATCAGTCAATAAAATTGCATTGTAACTTTGTTTATTGTGCTGGTTACATTTGTGAATAAGTTATGTTTATGTAACCCGAGTAATCTACCGGGGCATTTGAGTATGACAAGAATAGCACCATTGTCCCACAGAGAGCATGTCGAAGGAGGTGACTGTGTGATTTGGCATATTTACACTGACCATGGAAAGGAAGACTAACGTCTGGTCAGGCAAAATATACTGATCAGACATATTAGTCAGGGTCAGGCAAAACATACTGGTCAAGACACTCACCTTGGCTTCCTCGCAGCCCTTCCTGGAAATGGGCTGTTTTCATTGCTGCCTGGCTAACAAGGTGAGGGATCCCCGTAGTAGTGAGCAACACACAGATGAGGCCAAGCATAGCACAACTGTCTGAGGACTCAGATCCATTATCAGCACACTCAGGATGTGAGGCATGCTACTGCAACCGGCCACTTAACACCCTTTTCAGGACGCACACCTCTACACCTCACGGTAGAAGAGGAGCGACTAAGTAAGTAAGTTCAGGACGCACAAAAGAGTAATCCTAATCATTGTGGGCATTCAAAACAACAAGAATACACCAGCCATGCTTAGCTAGTTTGTTAAGATCAGCATAGATGGCACATAATAAGCTGCGAGTCCACTTTGCTCAAGTGTTTGAGTCTATTGAGATGGACTCGCGCATCGGTCAGCCAACCTCCACAGCACTTGTCCCAGCACAGCAGAATAACAAACTGCTCAAGCCTAGTCCATTAATCCTCCTCCTGGCTACATTCAGCTCATACTAGAGGTGGGACCTGCACAGGTCAACTAAGACTATGTTTACATGCCAGAGAAGGGTCATGATTTCTTTAGTGAAAACGATGTAGGATCTTTATTTAAAATGCAAGATTTAGGACTAGGACAAAGTGTGGAGTCTACACATATGCTAAAATACATGTACATGAAAAATCAGAGCATGCTTGACAATAACCTCGAGTTAGAGAATGCAGATTGAGGCAATGGCTCTGACATGTCTATCTGGGATCTCTTCAGTGAGTGCCGTAATTGTTTCTGACTTTTAAACCCTGCTTCAGAATGTCCAAAATGACTGGCTTTAACATGTGTAGACAGTGGATATAAACGCCTTGAACCTTCAAAAACTTTTGAGGATCTTCTGTCCTGGCATTCTGGGGTTTATGGGATTGAAAGAGTTGACATCATGGCCTCAGGGACACCCGTCATGGGGACTAGCAATAGAGGTGACATTTTGAAGGTGATCAATGACCACCTTTTGGCAAACCAGAAATTTACAGATTGTAAAGTTTTGAAATCCTGCACATGACCAACAAAGAGGGGTACTTGAGAGGGTCGAGTTAGAGTGTGTACAACCAGCAAGCTACAGGAATCATCAATATCTTCACTCTTCACCGTTGTTTGTTCTCAGACTCTCGCTGCCAAACTCTGTAAAGGGCTTCGCACGTAGAGGGATGTAGTCTGGAGAATGGAATGCACTGTGTCGTAGTTTACAGCTTGACTGTGATATTTACACCTTTCAGTCCAACACATCCGACTTCCCCATGGCATTCTTGGGTACTAGGTTAACCTTTGCTCTTTGATCACTTCTCCTTAGCCAGTTTGGGGAGCAAGACTGATGTCTGGGCAGGCAAAACCTACTGATCAGACATATTAGTCAGGGACAGGCAAAATATATGAGCCAAGACCCTCACCTTGACTTCCCTGTAGTCCTCTCTGGAAACGGGCTGTTTTCACGGCTGCCTGGCTAACAAGGTGAGGGATCGATGTGATCCCCGTAGCAGTGAGCGAGATGTATAGTACAACCGGACTAGAGGACCCCAACCCACCTTCACATGCAGGCTCAGGATGTGAGGAAAGCTACAATAAACTGCCACTTAGCGTCCTTTTCAGGGAGTAAAAAAGAGTAAATCTGCTCATTGTGGGCATTCAACATCAACAACAGCCTTAGCCAGTCTGCCCTGTTGCAGCCTGTTATCCAAGATCACCACATAGAGATGGAGAAGCATCTAGGCTTTGGGTTGCTGACCGCTTTAACTCATGTCACACTCTTCACCAATTGCTGGTAGGGACTGACCACCTATTGGTGTGACTGGACTGCAATGACACTGATTCTCAACCAAATAGAACAGAAGACTACATTTTCTGAGGTAGTGACCAGTTTACTTTCTTGCCACCTCTCCTCTCCTAAATTTAAACCGAACACCTATGTACAGTCTAACAGATTGAAATGTGTAGTAAAGACCAGGGGTCAAATTCAGTCGCTTTGATGACAAGTCAGCACTCTCCCACTTAGAGGCTTTAGAATGTAGGCGATCATCATCACCATTATGTGCCCTGCTGGTTGGCGTTAGTGATCTTGGATCTCCACCTTGAGGTTTATCAGTTTCACCATTGATCGTTTCCCATAGCATTCCTTCAAGCTGTCCAATATTTTCTCTCTTCCCTCTTCCCATTGATTCTGCCCATTGTCATCCATGTGTTCCATCTAGCCACTTCTCATGATATACGGTGAAAAAAAATAACTTTTCCCCCCTGATTTTTGTCATAAGCTATCTTTGTGTCTGTGCCTCCTCAAGTACTAAGTTATTAGTTATTAGCTGTCTTTGCAATTCTCAACATTCTTCTGTAAAACCATATTAATTTCCGTTGCCTCAAATGATTCATGTGCTTGCCTTCTGATTGTCCATGTCTCGCTGCCATATGTCAGTACTGGTTCCATGTAACATCCAAGAACTTTCTTCCTTAATTCCAGTGATAGGGTTTTGTTGCACACGATTCCCCTCAGACTCTGGAAGACTGATTTTTTCCTGGGCTATTCTGTTCTTTATTTCATAAGAGCATCTCTCATCAGAACTTATGTGGATACCCAAGAAATGAAATGTGTGTACTTGTCTTAGTTCTGACTCGTTCACCATTATTTAGCAATTTGAAGATTTGTATTTTTTAGTTACCACCATTACTTCTGATTTCTTTTGATTTAAGCTGAGGTCTTTATTTTCACTTTGAAGAACTACCATGTTGACTATTTCTTGTAAATCGGATTCATTCTGCGCTATCAACACAGTATCATCAGCGGAACACAAGCTGTTTATGTTCTTCTCACTAATTGATATTCCAAGCATTGCCTCTATGGATTACAAGATAAATTCACTGTACAGAGAGAACAAGTCAGAGAGCAGCACACATCCCTGTCTCGCTGCTTTTTTTATCTGTTTGAAGTTTCCTAATTTGTTATCTATTGGTATAGCTGCAGTCTGTCCACAGTATATGTTCTGAATAATTCTCAGGTCTTGCTATTGACATGCAGCTCTTCCATGATATGGATCATTTTCCTGTGCTTTACACGCATTACAAAAAAGCACAGTAGAACAAAAATAAATTAATTCGTAAAATTACAAAAACAGATTGAAAATAAAAATATTGTTGAATGCAGAAGGGCATGAAAAAAACACAAATAAAGTTTAAACATATACAGGACAAATAAGGTTGAATACAGCAAAAAAGACAAAAGGTGAATGAAGAAAAGATGTACATATTACTTGAGCAACACAGAAACAAACACAAAGGTTTGAAGTAATATAGACAAATCCAATATATTGTTGATTGCATATAAGCAAACAAGATCACGATGTGCCAGTAGGGTGGTCTCATGGCAAAGGTTTTACAGGATGCAGTTGTTGACTCCATGCACATCCCGCTATAATTAACTTTTACTGCATATTGGGGGGTGGGGGTGGGGGTGGGGGGCAGTTGAGAAGACGAGCCTGTAGTATGCAAATATTAGAAAGTAATGAAGACATTTTACTTACTTCCCCTTGAAAAAAGCAACATAAACAATGGAAGAATAAAAGTTGACAAACTGGAACACGAAGACTTTGAAAGTCAACTGATCCTCAAATTCAGTCTGTGTGCGGTGCATTTCTGGAAGAAGAAGAAATGCAAATTTCTGTGATTGAATTGATAAAATCTTTGATTTATGTGGTTGAAATATTCATTTACAATGTGGAAATGCCAATTCTAGTGTATTTGGCTGAAATATTAACTTTTGCAAAGAAGGATGAAAAACACCATCACCAACTAAGATCTGCTTCTCCTGAGCAATCAAGAAGACATGAACTCCATCGTAGCTGACCATATTTAATAAATCAGTTAAGTTGCCAATTGTAGAACTTGAAAAGATTACAAATCTGCAATCCATGACTGACAGAAGAGACTGCAGAGCCCAGCAACAAGTAGAGAAACTAAAAAGACTGACAGACCATCCAATGCATCAGAGATTAAATAGATTTGGAAATGGGAAACTAAAGCGGAGAAACTTTGCAAAAATAGCCATAGCAAAGATGAGTGAAGACCCTATGAACACCATAACAACACCAAAGCCCATCCCTACTGTATGCAAACCCACATGGAAGCAGCATTTCATTCCGGAGGTGGTAGAAAATATACCAGGTATTGGAAACAAGAACAGCCAGACTGAAAAAGAAAAACAGAGACATAACCCTGAGGTACATAGCAGAAAACTACCCAAGCATGGACTGGACCCATGCATACACCGACGGTTCTGTGACAAACACAACACAGAATGGAGGGGGAGGGGTATTTCTGAGCCTAACAAATGGTAGAAAAATAACACTGTCAGTGGCAACTGGAAAATTCTCAAGCAATTTCAGAGCGGAGGCAGAGGCACTGAAGGCTGCAGTAAAAGCAATGCTGACAGGCAAAAGCAATGAAAGCCAGATAGCCCTGTTTACAGATGCCCTGGCCGTGGTTACAGCACTAAAAAGCCAGAAAAATACTGAACTTGATGATTTAAGAGCAGTACTCTGTCAACTATGCCAGCAGTCCGCACCTAAAAGAGTAGTGGTACAGTGGGTTTCATCCCACTGTAACATCCAAGGCAACCACGAGGCAGACAGACTGACAAAAGAAGGTGCAAGACTACCACAACCAGATTTTAGTGTGACCTACGAAGAGTCCAAAAGATTTATTAGGGCCAGATACATGGCCAAATTGGAAACAGAACATACTGGCTACACAAAAAATGATGCCTACTACTAGCTGAACAGAAGAGAGCAGGTCGTGATCTCCAGACTCCGCACAGGCCACAACAGACTGAGGTACCATCTATTTAATAAACTGAAGATAGGTGGCACTGACGAATATACCTGTGGTTCAGGGAAAATGACCACTAAACATCTGCTGCAAAATTGCCTGACATACGAGGACCAGAGAAAGCACACGTGGCCATCATCAGTGGCAACACTACACAAGCTCTATGGCAGTGTCGACAGCCTCAGGATGACAGCTGCTTTCTTCAAACAAATTCAAGTTGACGTCTGACAGCGCACGAAGAAGAAGAAGAAGAAGTTAAGTTGCTTCCAATTGAGTGTGGTAATAAATTGATTAACAATGTGAATAAATATTGAAACAATGACGGTAATGGCTACCCGTCTTATATGGGTGTTGATTGTGGGTGTATGAATATTCATCGGTTAAATTTAACATGGAAAGTATTCAGTGGGGTACTGTCAATGTACTAGTAGGACTAGGCTAGTTCCCAGACATTTTGCTATTTTAAGTTAAATTTCCACAGGACAAAAAAGCATAAAATACAAATTTTGAATAAACATCATTAGCATTCCTCACCATCACAGTCTCAATTTGCGCCACAATACTCAATGATGTACCCGCTATTTGCGCCACAATACTCAATGATATACCCGCTATTTGTGCCACAATACTCAATGATATACCCGCTATTTGCGCCACAATACTCAATGATATACCCGCTATTTGCGCCACAATACTCAATGATATACCCGCTATTTGCGCCACAATACTCAATGATATACCCGCTATTTGCGCCACAATACTCAATGATATACCCGCTATTTGCGCCACAATACTCAATGATATACCCGCTATTTGCGCCACAATACTCAATGATATACCCGCTATTTGCGCCACAATACTCAATGATATACCCGCTATTTGCGCCACAATACTCAATGATATACCCGCTATTTGTGCCACAATACTCAATGATATACCCGCTATTTGCGCCACAATACTCAATGATATACCCGCTATTTGCGCCACAATACTCAATGATATACCCGCTATTTGCGCCACAATACTCAATGATATACCCGCTATTTGCGCCACAATACTCAATGATATACCCGCTATTTGCGCCACAATACTCAATGATATACCCGCTATTTGCGCCACAATACTCAATGATATACCCGCTATTTGCGCCACAATACTCAATGATATACCCGCTATTTGCGCCACAATACTCAATGATATACCCGCTATTTGCGCCACAATACTCAATGATATACCCGCTATTTGCGCCACAATACTCAATGATGTACCCGCTATTTGCGCCACAATACTCAATGATATACCCGCTATTTGCGCCCCCAAATGACAGCACTCTGGCATTAAAACCGCTAAAGTGTTATCGGTTCTCCCCTTGTAGAGGACTAGATTAAGATATCCTAGCTGCTCTGTGTAATAATATACATACTAACAATTTGGCATTCTGTCAAAGATATATCTTTTTCGCTTGCTCTTATGAGTGGTAGTGTTGTGGTTATTAAGCTTATGTAATTGTTCCTGCTAATGAAAGAGATCTTGTGAAGTGTTAAAGTGTACAATTGTCAATGTACTTGTAGTTTGACAGTGTTTCAAAGGGTGAAAAAGGGGAGTGGACACGGATTTGGAAACTGTTCCCTCAAAACAAAGATTGCCAGAGAGACATTTCTCAAAAAACAAAAAGGAGACTGTGCACGTAATTTCAAAGCAGAGTATTATACAAGGTGTGTTCAAATGAAACCGGACCAAACTGCAACATGTACGATGCACATGATGACTTCTGGTGTAAACAGCACATACCTATCACTGTACTTCTTCAAAACTGAATGCATATGAAGAAACAGATAGTGCTTTTCAATACATATCAGCTGGTGTGGAATAATAATGGCTTTTGCAATTTCAGTCATTTTCACAAAGTCAAGATGTGCCACAAAAAGACTCACTTCTATCCACAATAACTAAATTAAAAAACTTGCCGGAAAACTTGAATATATTTTTTTAAATACAGAATTTTATTTGTTTGTTTATTCAATTTCTAAATATTGTGCATCTGTTGAAGTGAGCTAAACTGTGACAGGTAAAAGCATTATTGGTAAGCGTCATATTGTACATTATTTCTTTTTAGGCCAATATGAAAAGTATCATCGAACATAGTCCCATTTGAGAAAATTCACAGCACACCACTGATAATAATATTTAAGTTTGTACTAACCCCATTGAGTTAGCTTAAGGGCTAGTTTCTCATAAACTCGACCCAGGGTCATAATGATCACCAGGTTAACGACTGCTGCAGACATGCTGGCAATGGTTGAAGCTCTATCCCTCAAACCTTTGTTCTCGAACAGGGGAATACTGATGAGTACTCGGTACATGATGACAGCAATGATAAAGATAAGCACCAACAACATCTGTAAAAGACAACAGGGTAAAAGAACAAGTTACAATTAATTAATAAGTATGCAATTAAATATTAAACGGTAGCGAGGTCTGGGCTGGACATCCCACTCATTAAAGGAAAGTGAAGCAACTGCTATAGCCTCTTCTTTCCAGGTGTAGAGATCGCCGCTGGATTCACTGTTTGGCTTGCCAGGCAGGAGTTTTAATGCCAATGGCCTCTCTTACTTTATTGTGTCCCCAGCAGCACCTTCATGAGGGGCCCCTCGTTTCTTATAGAACCTGCTGTGGGCGCCGTTGAGTACTCTGCGGTATAACTAAACAGCAGATTGGGCTCATTAGCCTTGGTTGGCAGCCAATCTAAGAGAATGTAAACTCTGACTCTAAACCCAGTAAGATGAAGCTTGTTAGTCTGCTCATGCAGTTCGCCTAGAAGAGGGGGAATTGATTTTAAACCCACAAGTGGCAGCAAGTGCTGACTAGTCCTGGGATGATGAGAGTATCATCGGATGTTTCGAGTAACTAGCATCTGCAGGCAATGATTCTACTGCCTTGTGGAAACCTTTGAAGAGGGTAGGGCTACAGGAGTAAACCCATACAGAAAATCCGGAGTGGTAGAACCTAAGGTGATAGGATTAAAAATTGCAAAACCAGTTCCGGCAGCTCCTGCAACTGAACTGGCATCAAATTGTCATGTTTTGCATTCCTTTGGATTACCCAAGTGAGACCGAGAGGGGAATCCTGCAGTTTGGACAACCCAGGGTCTCCATATTCAGCGCCCAGGCTTGCGCCCTAGATTCAACTCACTGGGCACCACACGCATGATCTATAGAGACTGAGATGCCTATGAGAGTGAAATATTATTTTATTATAATACACGATGTAAAAAAGTTATATTCCATATGATCATAGGTTAAGATAACTGTCTTTTGCAATGATGTGTTACAGACTTCCTTGTACAAGATCTTAGCATTTGTGAGGTGGGAGATACATTTATGAGTGTCGTGTCTTATCTTCTTAAACAGAGCCAGGTACCCATTTACAGCTAGGTAGATTGGAGAACATTGTAGCTGGGAAACATACTATGTGAATTCTGCCTTGAGAGGCAACCGCTGTAGAAAAATACCCATGCCATGTAAGAGATATGAGAATGCAAAATTAAATAGATTATGGTTCTTTGTATCTTCTTCCTACAAAGTAACACAGACCCCTGCTTATTTGTTAAGTTAGACTTACTTACTTTCCGTGTAATAGGCACTACGTCACACTTCATTTTTCCAGTATTCAGCCACATGGATTGCCCTCTCACTGTAACTCAGCAGGTCATCCATGCTACAAGTCTCTGGGAGGTTTGGGCAGATCATTAGATGGTCCTGGTCTTGTGTTACTCCACATTCACATATTTCATCATCCCTATATCCCCATCTTTTCAGCTTTTTCCTGCATTGTGATACACCAGTTTGAAGTCTATTTAGTGACTTCCATGTTGAGTAGGGCAGGAGATGTCCAGGCGCACGTTCCTCCCGTAACACGATCAAACGGACCTGTGTCAGCTGTTTCCAACTTTCGATGCACCGATTTCCTGGACTAGTCTGTAGGTACTGGGTTGACTGTAAGAAACTTCGTCTTGACTTTAGTCTTGGGGGCTGCACCTGATGTCTGAACATAGAATGTCTTGAGTCATTTACCTGTTTCTCCCTTTCTTTCTCTGACATGACAGTTCTTTGTATATCTGGTGGTGCTATGCCGGTTATGGGGTATATTTTTTTCAGTTGGTATAGGTTTTAGGCAACCAGTAACTATACAGTCTAACTCATTTATTGCTGTATCTATATGTTTGACATGTACAGAGTTTTTCCAGACTGGTGCGGCGTACTCAGCTACAGAGAAACACAGAGCGAGTGCATAAATGCATGAGAAATTATGACTTAAGAAACATGATGAGAACTACCCATTGTGCTGAATACATATCAGGACATACAATAAGAGTCTAAAATATGAGGTTTTGGTTAGCCTGATGAAAGGGTCTTCGTGAGTCTGATGTAGGGGTTTTCGACAGCTTGATGTGAGAATTTATGAATATGATGTAGGGGTTTTGGTTGCTTGATGTGAGAATTTATTACTCTGATGTAGGGGTTCTGGTTAGCTTGATGTAAGAATTTATGGAGTTATATTAGATTGATGTATAAATGGTTTTATTACTCAGATGTAATGGGTTTCCCGGACAGAGGTGGAAGCGTATCCTAGAATATCATCACAATGGATTCAAGTATAAATGACATAGATCGTACACACCATAATGACAATTGCAGCCACTCCAGACAGAATTCTTGGCAGTCTTTTTCTGGGATCAAAATAAGGCTCATTAATTCCTGTGATGGGATTTTCTTTGACATCAGTAGCTCTTGCTGCGTAGTCTGGTCTCGGACGTTCCTGTAGAGATGAAGAGAAACAAACAGCTAAATTAGTTCTACATTCTATTTTTTTTGGTGGCTTTATCACCTTGGGGTGGCTAGACCATCAGTCAGTCCTCTCCAAGCAATTTTGTTAATGACTTTCTGACCCCTTCCTGTACTTGCCTCTTGATTTCTTTTTTCCGTATCCTTTTCCAATCACATACCTCTTTACCTGGGAGTTACTTAAAATTAATGTCTTTATACTGGTTTAGAAGACTCTGCAGAGTCTGTATACAACTAATTTCTTTTACATTCACTTTATCTAAAAGTAACTATGCACATCCAATCGATTATTGAATGGATTAATTAACGCTGCATCCACTACTTCCTGTGGCAATGCATTCCAAGCAAACCACTCTTTGATTTTAAAAAATATTTCCTTATGTCTAATCTGTACTTTTCTTTAGTTAATTTGTAGCTATGCCCTGTTGTTCTTGCAGGTGGTGGTATCCTGAAAAAACTTGTTATAGTCTAATTTATCCTTTCCTTTGATTATCTTATAAACCTAAATTAAGTCACCTCGATGTCTTCTTTTTTCTAGAAACTGTAGGCATATTTTTCTGAGTCTTTCCTCATAACTGTATTTCTGACATCCCACTATCCATTTTGTCGCTCTTCTTTGTATCCTTTCCAGCATGTTTATATCTCTTCTACGATAAGGTCTCCACACCTGTACACAGTACTCCAATCTATGTCTAACTAATGCTTTATACAGTTTGACTATCACTTCCATGCTCCTATATTTAATATTTCTTTTTATCATATCTAACATTGCATCTGCCTTTTTTAATTGCTACCTGCACTTGCTCACTCAAGTTACCTGTATGATCTATTATTCCCCTATTTCTTTTTCGTTTTCTCTCTAATGTTATTCTTGCCAATTCTGAAATTATGTTCCAAATTGAATCTACCAACGTAGATGACTATACATATATCTACGCTAAAATTCATTTATGACAATTCAGACTATTCCCAAATTGTTTCAAAATCCAACCTCAATATATCCATTTCTGCTTTGGATGAGACACTTCAACAAAGTTTGGCGGCCATTGATTGGATATCATTGTCTACATATGCGATGAGCAACAAAGGGGATAGCACACACTCTTGTCATACTCCAGATTAATGTAAAATCTTTTGCGTAGGTTCACTAGCTGATCATTTACTCCTTAGTGTGCCAATCTTTTCCATAGATGTTATATGTCAATGCATCCAAAGCATTTTCTTGGTCTACAAAGGCAAAGTTTAAAAAAAAAATAATTGCAATAGAAATGGTGACTGAAAGGAAAGAATAAGATTGAAGGGCAGTTTAATTTAAGAACATTCAGAGGCAAGAACAGATGTTTTGAACTCGCATAAGTGAAGGCTTCCAGCAAGGAAATAATTGCAGTGGTAGTCTTTTGCTATTAGTGGGGAATGGAAGAACAATGAGGGTTTCTAACTTTTGAGAACTGTGTTATTTATTGTCAAGAAAAGAAATGAAGTCAACAGAATATTAGACATACATACGCATGTAACGTTGCTCTATGTGTGTATCATTGGACCTGGTAACGAGAGAAAGGAATAGGGGTCCACTGCTCTATACTATTGATATAGTGTACGGCAGCAAATTAGGGTTGTGTATGGGACTGACATCCACTGCATAAAAGTGATACAGAAACCAACTCTTCAAGGAAGTGATAGTTAAACTGTAAAACGTATTAGTTAGACCTAGATTGGAGTACTGTATACAGGTGTGGAGTCCTTAACTTAACTTAGCTTAACGTCTTTATACTGGTTTAGAAGACCCTGCAGAGTCTGTATACAACCTTATCGTAGAGGAGATATAAACATGCTGGAAAGGATACAAAGAAGAACTATACAACTGATAGTGGGATTTAAGATATGCAGTTATGAGGAAAGACTAAGAAAAAACTGCCTACAGTGTCTAGAAAAGAGGTGAATTCGAGATGACAATACAGGTTTATAAGATAATCAAAGGAACCGATAGATTATGACTATAACAAGTTTTTTTCAAAAGACAACCCCTTACAAGAAGAAGAGGGCATAGTTACAAATTAACTAAAGAAAGGTCCAGATCAGATATTAAGAAACATTGTTTTAGTTAGAGAGTGGTGAATGTTTGGAATGCATTGCCACAGGAAGTAGTGGAGGCAGGTACAATTAATGCATTTAAGAATAGATTGGATGCACATAGATTTTGGAGAAAGGAAATGTAACAAACTGGTTGTATACAGACTGCTTCTAAACCAGTATAAAAACGTCAAGTTAAGTTATAACTGGCATTACCTGTTTAAAAGTGACTTAGAAACCAACTCTACAAAAGCACATGTATGTCTTAATACAGGTTTTCTACAAGGAGACCACATTTTATTGGAACCCCTATGCTGATACTAAAGCAAATAACTTAATTTAAATAATATTGTTAAATAAAAAATTTAAATAACACAACAGACGACGCAAACCTCCTCTTCCTCAAAGTCAAGACAATCCCAATGATGGGACAAACTGGCATTTTTCCTCTTCCAGTACTCCAGGAATGTGACGGCTGCAAAACAAAGCAAGAAATATCTCAAACTTTCAATGTACAACAGAATGTATGTGCAGAAGTTCAAGATGATATTCTTCTAAAGGTCCTTACTTTGTTATTCCATGTCCTTTTAGACAAAATGGATGCACCAGGTACACCCCACCTATTCGTATTAAGCATTTAAGGTCTTCATCGTGAGCTATGTCCTCGAGACTCCAACAACCATTTCTCATCTTGGACATTTCATTTCCAGGTACCATTTAACTTAACTGAACTTCTTTATACTGATTTAGAAGACTCTGCAGAGTCTGTATACAATCAATTTCTTTTACATTCACATGTTTTAAAATATCTATGCGCATTCAATCTATTCTTGAATGCATAAATTGACACTGCCTCCACTACTTCCTGTGGCAATGAACTTCAAGCATTTAGAAACTCTCTGACTAAAATAATATTTCCTGGTATCTAATCTTGACTTATTTTTAATTAATTTGTGACTGTGCCCTCGTGTTCTTGTAGGCGGATGTATTTTGAAAACGTGTTATAGTCTAATTTATCCTTTCCATTGATTATCTTATAAACCTGAATTAAGTCACCTCGAATCTACTTTTTTCTAGACACTGTAGGCCGATTTTTCTGAGTCTATCCTCATAACTATAATTATGGAATTCCGCTATCAGCTTTGTCGCTATTCTCTGTATCCTTTCCAGCATGGTTATATCTCCTCTACGAAAAGGACTCCACACCTGTGCATATCACTCCAATCTAGGTCTAACGAATGCTTGATATAGCTGGACTATCACTTCCGTGCTCTTATTTTTAATATTTCTTTTTATTATACCTATTATTGCATTTGCCTTTTTCACTGCTACCTGGACCTGCTCACTCATTTTACCTGTATGACCTATTATAGTCCCTGTAGGTCCCTTTCCTTTTCTATCATTCTAATATTGTTCTCGCCCATTTTGTAAGTAGATTCCATATTAGATCTATCCATGTGGATGACTGTACATTTATCTACATTTAACTTCATTTGCCATCTGTCACAGACCATTCTTGAATTTCATCTAAATCCGACCTCGATGTATCCACTTGTTCTTTAGATGAGACATTACAGCTTTAGTTTTGTGTCATCCGCGAATTTTGCAATAATTTGAATGAAACGAGAGCTACAAATTCTTCCTAATCTTTCAACAAGATGTCTTTATTCATTTTCCATAACTAAAAATATGGGTTTTGAGTCCAATCTACTATCTAGCCGAACGTCTAACTCTGGTAGAAAATATTTCTGAAAATTGTTTTACATGCATTACCAAATAATCAATTATGATGTGCTTAATCAAATAAATACTAATTCAATCAATAACTGCTGACAGTCCATTTATTTGTTCGTTCAGGACAACAACTACGCTGCGGATACTGTAAGAACACTTTGAACAACTGTACTACCAACACTGAACAACTAGCAAGAGCTCTGAACTCGATGGACATCTGTACACCGCTCAACTATTTAGTAACATGAGTTGGTCAACCGTTGTGAGCTTCATATACCCCGATTGTGATGATGCGGTACATGTTGGGATTGTTATCGGTGACATCCAGACATAAACTGGCACAAGTCAAAGCCTATACGGGTGTTACCACAGACACGCGGCACCCTCTGTACATTAGTATCTCTGACATCAAGAAATCAGAATCAAGAGAGGGGCGTCATGGATGTCACAGAGAGACAACAATCAGACATGTTACCGCAGCTGAGACAATAGCCATAGGGCAAGAATGGGTCCACACAGGTGATAGAATGATAGAATGCCAGAGAGTTAGTATAATCGTGGGCAAGGAATGCAGAGAATGGAGCAACGGGAGAGCAGAGCACGATGTGAATCAGCTAATAAAGGAGAACATGCAGGAGAGTGATTCCCGTCATATACACCGACGGATCAGTGCTGCGCAGGGGACAACAGGTGGGGCTTCACACATGAACTGTGTACAACAGGCATGCTAGGACAATAAACCACTCCCATACAAGGTGCCTCAGTAGATTGTTCAAAATAAAGTTAAAGAATAGGGAACGAGACACCGAGATCCTCATAAAAGCAAACATGCCGAGCATCCACACACTGTTGTAGAAGACCTAGATCAGGTGGGCCGGCCACGTCGTGCGCCTGCCAGAAAACCGCATTCCAAAACAACTAATGTATAGTGAGCTGAAAGATGGCTTGCGTCAAGCCGGTGGCCAAAAGAAGCGTTTCAAAGACTCCCTCAAAGTATCTCTGACACGCTTCAGCATCGATGCAAACGCATGGGAATGTCTCGCACGGGACTGCAAGGCATGGCGAAGAACCACCATCAGAGGCACCTCTACTGCTAAGGAGCGTCGGACCCCCAAAGCACAGAAAAAAAACACTTTGAGTAAAGACAAAACAATTGACATTCACATGTCCAATTCTGATATTAAATGTTTCGTATGTGAAAGGATTTTCCGTGCCAGAATTGGACTATACAGCCACCTCCAAACTCAATGGTGAGGTGCAGCACAACAAGTCTGACTCATCGCTTGCGATGGACGGCTATTATTATTAGTGTGAGTCTGATGTGCTCGCACACAGTTTATGCCACCCTCCAAGAAACTGGCTGTATACAGACTCTGTGGAGTCTTCTAAATCAGTATAAAGAAGTCAAGTTTAAAAAAATAATATATACTTACCCCAGAAGGAAACAAAAACAGCATAGAAAACTGTTCCTGGATGATCAAAAAGGTACGAGATGCGCACAAAGAGACACACTTCACTTAAGTACCAATACTCGCAGCCAATTTCTTCATCACACGCTGGACACATGTTGTATTCTTTACCACTTTCACAGACTTCATTTCTGATCACGAAACAAAGGAAGTATATGTAGACACTTTCTGATACCATAATTTATGTTTAAAAAGTAAGCGTTTCTATGGAGACGGATTCAAAATTTATTACTATAATAATTGATGTCAGTAGTAATAATTATACGAGGCGTGTTAAAATGAAAACGGACCTAACCGCACCATGTGAACATACGTACAATGTGCACGATGACACCACTTCTGATGTAAACAGCACATACCAACCGTCAAGTTTGCAAAACGTTATTATCCTCCGACTCATAGTTTCCTGAGCAAACCGTTGAAAACATTAAATGTATGATCCGGAATCCGTCCAGAGTTGATCAGCGAGCGGTGATTCAGTTTCTAACAGCTAAAGGATGTCGACCAGTTGACATTCATCGCAGAATGCAGGCAGTGCATGGTGACAAGCAGTGTGGCGAACGTAAGCTCCGGGGACGGTTCACCCGATTTGCTGCATCAATTTTGGCGATGGCATCTTCTGATGCATCAATATGCCCCTCACATGGCCTAGGAAGATCTTTCGCTAACTCACGTCTTTCTTTAAACATCGTTGTCCAGTTCTTCACTGTTATCTTCGACACACATTTGTCACCATACACTGGCTGCATTCTGCGATAAAAGTCAACTGGTCGACATCCTTTAGCTGTTATGGACCGAATCACCGCTCGCTGATCAACTCTGGACGGATTCCGTATTACACCCGCCATGTTTTCAACGGAATGCCAAGGAAGCTATGAGTCATAGGATAATGCAATTTTTTTCAAACTTGACGGTTGGTATGTGTTGTTTACATGAGAAGTGACGTCATCATGCGCATCGTACGTATGTTCACTTGCTGCAGTTAGGTCCGTTTTCATTTGAACACCCCTCGTAGTTGCCCATCTCAAGCGAAGATGGCGACAGTATCATACTAGTGCTGCGAGATGTGTTCACATATGGTTGTAGAGACCATCTTGACACGGCAGATTTGCCGGACTCGGGACACTCATGTGAGGAGTTCGATGTGGAAGCGTCGAGTGTTTTGTCTTTTCGGGCAGCAGGCTTTCTCTGAGCGTCGGTGAAGAAGTAACGATTTCCGATCTGAGCAACTTGCGTGATGCAAGCGCGCCAGATAGAACGGTTCTGTGCAAGCAACTACCAGGGAATGACTTCAATGTTGAAGTATTTCAGAGACACTTTTAAGTCTCTATATCGTTTATTCTGTCCTCCTAATGAATTCTGTGGTGCTCCCTTTTGAGATGAACATCTCAATTATTGCTGGCGCTGGAGGAGTACATCTAAATCCTATGCGAAGCCAATAATACAGATAGTCTTTATATATATATATATAGGACATATTTGAATCTCCTCTTACCACACTGCATAAAGTGGCGTATGGTAGTTAAAATATAAGCCAACTGTTAAAGTAATTGCCACATACGTTGTCTATGTACTTACGCTGGTAAGTTGTCGTTGAATGTAATGAAGCCATACAAGAAGACCAGCACACCAAGAATTGAGGCCGGTAACAACCAGGCTGTGTAAAATCCTGTGATAGCAAATAAACATGGACGTCATTTAAAACATGAAAATACGCATAGTCGACACTCCAGTCGGAGATGACGCGTTGAAGACTCCATCGTTCTAGGTTTCCATTTTTTCTTTAGGTAGGATGGCCAGTTCCCCTCTTCGTCGGTGTTCCTTGCATAACAGTGTACCAGGTACTCTTTACAAGCTCGGTCGACTGGAAATTGTCGATATCAAAGGTTGAATCTGGTACCTTCGCCATGAAAAGCGAGTTCTGAAGTACAACACCAGTTGATCGAAGAAAAACTAGGAAGGAAAGAATATTACCACTGCACTTCCATGCATGCCGTAAAAGACAACTAAATAGAGTTGTGTATGGGGTTAGATTCAGCATCATATAAAACTTATTTCTAAAAAAAATGTCAACTGCTAAAGCACATAAATTGCATTGACACAGGCTTACTAAAGGAGCCAAACTGTAGCAGCGACTATATTTTGGCTGGAGTTAAAAAGAACCGAAAACAAGAAACACAGCCCCCAAATAGTGTTACCTCTGGCCAAGACCTTCCTGATCAAGTTGAAACATAACATTTATATAACTATATTGCGCTTCACAATGTTTGCCGCGTTTTAAAATTGAAGATCTCAGCTTCCATATTAACAAAATAATTCAAATTTTTCGTATAATCTGCAGATCCACTGTCCGAATGGTGAATATTTTTGTATTGCCCACAAAGATATGGTATACAATTTTCTTTATTTCTGGTACACAAAAACCAGCCCTCCTAATGAAACCAGTCTTTTGAAATTATTACCCCTTCTTAACAATGAGTGTTTTTGGAAATAACATTTTTCACGTGTTTCATGAAATCTTCCCAGCTTCAAACAAAAGCGCACTGGTTTTGAACAGTTCTAATGCGCTTTCTGTTGTGTCAATGTGTCAATACACATTGAATCTTATGCGTAGCTTAATTAATTGTTAATGTTTGGGACTACACTGAATTTGAAAGTAAAGTATTTTACACTCCGTACAATTGCATTGAAGCATGTATCAATATTTTTGTAAACAAGCTAAGCGTTGTAAACTATATCGAAGTATCTTAAACCGTGGAAAGAGAACTATTAATGCTTTGGATTTAAGTAAACGGTGATTCGATCGATTTCTCCACGACTATGGAAGTTCGTGTTCCATCAAAACAAATACGCAAGGAAGAAAGAAATGGGTAGATAGCTTTGACAGAGATGTTATTAGAAGATAGATTTGTATAATGTTTGATTCCAAAGAAACAGTGACACTAAGGAAACTGAGGTCTCGTCTAAGAACACACAATAACACTGATGTATCGAAATCTACATTGTAGAGAACTGTAAGAGGCATATGCTTTACCTGCAGAAAGTTTGCTAGCAGGAGAAACATAACCTGTGAGAAGCTGCATCTAGTTTCTATGAGAAAAGGTATTTACGTGAAGTACGTAAAATGCTTAAACAATGTTATGATATTGTGTATGTGGATGAAACTTGGATAAAAGTTCACTGCACAAGTGACAAAAATAGCAGTCAGCAGATGGAATGATTACAAGATTATTACTAAGAGACAAAGGACAGTGCTTGATAATGGCAGATGCAGGTAGCAGACATAATGGGCTAGTAAAGAATGCATTACTTGTATTTCCTTCAAATTATATAAAAATCTAGACTGTTGTACAGAAATGAATGGTAACATATTAGAGAGTGGATTGACAACAAAAGAAAAATGTTCTTCTGTCCTCAGATAATAGCGTCACAAGAAAACAAAATCCCGACATCATCCAGTACAAAAGACGCAATAAAGATGTGGCTCACAAAAAAACACATACAATTTAATGAGATATATCTAAAACCTGAAATGCTTTCCCTTGTAAAGCAAACACGAAAGGAAAATATATTTCACAGAAATAAATTGATCCAATAAGAAGATCATATGTGTTTGAGACTGCCACATTACCATTCACACAAACCCAATTGAACTCGCTTGGGTGAAAGTGAAAGGACAAGTAGCCGTTAAAAATAAAACTTTCAAAACATGCGATATGAAAGGACTAACATTTGCCGCCCTCTCAAATATAGACATCGATTATGTGGCTAAATGTGAGAACCACGTCTTCAAAAAGGAAGAAGGATATTCGAAAAAAGATGGACTGTCGTTCGTTCAGCCGATAGCAGTTGCCAATTTGTTGGAATCGTCTGTCTGATTAAGTGAGAAATTAACTTACATGTTTATTTTCCTGTTTTCCAAGAAATAGAAGTTTCTTTCACCTTGGCAAAAAAGATCCTTCTTAGGGGCACCTCGATCAGATGGTAGATGAATCTCATAACTGAATTATAACCATTTATTAATTTGCTACAGCATTTATGTATACAACGGAAAAAAACAACACCTGAAGCATGTAGTTTCTATGTTCTATATATAATGTGCTTGTACATCTTCATGCATTCTTTCTACGAAATGCGCAGTTACTTCTTACTGTACCTACAAGACATGAACTACAGTAAAAAGAATATGTTGTATCTAATGTAGAAAATCTCATTCGAATTGGAGAGACGCCTTTGCGTAAAGGCAGTCAATTTTTCTAATTTATGGATAATTATTTTTGCAGGGACAAAATAAATCCTTTGCTAACAAAGTTCAAATAAATTAGCCGCTTTAAGAAAACGGCACTACCTTACAAAATGTAAATTATAAGTCGTTGGGACATTGGAAATATAAGACCATGTGTACAAAATTCACGTTTATCGGTGTACAGATTATTGCGATATCAGACGGCAATTGACGGCAGCTATTGTGAAACGGACAATAGTAACTATATAAATAATTCTCTACTTAACTTAACGTAACGTCTTTATACTGGTTTAGAAGACTGCATAGTCTGCATACAACCAGTTTCATTAACATTTCTTTGCTCTAAAAGCTAGGAGCAACCAATCTATTGTTAAATGCATTCATTATCCCTGCCTCCACTACTTCCTGCGGCAATGCATTCCAAGCATTCTCCACTCTCTGACTAAAAAAATATTTCCTAATATCTAATATGGACCTTTCTTTAGGTAATTTTTAGCTATGCCCTTTTGTTCTTGAAGGTGGTTGTATTTTGAAGAAAAAAAAATTGATAACGTCTAATTTATCCGTTCCTTCGATTATCTTATAAACTTGTATTAAGCCATCTCGAATTCTTCTCTATTCTAGACACTATAGGGCGGTTTTTCTGAGTCTTTCCTCATAACTGTAATTCTGGAATTTCACTATCAGCTTTATTTAATGGGTATGCCTAGCTGATTGCAAATATGTATTCCTTACATCATCATCAGTGGTTTGATGTAGTGAAAGCAAACCATACATATTTGTTAAATTGTTAAAGACCGTAGATAAATAATTCAGTAGAAAAAAAATAGTTCATATCGGGAAACCACTGCGGTTTGTTTATTTCCCAGACCTAAGCGAATTTTCATGGTCCTTAGAAGATACAGTACTCTAATATTTTTCTTAAATCAATGAAACGAGAACATTTTTGTACGAAACGAAACATCTGTGTATTAAAACAAACCTGTGGCTGAGGTGTACAAGCAGATTAATCCGAGAAATGTGAAGAGATGAGTCGGCTGATGGAGAGATGATTCGGCTGATGGAGAGATGAGTCAGCTGAGTAATGAAGAGAAGGGCCACCTGAGTTGTGAAGAGATGAGCCGGCTGAGTGATGAAGAGAAGGGCTGGCTGAGTTTTGAAGAGATGAGCCGGTTGAGTGATGAAGAGATTAACCGGTTGAGTTGTGAAGAGATGAGCCGGCTGTGTGATGAAGAGATGAGTCGGCTGATTTGTGAAGAGATGAGCCGATGAGTGATGAAGAGATGAGCCGGTTGAGTTGTGAAGAGATGAGCCGATTGAGTGATGAAGAGAAGGGCCGGCTGAGTGATGAAGAGAAGGGCCGGCTGAGTTGTGAAGAGATGAGCTGCTTAGGCTGTGAAGAGATGAGCCGATTGAGGTGGAAAGAGATGAGCCGGTTGAGGGGGAAATAGATGAGCCGGTTGAGGTGGAAATAGATGAGCCGGTTGAGGTGGAAAGAGATGAGCGGGCTGTGTGGCAAAAATAGTGAGCAGGCTGAGTGATGAAGAGATTAGCAGATTTAGTGGTGTAGAGATGAACCGGTTTAAAGAGGAAGAGATGGGCAGATTGAGGAAGGAAGGAAAATGGGTAGGTTGGATGGCAGAGAAAGAGTGCAGTGTTGAATGTAAGACAGGGATACGGGACAGGAAAAAGGGGATACAATTTAACTGTCCAACTGATGTTATTTATTTCAAATTGTACATTCTGACTAACGGGCCCATGTTTTGCTCGTGTCTGCTATTAATTTCTAACTTTCCAATCATCAATCCTAAGCCTTAAACAAATTTTAAAAAAATAAAAATAACTACTTTTGAGAAAGTCAGCCTACCCAACCAGGCAAAGTAAATGCCAATCTTCTCCCCAAAGTACTCCCGTATATGGTCCAAGGGCTGGTACTTATACCACGCTCCCCATCGAGCCCAGTACTTATACAGCACCTGTCTTTTGTTAAGCTCATCTGGGCTCACATCCTTATGAGGTGTTTCATATGGACCCTGTGAAGTAAGATCAGAAACAATGGTCATTATATGTTTGTTCTCTACTTGACCAGTAATAATAAAATAAACAAGCAACTTAGACAAATGTGTATATTAATCAATCTAGAAATGGGATCAAGACGCTGAGCAGCACATGAGCTGCAGCGGTCAGCGACCCCTAGCTGACTGCTAGCGTCAGGGCCAGCGAACCAGAGCTGCTAAGACTTTTCTACACCTCCATGTAGTGATCCTGGATAACAGGCTGCAACAGAGCAGACTGGCTAAGGAGAGGGGATCTTCTTCTTCTTCTTCGTACGCAGTCAGACAGTAACCATTATTTTTTAGAAAAAAGCGGCGGTCATCCTGAGGCTCTCGCCACTGCCATAGAGCTTGTCTTGCAGTTCCACTGGTAATGGCCACATCTGCTCTCTCTGATCCTCGTATGTCGGGCAGTTCTGCAGCAGATGTTCAGCGGTCATTTTACCAGTACCGCACGGGCATTCGTCGGTACACCCTATCTTCAATTTGTTGAATAGGTGGTACCTCAGTCTGTTGTGGCCAGTGCGAAGTCTGAAGACAACGACCTGCTCTCTTCGGTTCAACTGGTAATAGGCATCGTTTTTGGTGTAACCAGTATGTTCGGTTTCCCATTTGGTCATGTATCTGGCTTTGATAAGCCGTTTTGACTATTCGTACGTCATATTGGTATCTGTTTGTGGTAGTCTTGCACCTTCTTTTGCCAGTCTGTCTGCCTCCTCATTGCCTTGGATGTTGCAGTGTGACGGAACCCACTGTACCACTATCCTTTTTGGTGCGGACTGCTGGCACAGTTTGCAGAGTGCTGCTCTTAAGTCATTGAGCTCAGTGTTTTTCTGGCTTTTTAGCGCTGTGACTACGGTGAGAGCATCTGTCAGCAGGACTATATGGCTCTCATTTTCACTGTGTGTCACCATTTCTTTCACTGCCGCCCTCAGTGCCTCTGCCTCCGCTCTGAAATTGCTTGTGTACTTACCAGTAGCGAATGACAGTGTTATTTTTCTGCCATTTGGTAGGTTCAGGAATGCTCCTGCCCCTCCGTTCTGTGTAGTGTTTGTTACAGAACCGTCGGTGTATGCATGGGTCCAGTCCATGCTTGGGTAGCTTTTCTTTATGAAGCTTAGGGTAGTATCTCTCCTTTCTTTTTCAGTCTGGCAGTTTTTGTTTGCAATACCTGGTATATTTTCTACCACCTCTGGAAATATATCCTGCCTCCAGGTAGGTTTTTTTCGTACAGTAGTGATGGGTTTTGGTGTTGTTAGTGCGTTTATGGGATCTTCGTGCATCTTTGCTTTGGCTATTTCTGCAAAGTTTCTCCGCTTTAGTTTCCCATTTCCCAAATTGTTTAGTCTATGGTGCATTGGATGGTCAGTCAGTCTTCGGAGTTTCTCTGACTGCAGCTGGGCTCTGCAGTCTCTTCTATCGGTCATGGATTGCAGTTTTGTAATCTTTTCAAGTTCTACAATTGGCGTTGACTTCATGCCACCTGTTATAATTCTCATGGCTTGGTTTTGAAGTTTGTTAACTTTATCGAAGTTCGCCTTCGCTGCCGTTGTCCATGCCGCAATGCCATACTCGAGAACTGGTCTCACTCTCTCAGTGTACAGTTTCTTTAGTATACCTTCGTCTGCTCCCCAGCTTGTGCCAGCAAGTTTCCTCATCATTGCCATTCTTTCTCTGGCTTTCATTCGGTTTCTCTCAATCTGACTTTTCCATGTCATGCGCCGATCAAATGTCACTCCCAGATAAGTTGGGTTGTCGTTTGGCTGCAGGATTTTGCCATTTAGACTTAATTTGGTACTTTGGGGTTTTAATGAAAGCGAGAATATTGTGCATGTGGTTTTCTCCTCGTTTATTTTGACCAGCCATGAGTTCGCCCACTCTTCCAGCGATGTTAGGGCCGTTTGCATCCGATTTCTTGCTATGGTGAGATTCTTTTCAGAGGTCCACATAGCCAGATCGTCTGCAAACATTGAGCTATGGACTCTTCTTGGTATATTCTCTGTGATATCGTTTATATATACCAGGAAGAGTGTGGGTGACAATACTCCCCCTTGGGGTACTCCCTGCTCGAGTGTCACCTTTTTGCTCATCTGCCCTTGTACTTGGACTCTGGCCGTTCTTTGTTTGAGGTAGTGATTGATCCACTTGTACATCTTCCCACAGACATCACTTCTTCTTAGCTTGACTCTAAGTCCGTCCTTCCAGACTTTGTCAAATGCCTTTTCCAGATCCACCCAAACAGCTACTGTGTGTTTCTGTGCCTGGTAGGCATCTTCTATCTCCTGGGCTATGAGGATGACGTGGTCCTCAGTGGATCTGTGCTGTCTAAAGCCGGCTTGCTGTGGAATTAGTATTCGTTTTTCTTCCAGATGCCACATCAGTCTGGTGTTTATCATCCGTTCCATCAGCTTGCCGACACAGCTCAGTAGGCTTATGGGCCTGTATCCATTTGGATCTGTTTTGTCCTTTCCTGTTTTTGGTACTGGTACCAGTATTGCATCTTTCCATGCCTGTGGTACAATTCCCCTTTTCCAGCTTTGGTTCAGGACCGATAGCAGTTTCCTCTTCGCTGTTTGGCCCAGCCCCATCAGCATTTCGTTTGTTATCCCGTCTTTTCCGGGAGATTTCCTTTTCTTTAGTGTTCTCATAGCCTCTTCCATTTCGCGCATTGTTAGTTTGGCCATCATGTGCTCTTCAGGAGCCGTATTTATGTTTTCGTGTCCCTTTAGCTCTTCGCTAATGTCTGTATGCGTATCTGCAGGGACCTCGATGTGGTTTGCTCTGGCATAGTGATCGACAAAGGCGTTTGCGGCTTTCTTACCTGTGATCAAGTTCTCGCCCTGCTTGATAGTAATTTGTTTATTTGACGGGGTTTCGTCGTTCATGGCTCTGACTAGCTTCCATAGCTTGTTCCCGTCTTTGTCCAGGTTTAGACTTTCCGTTTTATTTTTCCAGCTTTCTCTTGCTGTTTGCTTGAGAGTGTGTTTGTACTTCGCCGCGGCGGCTTTGAGGGCGATGTTTGCCTCCATGGATTTTTCTCGCTCTGCCATGTTCCTAGCATTTGTTACTGCATCTTCCACTTTCTGCAACTCATCATTCCAGTAGGGCTTATAGTTTTTCCTAGCTCCTCTTGGGATGGTTTCAGTGGCGGCTTGCATTATTGCCTTGCTTAGGCTCTCTACCATGGGCTTCATTTTGGTGTTTCGTGTGTTGATGGTTTCACACAGCCCATCTGTCAGGATTGCAAATCTGTCCCAGTCGGCTCGTTTGTAATTCCAACGTGGGAGCGGTTTTGTTTCCTGTGGGCCTACTTCCATGTCAATGGTTAGCCTGATCGGCCTGTGGTCGCTACCTGCCAGTTGGTTTAGCACCTGGCGGTCTATTTTATGGTGTATGTCCTGTGTGGAGAAGGCCAAATCTGGAGTCGAGGTGGTATGCCATGTTCTTGAATAGAAGCTAGGGCTATCCTCCGGCCTATTGATTAGGGAGAGATTTGCATCTATCTCCCAATCTTCCACTTCGTCACCTCTGCTGTCTGTGTCAGAGTATCCCCATCTCTCCGAGTGGCTGTTGAAATCTCCAACTACTATGCAGTTGGAGTCTCTGACCTCCATACTCGAGAGCGATAGGTCTCTATTTGGTGGTCCGTACAGATTGAAAATGCGGAGCTTCGTCTCTTGAGCCATTATGTCAACTCCTACAATTTCTGCTTGTCCGGTGTGATTGACAGATACCGCGCTACTCGGTATGCAGTTTCTGGTCAGTATCAGGACCCCTCCTTTGTGGCCTTCTCTATCTAGACGGAAGGTCTGATATCCTCTGATTGAGAATTTATGGTTATTGTTGAGGTGCGTTTCCTGGATACATGCCACGTCAATCTTACCTTCATGCAGGTGGTGTGTTAGGGAAAGTTTTTTGTTAATGACTCCCTCCGCATTCCACTGTAGTATTTTGAGGGTCTTGAGGTTTTGGCCAATAGAAGTTGCCCCATAGCCATGTGCCTTGACTCCACGACACATGGGTGGGTGACCACCAGTAGTCAAGGGTGGGCCCCTTCGAGGCGTGAGGCCCGGCACTATCGCTGCCTGGCGGGACTCCGCAGGATGAGCGCCATGCGTTTTTCTAATAGGTTGTACTGCCATCATACTGCGATTTACGTTGCACTGTTTTGTTTTGCTTGCGGCCCCGTGCATCCGATTTCAACAGGCGTTTCTGTAGGGATGCCCTCCTTAGCCTTTGGCTGTCCCCAGCCTATCTGCAAGGCAGCAGTTGTTTATGATCAGAGTTGTCTCTCTTATGGAAGTTGTCTTACCAGACTATCGAGTCTTCACTACTCGTGTCTATAGGGTGCAATGATGATATGTGATATGATATATGAGATGGACTGGTTACCCGGAAGAGAGGCAGTCCAGTGTGTCTGTATCCCAGGATCGTCACGTCCTGCCAGAAACGTAGAATTTGCATGTGAGTGGGGTATCTCTTTTCCCTTTATTTTCTTGGCTTCTATGCAGGGATGGTACGCCTAGCATTCCCCACCACCTGGGGTGTTGACACAGTGGGGCAGGTGTGCAATGTCCGCTGGTCTGCATCTCTTCTGCGTCCAGCATGGTAGTTATATGGCTGATAACGTACAGAGGTAGATATCGTAGCCGACGTGCATTTAACCAGAGGACAAGCCTGGTAATGTCACAGAGATGTTGTTCGCCTGGTGTGCGGACAGCTCTCATGGTCAGTGGTTGAGTCTCGACAGTTCACAGTGAGGTGGCTGCTCTACTGTTTTCGACACCCTGACCAGGTACTAAGTCTTTAGTTGGTGGTTTCGCACCCCATCGCCGTATAAGGTGAGTATCAAGCAGTTGTCCGCCCGCTTTGATCGGCGGACGGCAAGGACCTCTTGCTGCGGCTCTACCGGCTATGGCTGGGGCGCAAGCCCCAGGTCCCGAGCACGTAGGAGCCTCCCATTGCAGTGGTGCTGAGATTTTGGGCGGGATTGCGGCTTACAAGGGTTCGGCCGTAATCCCCCACATGGTAGCCTCGCGCCATTGGCTTATCAGCCTGGTACGTGAACCAAAGTGTCTGCGGCTCCTCTCGATATGAGCTGGTTTTCCGTAGCAACGCCCTGTCATTAGTAGGGTAAAACTGACCTGTCTTCAGACGGTCTATTTCCAGCACCCGTTCACTATTTGGTCAGACGAATTTATTGAGGGCTTTTGTTTGTCAATGACCAGGTATTTGAAATCTGCGGTTTCTGCGGACACGATTAGACACGATTTCCGTAGCGTTCTTTCATTAGAGTGTTTGAGAGCTGCCTTATCTTCCGTGAGTCTAATACCAGCGTACGTTCATTTTTTGACCCAAACAGTAGTGCTCTCGATTTGTCAGTCGTTCTACAGTATTGGCGTGTTCAGTCAAATAAAGCCGCAGGTTCCACTCCTGGTGGTGCCCTTCCGTCAATTCCTTTAGCGAGACAATCAAGTTATTTAGAGGGTGGCCCCAGATTTTCGAGGGTATAATTCCAGCACATGTTCACTATTAGACCCCACGAAGGTGCTCTCTTTTTGACCGTCATTCTACAGTATTGGCGTGTTAAGTTAATTTAAACCTCAGGCTCCACTCCTGATAGTGCTCTTCCGTCAATTCCTTTGTCAGAACACTTAATGTAAACCAACCGAGCCACAGCCCCAGATTTCTGAGGTCTAAATCCAGCACCAGTTCCATATTAGACCCCAGAAAAGTGGTCTCGGCATGTCAATCATTTCAGTGTTGGCCGTTTTGAGTCAAATTAAGCCGCAGGCTCCACTCCTGGTGGTGCCCTTCCGTCAATTCCTTTAAGTTTCAGCTTTGCAACCATACTTCCCCCGGAACCCAAACACTTTGGTTTCCCGGAAGCTGCCCGCAGAGTCATCGAAGCAACTCCTGCGGATCGCTAGTCGGCATCGTTTATGGTCAGAACTACGACGGTATCTGATCGTCTTCGCGCCTCTGACTTTCGTTCTTGATTAATGAAAACATTCTTGACAAATGCTTTCGCAGTAGCTCGTCTTGCGGCGATCCAAGAATTTCACCTCTAACGCCGCAATACGAATGCCCCCGTTTGTCCCTGTTAATCATTACCTCCAGTTCCGAAAACCAACAAAATAGAACCGAGGTCCTATTCCATTATTCCATGCACCATTATTCAGGCAGCCGAGGCCTGCTTTGAACACTCTAATTTTTCAAAGTAAACGCGCCGGCCACCCAGGACGCTCAGCGAAGAGCACCAGTGGGAGAGAGCCGGCAGACGGTAGGGCAGGAGACAACGGGCAGTGAACCGGCGCGAGCCGGACCGCCCGCCTGCGCCTGAGATCCAACTACGAGCTTTTTAACAGCAACAACTTTAATATACGCTATTGGAGCTGGAATTACCGCGGCTGCTGGCACCAGACTTGCCCTCCAATAGATCCTCGTTAAAGGGTTTAAAGTGTACTCATTCCAATTACGGGGCCTCGAAAGAGTCCCGTATTGATATTTTTCGTCACTACCTCCCCGTGCCGGGAGTGGGTAAGTTGCGCGCCTGCTGCCTTCCTTGGATGTGGTAGCCGTTTCTCATGCTCCCTCTCCGGAATCGAACCCTGATTCCCCGTTACCCGTTACAAACATGGTAGGCATGTCACGTACCATCGACATTTGATAGGGCAGACATTTGAAAGATGCGTCGCCGGCACATGAGGCCATGCGATCAGCACAAAGTTATCCAGAGTCACCAGTGGGGACGCCGCAACCCCGCGAGGGGAAACGACGATTGGTTTTGAACTAATAAAAGCGCTCTTTCCGCGAGGGTCGGAGCTTGGTAAGCATGTATTAGCTCTAGAATTGCCACAGTTATCCAAGTAGGATCGTGTCATCTAAGGAACCTCGACTGATTTAATGAGCCATTCGCGGTTTCACCGTGAGACAGTGTGAACTTAGACATGCATGGCTTAATCTTTGAGACAAGCATATGACTACTGGCAGGATCAACCAGATATCTGTCGGAGACGTACGTACAGCACACACCGGTCGGCGGAGGAAGGGTGTGTAAAAAGCCTCGCTGGGACGACGGCCGCAGGGACCGACTGACGGGACGGACGGTTTGTTCCACCCGTCCCTCACTCCGTCGACCTAGGACCGCCTGACAGGGGCCTGCCACACGCACCAGACGACCGACCGACCGGGCTCGCTCGAGGAGGGATGGCAGCGCTCTGTGCAGAACGGATCCCAACGACCTCGGCGATGAATTTCACTGGGACTAGAGACAATTTGGCCTGCCGGCCTGCCCTTCTCCGTAGGAGAACGCAGGGCCTCGAGGCAACGATTCCTGCTTTCCATTTGCCGGTCATAAGCTCTTTGCGAGAGTCGGACCACCAGCGAGACGTACTGTCGAGCTCTGCTATAAGCCTTAGATAAATCACCACGGACGGACCACGTTTCCTGATACGGACCAGACCAGCGCACCTCGGTGGAGGAGCCGCTGCAACAAACCGCACCCAATTCGCTCTACGGGGAAAGGCAGGCGAGCGTTTTCCGCAAGCCCGCGCTATCGCTCCGCCTGGCGGGACTGAGATCGCTTTACGAACACTGGTTGAAATTGAGTCGCTGCGGCGAGACAACTCCGCCAGATGGAGAGGGGATCGAAAAGGGAATGCTAACCCGGTACTAAAAAAATCCTTGCTGAAGTCGGATGTGTTGGACCGAAAGGTGCAAATATCGCAGTCAAGCTGTAAACTACGACACAACGCATTCTCTGGACTACATTCTGCTACTTAAGCCCTTTTAGGGTTTGGTAGCGGGAGATTGAGAAAGAACGAATGAAGCCAAGCCAAGCCAAGCCAATCTAGAAATAATCGAACAAGTACAGATAATGACCGAGCACTAATAGCAGCTTCAGAGAAACAACTGCTTGAACATGTCAACAATCTTAATGAGGTATGTACGGATTACAGTAAAGAAAACTGAAAATGAGGTATGTACGGATTACAGTAAAGAAAAATGAAAATGAGGTATGTACGGATTACAGTAAAGAAAACTGAAAATGAGGTATGTACGGATTACAGTAAAGAAAACTGAAAATGAGGTATGTACGGATTACAGTAAAGAAAACTGAAAATGCGGTATGTACGGATCACAGTAAAGAAAACTGAAAATTGAAAGAAAACTGAAAATTGAAAACTGAAGTTATTGCAATTACAAGAACATGACTATAATTAAAACTATTCACACACAACCTTCAAATAACGCATGTGAAAAATCTCACGTACCTGGGTAATATAATATCAGCAGGTGGAAAAATAGACACTGAGATTAAAAACAAATGTAATAAAACAAGTCAGATCTTTAAAAAAAAATGTCCATGATATTATTGTGAACACGTGACAATGGACACAAAAAGAACGTTTTACAACATAATATTCCTACCCACATTGTGATGTCTGTACCAGAATTTGACAAACGAACAAAGGAAAAAGAAACATCGAGGCAGCAGGGATGAAATGCCTGCGACGAATGCTTGGAGTAACGAGAATGAACAGAATCAGAAAATGAAGATATCAGGAGACCGGTAGGCACAACACCAGTACTAGACTCCATCAAGAGACACTAAATCAAATGGTTAGTCCAAGTGACACGACAAACACCACATAATGTCCATCAGAAAGCAATACAATACAGATACAATGGATACATAGCCAAGGGTTGCCCACGTAAAAGATTAATAGCAGGAATAAATAGCAGTGAAGCTTCCCGTGTACGAAGCACACTATAGAGCCCGGTCAAGAAACATATTCATAACCTGACTCTCAAAGGCACCTTCAGAACAAAATTGAAAAGAAAAAGAGAAAGATAAAAGGAAAAAAAGAAGAACAGCAGGAAGAAGAAGAAGTACAGAAGTGCATACATGTACAGCAAACCATTCTACCGAAGACGGATGTGTCGGACCGAAAGGTGCAAATATCGCAGTCAAGCTGTAAACTAGCGACACAACGCATTCCGTTCTCCGGACTACATCCTGCTACTTGCAAAGCCCTGTTCAAGGCTTAGTAGCGGGAGATTGAAAACGAACGAAGATGGAAGAGGAGAAGGAGAGAACACCATAACAGAAGATGCCCGCAATGAGATGGAAATTCGGACAAGGACTGCTGCCGCATAGACGGATGTGTCGGACCGAAAGTTGCAAATACCGCAGTCAAGCTGCAAACTAGCTACACAACGCATTCCATTCTCCGGACTATATCCTGCTGCTTGCAAAGCCATGTTCACGGCTTGGTAGCGGGAGACTGAGAATGAACGCAGAAGAAAAAGAAGGACAAGGACTGCATTGGCTTAATATTACCATCGGAGAAAGATAGACATTGCTAAACTCACAGGAGGATAACTGATGAAAATAACCATTGCTCATGCATGAGCCAGAAACATGGACCCTTGCAAAGAAGAGATCCAAAACGGATTGAAAGCGTGTGAAATTTGGTGCTTTCGTAGAATGGAACTAGTGAGTAAGGCAAAAAGAAGATCCATTGACAAAGACCTCACTGAGTTAGGCGTACAAAGCCATATATTGAAAATAATATAGAAACGAAGATTGCGTTAGCTGGGACACAATATGCGACTAGAAAGTCTTCTACAGAAGATACTAGAGGGCAAGATTCAGGGGAAAAGTGGATGATGGCGACAAAGATTCACCTCTACATCTCAGGCATGCAAAAACATTAAAGTACGAGCATATGCTGAAATGAAGAGAGCTACAGAGGAGAGTCTCCAATAGAGGGATGGTAGGTGACGAAATATGTAAGGATTTCATAATTTTTTTAATGTTTATTTTTCCCAGACAGTCTGCTCTTTTCGATTTTGGGATGTCAAGAGTTCTTGGAGGTGTTTACAGTGTACAGTGTGTGTACTAGAGTTCCGAGTGTATTGTGTGTCTCTGATAGGACTAGGTATCCAATCTCACCTCTAGAGAAACTCGAACATGCACTGTTTAATGCTTCGCGTGTTTTTTTTTTTTATAGAGGCGAACACCATATTTCTCTGCAATAGCAGTCTCCTAGAGTCTCTTTAACACTGGACAATCCATTTGTGAGGGGTGGGGTGTGTTCGCCTTATTTCTCTATTCGACTAGGCGGTGTACGTAGAACTGTGTTTCTAGTAGCTTGTTTCTTAATTTTAATCTTGCACATAAGCCCTGCTGCCTGGTTTTAAAGGCTCGTGCTTCTGGTAAATTTAGATGCATTCCTGTAATGTATAAACTATTTATGTCCCTGCATTTCTGTAATAGCCGTACAAGTTAGTGTTCCCACTTTCTGTAGAATTGTATTCGCCTCTCACTCTGTCATTGGACTACTGTCATCCGTCCTATATTATAACATATTAGAAAAGTTTGTTGGTCCTGGAAAACTTCACGGCCCCCATTTATATATAGTAGTTTAGCTATTAATAGAGTAATTAATGGTTTTTTACATTTTATTTTAATTATATTTAAAAACAAAATGGTGTACTCTATGCTCCAGTAAGCGTTTCATTAGTGTATTTGTAGAGTACTCGCTTGTCATGGCAAACATGCGGGGTTCCACTCTCGACATCGGCACGCTCCAGCCAACCGTTCTGTAAATAGGTACCTGGCTTAATGCCGCAGAAGCAAAGGCAGGGAGGAAGGGAGATGCCAGTCCAAATAATTTTAATAAAGCTGATTTCTAGTACTATGAAGTCTCTAACACTTCATCGCTGACAGCAATGTCTGCTGTTGGTCTGTTTTTATCTATGCTTTATAAGGAGAGCAACTATTGGCAGTAAGGTAACTTTCATCAAGGAGGGACAATATGTATAGGGTTAAGGAGCTATGTAAAAAATGTGGGAGCGAGATCATAGCGCTGGATGAAAAATTATTCAAAGGGTTGTGTAACATCCAGGAGAGTATGTGTGAATTCTTCTTAAAAATATGAACTATTAATGAGAATCATCATCATGTTCTCTGCCGGTTGGCGTTGGCGATAATGGACCTCCATTTCCTCTTATCACGTATGCCGGTTATCAAATCCGCTATGCATGCCTTTAAGCTGTCCAATATTTTCTGTCTTTGTCTTAATCTGATTCTCTTGCCTGCGATTCTGCACGTTGTCACAATGTGTTCCAGCCTGCCACTTCTCATGATATGCTCGAAAACCTGCTGAAGTCGGATGTGTCGGACCTAAAGGTGCATATATCGCAGTCAAACTGTAAACTACGACATAACGAATTCCGTTCTCCATAACGCATTCTGCTAATAGCAACGCCCTTTTCAGGTCTTGATAACGGGAGATTGAGAACGAACGAAGAAGAAGAAGACATGCTCGATTGTCCTATTCTGAAATCTGCCATAATCTGTCTTTGTGTCTGTGCCTCTTCAATGACCATGGCATTATTTTTCCTTGCAGTCCACGGCACTTTCAACACCTGTAAAACCACATTTTCGCCGCCTCCAAATTATACATATACGTGCTAGCTTACGTCAGTACTGATTCCACGTAGCATCCAAGAACTCTCTTCCTTACATCCAGTCACAGGCATTTGTTGCACAAAATTCACTTCATACTCTGGTGAACTGATTTTGTCATGAACATTCTGTTCTTTATTTCATAAGTGTATCTCTCATCAGAACTGACGTGGGTGCCCAAGTTTTGAAAAGATTGTACTTGTTTTCGCAATTCTTTCCTTTATCCGCTATTCACTATTTGTGATAAGTCTTAGCTGTTAGCCTGCTGCGTAACATAACGCCGGCAGTCTGACCTTAACTGTCGACGGAAAGAAGAGAGGAAATTACTTGGGAAAATATGCTGGTCTATGTCCCTAATATTTGGTAGTGGGGCTGGGTAGATTCGTGATGGATCGGGGGAGGGAATTGTGCGAGTAAATGCGACAATAATCCTGAAATGTTCGGCACCAAAATAACATTTCTAGACCCCAAATGTGACCTGGCGTTTGGAAAATGTCATGCCGAGACTTACATCATGTAAAGGAAAAGCTGCGGCAAAGCCGGACTCATCAATTAGCCTCTCGACGCCAATCTCAGCCCTCTTCTTCTTGCCATAGGTCGTTGTAGAGAGAATCTCCCAAAGGACTCGATGTCTCTGTGTGTCTTCAAAGAATTCGTTGTGGTTATCACTTCCTAGAAACCTGACAAACGAGAGGATATTATGCAATATAATATGCAACATAATCATTATGTAGAAATACGATTAATGTGCACAGGGAAGACCTATGTGTGGAAATTCTGTTAACAAATAGTGAATTGACGTCTTTTAATAAAAAATGAATGGACGCCTGTTTAACAAATAGTGAATTGACGTCTTTTAATACAAAGTGAATGGACGTCTGTTTAACAAATAGTGAATTGACATCTTTTAATACAAAGTGAATGGACGCCTGTTTAACAAATAGTGCATTGACATCTTTTAATACAAAGTGAATGGACGCCTGTTTAACAAATAGTGAATTGACGTCTTTTAATAAAAAGTGAATGGACGTCTGTTTATCAAATAGTGAATTGACATCTTTTAATAAATATTGAACGGGCATCTGTTTAACAAATCATACAACCTGTTTAATAAATAGCCAATGTATGTCTGTCTAACAAATAGTAAATACGCGTTTGTTTAACAAATAGTGAATGTACGTCTGTTTAACAAATAGTAAATACACGTTTGTTTAATAAATAATGAACAGACGCTTTTTAATAAATAGTGAACAGACGTCTGTTGAACAAAAAGTGAATGGATACATAATTGGCGTTGCGGTAGAACATTGGAATTCACTGCAAAGGTACGGAGTTCAGTTGCAATTGCCAGCACGCTCCAGTCGACCCAGCTTAATATATATACTTAACGTGCTGTTAGGAAAGGAAAGACAGTGAAGGGGGGAATTGTTCATCTCAACTTATAAACACGTTGCGTCCTCCTACAATGAAATATTTAACACTTCGTTGGTTATGACAAATTTTACCTTTTTTCTTACAAGGGTAAGGATATTGGTGGATTTCTAGCTATCTTGCTGTATACACTCTTTACTCGAAGCCTCCATCCTTAACCCCCACCCTCCCCCCTTTGCACCCACTCACACTCTCTACTTTTTGGAGGATACATCTAGGTATTTTATAAAACTGTCTGATATAAAGCTGTCTGATATATAAAACTGACTTATGAAACTGTCTGATATTTAACACTGACTGATATAAAAGTGTCTGATAAAGAAATGTATGATATAAAACATACTGATATAATCCTGTCTGGTATAAAACTGATATATAAAACTGTCTGATATAAAACTCTCTGATATAAAGCTGTTTGATATAAAGCTGTGTGATGTATAGCACTGATTCATATAAAGCTGTCTGATATAAAATTGTCTGATACAAAACTGTGTGATATATACCACTGTCTGATACATAACACTGATTGATATAAAGTTGTCTGATATATAGCACTGATTCACATAAAGCTGTCTGATATACAATTGTCTGATACAAAACTGTCTGCTATAAATCTGACATATAAAACTAATATAAAACTGACTGATATAAAACTGTCTTATATAAAGCTGTCTGATATAAAATTGTCTGATATAAAACTGGCTGATATTAAACTGTGATATAAAGCTGTCTTATATAAAACTGTCTGATAAAAAACTGAATGATATGAGACTATCTGATATAAAGCTGCCTGACGTAAAACTGTCTGATAAAACACTGAATGATATAAAGCTGATTCATACAAAACTTATGCAGTTTGTACTGGTCGATTTTATTGTCATTAACAAACAGGTTGTCCTTGATTGATTTCAGAACGTCCACCTTATCAACAAGACAAAGATTGTTAGTATAAACGTAACTAATGACAAGACACATTATTACATGACGTGGAACCATTCATATATAAGTATCTAGATAACAAAATACACATAGCAGGAGATACATATACATACGTCATAATAAAGATGCAAAGACTAGAAGTTTATAGTGTATTCATGAGTTTATGGAAATAAAATGACATTAAGTCCAATACAAAAATATAAATGGTCAAACTCAATCCAAATTCAGTTTTATTGCATAGAATCGCATAATAATAATAATAGTTGCCCTTCACAAGTTAAGATAGCGACATCACCAGACTATGAGTTGTGAAATGTTTTCTCTGATGGCTGTAAAGGCCAATCCTGGAACGGCATACCTTGCCACATATACGGGGAGCCGGCTGTGAAATATTTGTGAGTATTATTTTTTTTCGGGCAGCATGCTTTCGCTAGCCTCCGCGATGGCTGCATTCTCTGCCACCTGAGCGCCCACGTTGATACTAGCTGTTAATGTGGTACGATCATGCTCAAGCATCTCCCAGGAGGTGATGTCAATATTGCAGTACTTCAGAGAAACATTCAATGAGTATCTGTAGTTTCTTCTGGCTTCCTGGGGAACGTCTGCTTGTTTATAGCACAGCGTATAACAACTGCCTGGGAATGTTCTTATCTGGTACTAGTATGACATACGAAGAGTCAAAACGGCTTATTAGAGCTAGACACATGACCAAATGGGAAACCGAACACACTGGCTACACAAAAAACGATGCCTATTACCAGTTGAACAGAAGAGAGCAGGTCGTGGTCTTCAGACTTCGCACTGGCCACAATAGACTGAGGTACCACCTATTTAACAAATTGAAGATAGGTGGCACCGACGAATGCCCGTGTGGTACCGGGAAAATGACCGCTGAGCATTTGCTGCAAAACTGCCCGACATACGAGGATCAGAGAGAGCAGATGTGGCCATCACCAGTGGCAACACTAGACAAGCTCTATGGCAGTGTCGACAGCCTCGGGATGACCGCTGCCTTTTTCGAAAAAAATAATGGTTACTGTCTGACTGCGTACGATGAAGAAGAAGAAGAAGTTTCTGAGTTCGAGGGAGTTAGTCCAGCGCGTATGTGGTCTTACGCGTGGTAGTCTTTTATCTCATGGGTACCACACTGCTGTCGCTGTGCTCCAACGGTCATCAGTTCTCCAAAGCAGGTGACCAGCCCAGCAATGTTTTGCCTCGTCTGCGTGGGTAACTGTATCCTTCAACAATGAAATTTCGTACGTCAGTGTTGTGACGACCTTTCAAACATTGGTTGTGGAGCGTGAGGTCGATCATACGTCTCTAGCTGGGAGGCTTGGGTCACTCTTGATCAAGTTTGGACTCCATTTCTTTTGTAAGAGCCCATGTTTCTGTGGCATAACACATTGCAGGTATAATTGTGGAGTTGAATAGGGAGACGCGCAGACTCTGGTCGTGGGAATGGTCTAGTACCATCTTTATGGACGAGAAAGCCGCCCAGCCCGCGCGACCACGTCTTGTTAGTTCTGGGTTTAGGTCGTTCTGCATGTTCAATCAGCGACCCAGGTAGATATACTCCTCTACAACCTCTAAGTTCTTGCCATCAAGGATGACTGGATCATTTGTAGCCGAACGGGTACGCACGACTTATGTCTTGGAGGTGTTCATCTCGAGACCGGCTTTTCTCCCTACCTTGTGAAGCACAGCTACCATCGAAGCAGAGCCAATTTCAAAATTGAAAGGATTCTCAACATGTTAGTGTTGCTAAGAACTTCAGAGTTAAGCACTTCGTTATGCGACCTAATTCTGAACAGCCTACACAGACAGGTCAATTGAAAACGATTGATCTGTCTAGAATTTCTGCTATTCACTGTCCATGGCCCACAGCCTGTTAAAAATCATCAGCTTTATGAAATGAATTATCAAAATTATCAACGTGTACGTGCGGACACGCAGCACAGACATACGATCATATCCTGCAAGACTGTTACATGCTTAGGCAACTGTGTACTGACCCACGAAGATGCACCTTCACACGTCGCTGTTCGGGAGCTTTATAGACCTTTACATCACTGCAACTCTTACCCAGAGAGCTAGACTTCAAACGAAGAAGACATAAGCAAACAATGGCAAACGAGGCGGCACGCCGTTCCATCTGGAGATCAATTGTTTCTGCCTTAACTGCCATATTTGGCACGCAAAGCACATAGCCAGATATATTTATTATGGCATTAATTCCCTTTGGCTTTCACTCTTTCAAACTCCCCATTCCTGTATGTATTTCTCCTTAATGTCCCACTCATATCTTTTCCCCCTTATTAACTCCCTCCCTCTCTCACATCCTTCTTCCTCCCCCTCTCACTGTCTCCCTTCTCTCATTTCCTTTATCTGTCATCCCTTCTCCCATTCACTCCCTGCCACTCTCACTCCCTCATTTAACTTTCTCCCTCACTTCATCATTCACTCCTTCCCTTTTCCCTCCTTTACCCCTTCCATATCACACCTCCTCCCCTCTTATTCCTTTACTCTCACTCTTTCCTTTCTTCATCCCTCCCTTTCTCATTTCCTCATTGACTCCTTCTGTCACTCTCTCCTTTCTCTCTCACCCCGTCTGTCCTTCCCTTACTCCCTCCCTACCTCTCTCACTTCCTTCTGTCTATCATATCCTTCCACTCACTTCTTCAATCTCCTTTTCTCCCCTTCTCATTTTCTCCCTCTGTCACTCACTTTCTCTTCTTATTTACTCCAAATATCTTTCCAAATCTGTCTTTCATGTCTTCCCACTCACTCACTCACTTCCCCCCCCTCCCTCAATCACCCCCTATCTCCCTCCCTTACCAGCTCCCTCCCTAACCCATGCACTGCCTCCCTCCCTCATTCACCCACTCACTCCCTCCTTCACGGACTCTCTCCCTCACCCACACCCTCCCTCACTCCGTCCCTCAACGACTCCCTCCCTCCCTCTTACACAGCTACTCACCTCTCCAGCTTGGACTTCTTGAACTGGCACGTGTAGTAGTCTAGCGGCATGTTGGGCACGTCCTGCTCCATCATGTTGGGGATATGCAGACTCTCCATCAGCCGAGCTGACCAGTTGCTGGTCGGGTTTTGATGAGCCTGGGTAAACATGGACACCACACTCAGTTCTGAATGAAGGGAGAACTTGCTATACTGGACTATTGGGGCCTCTCTAACTGAATGAAGGGAGAACTTGCTATACTGGACTATTGGGGCCTCTCTAACTGAATGAAGGGAGAACTTGCTATACTCGCCTATTGGGGCCTCTCTAACTGAATGAAGGGAGAGCTTGCTAAACTCGCCCGTTGGGGCCTCTCTAACTGAATGAAGGGAGAACTTGCTAGACTGGACTATTTGGGCCTCTCTAAGTGAATGAACGGAGAACGTGATAGACTCGACTGTTGCAGCCTCTCTAACTGAATGAAGGAATAACTTGCTAGACTGGACTATTGGGGCCTCTCTAACTGAATGAAGGGAGAACGTGCTAGACTAGACTATTGGGGCCTCTCTAACTGAATGAAGGGAGAACGTTCTAGACTAGACTATTGGGGCCTCTCTAACTGAATGAAAGGAGAACGTTCTAGACTAGACTATTGTGGCCTCTCTAACTGAATGAAGGGATAAGTTTAAATTGAAAGTCTTCGGGTACCTGGCAGCAGACATAACCTGCTTGTTTGAATATCCGGATTCCAAGTTCTCCAAGCATGTATTGATCTCACGACTAGCCTCGATTAGTTAGGTCTCTCGTGCTAGACTTGATTCTTGGTACCTCTCTGACTAAACTCAAATAATGAAGCATCGAAGTAGATTCCACTTATCTAGTTTCTGATGCTAGACTTGATTCTTGGTACCTCTCTGACTAAACTCAAATAATGAAACCTCTCTAGATTCGACTGAGATGGTTTCTCATGCTTCACTGGCGGGGGCTTGCTTCTAGCTATACTCGACAAGCAAATTAGTTTCCCATGCTAGACTTGACTTGTGGAGGTTTCTCTAACTATACCCTAAATAATCGGTGTGTCATGTCAACTTCCATTCATGGTAAGATTCTACTAACACAGATTGTCCCAATAGATGCCGAACCCTGTTTTTTTCTTGAAAACTTTTAAACAAATCAACGTAAATCAATACAAATTTGATATGGGCCATATTGTGAACCGATTGGACGACATGGAACGCCTTACTAAGTATTTACACCAGATTCAAGCCACATGTCACGCCTCAAATATAGCATGGCTGAATTAGCTTTCTTCTTTGAAGATCGTGTCGTTTTGAAGAGACTTTAACCCCAAAGGTTCCCACCTTACCCACCTGATTTTTTCATATAGGGCATGCTGAAAGGGAAACTATGTTTGTTACATTTTGGGAAAACACGTCTATGTGTTCAGAGCATTTGGGAGATTACTTGTACGTAATTAAATTTGGGAAAACCTCTTTCACGTGTTTAGAGTATTTGAGAGATTTTTTGTACGTAATTAAATTTGGGAAAACCTCTTCCATGTGTTTAGAGCATTTGGGAGATTACTTGTATGCAATTAAATTTGGGGAAACCTCTTTTATGTGTTTCGATCATTTGGGAGATTAGTTGTACGCAATTAAATTTGGGGAATCCACTTCTATATGTTGTGAGCGGGGAACTGAGACACTAGTCCAGTCAGGCACAAAATGCTGACCAGGACGACGCGTCAGGGTCAATACACTGACCAAGACTACAATCTCTCTTCCACGTAGCGTTCCCTGGAAACATACTGTATTTAAGGCAGCCTGGCTGACAAAATGTGGATCGATGTGATACTTAAAGTAGTGAGCGCCACGCAAATGAAGCTAAACATTGCACAGCTGCATGGAGGACCGCATTCGACCTTCATCAGCATACTCGGGATGTGAGAAAATTTACAACAACTCGCCACTTAACGTTCTTTTCAGGGCGCACCAAAGAGTAAACTTACTCAATGTGGGAATTGATATACAACGACAATATGTTTCGAGTATTTAAGAGAATACTTTTACGTAATCAAATTTGAGGACGCCACTACTCTTGCTTTATAATTCAGGGACATTACGTCTAAATTTTATACTTTGTGGACAACAACTCTGTGTATTTACAATTGGACGACGTAATTTCCTTAATAAATTATTTGGGACACACACACATACACAGGTACATAAACACACACACACGTACATAAACATACACACATACACGTACACGCACAAACAAACAAACAAGATAGAAAAAGCGCACGCGCGCGTACACACACATACACACACCCACCCACACACACACATATATATATATATATATATATATATATATATATATATATATTTCTGAACGGGAGGCCGAACAGTGAATTAAGCGGCGATCTCTACACCTGGAAAGGAGAGGCTATATCAGATGCTTCACTTCCCTTTAACGAGTAGGACGTCCAGCCCAGACCTCGCTACCACTAACAGCGTCCCCTGTTTCTTACAGAGCATGCTGTGGGGCGCAACCGAGTACTCGGCGGTATATCTGGGCGGGCAGATTGGGCTCATTAGCCTTGGCTAGCAGCCAATCTAAGAGAAGGTAAACTCTGATTCTAAACCCGGGTAGACGAAGCTCGTTAGTTTGTTCAGGCAGTTTGCCTAGTAGAGGAGGAATAATTTGACACCCACAAGTCCCATAGGATGATGAGAATATCATCGGATGTCTCGAGTAACTAGTATCTGCGGGCAGCGACTCCACTGCCTTGTGGAAACCTTGGGAGAGGGTAAGGCTACGGAAGTAAACCCAGACAGAAAATCTGGAATGGTAGCACCTAAGGCGGATGGTTCCAAAATTGCGAACTCATTCCGGCAGCTTCTGCAGCTGAGCTGGTGCCAAATTGTCATGCTTTGGTTTCCTTTGGATTACACCAGTGAGGTCGAGAAGGGGATTCTGCAGTTTGGGCAGCCCAAGGTCTCCATATTCAGCGCCCAGGCTTACGCCTGGGAGGCTACTCACAGGGTGCAACACGCATGGTCTGCAAAGGCTGAGAAGCCTTATATAAATACACATTCATGCAAACTAGAACAATTGTTCCCAATCATGAGTCCGCCGACACCTGGGCACACTACAAGGGTCTTGCAAGACTTCGCGAATCAATCAACATTAATCTTCTTACAAATATACTGGGTTTAAATAGAAAAACTATTCCCAATTTGTTTAATCATATGTATTTAATATTGTTTGATAAAATGCAAATAAAATATAGATTGAACTTTCCTGTAATTATTGTGGAATGGGTTGCATAGATTACTAACATTACATTCGTATGTCATTGAGCTCATGTACTGCTGCAGGAATAGCAGAGGGACATGGTTAATTTTCTCTGCCTATCGTTCGGAAATGTTTGGGAACTATTGTACTAGCATGTTAACCAGACTACAATAATGTATCGTGTATTTGCAAAAAGTGATACTTTTTCCTTGCAACAACGACTGTACATACATGCATGCATCATTATAAGCTATCCAATGGCGGGAGTCTTTAATTAAACGTTACATTCACATACTTAAATATATAATCGTTACAGTACAATTTTCTCTGCCGTAGTGGTCCTTGCAATAACCAAAGTGCATAGTCTTTTTGTGGAAATGTTACGACTTTCAAAGAATTGCTCAATTCAGTCTTCAAGTCATTGTAAGACACAGATTTAATATTCTGATAGACCGTCAAAGTTCAGTCCACTACTTTAGCAAGCTAATGTTATTTGCACGTCAGAAAACGTTCAGTAATATTCGCATGATCATAAAGTCTAATCTTCAATTGGCGACCAGATAAACTAATACTAAATACAGGTCCTGTGGATTAACGATACAATCACATCTGTCTAAAGCTTTAATAACATTATTTATGTTATGTACAAATAAGCTCTCATGCACCTAAAATTAGTATATACTATATAATATATACATACATATATTACACACATTACCAGAACAACAGCATCATGCATGTGTTATGGCACACACAAAACACATGCGAATATTACATCATTTATATGTGGAAAAGTAAAGAGTTTGAGGAAAGAGAAAAAATGCAGGTGGGGAATTAAGAATATTTAGATACATTTGTAAGGTATAGTGCAGTGATAATGCAATAATACATGTGATTAACAAATGGGTGAGATTTACGACAGATATTGGTGACATGTAAAAAAACACATTGACATTTACATAATAAAATGTAGAATACCGAAATAATAATTTGCATTGTTCAAACGTAGCGTTAATATTGTGTTTATGGAGATGTTAAGTTATATTCTATGTTAAATATCAAAATGTTCTAAATTTATCAACTTCAGGGGCGTCACGAATCGATAATATATGGTTAATGAACAGGAGGAGCCTCCTGTCATTCGTCAATAAATGTCTACGGAGGATAATGGGTATAAGCTGGCAATCAATGATGAGGAACGAATACCTATGAGAAAGAAGTCTCAGACGATTCGTAGGAAATGGGGTCGGAAAAGACACGCTACGAAAGCACCATTAAGCGTGGACAAAATGCCCTGACACGGAACCCACAATGGAATTGGAAGAGAGAGAGAGAGAGAGAGAGAGAGAGAGAGAGAGAGAGAGAGAGATCAAGAAACAATTTGATAAGAAACTGTTAAAATGAACTTCGGTCCTTCGACCTGAGCTGGAGAGGTGTAGAAAGAGCAGGTCAAGATTAAACTTCCTGAAGGAGTGTTACCAATGACCTATGCCCCGAACTGAGCGACGGGTATTGATTGATTAAATGGAACAATACATTAGCTTAGTACCTGGGTAGGAAAGACCGCTGTAACCTTTCAAGCATATCGTAAAATGTCCCTTAAGAGAGGTGTGCCTGGTAATTGTATTTATACATTGTTGCCTCATTTTGACAAGGCACTCAAACTTTCATCACAAAGTCCTTTTGGTTATGTCATGTCGTTCTTACCATCTTTATTGCGCTGCAGCCGATCTGTGATGAACACTGATAAAGGTTGAATTAATTTGTATCATAGTATATCCGACAGAGCAGCTTGTGCGTGTCGCTAGCAACCTCATTATGTAAACAGATTTCCTACATAACCTACTACTTCATAGGTACATATGAATGCTCTGATTAAAACTTTCTGCAAGGTGCCAGCTGTTTTGATGGCTCTATGCTTTACTTGGAACATACTGACACAACGCGATTCAACTAGTCATAACAAATAATTATATATATATCAAAAACCTGTCAGCTCCATGTAGAGCTTAGGTCCATCAACAAATACTCGCCAAGTCTTTCAATCATGAGCCATCTGAGACAATTCTGTCCACATCCTATTTGCTGCCTTTACATTTGCTTTCAGTTCCGTCTGCCATGAGTGTCTTGGTCGTCCTCTACTTCTCTTGCCTTGTGGATTCCAGAACGGAGTTTATCTGGTAATGCTATCCACTGGTTTCTGTAATGTGTGGCCTATCCATCACAACCGCATCCACCGTATTTCACGCTCTACTAGTATTTGTCCCGTTGGTGATGTTGTCGTACAATTTCCACCTTTGTATTTTGAGCAGGCAACAATTTACGAAAGGCAATATAAAAAGTATATGTATAAATAAACTCATGATAATTAGCAATCCAGGTATTTAATCAGGCGTGACAAACGTATGATGCAATTTAATCAAATGTCTAAACACGTTTCAATTCTCTGTCTTAGGATAGCATGTTGGACCAAGCGCTTTACTCAGACTATATGTCTATCTCATTGAAGGAAATCAGAGCAGACATTCAAAGTTATACAGCCAAGAGGATGTCACGTTTTGTGTTCATCTGTTGCCAGGTATGCATACCAAATGTTCAGGCCGTCTGCACTTTAGTTTCAACGCAACATCTATGTCGTCATTGAAGAAGGTTGGATGCTTGATTTAGGGGTTGTGAATTCCCGTTAAGAGACTCAATGTCCATCACGTCATCGCCTTTTGAGCCACTCTCTTATTCAACTTTATAAACTCTCTTTATTTTTTTTAAACTTCTGCCCCACAAGACCTCAGGCTGAAAACTTTTATATGATGACTGCAAGTAATGATTTTTACACATGTGGACCAATCACTTGGATCACATAAGGAAACAATTCAAATATGCTTCTTTGCAATGCCAACTAAAAGTGTTTCTCTTATCTCCCACTAGATTAATGTAGATCCTGTTATTAGACACATGACTGATGACACATGTCAGACGACTAGTCTTGGCCTATGGTTTATTTTATCTCTCACTAGACTAATGTGGATCCTGTTATTAGTGGTATGACTGATGACACATGTCAGAAGATTAGTCTTGGCTTATGGATTCTTTTATCTCTCACTAGGCTAATGTGGATCCTGTTGTTAGAGACACGACTGATGACACATGTCAGACGACTAGTCTTGGCTATTGGTTTCTTTTATCTTTCACTAGACTAATGTAGATCCTGTCATTAGAGACATGACCGATGCCATATGTCAGACTATACTATGCTAGAATTGCCTCATGGGATCTCTTTGACAAGACTCGAGTCATCAGATTGTTGCTGTATTAATGCACTGAACTGCTCGGAGTCTCTTACTAGACTTAGCAGATGTGGTCCCTCTTAAGTAACCATGTCTGGTGATGTTTCTGACTATGCAGATTTGACTGATGTCTGTCTTTGTTTCTGCATTTGAATCAAAGGGTCTCCATCTGACCAAATTTGATTTATTTTGTCTACCTCTCTCTCATTCTCTTACCAAACATAACCGCAGGAGTGTAACCTGTTCGATTTGACTGATCTAACTATACTTGACTTATTATGACTTATTGAGACTGTCGTCTCGTTAAAAGAACGCAAAACTTTAATAAGGATGAAATATTAATTGTTAGTACAAAATTCCATTATGTACAATCTGTAGATAAAAATAAACGAAGGCGACATGTTGCTATTGTCAATTGTATTTCATGACATATATTCCTACATTGATTCTAGAACTATTTAACTGTGCTGTCTACTGCTCACCTGAATAGACGTGCATTGACTTTTGCCTGTGAACAAATTGGACTGAACACATTTTAGATGTGATGATTGCTAGCCAGTTTTCCTGAATAGCTCACATCATTACAACATACACATTCTCTCAGACCACATAAGGAAACAATTCAAACATGTTTTTTTCTGTAACGCCAGAATGGAATTTATTTTATCTTTAAAAACAGAGAATCCATATTATTATGTCCTTGCTTGATTTCATCATCATATGATGTTCATGGAATAGCATTGTTGGCTAAAATCTATATTGTGCATGTTTATTATACAGTACTGAAAAACAAAACAGAAGAAGAAGTACGGGTATGTTCACACGTAGCATGGGTTGACAAAAGAGTGACACACATTAACACTTGCACATTCTATTCAGCACAGATACAAAGATATATTTGCCGCATGTCTAAACAAAAAAGCAGGGTTACACAAACATTGTAATTCACGTATAACTAATTCACACAAATTAAACGACTTACACAATAAATGTTGCAATCGTACGATTTTCTAATGCAAAAAGACTACCAAAAAAGTACTACATTCCAACTATATCAATTACTGATTTGAAAAATTTTCTAATAGCTACTACATTACAACTTTACCAAATACTGATTTGAAACATTCACTAATAGCTACTGCATTCCAACTTTACCAAATACTGATTTGAAACATTCACTAATAGCTACTACATTACAACTTTACCAAATACTGATTTGAAACATTCACTAATAGCTACTACATTACAACTTTACCAAATACTGATTTGAAACATTCACTAATAGCTACTGCATTCCAACTTTACCAAATACTGATTTGAAACATTCACTAATAGCTACTAAATTACAACTTTACCAAATGCTGATTTGAAACATTCACTAATAGCTACTAAATTACAACTTTACCAAATACTGATTTGAAACATTCACTAATAGCTACTAAATTACAACTTTACCAAATGCTGATTTGAAACATTCACTAATAGCTACTAAATTACAACTTTACCAAATACTGATTTGAAACATTCACTAATAGCTACTAAATTACAACTTTACCAAATACTGATTTGAAACATTCACTAATAGCTACTAAATTACAACTTTACCAAATACTGATTTGAAACATTCACTAATAGCTACTAAATTACAACTTTACCAAATACTGATTTGAAACATTCACTAATAGCTACTAAATTACAACTTTACCAAATACTGATTTGAAACATTCACTAATAGCTACTAAATTACAACTTTACCAAATACTGATTTGAAACATTCACTAATAGCTACTGCATTCCAACTTTACCAAATACTGATTTGAAACATTCACTAATAGCTACTACATTACAACTTTACCAAATACTGATTTGAAACATTCACTAATAGCTACTACATTACAACTTTACCAAATACTGATTTGAAACATTCACTAATAGCTACTGCATTCCAACTTTACCAAATACTGATTTGAAACATTCACTAATAGCTACTAAATTACAACTTTACCAAATGCTGATTTGAAACATTCACTAATAGCTACTAAATTACAACTTTACCAAATACTGATTTGAAACATTCACTAATAGCTACTAAATTACAACTTTACCAAATGCTGATTTGAAACATTCACTAATAGCTACTAAATTACAACTTTACCAAATACTGATTTGAAACATTCACTAATAGCTACTAAATTACAACTTTACCAAATACTGATTTGAAACATTCACTAATAGCTACTAAATTACAACTTTACCAAATACTGATTTGAAACATTCACTAATAGCTACTAAATTACAACTTTACCAAATACTGATTTGAAACATTCACTAATAGCTACTAAATTACAACTTTACCAAATACTGATTTGAAACATTCACTAATAGCTACTAAATTACAACTTTACCAAATACTGATTTGAAACATTCACTAATAGCTACTAAATTACAACTTTACCAAATACTGATTTGAAACATTCACTAATAGCTACTAAATTACAACTTTACCAAATACTGATTTGAAACATTCACTAATAGCTACTAAATTACAAATGTAACTAACATTGACGTGGAATCACAGGGACAACAATGACGTCACTGAAAATGCTGACGGATTGAAGCCAGATTCGTATATTTTAAAAACCCCTTGCCAAGTTCACGTTTCCAAAACTGTAATTTGAGTACCGGGACGATTTCTGCTGGCCAACCACAAACCACATGTTTGAGACATATTCAAACAGCACAATCATAAAACCTGGTCTATTGCATTACTTCGTAATATAGCCAAAAGAATGTTGATTGTGCTTACAAAATACATTTTGGCTCGCAAACATTAACAATAGTTCATTGTAGTTCTAGAGCAGATCATATCATCGAAGAGGAAATGCTAACAAGGTACTCAAAAAATGCTTGCTGAAGTCGGTTGTGTTGGACTGAAAGGTGCAAATATCGCAGTCAATCTGTAAACTACGACACAACGCATTCCGTTCTCTGGGCTACACTCTGCAACTTAAGCCCTTTCAGTGTTTGGTAGCGGGAGATTGAGAACGAACGCAGAAGAAGAAGAAGATGTCATTTGTAATAAATGTGTTTTAGACGACGTCGCGCGTGTTCGGAGCTCAGAACATTTCAGGCCTAAGTGCTTTTCTGCAGTGCTCAAGAATTCCCTACGATATAACTAAAGAACAGCTTGGTTTAAAGAGGTGCACGACATAACGGCTGCTGAAATTCTACTACAACGGTGTCCAATTTACAAGAAGAATAGAAAGGCCATATGGCCATCACCAGTACCATATCTAGACAAACGCGCTTTGGAGATGCCATTAATCTGAGACTGACCATAGCTTTCTTTAGATATATTCGTATTGACGTCTGATAATTTTAGAAAGAAGATTGAAAATGGTCCATAAAAAGTAATGTTCATCTCTAGGAAACAGACGCCAACATACTTCTAGTATGGGCCTCATGTGCACTAGCAAGTGTCATAAAGAGCAACACACTACACTGTGCGGTGGTATACATATAACGGTAACAGTAAAAAGATATTCCCATTGTAGATCAGAAGGTGAAGGATGAAGCGTTAGCCTTTTTGAAAAGTGAGGTTATCGATTACTTCCTTCACTGCATCAAGTATGGCAGAGTCTAGTATCAATTTTCAGCTATGGAAGGCTCCAGTATGACTCCACAACAGTACACAAATATATACTTTTATATATTATGTAGTATATATATATTTTTAAGTGTATGAGAGCTTATTTGTACATTAATAATATAATTGTTTTTGTTTTTTTTTGTTTTTGCGTTCGCCTTATTTCTCTAATGCCCAACCCGGTGTGCGGTTCACTGTGGTTTTTATTTTGCGTCGGCCCAGCGCATCCGACTTCAGCATTCATGGTCTTGTTCCATCCTGCATTTCGCTTCCCTGGGCTAACGACCGGTGCTGTGAAGGGGATCGAACGCAACACCTTCGAGTTGTGAGCCGTGCCACTTAACCACTAGGCCACGCCGTCCCCTTAAATTTATTTATTAAAGCTTCAGAAAGATGTGATTGTCCGGTGAATCCACAAGACCTATATTTATTATTAGTGTGTCTTGTCGTCAATCGGAGGTTATATTTTATGATCACGCGAATATTACTAAATTTTGTGTGTGTTCGTCTTGGCCTGTTAGACCGTTGTGTCGGTCGACCACTACCGTGTCCAGCTGTTGAGGCTTGTAGCCAAACTTCGTCCAGTGTTGCTATCTGCCATAGTAATGTAGAATGGGGGCAGGCCCTCCTACGCCTCCAGGCGGCCAGTGGAAACCGTTGTTAACGTAACAGATTTAAGAATGTGTATGTGTGTGTGTGTGTATATATATATATATCAAAGGCAAAGGTCGTATACGATTATGGCATAAGTTATTTGGCTAGCGCTATTTTTAGTAAGAATTCCCTACTGCGCTACTTTTTATCCTCACTGTCTCGTCTCGTGCAGCCCGACCCCAGAGGCAAGTCAAGGACAAGACGACTAGTAGGCGACTACGAGATGCAGCGGATTCCGCATCAAGCAGCCGTGAAAAAGACGGCGGAGTCCGGAGTCGAACACACACCACCAGATCACGAGGCCAACGGCTTAACCACTTCGCCATGGAATCCCGAGATATATATATATAGGCAGCAGTATGGACATCACTCTGTACCACCGCCCAATAACTGTTCCACTAGCAAGAGGAGTGCGGCAGGGTGACACAATTTCTCCAAAGCTTTTCACAGCGGCGCTTGACGACATCTTGCAACAGCTGAGTTGGGCCGATAGAGGCATGCATATAGACGAGGAAAGACTCACCCAACTACGCTTTGCCGAGGACACCACCGAAGAGGCACAGCACTCCCTGAACGAACTAGATGAGGTCGGTAGAGGTGTCTGACTACGGATGAACAAAACGAAAACGCAATGTCTCAGACAAACCCTTTTTGCCGAAAATTCGAGATCAAGCCGGAAAATGAGCCTATCGAAGATGTCAGCTTCTACATATACATGGGGCAAGAAATAAATGCTTCCCACACATTAGACCGAGAAATCTAAAGACAAAGAGCTGCAGTCTGGTTCTAGCTTCAATACCATAACGCCTATACTCCTGCAGTTAAAATACACCATGGCAAGGGAGCATCTTTTCAATTCTACGGTCATACCAGCCATGATCTACGGATATGAAGATTGGGATCTACGCAACGCTGATGTAGAGAAACTACGAGTCATACAGTGAGCGATGGAAAGACGCGTCCTTGGGATCTCGATCAGAGACCGAATCCACAATGATGACATCAGATAACGCACTATATTTCGAGACGTCGTAGAGGCTGCGATGTCTCGCAAATACTACCAGGCTGGTCCCGTGGTGCGCATGCCATATAACAGATGGACACTCAGAACTCAGGACACTCGTTTTGGTGGCCATATGATTATACACGATCACGCGGCCGCCCACCCATGCGATGGCGAGATGGTTTGCTAAGAGACCTAGGTCCGAAATGGTACGACACTGCGAAAGATCGGACCGCATACAGGACATTGTTGGCTACCTCGCATACGGCCCACCCGCCGGACTGAACTCGAAGATAATGTATTGTATTGTATGTGTGTATTTGTATCTATGTATGTGTGTATATATATATATATATATATATATATATATATATATATATATATATATATATATATATATACACACACATACATACATACATGCTTGCACGCACGCACATATATATATATATTTATATGCATTGAGAAAGAAAGAGAGAGATAATGAAATAGAGAAACACAGAGAAAGCTAGAGGTTGGCAGGGAAAATCTATCAACGGAGGGGATATGCAGACATACAAAAAATAAGCTACACCGGTTGGCAAGTCAGGATCGGATAAGCATAAAAAGATAACACTTTTGATTTTGGCAAGGGGTCAATGAACGTTTTAAAAAACATATTCGAATTTGGCTGTAAGCAATCAGCGTTTGGTCGATTTTGGTAGAGTTACCTCCATGAAGTAGACACTGTGTGGATCTAGCGGTATTGGTTCCATATCTTCCTGTAGTTTATGTTTGTAATGTTTGATGTTAGTACACAGCTAAATAAGCATACATGTTTGCATTATGTGTAATACAAACTCAAGTTGTCTTGCCCGTGTACACTAACATGGCGAGGCAAGAGACGTGGTTGCCATTTTCTTCCTTTTCCTTCTTTAACAGTAAGCCAAGTACCCATTTACGGCTGGGTCTGCTGAAGTGTATCGGTAATGGAATTTGAACCCTGTACTTTTTCGGAAAAAAAATCGCATGAACTACAATCACGAAAATAACGCTCTGTATCTTTTATGTATACTATTAAGAGATGCTGATTATATTGTTTTCTTACAGGATCAGAAACCTGCTTCTCACTGTAAATGGTAGTTTGTGCAACCAAGCGTTGGGAGGTTTGTTGTCCTTGAGTGCTTAGAAAAGACCGTTTGCAGCTCTTAACATATGGTTTCAGTATGGCAGTTGTTCTATTCTCGTCTCTGTCACACACACACGATGCCGCCCATGTTGTCGCTCAATGCCCACAATGAGTATGTTTACTCTTTTGTGCACCTTGAAAAAGGGCTTACAGTGGCGGGTTGTAGTAGCTCTCCAATCATCAGGAATGTGCTGACGAAGGTGGACCGTGATGATCAAGGTTGTGCTATTGGTCGCGCTCAGTACTACAGTGATAACGGCGATTCACATCTCGTTATCCAGACAGAAGACACTAGGACAATTAAATCGCCTACAACATGTACCTATCACGTTACATAACCCTTGGTGTCAGTCCGGGAGATGTGCCGTATGCGAGGAAAACCAACACTATTATGTTTGCGTCCCGATATATATCTACAACACTCTTCCAATGCAGGTCTAGCTCTTTGGTCAGTTCTTCTCGTTATATCATAAGGTGGGCGACACCGTGGACTTCTACAGGTATATGGCCACCAAAAACGTTGTTCTACGTGTCCATCTGTTGTCAGTCATGGGTACCACATGTCCAGCCGAGCGATGTTTGCGTGATATTGCTACTTTCACAACGTCTCGAAATGTTTTCGGTATAATTTATTGTTTCGGATCTAATCTCGTTTTCGGTGTAATTTTATTGTTTCGAATCTAATCTCGTATCGAAATTTTCAGTACGCGTCGTTTAAAAGAAATTAGTAAGATAATTTCATTAATTTTTTCCACCAAGTGATTAGCTTTATTTAATTTATTTAGTTAATCTATTTAATCTACTTAATTTATCAATTTTTTCACTTAACTTAATCTCTTTTACTGGTTTAGAAGAGCCAGCAGAGTCTGTATACAACCAGTTTCATTTACATTTCCTTGCTCTAAAATCTATGCGTATCCAATCTATTCTTAAATGCCTTAATTGTCATTGCCATCACTTGTCATAGTATCTTTTCAATCTTTTAAACATACAATTATGCAATAAATAAATTAAACAGACATTTCAAACTATAATCACATGTCAAATTAATCAAACCCATTGTGTCTCTATATTCATCGTTACATTTGTATGATTTCGTTTTCATTCTTCTTCTTATTCGCCGAACCCTTCTTGTTCTTCTTCATCTGCTTCTACTTCCTCTCCCTCTTCAAAAATCTTCTTCTTCTTCTTATTTTTCGTTATCTTCTTCTTTTTCGTCAATCTACTGTTCACTTTTGTAATCCATGAGTCATATTTGAGGAATGTTTTTAAAAAAAAGTATTTCTTTCAATCCTAGCTGCATACTATGTATCCTGTGAGATACCAAGTGTTTGGAGAGCGGTTTTCCCTATCAGAGTTATGTGTGTCTGCCTTTCTCTGTGTCTCATTTGTCTCTCTGTCCATCTGTGTTTATCCATATTAAAATACACAATGTAACATAACCAGAAACAGAAAATAAACATTTTATCAATCACACTGAGCGATAAACTAGACATTAGACCTAGTCAAATATCAGGCCCAGAGCATTTGTTCGTGCGCGCGTACGCACGTGCGCACAGGCACACACACACATTATTACTTGTATTGCTATGATCTGGTACTATCAACATATCCACATCAACAAAGCTATATTTCTAATTGCTGACTTTCGCAGTATGTTACACATATTATCTCTCTTTCGCCTTCTATCACCCAAGGGACGGGGGGGGGGGGCGGGGGGGAGGGGGGGGGGGGCAGGCATAGGTCATCAATTAACCCTCGCCAAGCAGTTCTGTCCTGTGCAGTCTTTTCCACTTACTTCCTCCTCCAGATCTCGTCTCCATGTATTACTTGGTCTGCCTATGACTCACCTTCCATGGGGGTTACATGACAGGTATTGCCTGGTGATACTGGCCTGGGGCTTTCTTAAAACATATTATACCTGATCCTAACTGAATTTGATAATCACAATTTTCAACCTGAAAAAGTGTTTTGAAAAGAATTCCAAAGTGAAATAACACAATTAACTAACCAACAGAAACAGTACTCTTTATAACAAAAACAAACATGTTTATTAACTCGTGTTTCTAAAAACATTATATTAAGTCAGTTTTGTGGCTAGTTAGTTAGTTTTCTTACCACTAATGCCGTTACGCGGCGTGGGGAGCTTAGTCGTCTGTCATGTTCTATGTGCTTTGCTTAAACCGTTGTAAGCCCGCGTCGTTGCACAACCAATATAATGCCATGTTGCAAAATCTACAAGCGTTGTAAGCGATACGTGGAAGCTGATGAAAGTGCATTCTCATGTGATGACCGAACCAGTGAATTTTCTGCCACGACATATACTTTACACAAGACGTACTGCAGACCATACTTCGGATGTCTTTATTTCGCAGTCTGTCTTTCATGGTGATACTGTTGATCTTGCTCAGATACATTTTCACTCGTCGAAATTCAGGCTTATGGTTAATTCGGAATATTTGTGGTAGAATGTTCGTGCGACTGGCAGCGGTATTACGTTTTGATGGGAATTCGTTGAAAATTTGTTTTTTAAAAGTTGACCTTGACGAGTTTCTACTGGCTAGTGTCAGAGAAGAGTTTCGACTTGCCTATGTCCTTGAAGAGATTTGACCAGATGTGTTCTTGAAGAGTTTTGACCAGATGTGTTCTTGAAGAGTTTTGACCAGAAGTGTCCGTGACGAGTTTCTACAGGACCTGCTGCTAGTGACATGTTTCTACAGGACCGTGCTGCTCGTGACGTGTTTCTACAGGACTGTGCTGCTCGTGACGTGTTTCCACAGGACCGTGCTGCCAGTGACGTGTGTCTACAGGACCATGCTGCCAGTGACGTGTTTCTACAGGACCGTGCTGCTCGTGACGTGTTTCTACTGGACCGTGCTGCTCGTGACAAGATTCTACTGGACCGTGCTACTCGTGACAGAGTTTCTACTAGACCGTGCTACTAGTGACATAGTTTCTACTGGACCGTGCTACTCGTAACAGAGTTTCTACTGGACCGTGCTACTTGTGACGAGCTAATCGTAATGAGATTCTACTGGACCGTGATGTCAGTGATGAGTTTGTACTGGACCGTGAGGCCAGTGATGAGTTTGTACTGACCGTGATGAGTTTGTACTGGACCGTGATGCCAGTGATGAGTTTGTACTGACCGTGATGTCAGTGATGAGTTTGTACTGGACTATAATGTCAGTGATGAGTTTGCACTGGCCGTGATGTCAGTGATGAGTTTGTACTGACCGTGATGTCAGTGATGAATTTGTACTGGACTGTAATGCCAGTGATGAGTTTGTACTGACCGTAATGTCAGTGATGAGTTTGTACTGATCGTGATGTCAGTGATGAGTTTGTACTGGGCCGTGATGCCAGTGATGAGTTTGTACTGACCGTGATGTCAGTGATGAGTTTGTACTGACCGTGATGCCAGTGACGAGATTCTACTAGACTGTGATGCCAGTGACGAGATTATACTGGACCGTGATGCCAGTGACGAGTTTGTACTGACCGTGATGTCAGTGATGAGTTTGCACTGGCCGTGATGTCAGTGATGAGTTTGTACTGACCGTGATGTCAGTGATGAATTTGTACTGGACTGTAATGCCAGTGATGAGTTTGTACTGACCGTAATGTCAGTGATGAGTTTGTACTGATCGTGATGTCAGTGATGAGTTTGTACTGGGCCGTGATGCCAGTGATGAGTTTGTACTGACCGTGATGTCAGTGACGAGATTCTACTAGACTGTGATGCCAGTGACGAGATTATACTGGACCGTGATGCCAGTGACGAGTTTGTACTTGACCGTGATGCCAGTGACGAGTTTGTATTGGATCGTGATGCCAGTGACGAGTATCTACTTTACCGTGATGCCAGTAACGAGGTTCAACTGGACCATGATGCCAGTGACGAGATTCTACTGGACCGTGATGCCAGTGACGAGTCTCTACTAGTCTGTGCCTATGACTGGTAACTACTATTTGTACCTGTAACGGATTTTTACTATTCTGCGCCCGTCTCTCATGATATACAAATATTACCCAATTGCCATATGGGATGAAGAGTTATCTGCATCTGATTATCACGTTTTGTAAAGTGGCAGTTCCCGTTAATCACTGTTTTGCAATCCTCACATGTAAACCAGGTACCAATTTACAGCTAGGGAAACTGGATTTTATTTAGACAAAGCTCTAATAGTATTATCACGAGGATACTTTTGTCGGTATATAGTTAAATTAATGCAACATACATTAGCCTATAATACAAGAATGATATTAAATTTAAGATAATTTTAGTTTTGTATCTTTTAACTTCTAATATAAAAATACCATTTTCCAATAGGAATCCCTCAATGTGCATAGTATAGTGTGCGTTTAGCTCAACTTTTAAGCGTTTATAAATAAGTTTGCAGAAAAATAATCAATGACTATATTGCACACTGAGATGGAGCCATGACTCCACTGGCCTGTCACTGTTCCCGTAGTAAATCATCTAGTTATCCTTGCTGACGTAATTCAAGTCACAAGATACATTAATTTAATATGCAGCTTCTAAAACACGTTCCACCGTAAAACCCTTTACAAAACCCAATCTATATCATACATCATCTTTTATTCGTTTTTATCTTAAAAGCACACATTATTTATTTTGTATCAAATAACATTTTAAATGTTAATTACAATTAAGAAAGAAAGCCAATGTCACCCTGATTTTGAAAAAAAGATTTGAGATTTGTGCAGTCCTCGCCTGTGTAAGGGTAAAGAAACAACCAAGTCGAACCATGACAAACTGAGAATATTATTTTCTGTTTAGCTTAGTTAAAAACCGCTTAACGATTTTTGGCTTATAAACGTACCTTACTATCTGGCACCACCTTGTGTAGGGCGATAGAAAGCCAAGAAGAAACGATAAAAATAGAAAATGTGCATTCAATAACACGTGAACATGTAAGACATATAGCAATAATTATATTGATGATAATATAACAGTATTAGACAATGACTGAATACAGATATATGCAAAATAACCACTTGATCTGATTGTTAACCCACATGTATGGCATATGTTGGAGATGATTGTTGAAAAACAAAAAAGAGCTGACTTTTATCAAGTCACCTTCTTTATGTAGGTTAGTTAATTGGTTTCGTCTATACTGTATGTACTTTGACCGGTTCTAGATAAAGATATATCTGTCAGAACGTACGTGCTCTGTTGATAATCATTACGCCAAAATGCCAGTCCGAGAGTTGTTCGAGAGAGCTGTTTGTATTAGCGGAACGAAAATAGGTCTATTGTCCCAGCTTTATCACGTCGTTAACGGTTACTGATAGTAACAAACCATATATACTCATGCTTTTGCAAACCTCACTATTTACACTTGTTAACAGATGTCTAGATATGCAGTTGCGTCTTTATGTTTCAAAGAAAGCTATAGTGACGTCCCCCTATGAATGACTGTGTAATACAAATATGAATAGTTCGCTGTTCACTCAATATGAAGAAGATTCCAAACAACTTATAACACCAGTTTTGTTTTCCAGCAATCACTGACCCAATGCTATTTTAATAACGGCTTAAAATAGCATACACTATACAGATACATTTGAAGAAAAACAACAACTCTCCGTTCATTCATGCATCTGTGAAAACATGGACATGATTATAATGTTGTGAATGATCATGTAATATGTATACCTATCACAGCTGTAAAGTGCGGAAACATAGGCAATGAACAAGAAGTTTTAAGAGAGAATAGAGCCCCGAATGTATGGATGTACCAGACAACGGAAACAAAAGTAACAGATAAAGGTCACGTGGACACTAGGGGTACAAATAGAACTGTTGAAAGACGGTAAGAGCCGACACGTCATAATGTTGGCCACACTAAAAGACATGCCACACTTTTAAAAACAATACTATAGGAAAAGAAATGTTAAAAGTAGTCAAGCACGAGATAGACAGTGGTAAAGGTGGTAGGATAACATCACACGATGGAGCAGCAGTCGGTCTTTGTGTACCAGGGGGGGGGGGGGGGTGTGGGGTGGGGGTAAAGAATTTCGGAGACCCATTACAGCTAAACTTCAAGGTAGAAAAGGCACTTGAATTGAATGGATTTTTGATTAAAAATAACAGTGAACTTTGATAAAGGGAAAGCGGTGACCACATTAGAAGACATGATGACCTGGATAATCTAAAGATAAGCCAGAAGAGCTATGAGGATGTGTCCAGTTTAAAATATGACAAGGTAGCTCTTGAAACTGACACCCACAAAGACGAAAATCTGAAATAGTCGCTACACAGTTTATTTAGCAGTCGCTACAGTTTATTTAGCAGTCGCTCAAAGTGAGCTGTTCCTCTTCTTCTAATTCCTAGGGCATTGTGCTGTGTTCAATAGTATTCCCTTTACAATACTGCAATACAATGGTACGCTTATGCGGCCAGGGCCTGTGACGTCGAATGACTATGTCTATGACCACATCTGATGGCGGCGTCACAGGAAGCCTGCAGTTGTGTTGGGGAAGTGGAGACTTGTTACAGACATTTGTGGCGAGAGCGGCCCCAAGAGCGTCTCCAGAATATGCACGGTCTCTTCTGGCCCCTCTCCCCCAAACCCAGCCGAAGCATCTCGTGGGCTGGGGCTTTTTAATGAAGAAAGACCACGAAGCCGAAGTGGGAGAGGCGACGGCAATCAATGGGTACAGATAATGCATGTTTGTTGAGTACGCCGAGCTACTTTACTAATGGAAACGAGTTTACGCCAGCGGATTCCTCTGGTTGCGCATGTGGAAGGCATCATGACGCCGCTGTACCCACTGCAGTAGTATCCAGGTCTATGGGTCGTACAGGAGAATGTGTACCACACATGAAGAGAATAAATGAAGCCTGGTCTCCAGGGAAAGTCTCTGCTTGGACAAGACTCTGTGGAGCGAGTTCACGAATGAAGCCGCCAGACCCATCCTACGTCTAGATTCTAAGGCTTTCTTTCAAACCTAGATTTCGACTTTTATACTCAATTGAAATGTGACAACAGTTATAAAGATAATATACAAGTTGTCATAAAAATCACGTAATAAAGAATAGAACAAAATTGAACGTCCTCCAGTGAGTGAACATTCCTCGCTGCAAGAAAGTCTCGAATTTGTGGACTCTGGAGTGCTTACACATTTCTCTTGTTTAGTGTTGATCTCTTCACAGTTAAATGAAATATAGATACCTTTACAATTTTGTTTGTTTGTTTGTTTAATATTTAATACCCTTAAAAGTGTTCAAGTTGGAATTTTGGCAAGGGAACGAGTTTCTTTCAGAGAGACTGTGAAGGGGAGCTACGTTCTATAAAGGACATGCTACATGATGATGAAAAGTGTTCATACTGTTGTCTACTCTACACTCATCAAACTGTTGGTGTGCGCAATACCATTAGTTGGTGGAGAGCAAACTACACTAAATGGATATCAAAAGTGATATACAATAAAAATATAGACCCTCCATAAAGAGGTGACCAATAAATGATAAGTAGAAAAATATTATCCTTCCTTTGTTTTTGCTTCAACAGAAACACGGAGCAATCCCTTCCTTTGTACTTATTGTTGAAAATCTTAGTAAATAATCTGGAAGTTTGAATAACGAAGTTGAAAGTGCTAATACCGAATCTGGAAGTTTAAATAACGAAGTTGAAAGTACTAATACCGAATCTGGAAGTTTGAATAACGAACCAGTAAGTTTCAGTAACGATATAGAAAGTCTGAATAGCGAAGCAGGAAATCTGAGTAACGAAATAAGAAGTCTGAATAACGAAACATGAATTCTGAGCCATAACGTTGACGTGCTCTTTTACAGAAGTGGCTTGCTTTGTAACGTGTTTTTCCCGATAAAACTACTAGCAACATTAACAACCTTCCTTAGTTGTATACTCCATCATGGATTGAACGATGCAGATGTCCTATTCTTTATTCTGTAGTCCAGGTCCGCCTGGCTGAACGTTATTGCTTTTGTAAAACGTATTATAGTGGAATTTGGAAATAAATGTAAACGTGTGAATGATATAAATGAGACGAAAATATTTTAAAAAAAACAAAACCTTCAAATGTGATATACCCTTGTTTGGTCAATCGACTCTTCTTAAAATGGAGATTGGATCGCTGCACATACTTACTTTAAGCTTGAGAGGGAAATTCATATGGGGAGAATAAACATTATTGTCTTGTCACAATTATAAGGCACAATAGTAACACATGTCTTCAGTATACTTTGGTCACATCAAGAGACACGACGGTCTCGAGAAAACAGTGATGGAAGGTATGGTGCTAGGCAAAAGAGGAAGGGGTAGACCAAGAAGACGATGACACTAAGATATCCAGGAATGCCTGGGTATGACTGTGGCGGGCGGAGGCTGGAGTTTTGGCAAGGGAACGAGTTTCTTTCAGACAGACTGTGATGGGAGCGACTTTCTATAAAGGACATCCTACATGGTGATGCTGTCTTAGATATAGGTTAGAGGTGCGCAGCCTGCTGCTCCAGATCAATGCTCGTCTGCGAAAAATGTGCCAGTCCAAATTCCCAAATCTAAATATCTTATTCTCAGTCTCGCTGTGGTCCATGTTTATCTAAGTGTGTGGATTAGGATCTAAATATCTTATTCTCAGTCTCGCTGTGGTCCATGTCTATCTAAGTGTGTGGATTAGGATCTAAATATCTTATTCTCAGTCTCGCTGTGGTCCATGTTTATCTAAGTGTGTGGATTAGGATCTAAATATCTTATTCTCAGTATCGATGTGGTCCATGTTTATCTAAATGTGTGGATTAGCATCTAAATATCTTATTCTCAGTATCGATGTGGTCCATGTTTATCTAAGTGTGTGGATTAGGATCTAAATATCTTATTCTCAGTCTCGCTGTGGTCCATGTCTATCTAAGTGTGTGGATTAGGATCTAAATATCTTATTCTCAGTCTCGCTGTGGTCCATGTCTATCTAAGTGTGTGGATTAGGATCTAAATATCGTATTCTCAGTCTCGCTGTGGTCCATGTCTATCTAAGTGTGTGGATTAGGATCTAAATATCTTATTCTCAGTCTCGCTGTGGTCCATGTCTATCTAAGTGTGTGGATTAGGATCTAAATATCTTATTCTCAGTCTCGCTGTGGTCCATGTCTATCTAAGTGTGTGGATTAGGATCTAAATATCTTATTCTCAGTCTCGCTGTGGTCCATGTCTATCTAAGTGTGTGGATTAGGATCTAAATATCTTATTCTCAGTCTCGCTGTGGTCCATGTCTATCTAAGTGTGTGGATTAGGATCTAAATATCTTATTCTCAGTCTCGCTGTGGTCCATGTCTATCTAAGTGTGTGGATTAGCATCTAAATATCTTATTCTCAGTCTCGCTGTGGTCCATGTCTATCTAAGTGTGTGGATTAGGATCTAAATATCTTATTCTCAGTCTCGCTGTGGTCCATGTTTATCTAAGTGTGTGGATTAGGATCTAAATATCTTATTCTCAGTATCGATGTGGTCCATGTTTATCTAAATGTGTGGATTAGCATCTAAATATCTTATTCTCAGTATCGATGTGGTCCATGTTTATCTAAGTGTGTGGATTAGGATCTAAATATCTTATTCTCAGTCTCGCTGTGGTCCATGTCTATCTAAGTGTGTGGATTAGGATCTAAATATCTTATTCTCATTCTCGCTGTGGTCCATGTCTATCTAAGTGTGTGGATTAGGATCTTCTTCTTCTTCTTCTTCTGCGTACACAGTCAGACAGTAACCATTATTTTCTCGAAAAAAGCGGCGGTCATCCTGAGACTCTCGCCACTACCATAGAGCTTGTCTTGCAGTTCCACTGGCAATGGCCACATCTGCTCTCTCTGATCCTCGTATGTCGGGCAGTTCTGCAGCAGATGTTCAGTGGTCATTTTACCAGTACCGCACGGGCATTCGTCGGTACACCCTATCTTCAATTTGTTGAAGAGGTGGTACCTCAGTCTGTTGTGGCCAGTGCGAAGTCTGAAGACAACGACCTGCTCTCTTCGGTTCAACTGGTAATAGGCATCGTTTTTGGTGTAACCAGTATGTTCGGTTTCCCATTTGGACGTGTACCTGGCTTTGATAAGCCGTTTTGACTCTTCGTACGTCATACTGGTATCTATTTGTGGTAGCCTTGCACCTTCTTTTGCCAGTCTGTCTGCCTCCTCGTTGCCTTGGATGTTGCAGTGTGACGGAACCCACTGTACCACTACCCTTTTTGGTGCGGACTGTTGGCACAGTTTGCAGAGTGCTGCTCTTAAGTCATTAAGCTCAGTGTTTTTCTGGCTTTTTAGCGCTGTGACTACTTCGAGAGCATCTGTCAGCAGGACTATATGGCTCTCATTTTCACTGTGTGTTACCATTTCTTCCACTGCCGCCCTCAGTGCCTCTGCCTCTGCTCTGAAATTGCTCGTGTACTTACCAGTAGCGAATGACAGTGTTATTTTTCTGCCATTTGGTAGGTTCAGGAATGCTCCTGCCCCTCCGTTCTGTGTAGTGTTTGTTACAGAGCCGTCGGTGTATGCATGGGTCCAGTCCATGCTTGGGTAGCTTTTCGTAATGAAGCTTAGGGTAGTATCTCTCCTTTCTTTTTCGGTCTGGCAGTTTTTGTTTGCAATACCTGGTATATTTTCTACCACCTCTGGAAATATATCCTGCCTCCAAGTAGGTTTTCGTACAGTAGTGATGGGTTTTGGTGTTGTTAGTGCGTTTATGGGATCTTCGTGCATCTTTGCTTTGGCTATTTCTGCAAAGTTTCTCCGCTTTAGTTTTCCAGTTCCCAAATTGTTTAGCCTCTGGTACATTGGATGGTCCGTCAGTCTTCGGAGTTTCTCTGACTGCAGCTGGGCTCTGCAGTCTCTTCTGTCGGTCATGGATTGCAGTTTTGTAATCTTTTCAAGTTCTACAATTGGCGTTGACTTCATGCCACCAGTTATGATTCTCATAGCTTGGTTTTGAAGTTTGTTAACTTTATCGAAGTTCGCCTTCGCTGCTGTTGTCCAAGCCGCGATGCCATACTCGAGAACTGGTCTCACTCTTCCAGTGTACAGTTTCTTTAGTATGCCTTCGTCTGCTCCCCAGCTTGTGCCAGCAAGTTTCCTCATGATCGCCATTCTTTCTCTGGCTTTCATTCGGTTTCTCTCAATCTGACTTTTCCATGTCATGCGCCGATCAAATGTGACTCCCAGATAGGTTGGGTTGTCGTTTGGCTGCAGGATTTTGCCATTTAGGCTTAGTTTGGTACTTTGGGGTTTTAATGAGAGCGAGAATATTGTGCACGTGGTTTTCTCCTCGTTTATTTTGACCAGCCATGAGTTCGCCCACTCTTCCAGCGATGTTAGGGCCGTTTGCATCCGATTTCTTGCTATGGTGAGATTCTTTTCAGAGGTCCACATAGCCAGATCGTCTGCAAACATTGAGCTATGGACTCTTCTTGGTATATTCTCTGTAATATCGTTTATATATACCAGGAAGAGTGTGGGTGACAGTACTCCCCCTTGGGGTACTCCCTGCTCGAGTGTCACCTTTTTGCTCATCTGCCCTTGTACTTGGACTCTGGCCGTTCTTTGTTTGAGGTAGTGGTTGATCCACTTGTACATCTTCCCACAAACATCACTTCTTCTTAGCTTGACTCTAAGTCCATCCTTCCAGACTTTGTCAAATGCCTTTTCCAGATCCACCCAAACAGCTACTGTGTGTTTCGGATTAGGATCTAAATATCTTATTCTCAGTCTCGCTGTGGTCCATGTCTATCTAAGTGTGTGGATTAGGATCTAAATATCTTATTCTCAGTCTCGCTGTGGTCCATGTTTATCTAAGTGTGTGGATTAGGATCTAAATATCTTATTCTCAGTCTCGCTGTGGTCCATGTCTATCTAAGTGTGTGGATTAGGATCTAAATATCTTATTCTCAGTCTCGCTGTGGTCCATGTCTATCTAAGTGTGTGGATTAGGATCTAAATATCTTATTCTCAGTCTCGCTGTGGTCCATGTTTATCTAATTGTGTGGATTAGGATCTAAATATCTTATTCTCAGTCTCGCTGTGGTCCATGTTTATCTAAGTGTGTGGATTGGGTTTCTCAAAGCATGTGCCCGCTGTTGAGTCAACGACGCCTTTGATGGTTGGGGAATGTTTACCGCGTGGAAGAAGAGAGATTTCGAAAAAATGACCTCTATGCCCAGCTGGACATTGGAGCTAGAAGAATTGGCCATCCCGCCCTGCTAATCAAGGACGTATGCAAGAGGGCCATGAAGTCATGCGACATCCCATCCGAGGGCTGGGAAACAAATTTATCAGGATCGAGCTATTTGAAGACAGTCAGTTGGAAGGGACATAGGGCCTGCTGACACTCGTAGAAGCCTTCTGACAGTAGAGAAAAAAGACAGGCTGAAGAGATCGAGCAACGCCCAGGCAAGCCAACCTCCTCAGCATGGTTCTACGATCTGTAGCAAGCACTGTCACTCGCGGATCAGGCTTTACATTCATAGCAGACTGTATCGAAATATAGGAGACAGCTGGACAAAAGTCACAGGGCGCCACACACATGGCCAGCAGAGACTGTACACGTTTACCAAATTGTTTACATTATATATTTGCCGAGGTTGGAGAGTGTGCGCGCCCCAATTATCCCGTGATCTATGTCCTAGTGAATTCTACTCCAGAAAGATCACACAAGCCGGAAAATTCCAGGGAGAGGGGACAGACTATTAATCCGACGTGCAGGTGGGGGCCATACTGGTGTAGCCGCAGAACCCATTGACGCGTAGTATATGGGCTGCATCAATTCCTTCCACCTCAAGGATCAAATGTATTCTTGTTACGTTCTATACTGTTTGTTCTCTATCAAGTATCCCATGAATGACGTAGAGATGCAAGCTAATGGACTTTGCACCTCTACCGCCTTGTCGCGATCTCCCAGGTGTATAGGAATGCCAGACATCCTATTATTACAGAAGAACTGGTAAATCTTACTTAAGAATGGTAAAACAGCAGATTCTGGCAGAATGTAAATTTCCTGGAATACCTACAATCTGGACGGCCTTTCTTCGGGGATACTCAATAGAAGAATCCATACCCCTGCCCCCTTTTGAAATCATGATGCGTTTAGGAGAGAGAGAGCCGCGTAGCGCAGTGGTTAACGAGCTGGCTTCGCATCTGAGTGGTCCTGATATCATTCCCCAGTTGAGGCGAAGATGTTTTTTCAGACCGTAGCGGATCCCGGGTCGACCAACCTTAAATGGGTACCGGTTCAGTCCGGGAAGTAAAAGCGGCAAGGGAGAGGAGATGACTACCGCCCTCATATAGCCAAGACTTTCAAATGTGAGATCGCTAACATCTCACACCCCTACGACAGTAATGCAATGGGTTACTTTACTAGGACAGGCGTTCTCAACCTGGTGCTCCAAACCACCATCGTGCCCTTTTAATGACTTTTGGCGCTAGTATCATGGAAATAAAAAAGTGCTCTCGAGCACCAACGCTCATGAGGCACAATTTTTTGTCAATTCAAACTTTTTTTTGCAAACCCAAACAAATAATGTTGTTATCCATTCATTATATTTTAGGCGACCTGAAAGTTGTTAAGTTGCGAGTTTGCTACCAGTAAACGTATTTACCGCTCTATGTTCTGAAATGTTTAGCACTGCTGACTTGATTCGGGGATTTCCCCGATGCTGGTCAGGGTCAGTGTTGTGTTGCATCATGGGTACTTGAATTGATAAATCTTTAGTACTCCTTGGCGCTGAAATATTTGTTTGAAAAAATGAAATTCATAACTTTTGGGGAGCAGAAGATATAAACATTTTCCAAATACTGCAGAGTGTTTCTTTCAACTGTCTGACCATGTTCTGGACGATCTACCTGTGTGAAAAAAGCTTTATCACTTATGAAATATCTTAAGAGCAAAACACGATCACCATTAACTGGTTATCATCTTCAAAACTGTTGACGTGCAGCTGCAAGCGACTTCTCCTTGGACATTATATTACATGGTGCTGCACACTTAATATTACGCGTGAAAGGTGCTCGCAATCTTTAAAGGTTGAGAATCCCTGTTTTAGGACATCAATACAAGCACTGATCCTCATCCATCTCACAGTCAGGGATCAAGACGATGAGCAATGCATGAGCTGCTCCGGCCAGCGACCCATAGCTGACTGCTAGCGTCAGGGTCTGCGAAGCAGAGCTACTAAGACCTTTCTCCACCTCCACGCGGTGAACCTGGATAACAGGCTGCAACAGAGCAGGCTGGTTACGGGGAAGGGATCGAAGAGGGAAGGCTAACCCGGTACTCAAAAATGCCTGCTGAAGTCGGATGTGTCGAACCGAAAGGTGCAAATATCGCAGTCAAGCCGTAAATTGCGACACAACGCATTGCGTTCTCCGGACTACATCCTGCTACTTCCAACGACATTTTCCCGGCTTGGTAGCGGGAGATTGAAAACGAACGAAGAAGAAGATCTCACATTCACAACAGCAACTAAAATAAGAGTGGGCTTTGGTTCGGGAGACATTGGGATGTAAACGGCTGCCAGCTCACAGATGAAGTGATCGTATCATCCTCAATAGCAGTAACGTGAATAAATATTTCGACCCTAATAATTTTCCGCCTGGTTCCTATCAGAATACATTGCCGCAACTTATGCTCTCCATCTGTTTCTATGTTGTAGTTGTTGTGGCCCTGTCCTTTCACACAGATCTGTATTTGGCGTTATCGCCCACTATATATATATATACATCATCATGTAGCATGTCCTTGGCAGAACGTTGCTCTCATCACAGACATTCGATAGGAATCTTGATCAGCAGTCTACTCGCCTGCTCCATGTTAATGGTGTCGCTTATGTCGTGTGTGTTCATTGACGTCTTAGTCGGCCTCTGCCTCGTTTTCCTGGAACAATGCTCTCCAAAAGTGCTTTTACTTGTCCGTCATGGCGCTTGATGTGGCCAAAAAATCCCCAAATTTCCGAGACATAACGTGGTTTATAAGATAGTTCTCTTCGACACTCAGGTCTTAGAGGATGGCTTTATTTGTTTTTTTTCTTTACCCAAGGTATTTTCGGGATTCTCCTGTAGCATTTTGTCTACCCAAGGTATTTTTGGGATTCTCCTGTAGCATTTTGTCTACCCAAGGTATTTTTGGGATTCTCCTGTAGCATTTTGTCTACTCAAGGTATTTTCGGGATTCTCCTGTAGCATTTTGTCTACCCAAGGTATTTTCGGGATTCTCCTGTAGCATTTTGTCTTCCCAATGTATTTTCGGGATTCTCCTGTAGCATTTTGTCTACCCAAGGTATTTTCGGGATTCTCCTGTAGCATTTTGTCTACCCAAGGTATTTTCGGGATTCTCCTGTAGCATTTTGTCTACCCAAGGTACTGTCGGAATTCTCCTGTAGTATTTTGTCTACCTAAGACATTTTCGGGATTCTCCTGTAGAATTTTGTCTACCCAAGGCATTTTCGGAGTTCTCCTGTAGCATTTTGTCTACACAAGGCATTTTCGGAATTCTCCTGTAGCATTTTGTCTCAAAAGTCCCGATCATGTCTTAATGTTTGTGTGATTGTCCAAGTCCCCCATCCGTACATCGCCACCGGGAATACGCATTTTCTGAGGATCTTCAATTTTAATTGTGTACTGTGCCACACATACTATCAGTGTCTGCATTGCGGCTATGGACAAAGGTGTCCTTTTGTCCATTGCACAGTCCCCATGGTTTGTTATCAAAGAGCCAAGGTAGTCAAAGTAATCGACGTGTTATTTTTTCGTTACCAATAGCGATTCTTGGGTTGGGGTCTGTGTGTGCCAATGGACATTATTTTTTTTTTATATTCAGGAAAATATTAGGATGTATTCAATATATATATATTGGCTTCAAAATGAAATACACGAAAAGCATGTTACGAAGCCAGCTGACTTTTGCTCGTCATTAGACGTTCTATAGATGGTATCTTACTGCTTGCCGCCAAATTTTGAGATAATCACGACAAACATTACTCGCGACATTATATTTGCGACATAAGTTATTCAAGACTTCACATCACAAACGCCATTAAAATACCATTTTAAGCGAGAAATAGAAGAAGAAGACGAAGTATTTATTGTACATTTTAAAAAAGATCACTGAAAAAACCGAATCTGCACGATCAATCAAAATCACTCAATCCAAACGGTTTTAGCTCTCCGGGGAATAAACGTCAAGAACAAACACGCGCCAATGAAAATAAATGTTGACTTCCTGAATCTTTTAAAACATTTAAAGGTCTTAAGTTTTTGCAGGATAAGGCAGCTAGCCTCATGACCAACCGTAATTTATCGTCTCTTACAACACGTCTTACAGGTTTCAGTGTTACTATTCTTTGCTCCACTTTCTGGCTCCGGTAACACTCGGACGATACCGGTACACTACTTCATAGTAAAGATAATATTTACGAGTATTTTATTTTAATATAACGTACTGAGCAATCGGAATCTTGACGATGGTTATTGTAAACCATTGTACCGAAAATCGTTGAAATGTACAAGGAGGTTGAAAATCAATTGTGCGTGATAACAAGAACGTACGACAACATAAGAATATACGACAACATACGTTAATTCTTATAAAGTCAACATATGACAACTTATGTTAAAACTTAAATAGGCATTTATAAGGATTTGAAAAACTTAACACAGATAAAAGATTAGTTTTTCTCCTTCGACGTTCTTCCTCAAAAGGACGGACGTTGTATCATTTTTTACAGCAAGACGGAAATCTGCGCTTTCTGCCCGACACATCCGATTTCAGCCATCTGTTAGTACCGCGTTTGCCTTCCCACTGCGATCCCTATCCCTTGTTTCGACTACACAGTGACTGTTGTAGCTTGTTTCCAGGAACAACACGTGGAGCTGGAATAAGGTCTTGATCAGCCATGGTTCGCTGACCCTAATGCAACCAGTCAGATATGGGTAGCTGGCTGCTTCTTGGTCTCCACAAAGAATAGTGAACTAAGTTAAACGAATATCAGTATAAAATCAGCATACAATCATCATAAAATCAGTATAAAAGAAGCATAAAATCAGAATAATATCAGTATACTATCAGTTTAACATTGTACATCTACACTAATTTTCGTTTAACTTTCTACCCTGTTCCTTGTCTGTATTGTTCTAGTTTGTCCAGAACAAATCGGAGAGCAGGATTGTATAGATGATGGTCAAAAGCGCTAAAATCTCACCAAAGATCTTCTATTACTATTGTTAAAAAAGAACACTGTCTTGTTAAAATCATGAAAAACAGTATGCATATACACACTGAAACATACAGACAAGAGACAACATTACATACATCTTGAATCTCCCTGAATGACAGTTTAGCCTCTACTGTAAATATGAGTTATAAACATAAATAACAAGAAGCTTATATACAGTTGAACGACAGTGCTGTAAATCCTCTATTTTACAGAAATGCACAAATGTAATGTAAAATATCATTAGAGCAAGGCAAAGGTTATTATCATTCATTACAAAAAAAAAAAAAAATCGTGCAAAAACTGAAATAGAAAAGGAATTGTTAGTGAGAACATACATTCCTGAAAGTGGACAACAAATTGATTGTGCCACGTGGAAAACTGATTTAACATGTGCGCATACAGAGTAACAAAGTCGCACTTAAAAAAAACAGTAAATAAAAAGACAGTATAGCAGTTATAGTATTAATAAACTAAACTTTAGTTTAAAAAGTTACAATATAACACAATGATTCTCAATTTGTGTCAGAGTACTCCAGGAGAGGCATACAGTTGTGTGTAACTGCTTGGAGTTGTGAATTGTTAATAATAACTACTAGCGATTGTCAAAATGACACATTAGACAACCAGCGGAACATGACACATATGAATATCTCAAACGCATCACTAAGTAGATCTTCATTAGTTGAGCGATCTTTGTTCAAGAACAAGTTAAATGTTATGGTCACATTATTATAATTATTTGTCAGTTGTCAAGCAAAGAGGTAAGAAATTAGATGAAATGTTCAGACACGAGGGTCTGGGGAAGGAGGGGAAGGGGGGATAGTGAGGATGGGGGGGGGGAAGACTGACGTCCGGTCTGGCGAAACCTTGCTGATCTTACTAATTTAGTCAGGGGCAGGTGACACACGCCGACTATATGAACTTAGGATCATGTGAAAGACATTGATTAGACTGTGTTAGTCAGGGTCAGGCGAAACATTTTGATCAGACTATGTTAGGGTTCTTCATGGAAGCAAGCTGTCTCATGACAGTTTAGCTTACGAAATGGGATCGGCACTATGATCCCAAAAACAGTGAGCTTATTGAGGAGCCTCGCATTGCACTACAGCGTCCACCTTCTCAAGTAAACCTCGAGATGTGAGGAGAGCCACCGTAACCAAGGAAAGTCATCAACAGCACCAAATTCAAGTACGAGTGGCAAAAGGAAGAACAGGACAACAGCTACAGGGTCTGATAATACAGTAACAGCGAGTGAGATTATACATATAATATAAAGTAAAAGAAGCAGAGTAGATCATTCAAGATACACTGTACGATGTTTAGACAAGCAGCGCTCATCTAAACTGCTCAGACGCATTTACAACGGCCGTGGCGGACCTGACTATCAATTACAGTATGAATAGCCAAACCGTCAACATAAAATAGTCATTCCTTTCACTCTATGAGCAGGAAGTTGAGCGGTTCTCTCCTGACCAAGAGGACACCGATTCAAAACCACAGTTGGGCATGTTTTCTCTCCAAATCCAATTAAAATGGCTGGGTAACTGTAGACACAAGCAACCATTAATCCACGGCTTTACACATTTTTCTACCTGACCGCGATATTTTAAAACCCTCTCTCGTTCTATCGATGCCTCTCTCACCTGTAATGGGGCCCTAATACTGAGATCCTCAGCGTAGGCACAGCAGATGTCCCATGGTACATGCAGCTTGACAAATGTGATCAGCTTCTTCTCATTTTCTATGGTTTCCTGGAAGAAGATAACAAAGCATTTACAAATAACATTAATATCAGAAATGGAATGAACGCGATGTGTATGTGCAGTGGTAGTCGATTGCAGGCACCATTTTTATTCTTAATGTTCTCCATCCCCTTTAACACCTTTGTCTTCATTGATATTTCTCTGCCTTTTTCTTCTTTCTTGCCATTTTCTCAACCTTTTACTTCTTCCTAGAAATTTTCTCTGTCATTTTCATCTTCTTAGACATTTTTTCAGTCTTTTTCTTCTTCTTTTTTCATCTTCTTCATATCTATCTTATCAATATCTTCTACTTCTTCCTAATCTTTTTATTCTTTTACTTGTTCTTCTTCTTCGGTGTTCTTTTTAAAAAATGGTGTTTTGTTGGTTTTTATCGAGGCTTCGATATTTGCGTCTTACTGTCCGACACATCCGAGTTTAGCTCGGCAGTTTGGAGTATCAGGGTCAGGTAAACCTGTAACTAGTTAGGTCGTTAGGGCACACATGAAGACATCCTCACAACCCCACGCCACTCTTCTCTGTCAGCGGCCGATACCTGTGCCTCTTCTGGTCGGAAATATGTCCATTCTTTTATGTTGTCCTCCCACCTCTTTTCGGGACGGCCTCTTCGTCGTCTCCCTCGCACCATTTGGAATATGGTCTGCTTTTTTTCTGCCACTCAAAATTATCTTAGCCAAACCACACATGTGCAACCTATTTCCAGGGACGTCACTTGGAGGCGAAATAAAGACTTTGTCAGCTCTGGTTCGCTGACGCTGTTCTAAGCAAACATCTATGAGCCGCTGTCTGTTATCAGTCCGTTCACTGTGCCTAAGAAGCCAGAAAAATACAGAACTTAATGATTTAAGAGCAGTACTCTGTCAACTATGCCAGCAGTCCGCACCAAAAAGAGTAGTGGTACAGTTGGTTCCATTCCACTGTAACATTCAAGGCAACGAGGAGGCAGACAGACTCGCAAAAGAAGGTGCAAGACTACCACAACCAGATTCTAGAGTGACCTGCGAAGAGTCCAAAAGGTTTATTAGGGCCAGATACATGGCCAAATGGGAAACAGAACATACTGGCTACACAAACAATGATGTCTATTACCAGTTGAACAGAAAAGAGCAGGCCGTGGTCTTCAGACTCCGCACAGGCCACAACAGACTGAGATACCATCTATTCAATAAACTGAAGATAGGTGGCACTGACGAATGCATCTGTGGTACAGGGAAAATGACTGCTGAACATCTGCTGCAAAATTGCCCGACATACGAGGACCAGAGAAAGCACATGTGGCTATCACCAGTGACAATACTAGACAAGCTCCATGGCAGTGTCTACAGCCTCAGAATGACAGCTGCTTTCTTCGAACAAATTCAAGTTGACGTCTGACAGCGTACGAAGAAGAAGAAGAAGAAGAAGAAGTTCACTGTGCCGCATCTTCGGACACAGACATTATTGAAACACGAAAAAAATCAACATTTTCCGTGTAACATATTCAACTTGTATTAATAAATATTCAATGACCGAACGTAACCGTCTGGTTATCACCGGGGCTAGAAAGTAGAGCCAAAAATAATGACACTGCAACAGATATGCAGCAGTGAATGAGCTGACAGCAGCCACCAACTCACAGCTGGTTGCTTGCATGAAGGTGATGAGTGACCCATGACTGACCAAGACCTGTCTTCACCGCCAAGTGACAGTCTTGGAAACAGAATGCAGTCAAGCAGCCTGAGATTAATGATTGAAGAGCGACAGCAACCCCGGTCCCAAAGGTGTTAATGTTTTTGTTGTTGAATGCCCACAATGACTAGGATTACTTTTTTTGTACGCCCTAAAGAGGACGTTAAGTAGAGTGTTGTCGTATCTTTCCTCACATCACGAGGGTGCTAACGAAAATGGACCGTGGTCCTCGAGGCGTCTGTGCTCAGCTTGGTTTCATCTGCGTGTCGTTCACTACTACGGGTATCACGTCGATCCCTCACATTGTTAGCCATGCTGCCATGAAAACAGCCCGTTTCCAGGGAGGGCTGCGGAGAAGTCAAGGTGAGTGTCTTGGCAGGTATATTTTGCATGAACACACGTTAGTATTCCTCCTCACAGCCTTGGTCAAAGCTATGACAACGTCCTTTTTTGGAACGCCGAAGAAGAAGAAGAAGAAGAATAACAAGAATGCTCATGGGCTCTCCCGGACAAGTACAATTATTCTCAAGTTGTTTATTATATAGCTTGGCTTGGCTTCGTTCGTTCTCAATCTCTCACTACAAACACTGAAAGGGCTTAAGTAGCGGAATATAGTCCAGAGAACGGAATGCGTTGTGTTGTACTTTACAGCTTGACTGCGATACTTGCACCTTTCGGTCCAACACATCCGACTTCAGCAAAGCATTTTATGAGTACCGGGTTAACATTCCCTCTTCGATCCCTTCTCTTGAGCCAGTCTGCCCTGCTGCAGTCTGTTATTCAAGATCACCGCGTAGAGGCGTAGAAGGGTTACAGCAGCTTTGGTTCTCTGGCCATGACGCTAGCAGTCAGCTATGGGTCGCTGACCACTGCAGCTCATGCGCGGCTCAGCATCTTTGTTTATTATATTACATTAGAATGTCGTAGATAATTTGGAAATGAGGGCGATAAAATTGCGTTATCGACTCTCCCCTAGTCATATGTATATCAAAGGCAATGTCGCCTGAGTGGTACTAAGTGTAACCTCCTTAGAATTTCATAAATGGATTCTAAACTGAGATGTGCATGAGACTAGCAGGCAAAACGAAAAAATTCAGTAGCCCCTTCTTCAAGGGCGCGCATAAGTGCATTTATACAGGCTTGAGGGAGGACTAGTTCAGAGGTCCTAAACTAGTCCTCCTTGGACCACCAAGGGTCCATCCAGTCGCTATCTGCAGCCTGCAAAATGGTTAGTGTTTTATCGTGTGATTGGATTTAATTAATTTTGGACAAAACATGTACGGCATGATTTATATTAGCATGGTTTTGAAGAAAAAACACAAACATGGTCTAACTTGGAGACAAGTGATCAATTAAATATAAGACTACTAAAAGCAACAAATAGATTGTACGAGGCGTGTTCAAATGAAACCGGACCTAACTGCAGCAATTGAACATACGTACGATGCGCATAATAACGTCACTTCTGATGTAAATATTACATACCAATCCCCAAGCTTGCAAAATTCATTATCTTCTGATTCGTAGTTTTCTCAACAGACCGTTGAAAACATGGCAGGTGTGATACGGATTCCGTCCAGAGTTGATCAACAAGAGATGATTCGGCTTCTAACAGCTGAAGGATGTCGACCAGTTGACATTCATCGCAGACTGCATGCAGTGTATGGTGACAAAAGTGTGTCGAAGACAACAGTGACGAAATGGACAACGATGTTTAAAGAGACCAGATCATGTGCGTATTTTTGCGTCATAAGCTGCCATCGCCGAAATTGATGCAGCAATGCGGGTGGACTATAGCCGGAGCTTACACTTTTGTCCCCATACACTGCCTGCATTCTGCGATGAATGACAACTGGTCGACATCCTTCAGCTGTTAGAAACCGAATCACTGCTCGCTGATCAGCTCTAGACGGATTCAGTATCACACTCGCCATGTTTTCAACGGTCTGCCGAGAAAGCTATGAGTCGGAGGATAATGAAAGTTTGCAAACTTGACGTCTGGGATGTGCAGTTTACATCAGAAGTGACGTCATCATGCGCATGGTACGTATGTTCACTTGGTGCAGTTAGGTCCGGTTTCATTTGAACACGCCTCGTTAAACAAGTTTGACAAAAAACAAACTAGTACAAGTGTCAATGTCAGAAGCACTGGCAAAGCATGCAGGCACGTGACACATTTGTGTAAGTCTCATTGTTCAACTTACACTCAGGTCGGAAAGTTGTTACCGTGTAAAACGTGCTTCGATTGAGTTTGGCAGACGACCAGAGGTCTTTTGCAAAACCCCAACTGGCGCACGTTTATCACGGATGGATAAAAGATTTACGTTTTTAATCTTTCCTATTCACTGCAGGATTCAGACACATTCCTCTCAAACTATTAGCGGCTCTATTCTGGTGGTAAGACGATAACCTCAGTTCTTCCTGTACCAGTCACACACGTATTGTTTATATAAACTACGAAACAGGTATTACATACATCTGTTTGTCCGTCTTGTAAAAAAACATTCGATTGGTGAGCTCTAGCGTCGTGAAATTTACAGATTATGTATGTAATGTCAAGGCTCAGTTTTCTACGTCAAAAGAAGTTAATGGCCTACTGTGACGTAGGAATAGGCAATCTGTTGACAGCAAACATCTCAGCGGACGACAAGACGTGGCGGTAATGTTGTCTCTAGGGGGGAAACTGGAGTAAAAGTGATGTAATGTTGCGTTTCCTGATAGTGCATTAGTTCGCTCTTGCGCCTAAATTATTGTTTACGCCGGTGGAGAACACGGTTATGTGCCGTCTTAATATTTATGTTTCAAACGCCACAGGCAACTACCGCTTACCAACTTTGTGTAATTCGTTATTTCGACTTTTTTGTTAAAGGTTTTTTTTTTAGTTCAATTCAAGTGCTATCTAGGCATCGAAGGTCGGTTGTAAGGGATCTCTAGTGTACTCTATTTCTTACCGTAATGGTAAATCTGACCGGCTTTTTCCAGTCTATCTCATAATGTTGTCCACCCAGTTATAATGATGTCTGCCTTTTGGGCGACTGCCTTCCACCCTACCATATAGTATGGTCTTCAATAAGGAGACAAGAAGTCTTGTTATATTGTCAACATATTTTAACTGTCTACTATTATTTGGGTTCTTAGTTTTTTTTTCTCTTCAACTTACCGTTTTCAATACCTACACATCTCGTTTCTTCTCTATCAAAGAAACGCGACCAATTCTTCTATATACCCACATTTCGAAAGCTTAGATAATAATTTCCAACTTGTTATTCAGTATCCATGATTCTGTGCTATACGAAGTGACGATTATACAAAATAATTTTCATTGTTTGTCATGGAATATGAAGTGATATGTGCAAGAAATGAATCAGAATTTAAATCCAGCGCAACACGGCTAGAACATCTAGTGACACATGAAGACATTCATTATGTAATGGCTACAATGCTTTGTTACTAACTGTAGATAGTTCGCCCTTCTGAGGTTTTTAACAGATTTTTCTGAGAAAATATTAATCAGAACGCAGTGGGAAGACAAACTTGGTCTCAAAAACGTCATGTTGAAACCAGATGTGTCGCCCCGAAAGGCGGAGATATCGCAGCCTCGCTGTAAACTACGCTCAACTGCCTTTTCAGGACGAAGGCGTGAACATTATTAATTGTGTGAAAATTAAGAACCAGAAACAGAACAGCGAAAGTCCAATTTGAAGTATGGTAAGGGACACAACCGTACGAAATATAATTTTTTTCCAGTAGGAAGAGCAATAGGTATCTAAGAGACTTCCTAAACATTTTCAGAAAAGTTGGAGTTTATTTATTTTTATTTTTATTTGGGGGGGGGGGGGGGGGGGAGAGGAGATAATAAACGCAAAGGGTAATTTTTAGACGGCATCAGTCACGTATCGGTCAACTCTAACCGGAACACAAGAATAACACCCAGATCAGTCGGATAGCCAATATCATCCACTGCTCAGGTCTTGAGCAGGCTCACCCTGGGAGCCACTCTTCCACTTCTCTCTCCTCTTACCTCACTCTGTTTCATTTGACTCTGTCCTACAGTCACACTCTTGCACAACTTTCACATGCGCCTTCATGGTGAGGCCCTTCCATTGCACTTTGGTTGGGCAAGCTAGTGAGGGCGCACAAACCTAGCATAGGTACATACAGACGCACACATGCATCCAAGCACTGGCTTATGCTTCCTGATATCGCCCAATGAACTACGGTCTGGGATGGAATGGGCGCACCTCCGCCAGTAGAAACTAGTGAGGCAAACATCTAAGCAACACCAACATCCACTGCACCGTATCACTTCAGTTTTTCTAATTATTTTTTTAAAATGTGGGTGTATTACTGCATGTGTATGTGTGTAGATAAACAAACATCTATAAGCGTGTATACATGAATATGCATGGGTTGGTATAAACAAATGGGTATGCGTTTCTAAGTGAATATGTATGTATGTATGGGTGTGTATGCATGTGTAAGCATATTGCCTTGCAAATATCACAAACAAACAAGAAAAGTACATTACTAATTATTTTGAAAATTTAAATCATTTTCAATTGATGTCACCGCTCACTTCGCAAAGTGTAACTCCCACCATCTCATGTTTCATCTCATTGGAAATTATCACTTCATTTCACTTCACATCATGCACACATTAACAAAAAAAATTGTTGTGTTCAAATTTGAAAATTGCAATAATTTATTATGTTCAAAAAAGAATTTTCAAAACAGGAAAAAAATAATCAAGAGGCCAGCGTCATGGATGGCACTAGCAGAGAAAATTTGTACAGGTGAACCCAGTTGAGACGATAGTCAGGGAAATGAATGGGTCCACACTAGTGATATAATGACAAATTACCACAGAGACGTCATAACCCTGTGCAGGGGATGCAGAGACACTTGTCCCCGAACACTGAGGGAAGTGTCTACATGCCCTCGTTAATCATCGGGGATAAGGCAGTGTTCCAGAAAATGAGGAAACACGCATTGCATCACAGCCAGGTCGTCCTAGGACTATCTTCTACTGTACGCCTCGTGAAATAGGAATAGTCTTTGTAACCAGAACTCCACTACCAGAAATATTAGTCAGGAGTGCTGAGCTCAGCGAGAGCAGCTTCAAACAAGGATAGGAGCATCGACAGCAACAGCAGTGAGACAAATAACAACAACGCCAACAACACAGACAGCAACAACAGCAACAAATCGATAACAACGATGACAACATCAACAAAAACTGCGTCAACGGAAACGATAACAGTAATAACATCAACAACATCAGCAGCACCCACAACAGAAACGATAACAAACAACATCATCAATAATGGCAACGACAACAACAGCAGCGCCACCACCAACACCAGCATCATCACTACCACCAACAGCAGCACCACCACCAACAGCAGAAGCATCACCATCACCAGCAGCACCAGAACTAACAAAAGCAGCATCAACAATAATAACGACAACGGTAGAATCAACAGGAGCATCATCACTACCACCAACAACAGCAGCACCAGCAACAACTGCTACGACAGCAACGATAACAGAACAACAATAACACCACCACTAACAGCAGCAGCACCAGAACCAACAAACAGCACCATCGGCAATTAACAACTACTAAGACAGCTACGATAACAACATTAGCACCACCAACAACTACTTCGATAACAGCTATTTCAACAACAACAACTGAATCATCACCATGAACAACAACAGAAACATCACCACCAGCACCGCCATCAACAACAGCAGCAGCTCCAACAATTACTTGCGACAGCAATGATAACTACAACAGCAGCCCCACCACCACTACCAACGTCAGCAGCAACAGAAACAACAACAGCAACAACCACCTATCAAACTCAAAAGCCTAATCTACACAAAAGCAGTCTGAAAGCCTTTGCGATCATCGATGATCTAGTCGAGTCGTCTAACCTACTGGGGTCTGCTACACTAATTCATATTTATACAACATAGGGGACGGCGTGGGCTAGTGGTTAAGTGACACGGCTCACAATCCGAAGGTGCTGGGTTCGATTCCCATCACTGGACAGGCGTTACCCCGGGGAAGCAAACCCTTAGAAAATGCAGGAGGAAGCAGACCCTTACATGAAATGAATGCTGAAGTTGGATGCACTGGGCCGACAGGCGCAAAATAAAAACCACATTGCAACGCACACCGCCTTGGGGAACAGATAAATAAGGTACAACAACATAAAACAAAATGTAAAAAACAATTGATACAACATGTTAGAATAGCATCTATCCTATTCTCGTCTCTGCCACACAGAAAGAAAACCACTATATCGTCGCAGTAAAATACTGAAAATGAAGATTGGATTCATTTATTGTCAGAACAGTGATCTTATTATTTCTTGTCTCACCACGCGCTAATGATGCTCTCTACAGTTTGCGGTTCTTAAGAAAGAAATTAAACTCATCAATCAGTTTAAGTGTCCGTTTGGCCGTGTGAGAACTAGAAAAAGGCGAGAACATGGCATCGCCTTGATTGAACATGTCTTAACTGGTTAATGAGGGAATCCATAAACGAAAAGGAAATCAATACTGTATTAACGGAAGCGAACAGAAATAGATATTTAATTTCGTGGTCTTTTTAACCAAATAAAGGGTTTGATCTCGTTACGACGAAGAATTATTATGGTTTATGCCTTTGCTTTCAGAGCAGTATCCCCATTGAAAGAAGAGGAAAATTGGCTTCTTCCAATCATGTTGTAACAGTCTACTAAAGAGATTTGTGCATGACACTAGTAACTTTATTATGTAAAACCATTGCTACTGAAATTACCACTGCGTTTGGTTTACTGTATACAGGCGTCACACGAAGAAGCTGAATTATTTTCAAACACTTTGCCTCAGGAGGGTGATGAATGTCAAATGGCAAGACAGGATCCCGGACACTGCTGTTCTTGAGAGAGCTGGTATCCCTAGCATTGATACCACCATGATGCAATCACAGATTCGATGGGCGAGTCATATGGTTCGCATGCCAGATTATCAGTTGACAAAAATAATCTTCTATGGCGAGATGTTGAATGGAGACCAAAAAAAATGTCTTCTCTTAATTACCTTCAGTAGAGTTTTCGGAGCATGGAATATTAGGCTGATCGTACGAAATTGGCTGCAATCAATTGAATTCGATTTGTTAGGTATTGGGATAATTACGGATGTTGTGGGATCTGTATACCATCTCGGTAAATATTGTTCACATGTTGAAAAAGTAAATGTTGCACGGTTTTGCCTGCTTCTTTAATGCGTTCAATGGCTATATCATCTATCCCTGGTGCTTTGTTACTCAAGATCGAGTGAAGAGCTGTGTCAAATTCCTCTATAGATATTGACAGATACCAGATATTGGTTCCTCCAAAACAGTCTCTAGAAAATTGTATAATCGGGTTGTGTAGTTTTCATCCTTATACAAGTCTGTTACGTATTCTCTCTACCTCTTCATTATCATTGATTTGTCTGTCAGAAAGTCTCAACTTTTGTCCCAAATTGTTCTTGGTTGATTCGCCCTAGTCTTGCTGCATGTTTGTTTGATTGTCTTATGTATCAGATCTGCCTTCCTCTCCCATTTCAATCTTTACTTTCGTCGCAATTCTTCTGTCACCAGTTCCCTCGGGTTATTTGACATTTCCTATCTATTTCATGATTTATTTTGCTATACCTGGTTCTTCACTGCTTATGATTTATGTTCTTCCACTGATGTCTTTTGTGCATCATCCTCAGTATTTCTGTTGTCACCCAAGGTTTCCTGTGTTCTACTTTCCTTCCTCATATCGTTTCTTTTGCTTCAGCCTTTAATGACAACTGTAAACATTTCCACTGATGTTCTGTCTTTGGTGCATGCTGTTGTTTAGGGATATTTTCTTCAACCTTTACTTGAAAGTTAGCATTTGTTGCTGACTCATTCAACGAAGTGATGTTCCATTTGGATCTTTTAGTTCTTTTCGATATTTTCTTCCATCACATTTCATCATAAGTTGGGGTTGATATCAACATCTGCTCTAGGATACGCGATGGATTTCTTTACTCGATTCCCACATCGTGTTTTCACCAGATTGTAGTCTAATTGATATCTTTTAAGATTTCCCGGACTAGTCTTCTATTTAGTACATGAAGGCAAATGTTTTATCATAGCGAGAGTTGGGCTGTAAGGTGGATATACACATAAGCTGGCTCTAGTGGTCGATCCAGCTACAAAAAATTGGGTACCGTAAAAATGATGTGAAGTAAAGGCGGCCGGGGTAATGCTGAATACATCATCCAGAAACTATGGCCGCTAGGATGCAGTCAAACGAAGCAATGACTCGCCTGGAGAGACGGGCTCCTCCAGGTCAGATGCAGATGTTGCCAAACACCGGCTTGGAAAGGAGATCGGTTCCACCAAGAGACAACTGCACATGAGGACACAACCAAAATCAACTATACCGGCTCGGTCGCAGCCCTGGTTAACAATGACGCGCCTGCCACCTCACACAAAAGCGGAGGTGATAAGTGTTCAACTGGTGGAACCATAGAGCTGAGGAAAGACAAACTCAATATAGGAACATGGAATGTCAGAACACTGTACCCATGCGATAAAGTCAGCGAACTAACACACGAGATGAAGAACTACCACTGGGCCATCCTAGGTATATATATACATCATCATCATCATGTAGCATGTCCTTTATGGAACGTCGCTTCCATCACAGTCTGTCTGAAAGAAACTCGTTCTCTTGCCAAAACTCCAGCCTCTGCCACAGTCATACCCAGGCATTCCTTGATATCTTGGTGCCATCGTCTTCTTGGTCTACCCCTTCCTCTTTTGCCTGGCACCATACCTTCCATCACCGTTCTGTAAAGTCCGTTGTGTCTCTTGATGTGACCAAAGTATTTGCATTTTCTAGCTAAAATGGAATTGATAAACCAGTTCTCCTCTATGCTCAACTCTTGCCGAATGTCTACATCTGTTTTTTTCTCTATCTAGGGTATTGTACCAAAATATATACTGTGCCAAATTATATATTGTACCAAAATATACAATGTACCAACAGATATGCTGCACTAAAATACATATTGTACCAAAATATATGCTGTACCAAAATATATATTGTACAAAAATATATACTGTACACAAAAATATACTGCACAAAATTAAATAATGTACATACAAATATAAAGGACAGAAAAACATAATTTGCAAGATCAAATGTGCAAAACGACAGAATTTACACAAATAACTCGCACATACATGTAACTTAATGTATACTAAGGCATGGGGTCATATATGTGTACCGCTAGATTTATACACTTAATTACAAATGTCCTATACATTTGAACAATTACATCTCTATTCAAATACTGTCTGTCTGTTTTCATTTTGATAGTTGATACGTGATGGATCCTCTTTCCATACCTTGCCCATCATTAAATTTCAGCTGGTTTGGTCTTTGGTCAATCTTTTTTTACTCTCATAACCTTTGTAGATTATATTGACATACATCTTTCTGAGGGCGTTGATTGTCCATATCCACTTTCAATACCCAATCTCCAATTGTTGTCGCAGTTAATGCTCTAATAAACACACTCATTTCTATTACTCAGTGTTCGGGTACCGATGACGTCACCAGCACCATTAACTCCAATAAAAAGAATACATAAAGAATTAATTGGACCGCACTCTTTTCCCAGAGACGATATAAGGGGACATAATTGTCCTTTCACAGAGTTTTCACAAGGGCCAACAGTTACAGTATGGAGTACCGGATGTTGGGTAACTCGACAACAAGAATTCTCCGCTGTATTATGTTATTTTGTATACAAAATAGACATCACTTAGTTCATTAGTTGCCCATCGCAAAGCGGTAATGGCGACATCATCAGATGGTTTTGTCTTGGTGATGTAACTTCCACTGTATTTGGATTACAGTGAGGAAAAAAAAAAAACTGCGCTGGTCATCAACCTCACTCTCTGGTCCCAAACTACCTTGGACGAATGGGATGACAAAAGTCAAGACGGCTAAAGATAACTCAGGATGCAGACACTCTGATCCCACCTCCCTTGAGACCTGGAGTCGCTTGAACTGCGTGGAATTCTATCGCTAACCGTTTCCGGTCATCGCTTTAAGAGACCAGTGGCGTGGCTCTCTAATTAAACACGTAATGGATACGTGTATCTATATCTTCCCTCTATCTCCACCCCCTCCCCTGCCCCCTGTCTCTCTCACTCATATACACACATAGAAACGAAGCGTGTTCAAATGAAACCGGACCGAACTACAACAAGTGAACGTACCAACGGTGCGCATGATGATATTACTTTTGGTGTAAATAGCACATACCAACCGTCAAGTTTGCAAGATTTCATAATCCTCTGACTCATAGTTTCCTCGGCAGACCGTTGAAAACATGGCGGCGTGATAAGAAATCCATCCAGAATTGATCAGAGAAAGGTGATTCGGATCCTAACAGCTGAAGGATGTTCACCAGTTGACATTCATCGCAGAATTGATGAAGTATATGGGGACAAAAGTGTGTTGAAAACAACAGTGAAGAACTGGACAATGATGTTTGGAGAAGGAAGTGAGTTAACGAAATATCTTCCAAGACCAGGTCAGGTGCAAATTGTTGTATTAGCTCACGTCATTCATTAAACATCGTTGTCTAGTTCTTCACTGTTATCTTCGACACACTTCTGTCACCATACACTGCCTGCATTCTGCGATGAATGTCAACTGGTCGACATCTTTCAGCTGTTAGAAACCGTATCACCGCTCACTGATCAACTCTGGACGGATTTCGTATCACACCGCCATGTTAGTCGGAGAATAATGACATTTTGTAAACTTGACGGTTGGTATGAGCTGTTTACACCCGAAGTGACGTCATCATGCGCATTGTTCGTATATTTACTTGTTGCAGTTTGGTCCGGTTCCATTTGAACACACCTCGTATTTACACGCCCGTCCACGACCACGCACACGCGCACGCACACTCACACATTCTTTCATTGGGGTTTATAACCATATCATATCCAGCAACGGTCCACAAGAATCCCCTGAGCCTTGACTATGAGTTGGCACAGTTACGTGCTACGACACCAAATTTAGTGTTTAACCAATGCTGCTACTGGCATGTGGTGTTTGTAAGCTTAGTGGGCAGTGAGCTGGCTTACTGAGATTGAGATTACAGTGAGCAAGGGTTCGAAATAACGGACGGACAGAACACATCTAGGCGTGGTTTGCTACTGGAACGACCGCTCCTCCAGCCAACCCAACTGTAAATGGGTACCTGACGTATGAGTTGGGGAAAGTATAAATAGCAGGGACGGAAACTGGTCATCCCCACCTCACATAGGCGGCGGCTTAGTACATGAACGGTTATCGTTATCCCCAACGGCTATTATTGACAAGGGACTGACCTTCATCTTCACCTAAAAATAATAACAATAATAATAATAATAATAGCTGTATAGGTGACGGCGTGGGCTAGTGGTTAAGTGACACGGCTCACAATCAAAAGGTGCTGGGTTCGATCCAAATCACAGCACCCGCCGTTATCCCGGGGAAGCAAACCCTTAGAAAATGCAGGAGGAAGCAGACCCTTACATAAAATGCATGCCGAAGTCGGATGTACTGAGCCGACAGGCGCAAAATAAAAACCGCAGTGCAACGCACACTGCCTTGGGGAATAGAGAAATAAGACGTAACGCAAAACGCACACACACAAAAACACAAAAAATAAATCAATACATGTCCATCGTTGTCGATAAGAACCGCCGACATCACCCTTGTCACAGCTTATCCTGATGGGTGTGAGTGCGCATGTGTGCATGACTAATGCGGGGACAAAAACATATGTTGCATAACGGGCATACAGGGTCTGTAGAAAGTGATAGTGTTCCCTAATGTTCGGGATTTCCGGATCTCGCGTCTGCTCTGGTCTTTCACAACACGATGGGCTTCGCTGGTAGCTACACATACTTTGGCTGCGATTCTCCAGTGAGATCGTTTCGCGAAAGAGATTCCCAGGTGTTGACATCTATGTGGCAACTTTTATGTGAGTGCATCAGACTGTCTTTAAAACGTTTCGTTGTGCGCCCTCTCTCGCGCCATTTATCCCTCAGCTCGACGTATAGATCTTTACCTAGTAGTTATTGTCCATAGCGAAGCGATGGCAGCCACAGCATCAGACGGTTTTGTCTTAATAATGTGATGTACGCTGTATTTGGATTATAGTGAGTAAAAAAATATGCGCTGGTCATCAATCTCACTCTTATCCCGAGTTACCTTAAATCAGCAAGACTATTGGTCGAGACGACTGGAGGTAACTCGGGATGCAGGCACCCAGGTCTTACCTCCCGTGAGACCAGGGGTCACTAAAACTTGACTACATGCATCAAAAAGGGTAAGAGATGACCATGATGACATCAACAAACTCTAATCTGTCAATCCTTCCTCGACAAACCATACCACTTTCCCCAAATCACATAACTGAAAACACTAAACATTTTCACACAAGTCTATCAAATACTAAAACTCTAATTTAACAGCAGTTACGTTTAAAATAGCTGCGTAGCGCAGTGGTTAGCGCTATGACATCGCATCTGAGTGGTCCTGGGATCATTCCCCAGTTGAGGCGGTAGTATTTTTTCAGACCGGAATGGCTCCCAGGTCGACCCAGCCTTAAATGGGTACCGGTTCAGTCGGGGAAGTAAAGGCGGCGAGGGAGAGGAGATGACTACCACCCTCATATAGCCGAAGCTTTGAAATGTGAGATCGCTAACACCTCATACCCCAACGGCAGTAATGCTATGGGTTACTTTACTTTACGTTTAAAATACACACACGCAGTAATACACACGCACATAATCAACACCCGTTCCCACACACACCGAGCACACACTAACACAATCCAACCCACACACATACAAGCACGTTCAAGTTTATGCATGGCGCACCACAACAGCTGCGTTTGTGGTTTTCCCAGAAGTCGTGTAAGCAAAAATCAATAAACTGGCATTTCATTAAACTAGGTCTGTGTGGTTCAACAGTGAATGGGCATTGTTATCTAGCATTGACTTTTTCTATTCTGAAATGTGACAATTCGTTGATTACTCACTTAAGTTGGTTGCTTAGTTGGTTGGTTATTGATCCAGCAGCATGTCTGATGTTGCTTTTTGGTTCAATTTGATATAGCAGTATCTGCAATTGTTGTTTCGTTTAGAGTGTCCCATTTGTTTGGTATTTGATGAAAAAGATCTTTGCTTACACAGTCAAGCACCATGCACTCACACAGATAGTGTTCAATGGTTTCACAGGGGATGTGTGTACAATAGAGACTTTAGAGAATTTTCTAGTTAGATTATGTTCAAGTGACTCAATTTGTACGTCTTGAGTGCGAAGTCGGAAAATTGTGCTATGATCTTCATTTTGAAGATGTGTTGACGATGTCTTGGGATTAGGGTTGGTCATATGTTTGCATCCTCACTTAAATAAACACGATATATATATATATATGATTGGCTCTTTCCGTCTTGTCAGACAATAGTAATTAGGCCTTTATAAAAAAAGGTATGCAACTGCAGTCCATGCCAGTAATGAATGTGACTCGTAAGACCAATTCGGGCATAGAAGCGTCTTCCACAGTGCGTGCAAGTAAAGTCAGGTGACCGTTTGCGACATCGCATGGTGGGGCGTGTTTTCTCAAACGCTGTCTTTAGTCTATCAGCAATCAGTATCCCCTGTGTCTGTATTCCATGTTTAATCCTGCCCCTCCATGTATCACTAGCAATGACGTCCTGTTCCCATGACTCCAAATCGATGCCTGCATCATTCATATCCCGCTTGCATACATCCTTGTACCGAAGTAGTGGTCGGTCCCAAGACCTCTTTCCCAACTTGTAATTCCCCATAGAGAAGATCTTGTGGTATTCTGCCATAATCCATCCTACGAATGTGTCCCAGCCATCGGAGATTTCGAAGACTAAGCATGGAACAGATTGTGACAGTGCCTGTCCTCTCCATCACCTCTGCGTTGGTGATCTTGTCTTGTCACCCAACCCCTATGATTCTGCGCAGGCACCTCATGTGATTGATGTTTAGCCGCCTCTTTTGGTGCATGTAGGTAGACCATGTCCCATTGTCATAAAGAAGGGTACTGAGGACAGATGCCTGGTAAACAAGTGTTTTTGTTTTAGCAGCGAGCTTCTTGTTTTCCCAGTCCTTTTTGTTAATCTGCTCATTGTTGTTGCTGTCTTGGATGTCGCGGATGGTGACAAAATGATAAATTTGAAGAAAGTTTTTGGTGTTTAACTTTTATTTTGTCTCCATTTAATTTTACAACACAATAATGCACATTTAAAATTACTTTCCAAAATACCACAACAAAGTATTTGCATATACATTAACCTATGAAACGTGTCTATCAATTTCAGATTGACCTTATTAATGTATCGCTATATTTGTAGGCATTTCCCCACCAAAAACCTCATTGAGTTTAATAAACAAACACGTCAAATATAGATCGATCATGACCCACTTTAATAGAAGACCGTCTGACTTATTGGGAAAAATACCCATGAAACATAACAAATAAAATATAATAACAAATAAAATAAAAATTCTAAATGGCTGCCAGTTACTTGGTACAAATTATTACTCCACTAGAATTTCGTAATAACAACAAACAATAAGGGGTTTTCAAGCTCCCTTTAACATTAAAGAAAAGGAAATCTCCCGGAAAAGATGGGATAACAAACGAAACGCTGATGGGGCTGGGCCAAACAGCGAAGAGGAAGCTGCTATCGGTCCTGAACCAAAGCTGGAAAAGGGGAATTGTACCCCAGGCATGGAAAGACGCAGTACTGGTACCAGTACCAAAAAAAGGAAAGGACAAAACAGATCCAAATGGATTCAGTCCTATCAGCCTACTGAGCTGTGTCGGCAAACTGATGGAACGTATGATAAACACCAGACTGATGTGGCATCTGGAAGAAAAACGAATACTAATTCCACAGCAAGCCGGCTTTAGACAGCACAGATCCACTGAGGACCAGGTCATCCTCATAGCCCAGGAAATAGAAGATGCCTACCAGGCACAGAAACACACAGTAGCGGTTTGGGTGGACCTAGAAAAGGCATTTGACAAAGTCTGGAAAGATGGAATTAGAGTCAAGCTAAGAAGAAGTGATATCTGTGGGAAAATGTACAAGTGGATCAACCACTACCTCAAAAACAGAACGGCCAGAGTCCAAGTACAAGGGCAGATGAGCAGAAATGTGACACTCGAGCAGGGAGTACCCCAAGGGGGAGTACTGTCACCCACACTCTTCCTGGTGTATATAAACGACATTACAGAGAATATACCAAGAAGAGTCCATAGCTCAATGTTTGCAGACGATCTGGCTATGTGGACCTCTGAAAAAAATCTCACCATAGCAAGAAATCGGATGCAGCAGGCGCTAACATCGCTGGAAGAGTGGGCGAACTCATGGCTGGTCAAAATAAACGAGGAAAAAACCACATGCACAATATTCTCGCTTTCCATCAAACCCCAAAATACCAAGTTAAGTTTAAATGGCAAATTCCTGCAGCCAAACGACAACCCAAACTATCTGGGAGTCACATTTGATCGGCGCATGACATGAAAAAGTCAGATCGAGAGAAACCGAATGAGAGCCAGAGAAAGAATGGCAATCATGAGGAAACTTGCTGGCACAAGCTGGGGAGCAGACGAAGGCATACTAAAGAAACTGTACACTGGAAGAGTGAGACCAGTTCTCGAGTATGGCATTGCGGCATGGACAACAGCAGCAAAGGCGAACTTCGATAAAGTTAGCAAACTTCAAAACCAAGCCATGAGAGTTATAACAGGTGACATGAAGTCAACGCCAATTGTAGAACTTGAAAAGATTACAAAACTGCAATCCATGACCGATAGAAGAGACTGCAGAGCCCAGCTGCAGTCAGAGAAACTCCGGAGACTGACTGACCATCCAATGCACCAGAGACTAAACAATTTGGGAAATGGGAAACTAAAGCGGAGAAACTTTGCAGAAATAGCCAAAGCAAAGATGCACGAAGGTCCCATAAACGCACTAACAACACCAAAACCCATCACTACTGTACGAAAACCTACCTGGAGGCAGGATATATTTCCAGAGGTGGTAGAAAATATACCAGGTATTGCAAACAAAAACTGCCAGACTGAAAAAGAAAGGAGAGATACTACCCTAAGCTTCATAACGAAAAGCTACCCAAGCATGGACTGGACCCATGCATACACCGACGGTTCTGTAACAAACACTACACAGAACGGAGGGGCAGGAGCATTCCTGAACCTACCAAATGGCAGAAAAATAACACTGTCATTCGCTACTGGTAAGTACACAAGCAATTTCAGAGCGGAGGCAGAGGCACTGAGGGCGGCAGTGGAAGAAATGGTGACGCATAAAGAAAATGAAAGCCATATAGTCCTGCTTACAGATGCTCTCGCCGTAGTCACAGAGCTAAAAAGCCAGAAAAACACTGAGCTTAATGACTTAAGAGCAGCACTCTGCAAACTGTGCCAGCAGTCCGCCTCAAAAAGGGTAGTGGTACAGTGGGTCCCATCACATGCAACATCCAAGGCAACGAGGAGGCAGACAGACTGGCAAAAGAAGGTGCAAGACTACCACAAACAGATACTAGTATGACGTACGAAGAGTCAAAACGGCTTATCAAAGCCAGATACATGACCAAATGGGAAACCGAACATACTGGTTACACCAAAAACGATGCCTATTACCAGTTGAACAGAAGAGAGCAGGTCGTTATCTTCAGACTTCGCACTGGCCACAACAAATTGAAGATAGGTGGTACCGACGAATGCCCGTGCGGTACCGGTAAAATGACCGCTGAACATCTGCTGCAGAACTGCCCAACATACGAGGATCAGAGAGAGCAGATGTGGCCATCACCAGTGGAACTGCAAGACAAGCTCTATGGCAGTGTCGACAGCCTCAGGATGACCGCCGCTTTTTTCGAAAAAATAATGGTTACTGTCTGACTGCGTACGAAGAAGAAGAAGAAGCTCCCTTTAAAAAAATGAAATGGCAGGATATGTTAATCATAGTTTCAGCTTATTCAAATAGTAATTTGAAAAAAAAGTTTTGTTAGAATTTTGAGAAATAAAATTATGTCGTGACGCAAAGACAAGAAAGAATGTTAATAGAAAAAACCAGTTCTATGGTGATAGGTCTACCAAAGGAGCAGATGTCGAACTATGTGACAATTTAATTAGTGGACTGTGGGTCAGGCCTGTGATTACGTTCTGGTAAACTTAACAACATCAACATTGAATGTTTTAAAAGTTTACTGGCCACGTCCTCTTGGTCAGAAATAAAGAAATGAAAATTGTATGACCTTGTGAATCAGATTTAATTTTAAGTGAAGATGAGAATGTTGACGAAGAGCTGGATGGAAGGCAGCAGAATAATTAGTTTTTGAATACAAGTTTAAAAAGAAATAGTTACAGAACTTGTTTTTCACTTTTGTTATTCCAATGTACAAATGCTAGAGACAAACAATAAGAGCCTAGGCAGTGAGTTTGAGTTTCATTGTAGCAGAAACAGTTGTAATATGCATCATTTCCTTCATGTAATCAAATATATGTGCGTAATTTGTGTGTGAATTCAATAAACAGATGGGCTGTATTAGCATTAAGAAGTATTGGAGGAGGACTTGCAGATGTTCTGTGCTGTTATGAACTTGTCACTACCAAATCAGAAAAAAACAGACATAACAAATGGTGTCCATATAAGAAAGCTGTAGCATATGAAACTGTTCATACAAACACACCAGTAACCAACCTGCTGTTGTTATGGCTAATATAAAACCAGTATTTTAGGACCGCGACAGGAATCAACTACTAAAAAAGTGTCTTGAAGGAAATGCACAAAATGTCAATGATTGACTGAACAGTGTTATCTTGAAATTGTGTTCCAAGAATAAGGATCATGGTCTAACTATTGTGAAAGCTGTTGTTGCTATTGCAGTGTCTGTTTAAAATGATTGGACAAACTCTCTGTTGAACATTGAGAACATGGAATTACATACTTGCAGGTACCTGAGACAGTCCTGGGAACACAAGAACATTTTGTCACAAAAAAAGGAACTTAGAGAAAACCAGCAAAGAGATACCTCACTCACATGCATATTTCTGGCAGGACGTGACGATCCTGAGACACAGTCACACTGGACTGCCTCTCTTCCGGGATAGTACAAACTAGTACATAGTCCATCGTATCATATCCTTGCCAAACCCTATAGACACGAGTGGGGAAGACTCGATAGTCCTGCAAGACAACTTCACTAAGAGAGACAACTCTGACCAAAAACAACTGCTGCCTTGCAGATAGGCTTGGGACAGCCAAAGGCTAAGGAGGGCATCCCTACAGAAAAGCCTGTTGAAATCGGATGCACTGAGCCACAGGCTTAACAAAATAAAACAGTGCAACGTAAATATCGCTGTAAACAGAAGAAGAAGAAGAGAAAACCTATTTAGGCATCCTATGAACCAAGAGAGCACGCATGAGGAGGAGATATGCACTGGATCATTGGCAGGCAGTTTCTGAAGGGTTTATATGTCAAGTTGGAGGTTATTAATGAGATTCAAGGTATTTAATACTCAGAAAATGGTAAAAAATAGTGTCCTAAACTTTTCGCCGAAAACCACAATGTACACAACAGGTTAGAACACCATCTATTCAACATGTTCATATTAGAACATACCGATGAATGTATATGCGGCACTGATTAAAAGACTGCTGAACATGAAGTGTCCAACATACGAGATATAGAAAGGGCACATTTGGTCATCTCTTATTTCAATACAAGACAAGCCCAATAGAGATACCGATGGACATGCGGGCCACTGCTTTCTTGACAGATATTCAAGTTAACGTCTCAAAGCTTACGACGAATTAAGAAGATGATGGGTAAAAACGAGAAAATAAAAAAGAAGACAAAGATGAAGATAATGAACAAAAACGAAAACCAAAGAACAAGCGCAGATAAAAGAACATGAAAAAAAGAATAAAACAGATAAAAATGAAAAGAAAACGTAAACGAAGAAAAAACCATTGGAAGAAGAAAACGAAGAAAAAGGAGAGAAATAAGAAATATTAAGAAGAGTAGAAAAAAAAGGAAGAAAAATAAGAAGAAAATGAAAAAAAGGTAAAGAAAAAGTAGAAGAATTATAAGAAGATTTTTTTTAAAGATGAAAAAGAATAAAATAAAGGAAAAGAAGAAAGAGAAAATTAAGAAAAAGAAGAAAAAGAATAGACGAAGAAGAGGAAAAAGAAGCGGCAGAGGAAGAAAATAATGAAGAATAAAAATGAAGAAGGAAAATTGAAGGAAAAGAAAAACAAGAACACAGAGCAAAAGGACATAGTAAAAGAAGAAGAGAAAGAAGAAGAAGAAAAAGGAGTAGGGGAATGAGATAGAGATGTTTTTCCTAGATCATTCGAGAATCCGTCAATATATGCTGATTCACAGGTCGCACTAGCAAACGCTGATTACAAAATGTCAGCTCTCTAGGTTTTGGGGAAGTTAGATAAAATAGGAGAAATAGAAGTCCACTTTAACAAATAACAGTTACCGACTACGGTCATGTCAAATTTTATTAGAGTTTATACAAAGAGACTGGGACACAGAAAACAAAGGATATACAAATGTTTGTACAGAATTTCGAGTACCAATAAAATGTAATTTTAACAATATAGTTATGAGGAAAGACTCAGAAAAACCGGACTACAGTGTACAAGACAGAGAAGAATTCGAGGTGACAATACAGGTTTATCTGCCGAAGACAGATGGTAGGACCAAAAGGGGCAAATATCGCAGTCAAGCTGTAAACTAGCGACACAACGAATTGCGTTCTTCAGACTACATTCTGCTACTTGCAAAGTCTTGTACAGGCCTTGCTTGGTAGCTTGAGATTGAGAACAAAAGCAGATGAAAAAGAAAACAGGTTTATAAGATAAAAAAGGAAATGATAAATTAGACTATAACAAGTTTTTTTTTCAAAATACACCCACCTACAAGAACAAGAGGGCATAGCTATAAATTAACTGAAAAAATGTCCAGATTAGATATTATGAAATAGTTTTTTAGCCAGAGAGTGGTGGATGCTTGTAATGCATTGCCATAGGAAGTAGTGGAGGCAGGGACAGTTAATGCGTTTAAGAATAGATTGGATGCGCACAGCTTTTAGAGCAAGGAAATGTAACTTAAACTGGTTGTACACAGACTCTGCAAAGTCTTATAAACCAGTATAAAAACGTTAAGTTAAGTTAAGTTAATAGTTCGTCCAATAAGAAATTGGCGTCTTACCTCTTCCATTTCCAATCCTGCCTTTTGTAGGTTCCTCAGGAATTTCTGGCGCCACTTCTTGACTCTCTCCTCGGCTACTGAATGTGATCTTTTGGCTTCAATAAGCTCCTCGAAGACCAAAATAAAATCTGTTGAGAGAGATAAAACATGTTCCATTTCTTTTAATGAATTATACATAAGCAAATGAGCTGGGTACAGCTCTCTTAATTAATCGAGCAATAGGTTTAAAACTATTGTACGAGGGGCGTTCAAATCAAACAGGACTTTTTGTTCTAGTGCTACGTGAATGTGTTATAGCGTACTGGAACTACTATCATTAGTTAGGGTCACTTGTGTCCTATTACTGCTAGGTAGCTTTTTTGCCATGGGATAGTCACGTGATAGATAAAAACAAATGGCGAACATTTCTGCTAGTTCTTGCATGGAACATCGTGTTGTGATGAAGTTTCTTGTGAAAGAAGGCGTAAAACCTGCATAAATTTACAGAAGACTGCAATCACAATATGGTGACGAGACACTCAGTCATAGTAAGACATTTGAATGGTGTAAAAGTTTTAGTGAAGTCCGTACATCCGTGAGTGATGATCACGGTCGTTGCGGCTCTCAACACATCAGTTATTAATTTGAATATCGAGATTGCGGAATGCCTTATCCTAGAAAATCGACGCATAACCTGTCGCAAAATTGTACAATAGGCAAGTCTTTCTCTGGGCACGGAGAACACTGTTATTCATGTGTTAGCATACACCCATTATCCTCCACAGACATTTATTGGCGAACGACTGAAGTTTTCCCTATATTGCAATTGTCATTCGTTCTGATTGCAAGCGCCAGCAAACCAGAGTTGCAAAGATCCTCTACACCTCCACGCGGTGATCCTGGATAACTGGCTGCAACAGAGCAGACTGTTTAAGTAGAAGGGATCGAAGAGGGAAGGCTAACTTGCGTCGGACCGGATGGTGACAATTTCGCAGTCAAGCTATAAATTACCACACAACGCATTCCGTTTTCTAGACAACATCCTGCTACTTGCAAAGCCCTTTGCTGGGTTTGGAATCGGAAGTTTGAGAACAAACGACGAAAAAGAAGTTCTCCAATTTTCTTCTCCGGAACCGGCGTACTGACATAAAATTGGAACCAAAAGATCGTTATCTGTTATTAGTCTGTAATTGTCTGTCACTTAAAAAGGTTATTAACAGAAATAAAGAAGACATTTTGAAAAGATAGAAGAAGTACTGCGGAACCATGACCGAAGACACCTCAAAGCACTCAGTTACAATAATATCGAACTAAGAAATAGAACCTGAACCGAAATTGGACGAAGCACTCTCGGCAAACAAAAGTCTAAGAAAAAGAAAGCCACCGGGGTGCGATGACATCACGGCGGATCTAATGCAAGCAGAAGGGGAGGCCAGTGCTCGCATTTGTCATGCACTACCCACGAGGATATGGCAAAGCGAAGAATTGCCAGAAGTAATGGAAGAGATCAATCTATATTCCTCTCCCAGAGAAAGGTAACCTAAAGCTGTGCACACATAACTCTCTATTTGGCTAAATAACCTACCCTAGCAAGGTCCTCTTGCGGATTATATCGCAGAGAATAGAAAGAACATTTGAATTCGAAATCCATGAAATGCAAGCAGACTTCAGAAAAGATGGATGGACTGTAAATCATATAATTAATATGAGAATCATCTAAGAAAAATGTAAAGTGCATAGGGTAGATCTATATAAATGCTTCATCAATTACACCGAGGCCTTCGATTGAGTAAAACATAAGAAATTGTATACAATCAAGATATATGGGGTTTCCAGTATATCTAATCGAAATGACCACCACACTGTGTCAGAACATTTGATGAAACATCAGATTGGTTCTAAGTACAATTGGAAATAAGGCAGGGATGCATAATCTCCACATAAGTATTTAAAGTGCACGCAAAATGCATAACCATAGACGCTATAGAGGATGAGACCATCGACAGTTACGCTCTTTTTCAATCGGAATGCTAAGATACGCAGACGATACTGTAATACTATCAAACAAGGCAGATTGGTTAAAGCAGCTAATTGCAGGCGTAAGCAGATGATGAAAATTATTTGTAAAAGAAAAGGAAACAAAGGTAATTTCGGCAGATAAAACAAGGGAAGTCAACAAACATTCAAATTCGTGGGTGTGGACATTTCTACAGACTTCGATCCTTTTACAATAGGAGGAAAGGAGATAACGGAAATAAGATGTGCCGAGGACACAGTTTTTCTCCCGAACAGCGCCAAGGGCCTAGAAGAAATAATGACATCAGTCCAGAAGCACAGCGAAGACCAGAATCTCTACCTGAATACAAAGAAAACTAAGATAATAACAACTGACAAGATAAAACTCCAACCAAAAATCGAGATCTCTGGCGAAAAGATTGAAAATGTTGGACATTTTGATTATCTGGGATCAATACCAAACAACAATGGGGATTGTACAAAAGAAGTAAGAAGAGAAGACGACTGACTATTGCAAAACAGAGGTTATTGAGTATACAGAGCCTAAGGCATTATACAATCAAGGAACTAAAACTACTATAGATCCTAAGAACATGAATTTTTTCCGTGGCAACCTATGGACGTGAACTATGGAAGATTCAAAAAGCAATAAGAACGAAAATCAGTGCTTTTGAAACACAGTGCTACAGAAGAGTCCTGCAAATCCCATGGACAAAGAAAGAAAGAAACAAATTCATTCGGCAAGACCTGAATGTGGAGGAGAATTGGCTCATAAATGACGTAATGACCAGAAAACACAAGTTTTTCGGACTTCACACGACACACCGGACTGGAGAAAGGGTTTATGGAGTGCATGGTCACTGGAAAGAGAGGCAGGGGTCGACAGAGAAATGGATAGACGCGGGACATCAAGGAGACGCTGGATTTGACCTTGGAGCAGGCCGGAAGAATGGCGGAAGACGAGTTTCCTACAGATAGACTGTCATGTGAACGACGTTCTGCAAAGGACATGCTACATGATGATGCATGTTTATTTTTGCTATTGCTATTGTTGACGATATTGCTGTTGTTTATGTTGCTGGTACAAACGGTTGTTGCTGGGCACGAGTACAAGTCAACAAAATTGTGACAATTGCTGTTAGGAAATATACGAGGCGTGTTCAAATGAAACCGGGCCTAACTGCACAAATTGAACATACTTACAATGTAAATGATGACATTACTTTAAGTATAAACAACATATACAAACCGACAAGTTTGCAAAATTTCATCACCTTCCGACTCAGTTTTCTCAGCAGACCGTTGTAAACATGGCGGGTGTGGTACGGAATCCGTCCAGAATTGATCAGCGAGTGGTGATTCGGTTTCTAATAGCTGTACGATGTCGACCAGTTGATATTCATTGCAGAATACAGGAACTGTATGATGACAAAAGTATGTCGAACGTAAGCTCCGGCGATAGCGCACCCGAATTTCTGCATCAATTTAGACGATTGCATCTTCTGACGCAACAATATGCGCCTGACCTGGTCTCGGAAGATCTTTCGTTAAATCACCATCTCTTTTGAAACATCGTTGCCAGTTCTTCATTGCTGTCTTCCACACATTTTTGTCACCATACACTGCTTGCATTCTGCGATGAATCTCACATGGTCGACACCCTTCAGCTGTTAGAAACCGAATGATCAACTCTGGACGGATTCCGTTTTACATCCACCATGTTTTCAACAGTCTGCTGAGAAAACTATAAGTCGGAGGATAATTAAATTTTGCAAACTTGATGGTTGGTATGAGTTGTTTACAACAAAAGTGACGTCATCATGCGCATCGTACGTATGTTCACCTGGTGCAGTTAGGTCTGGTTTCATTTGAACACGCCTCGTACTTTAATGAATCAACGATTCCCTCCTCTTAGATGACGATTTTGCAAGGAGTAAATCGTAAACGTGCAAACTACTAGTATTGGAGAATCAAACTTGGGTCGGGGCAAAAGAATAAGCACATTGAATGAGCTGATAGTAGCCCGCTACTCAAAGCTTCGTCAGCAAATAGGAGCTGACCGAGACTCTATCCCGCATCCAGACGACGGACGTGAAGCAGACGCTACTAGTGTAGCTATCTAAGAGAATAAAAATCGACGGATCGCAGTCGGAAGGCAAACCTGTGCTCAAAGCAAATTTAGTGGACCGGATCCATTGAACAAAAAGGCGCAAATATCTCAGCCTTGCTGTAAACTATGCCACGACAAATATCAAGTCGAACGTTGAACAAGAAGAAACGTAGGTCCTTCTAGGATGAGCGTCTGAGAGGACTGTGTAGGAATTTGTGATACAACAGATTTTCATTGATTCATAGTACTCTCTCTCTCTCTCCCCCCCCCCCCCCCCCTCCAACTTAATTGCAGGGCTGCGAACACAAACATATCAAAAGTTGAGATTCTAAGAAGTATAATTACCCCACACAAAAGTTCAATCCTAATATCCATCAATTTACTAAATGTCAGAAAAACAACCCAAAGTTCTGTTCAAGTAAGTCTTATGATAGCGACTGACGCTACCCAGTAGAATTGATACATATCTATACTGTTGGATTTGCTTTTAAAGCCACCATTAAAGCGGCGTTTCATATTTCCGAAAGGCCTTCTCAACATGTCTCGTCATTTCAAATGCCTTCGCTAACCTGGCTATGTATTATTTATCTGAGCGTTTCTCTTCCTTCAATCTTCTACGTGACTTCACTCCGTGTTACGTGTATTGGTTTGGCTATACGATAGCCTTTCACCTATTAACACCCGTTCCACAACGGTGTATACCGCCATCATGAATGACGTTCAACGAAAGAGTATACGTACATTGCGAAGTAAGTGGGTGCCTGGTCATCTAGCAAGATGACGTCCAATTTAATCATGGCGTCATTATGAAAACCACCACAACGCATTTCGCAAAGGTTACAGTAGCGTTTTAACCCAATTTCATGTTCATATGTTTAGTGGCAATACCATTTTGTTGATTTTTTTGGGGTATGCATAGTGAATCACCCTTCATAATGTACGGCTTCTCAAATAGACATGACCTATTTCTTGTGGTTCCCATAGTAGTGTAATGGCAGAGAACTCACTTGTGCAGCAAACGTAATGAAGTTCATCTCCAACAACAGGCACGCTAAAATCGACTCCGATATAAATGGGTACTTGAATTAAGGTTAGAGAAAGGGAAAAGGCAGCGAGGAAGGAAAATGAATAACCCACTTCAAACAAGATGTGTCATAATATACTGAAGTCTCTGAAACAGTTATCTCCGTCAAGTCAACTAAAGGCTACACTTTACATTTTTACCCATGTGAATGAAACGAAAAAAAAGCAGGTACAATAATTTAGGAATTTGGGAACTGTATTTACTGAGGACGGCAGACTCGATTGAGAGATAGAGACGAGAGTGGAGCTGGCAACCGCTCTTACCAACCGAGTGTCTCCACTACTAAGACGCCTCAAAATTTCACCCCAAGCAAGAAAGAAGGTGATAAATAGTACCACCATTCCAACCCTTTGCTACAAGTGCCAGACATGGACATTGAATAGGGCTCGGGAACGAAAGTTAGCCACCTGCTAAATGCGGTGCCTACTAAAGGCTACTAACAAAGCTAGAAGAGACAGAATCACAATATGAGTATTCGGGAAAAGGTTGGAACAATTCCCTGCCTACAGTACATCGAGCAACAGAGAGTTAATTAGTTTCGCCACATTGTGATAATGCAACAAGACCACATTGTTCATGTAACCTTCTTCTGGAGAACATCAGGAAGAAAGGGCGAGAGGTAGACCGAGCAAAAGATGGATAGTCAGCGTAATCGAGACCTGACGTAAACTGTGGATATAATGTCACTCGGACCACGAGAGAGGCAAAAGACAAATACATAACCCGATACTGGGCTACACACCTATACAGAGTGAGACGACAAAATAAGAAGAAGAGAAGAAGAAGAAGGAGGGCAGCATCGGTTGCACTCCATTGATCGTCATTTCATGCAGCACCTTTGACCTCCATTGATGGCGTCATTTTATACTGTTGTTTTCCTTAGCTATCTCTAGGAAAGAATACGCCCACTGACTGCTATTGAGTATAGTATAACAAGTGACTAAAGAGGGTTGTGTATGGGATTGGTGACTTCAACATATAGAACAAACTGCAACAGAAACCACTTACATGTACTCAACATGCTTTTCTGCAATGACTCCAACCGTAGTTGTGGCTTAATTAGCCTTCAGTGCAGGTTCCATCTGGGCTTCGAAAATCGGCAGAAATAGATCTCCAGTCTACTCTTATCTATTACTGTAATTGTGCAATATGAGAGGCTTTTTCCAGTCCATCTCCTGATGATATCCACCCACTTAAAGCGTTGTCTGCGTCTTGAACGATTGCCTTCCACCCTACCCTCCAGTATGGTTTTCGACAAGGAGGCGGCATGTCTTGGTATGTGGCCAAAATAGCATAACTGTCTAACCCTGATTTCGGTCCATTAATTCTCTTTTCACCCCCAACTTTTCCAATACCTCCAAATTTGTTTTCTTTTCTTTCCAAGAAATGTGACCCAATCTTCTTTATACCCACATATCGAAGGCTTCAATACTCTTTTCGAACTTTTATTCATTGTCCATGTTTCTGCGCCATAAAGTAGTGACGAGTATACATAACACCTGACAATTCTCATTTTCAAATTTTGATTTATCTGTTTGGATGTCAATATGTGTCGCATATTGTCGAATACCTTCTTGACCTTATAATCTCGAAGTCCTAAGGCTAATGTTTTGAACTTATACTCTGGAGGTACTAAGGCTAATGTTTTGAAATTGTACTCTGGAGGTCCTAAGGCCAATGTTTTGAAATTATACTCTGGAGGTCCTAAGGCCAATGTTTTGAACTTATACTCTGGAGGTTCTAAGGCTAATGTTTTAAACTTATACTCTCGTGGTCCTAATGCCAATGTTTTGAACTTATACTCTCGTGGTCCTAATGCCAATGTTTTGAACTTATACTCTGGAGGTCCTACGGCCAATGTTTTGAACACACTCTGGAGGTCCTAAAGCCAATGTTTTGAACTTATACTCTGGAGGTACTAAGGCCAATGTTTTTAACTTATACTCTGGTGGTCCTAATGCCAATGTTTTGAAATTATACTCTCGTGGTCCGAAGGCAGATGTTTTGAGCTTATGCTCTCGTGGTCTGAAGACAAAGGATTTGAACTTATGCCCTCGTTTTCTTAAAACCGACACCTAAACCACTACATATATGCAAAACACTATTTACGAAAAAAAGTTACAAGCTGATAATGAAGAAACTACTTTCCCACCTGCTAAATTATTACTGTCCGAGTGATCGTCCACTGGCACTGAATACGATGGCAACAAAGGAAAGACTTATTGTGTGTGGAGACTTCAATAGCCACTCGCAGAGCTGGGGCTATTATCAAATGGATAGGAGAGGTGAGGAGCTAGACAACTGGCAGGATGACAATAGACTTATCTTGATTAACCAGCCAACAGACCCACCGACCTTCTACTCGAGATCATGGCACACCACTTCTACATTAGATTTGGCATTCCACTCACCATGCATGTAATGGAACTTTATACGCATTGTCGGGAAACAACTGGGAGGTAGTGACCACAGACCAGTGTTTCTAACTATTGAAAATGAATACGTCAAGGAGAGTAGTACCATGCCTCGGCGGAATTACAGGAAGGCAGACTGGTCAATGTACCAGCATCGGTCTAGTGAACTGACTAGAGACCTGACAACAGATGAAGTCATAAATAAGGTAGTCGATAATTTCAGCAGATGCATGCTACAGGCTGCCCATGAAACGATACCTAGAGGGGCCCGCAAACAATATAAGGTTTTTATTGAAATAGTGAATTAGAACAACTGCAAACCGAGGTAGAAACATCTAGAAAGCAAGCAGAATTTAGTCCATGTCAAGAACACCACCAAAAATATCAACATGCTAAGGCCAAATTTCAAAGGGAAAAGTTGCAGGCTAGAAGAAGACGTTGGAGGGAGTCTCTGAACTTTGAAAAGGATACCAGGAAACTGTTGAAGTTGGTAACACAACTTAATGATGAGGGGGCACAGAGAAACACAAAGATTACATTCAACAAAGATTTAAACATCCTCACAGGCAAACAAGCCGCTGATTACTTTGCGGACTCTTTTGCAAAAGATAGCAATAAAGTGTTAGTGAGGAACAACAAAATACAGGACGAGATGGTGCCATACCCGAAGTTATGGAGACACCAATCACATACAAAGAACTGGAGTTTGCAATATCTAAACTGAAAATGAGAAAGTCGCTAGGAACAGATGAAGTGTCCAATGAGATGATCAAGAACTTGGGAACAGCAGTAAAAACAAAGCTGCTTCAGATCTTCAACATTTGTTTTACATCAGGTACAGTCCCACAGACCTGGAGAGAAGCAATCATGATACCACTCTCAAAACCAGGGAAAGACAGTTCCATGGCATCCAGCTATAGACTAATCAGCCTCACAATCTGCATCTGTAAAACAATGGAACGTATTATCAACCTAAGGCTTCAGTGGTATCTTGAGAGCCAAAATCTTCTTGTGCCACAGCAGGCAGGATTTAGAAAATGCTGCTCCAATGAAGACCAGGCAACACACCTCTCACAAGAGATCGAAGACGCGTTCCAGGACAATAAATTAGTATTAGCAGCATGGATAGACTTAAGGAAAGCTTTTGATAAATTTTGGAAAGAAGAACTTTTAAAGAAACTGAGAAATAATGGAGTGATGGGTAGGATGTAGAAATGGATAAAAACATACTTACATAACAGAAGAGCCAGAGTCTAACTAGATGGCTTCAAGAGTAAGAAAATTCTACTGCGCCATGGTGTGCCTCAGGGAGGGGTTCTATCCCCTACACTTTTTATAGTCTTCATATGTGACTTGATTGCTGAGCTACCACAAGGAACAAAAGTTGCCATGTATGCAAATGACTTGGTAATATGGTGTACAAGTGAGCAAGCAACAGTGGCCACCAAAATGCTGCAAAGAGCTATTGATGCCTTGACCTCATGGACAAACATTAACACAGAAACATGTAGCACTACGCTTTTCACCCTCTCCCCAAAACAAAACGCTGGAGTTATCAAGATAAATGGAGAACATCTCAAAGAAGATAAACAACCCACCTATCTTGGAGTTACATTTGATGATAGGTTGACATGGAGGGAACACGTCAACAAGGCAGCCAAAAAAGCCAGGAGGAAGTTAGCCATCCTGAGAAAATTAAATGGAACCACATGGGGAGCTAGTGGAAAAATACTTAACAAAGTTTACCAACAAGGTATACGGCCACATCTGGAAAATGGGTCAGCAACGTTGTGCCCTGTAGCAAACATTACCCTAAAAGAGGTGGATAAGGTGCAAAATCAGGCACTTAGGGTCATTACAGGAGCAATGAAATCAACACCTATAGTGGAGATGGAGAAAATGGGAAGGATACAATCACTAAGAGAACGCAGAGACACAAAGGTAGAAAAGTTCCTCTGCATGTCGAGCCATCCAATGAAAGACAGATTTGAAAATTTAGCAATGGGGAAAACTGAAAAGAAGTAGTTTTATGCATCAGGCAAAACGACTACGCCGGCAAACTATAGATCTACCTGAAGTTGACATCCACCTAAAGTCTGTGCCAGAAAAACCCATTGGAGAGAGGAGCATGGACTATCAGTATGTATTCAAACAAAAGTGAAAGGAATATTAGACAAGGATGAACAGATCAGTGTGCAACGTAGGATAGTGATCCTCAATTTCCTGGATGAAGAATACCCACAAGACCTCTGGATCAAAGTATACATAGATGGGTCAGCACAGAATACAGTAAAGAATGGTGGAGCGGGAGTGTACATAGAACAACATTAGGGATACAGTCAGAGTACCAGCTGGAAAATTCTGTCATACATTTGATGCAGAAATACAGGCAATCAAGATGGCAACTGAGAAGCTGTCGAACACCAATGTCAGTTCACAACCTGTAGTATTTTTGACATATGCACAATCAGCACTCCAAGCACTTAAATTTGAGAAATTAAGAATCTCACCATAGCAAGAAATCGGATGCAGCAGGCCCTAACATCGCAGGAAGATTGGGCGAACTCATGGCTGGTCAAAAAAACGAGTAGAAAACCATATGCACAATATTCTCGCTTTCGATCAAACCACAAAACAAAAAATTAAGCCTAAATGGCAAATTCCTGCAGCCAAATGACAACCCAAACTATCTGGGAGTCACATTTGATCGGCGCATGTCATGGAAAAGTCAGATCGAGAGAAACCGAATGAGAGCCAGAGAAAGAATGGCAATCATGAGGAAACTTGCTGTCACAAGCTGGGGAGCAGACGAAAGCATACTAAAGAAACTGTACACTGGAAGAGTGAGACCAGTTCTCGAGTATGGCATTGCGGCATGGACAACAGCAGCAAAGGCGAACTTCGATAAAGTTAGCAAACTTCAAAACCAAGCCATGAGAGTTATAACAGGAGGCATGAAGTCAACGCCAATTGTAGAACTTGAAAAGATTACAAAACTGCAATCCATGACGGATAGAAGAGACTGCAGAGCCCAGCTGCAGTCAGAGAAACTCCGAAGACTGACTGACCATCCAATGCACCAGAGACTAAACAATTTGGGAAATGGGAAACTAAAGCGGAGAAACTTTGCAGAAATAGCCAAAGCAAAGATGCACGATGATCCCATAAACGCACCAACAACACCAGAGCCCATCACTACTGTACGAAAACCTACCTAGAGGCAGGATATATTTCCATAGGTGGTAGAAAATATACCAGGTATTGGAAACAAAAACTGCCAGACTGAAAAAGAAAGGAGAGATACTACCCTAAGCTTTATATCGAAAAACTGCCCAAGCATGGACTGGACCCATGAATACACCGACGGTTCTGTAACAAACACTACACAGAACGGAGGGGCAGGAGCATTCCTGAACCTACCAAATGGCAGCAAAATAACACTGTCATTCGCTACTGGTAAGTACACAAGCAATTTCAGAGCGGAGGTAGAGGCACTGAGGGCGGCAGTGGAAGAAATGGTGAAGAATATAAGAAAATAAAAGCCATACAGTCCTGCTTACAGATGCTCTGGCCGTAGTCACAGCGCTAAAAATCCAGAAAAACACTGAGCTTAATGACTTAAGAGCAGTACTCTGTCAACTATGCCAGCAGTCCGCACCAAAAAGGGTAGTGGTATAGTGGGTCCCATCACACTGCAACATCCAAGGCAACGAGGAGGCAGACAGACTGGCAAAAGAAGGTGCAAGACTACCACAAACAGATACTAGTGTGACGTACAAAGAGTCAAAACGGCTTATTAAAGCCAGATACATGACCAAATGGGAAACCGAACATACTGGTTACACCAAAAACGATGCATATTACCAGTTGAACAGAAGAGAGCAGGTCGTTGTCTTCAGACTTCGTACTGGCCACAATAGACTGAGGTACCACCTATTCAACAAATTGAAGATAGGTGGAACCGACGAATGCCCGTGTGGTACCGGGAAAATGACCGCTGAACATCTGCTGCAGAACTGCCCGACATACGAGGACCAGAGAGAGCAGATGTGGCCATCACCAGTGGAACCACAAGACAAACTCTATGGCAGTGTCGACAGCCTCAGGATGACCGCCGCTTTTTTTCGAAAAAATAATGGTTACTGTCTGACTGCGTAGGAAGAAGAAGAAGAAGAAGAAGAAGAAGAAGAAATTTGAGAAATTGCCAGATCTACAGGCTCTACTGTCTGAACTGAGCAACCAGCGCAAGATTGTCATGCAGTGGATACATTCTCATTGTGGAATACCAGGAAATGAGAGAGCAGATTGACTGGCAAAGGAGGGTGCTGCAGACGAGCAACCATGTGTACCAGTTACATACCAACAGAAGATAGGGATGATCAAATCAATCAGAAAGCCACCAACAGTAACACCAGACGATTACCATAACACGAACAGACAAGAGCAAACTGTTTTGTTGCGCCTTAGAACAGGACACAACCGACTCCGCAGCCATATGTACACAAAAATGAAGATTGGCAACTCAGCCATGTGTACATGCGGACAGGCATCCCAGACAGCGGAACACATACTACAAAACTGCCCCGAATATGATATACAGAGAAAATCTCACTGGCCCATAGAAACAGCACTGGAAGAGAAACTTTATGGACCTTGTATGTGAACTACAAAAAACAGTGAAGTTTATACAGAAGACCACATTGCAGACATAGACACTATTTTAAAGCGAACGAAAGAAGAAGAAACTACTTTCTATTTCAATAATTATACAAATCGCATGTCTCTTAAGTTACATTTCGTGCGATTGTGAGTAATTAACACCAATACATATCCAAAATGTTTGTATAACCTGATTTGACGATACTAACCGGTTACAATGATTCCATATCGATAATCTGCTCAAACATCGCCATTCGCACAAGAGCAGTATATATTATTTAAAAATGAAACGGAGGCGAACAAGAAGTCAAGTCAAATTAAATGTTAGATATCATTTACAAGACATTGCTGGCGGGTATGAAGTGTTAGAGAATTTATTTGAGTAGGTCTCAGCTATATTAAAGGCTCGATAGATGGGGTACTTTATTCCATGTCTTTCGTCCCCTAATCAAAAGATTGGTCCACATTTAGAGATGAGTAGTTTAGATCTTGTTGAGACTGGACATTGGAGACTAATGTGCCACTATTATAGAGTTCAGAATAGGAGAGCAGCAGATAGGAAAACTGGCAACACCATATATAAACACATACGACACGTCAACAAAAATGAAGTATTTACAACGTCATACACAGACCTAGTGTCCGTTATGGAAATGCCTTTACATTTGACCTATTTGAGCAAATGGGAACACAATTACTTACCAATTTTTCTCTCCTTATCGTTAAAGAACATTCCTTTGTCTTCTTTTCGCAACTTGATGTGACTTTGTTCGTCAATTCCATTCTGCAAATAAAAATTTATAATTATTATAATACTTCAACATACACACACCAATGCTAACGTATGGATTATGCCAGATAACGCTAATGTAAACCCGTTATAATGTACGGTTTTAGAGCATGGCATGTACTAACTAAATTCATCGTGTGAAAAATTCAGGCTGTAGTTAACAGAATAGTCCGTCGTATAAATCGAATTATTTGGTAAAACACAAATCTGGGACGTAGAAAAGTACGTAAGTAGCGTGTCCTTTGCAGAACCCCCAAACTGTTGGGCTGTTAGAAGTTTCTACGATAGTTTGCCATTACTTTCCGTACGTGGAGGAGCGAAAAAAAACCATGTCTGTCAAATTGGACACGAGCGTGATTTGAACCGGGTGCGTTGGGTTCATGAAACGGAAGCTTCACCCATTGGCCACGCAGCTTCCGGGACGCAAACAGCTCTCGGTTGGTGATAGTGTTTGGTCAGAAACTGTTTTGAATCTGTCTTAGGCTGGTTGAGTTAAAAGATGACAATTGTTGTTTAATGACCACGACGTGTGAAAAGATGACAATTGTTGTTGTTTAATGACCACGATGTGTGAAAAGATGACAATTATTGTTGTTTAATGATCACCATGCGTGAAAAGATGACAATTGTTGTTTAATGACCACGATGTGTGAAAAGATGACAATTGTTGTTGTTTAATGACAACGATGTGTGAAAATGTGACAATTGTTGTTTAATGACCACTATGTGTGAAAAAATGACAAATGTTGTTGTTTAATGCCATTGATGTGTGAAAAGATGACAATTGTTGTTTAATGTCCATAATGAGTAGTTTAACCCTTTTGTACGGTATGAGAGGGCCGTTAAGTGGCTGAGTTGTAGTAGCTTTCCTCCCATCCCCAGCGTACTGATGAAGATATACCGGTGTTCTACAGGCGCTTATGCTATGCTTGGCTTCATCTGCATGACGTTCACTACTATATGGATCACCTCGATCAACATATCGACAACAAGACTGCTTTGAAAACAGTCTGTTTCAACGAATGTTACACGGAAGAGAAATACTGGTCTTGGTCAGTATATTGTGCCTGAATCTGGCGCGTTGTCCTGGTCAGTATGTTGTGTCTAACTGGACTAGTGTCTCAGTTCTTGGATGCCAATTTGTATGTTTCTTTATCCGTTACTCCCCATAACTCCACGCCAAACAGAAGCATATGAAGCCAAAAACTGTTGTATAGTCTTAGTATGGGGATGACTGACAAGCGTTGTTTAAGCTAGACAAGGCTATTCTGGATATTGTCATTCCTCTTTTCCTATATCTGTCTGTCTCTCTCCGCCGGGTGTAACTATCCTAACGGGATATGTACATGTTTCCGTCTATTATAATGTTTTCATTTGCTGTTTGATGCGGGATACAACATATTCAATGCTGTCATTTATGTCATTTTTACAACCTCGCACGAGTTAGCTAGATTGTAAATATCATCATTATCAGGTCATTAACCACTAGAACCAGTCAACAATCTCATTGAATTTGTCCTTCAATTTCTGCCTATCCTCTGCAGCTGTCTTCAACTCAGCAAACGTCTTCACAGCCATATCAACTCAGCAAACGTCTTTACAGCCATATCTCCACAAGCTTGAGACAAAGGTATTTCTAGGTCTTCCCCTCCCTCTCCTTCCCTGCATAATGTCCCCCAAGACGTTTTTGACTGGGCCTCTCTCCGCAGATTGTGTCCCAACCGGCCAGGTCGATTTCTTTTTATCTTGCGTATCAACTTTCTCTCTTTTCCCATCTCCCCTTTTCATTTGATTTCTTCTCCGTCCAGCTCACTCTTTCCATCTTTCGGTAATACCACGTCTCAAAAACCTCCAAGTATTGTTTCCTCTTGTATTTATAGTCGATGTTTCAGAGTCATACATTGCCACAGTCCAAACATTTGTGCATACGATTGTAACTAAGATGCACACATCTCATAATTGCGTGATAAAAAGGGCGGAGGTGAAACTAAGTAAAGTAAAGTAAAGTATAGTAACCCATACCATTACTGCCGTAGGGGTGTGATGTGCTTTTTACTGAACCCGGGAGCATTTAAGGCTATGTCGACCCTGGAGCCATTGCGGTCTGAAAAACATTACCGCCTCAACTGGCGAATGAACCTAGGACCACTCAGATGCGAAGTCAGCGCGCTAACCACTGCGCTACACAGCTCCCGCAAACTAAGACAAGTACGATACTTGAATACTTGGGCAGCAACATAAGGCCTGATGGGAAGATGCACATGAAATGAAGAACATAAATCCCAGGCGAAATCAGTCTACCGAAGTATAAGGGGAACTAACCGAAGTATAAGGGGAACTAGAGCAACAAATCCCTATCAGGGTAATTTAGGAACATATATATTAGATGCTACATGAGGCAGAACAGTGGAAAAGAAAACCAAGGCAAATGATATGTCAGCGGCGGAGCTGAAGAAGGTGGAGACAATTGAGAATCGGTAAAGATCAACCAATGTAGCTCTACCTTCCACTGGAAACCAGAAGGGATACGCCAAACACGCTTGTTCTTATTTTTGCTATTATGTAATTCTATTTAGTGTAAAGTGTTTTTTTTATAAACCCTCAATTATTTTCTTTCAGTCGATCAATGCGTGTATGGTGTTTGTTCATTTTTGCGTTGGATTCCTTCTTTTTCGCTCTGTTTTGTCCAGTGCAGCAGCCGGGCAAAAGTAGTGAAACCAACGATCCTGCTCAAGTCTGGACCTCTGATCAGGAAAGTGATGGCCAATGACAGTCCCTGATTTATCAGCCGAAACCCCTTCAGTGTCAGCATGACTGTGCGAGAGAACTTTGGGGCAGCGGGCATGAAAATTCAAATCGTTCGCTGGTCACTTTGTGACAAAATTGCAAGATTAGAATGAGAAACCGGTTGTATACAGACTCTGCAGAGCGGTCTGGGGGTCGCTATTCTTGATAGATAAATCATTTGCCTCTCAAAGCTATGAACTATAATGGTGGGCAATCGAGTCCAGCAGGTTTTCAAGCGACCCCTGGTCGAAAGAGAGATGGGACCAAAGTGCCTGAATCCTGAGTTACCTCTAATCGTCTTGACTTATGTCTTGTTCTGGATTCCCATGATAATCGTCTTCAGCAGAAAACATTTTCCGCAGACCAGATCGTAAGTTTGTTGTAATCAAAGAAAATGATCACTGTATGCTTATTGTCATAGAAACCATCATTTTCTCTTTGGTGCAGCCTCAAAAGCAGATCTTGTGTGCATCTGTCCATTCTAAAACCCTGCTTTTTCCTAACGTAATAGGTTAGATCTTTCAAGAAATAAATAGTGTTTGTCTTGGTGTACAATGCATGTGTCGTCAGCCCACTCCTATATGGCAGCGAGACTTGGATTGACTATGCCAAAGAAGAGTCCAGGCGTGACAACTTCCATCTACGGCGCCTGCGATTCGTTCTTGGAATTACATGAAGGGACATAGTGACACATGCATGCATAGGTGCACTCTCGCACTGGTCTCACAAGCATATACACTACGATGGCTTAGTCATGTTCATCGCATGGACTGTGGTCGCATTCTCAATGATATCCTCTATGGACAGTTGATGTATGGCAAAATAACAGTTGGCTAACCACAGTTTAGGTTCCACGAGTTTTCCAATTGTGATATGAAGGCACTGGACATTAGTCTGGCATCCTAGGAAGAAATAGCTGCAGATAGATCATTGGAGATGCACCCTGAAGGGACACATCACGTTTGGTGAAGAGAAACTCCTGCAACACAGAGAAGTGAAGCGATAACGCCACAAAGAGACCGAAAATAATCAGCTAAGTATTAATATTGGTTTTCTTGACTATTCCAAGTCCTATCATCCTATAGGCAGTCGTGTCTGAAAGGGGCTGCTGCTGCTGCTGCTGCTACTACTACTATTACTACTACTCTCCATACGTAAGCCTAAGCCTACCTTGCCGAGGTTAGATGGCTTGCGCGCCCCAATGATCTAAGGAGCTACCCCGCGGAAGTGTTACTCCTGGCAGGGTCACCCAAGCCGGGCAGGTCCTTGGAGAGGGGTAAGACAAAAGGACTGAGGAGCAGGTGATGTCCTATAGGTGCAGCTGAAAAACCCACTGGCGAGTGGTACATGCTCTGGGCTATCCAAATCCATCCCCACTTTACTTTTTGTCCTCTATCATTTATCCCCATGGATGACGAATACCAGCGGACATTGCACCTCTGCTCCTTTGTGACGATTTTCTAGGTGGCAGGAAATGTCACACATACCATCACTACAGATGGACTGGTAAAGCCGATGGAAGAGTGATGAGATATGAATATGATATGTCCCTGGCAGGACTCGACTATCCTGGAACACTAACTGCCTCTCTTCGGGGATACTCGAAAGATGCGTCTCTTCACAATCATGATGCCTGCAAGACAACAGTCTTTACACGATATTGGATGTCGCCTCAACAATTGATACGGACGTGTGCATTTGTCCGGAAGGCATTGGGCTATCAAGAGCTGCCAGCTCACAGCTAAAAGACATATTATTATCATCATCATCGCTACTATTTAAGTAAGGCAACGGTTAGTGTTATTTGCTTTCTATATGGTTTTCAGTGGCTATTCTTTCTCTTCATGTCACTGTCTTTGAGTTCATTCATCTATTTCCTCCGACAGACTGCCTACCAATGATAAGACTTTATTTTAATTATGTCTGAAATCTGATGTCGATCACATCTCTGCACATTTTGTTTGCTTGCTTTATTATCGATTTTACTTCGATTATATATATATATATAGTTGCACCGATTGATTTGAACATAGATCGGTGTTCGGCATTCCTGTAATATTGCCGATTATTCAGCATCGGCTTAACGGTCGGTTAATCGATTTTGATAATGGGTCATTCTTGTTTTTTAAATTAGTATTGCTATTCACGCATGTTGTAGCACCAAAAAAAAAACCCAAGGAAAACATAGACATTTGGAAAACGTAATGGATTCAACAAGTAAAAATACAATATTTTCTAGGACATACAATCTAAACTCACCAGCGTAATCTGACCTAATCCTGTTACTAACTTCCTGCGATTAAAATATATCATCCGTTATTCTATCATTTTGCGTATTATGCTGGTGAATAATTACAACTGGAGTAGATACGTACATTTTCGTTACACTTTTGTGACCACTGTTGACATGTGTCAGTTACAATTCTGTTAGATTTTTACTGAAGGCACTGCAAGAAACGCGTGTCTCTGACACTTACCCTCACACCGATTACACGAATGGGTGAGTGAGGGACAGCTGTCAACCAGCGCGTTGCTATGCTCTGCGGCTCTGTGGTCTGAAATTACGATAGGGACTGGCACTCAACTGAAACTGACCTTCAAACAACTGAAACTTCTCGTCGGAAGGTGCTTAGCACGAGATGGTTTCAGATTTGTAAATGGCTGGCAGTAAACGTTTTAAAGGTAAGCGATGGGTGACGCGTGTCAACCACACGCCTACACCATGCCTTTTGCTTTTTTGAAGTGGCTGTTGGCTTGGCTTCTTTCTCGTTCGTTCTCAATCTGTCGCTACCAAGCCCTGAAAAGGACTTTGCAAGTAACAGAATGTAGTCTAGAGAAAAGAATGCGATGTGTCGTAGTTTACAGCTTGACTGCGATATTTGCATCTTTCGGTTTGACACATCTGACTGCAGCATGACATGTTTCGAGTACTGGGTTAGCCTTCCCAATTCGATTTCTTCTCCTTAGCCAGTCTGCTGTGTTGCAGCCTGTTATCCAGGACCACCGCGTAGAGGTGTATAAGAGTTGGCAGTTGTGGTTAGCTGGCCCTGACATTAGCAGTCAGCTATGGATCGCTGCCCACTGCAGTTCATGCGCTTTTCAGCATATTCGCTTTTTTTTTTTTGAAGTGATGTGTGCGTGCAATTTCACCTTATCCTACTTCCAAAAACATTAACTTAGGCTCAGAAAACAGTAGTCTTTCTGTACTTAGCTCGCCTGTTCCACATTATTGGAAACATTTTTTTATATAACTTAATTAAGAAATGATTGTAATGATATAAGACAATTTTCAAAACTCGAAAGGAACAGAAAGTAAGCATAATTCAGATAACATTTATTATTGTTGTTGTTCTTCATCTTCTTCTTCTGCGTTCATTCTCAATCTCTCACTACCAAGCCACGAACAGGCTTTCACAAGTATCAGATTGTAGTCCGGAGAACGGAATGCGTTGTGTCGCTAGTTTACAGATTGACTGCGATATTTGCACCTTTCGGTTCTTCTTCTTCTTCGTACGCAGTCAGACAGTAACCATTATTTTTTTCGAAAAAAGCGGCGGTCATCCTGAGGCTGTCGACACTGCCATAGAGCTTGTCTTGTGGTTCCACTGGTGATGGCCACATCTGCTCTCTCTGATCCTCGTATGTCGGGCAGTTCTGCAGCAGATGCTCAGCGGTCATTTTACTGGTACCACACGAGCATTCGTCGGTACCACCTATCTTCAATTTGTTGAATAGGTGGTACCTCAGTCTATTGTGGCCAGTGCGAAGTCTAAAGACAACGACCTGCTCTCTTCTGTTCAACTGGTAATAGGCATCGTTTTTCACCTTTCGGTTCAACACATCCGTCTTCAGCTTATTATTATTGCGTAACTGACAAATATTGACACAAAAAATGTGATATTGTCAAAACACGATGTCAACTAAATTTACAGTAGGTGGTGAGGAAATAGATCATTTGGAATATCTAGGCCCCAGAATAGGCAAAATGGAGACTGTTCCAAAGAAACCAGAAGAATAATAGCTATGGCAACGCAGATGCTTAACAGCTTGAAAAAATTATAGCAGAGCACCAACAAAACCACAAACGTGAAAGTCTTGAGTTGTGTTTTTTTTTGTGGCAGGTTATGTCTGCGAATCATGGACGATTATCAAAACTTTCAGACAAAGAATCGAATTCTTCGAGTCAAAATCTTACAGAAAGATTCTCAGAATACTCGGGGCAGAGAAAAAGACAAATGTAGACATTCGGCAAGCGTTGAGCATAGAGGAGAACTGGTTTATCAATTCCATTATGGCCAGAAAATTGAAATACCTTGGTTACATCTTGAGACACAGCGCTCTTGAGAGAACAGGGGTGGAAGTATAGTACCAGGCAAAAGAGGCCGGGTAAGACCGAGTGACTGGTGGAGGCTGGAAGCGACGTTCTATAAAGGACATGCTACATAATGATGATTGTATAACTGATATAACTTGTTACTTACTATTGATAGCAATTCCATGATAGTGAATAATTATGAAATATTATAATGAATTACCTACAATTGATTCCAATCGGGATTTCATATCACAATACATAATTACATTGATAATCGACCAACTTGCTGTTCGGTGCAAACCTTTATATATATATATATATATATATATATATGCATAGCATAGCATGACTATACAAGAACATCGTTTATTACGCCCCTAAGAGATGAAAAAATAGATTATCATTGCGGTTTTGAGCCAGTGTACTCTTAGCCGCTATCCAAACAACTTCGCCATTCGCTACTGATATACGCGTACATACGAGGCAATTCTGGGTAACTTTGTGCTGATCGCATGACGTCATGTACCAGCGACGCCTCTTTTAAATGTCTACCCGATCAAGTGTCAATGGTACGTGACAAACCTATCTATGTTTGTAACGTGGAACTGGGAATCAGGGCTCAATTGTTGAGTGGAGCACGGGAAACGGTTACCATATCCAAGAAAGACAGCAGACGCCTAACACACCCACTACCGGCACCGAAAGGTCATTATCGTCATCATGTACCATGTCCTTTGCAGAACGTCGTTCTCCTGATCTGTAAGGCAGGCAGTGTTTCCCAACCGCCGGTAACCGGACTGGTGCCGGTTCGCAGAAATTACCTGTGATCCACGAAAAAGTAATTTTTGCGGCTTAAGCCAGAAATTACGGAGATCGGCTTAATATGATCTAAGCTCAAGGTAACTAATGTTTAAACTCAAATGACGTCAGCTACACAAGTATCCCTACTTCTCAAGCAGAAGAGCTCATCTATGTTTGTCGTGTATGTTTATCAAAGTAAGTGGTTTTTTTTAGGGGGTGGCCGGGGGTGGGGGGGGGGGGGGGTGGGGGGGGGTGTGGGGTGGTTTTGGAGAATGCTAACACATATCGTGATAAGTAAATTAAGTCATAGAATCAGCCGAGGATGAATGTGTCGGACCGTAATGTGCAAGTAACGCAGTCAAGCTGTAAACTAACGACATAACGCATTTCGTTCTCCGGTCTACTTCCTGCTATTCAGGGCTTGGTAGCGGGAGATTGAGAACGAACACAGAAGAAGAAGAAGAAGGTCATAGAAAATTGATAGATACGTTTTAGAGGTAAATTTATCTGCTAATACTGTGTTGAGGTATTTTGAAAAGCAAGTTTTTGTGTGATCAAATTTGAATTACTACAAGATGGAGACTTAGAAAAAAATCAAACAGCAAAAACTTTTAACTTTCTTCAAATGTTTCCTATGTTTACAGGTCAACAAAAAAGGTTTCCCCCTTTCCCATGCTTACACAGTATTGTTCTTTCTAAGTTATTGTGGCGTTTTTGGTATGGCAAAAATATGTTCATTTCCTAGACGTACTGTTGTATGAAAGCTAGCTTTATACTATATCCAGCTCCTGTAGGATTTCCGTTCGCTATCCATGACCTTTTGAGCACCCTCCTTTAGCATTTCAGCTAGAAGGATTCAGTCTCCTTTCTTAGTGTTTGTGTTAGTTGACCATTTCTCACATCCGTACGCTGCTACTAAGAAGACGAATGTGATCAGAATTTTGTTTTTGGTATCCTTTTGTTAGTGTTGTGCTATACATTTTTCATTTTAGGTAACCTCTGCAGCGCCATAGTCATTCTTCTTCTTATTCCTTTTTGGCAATCTCTGTTGTTGCTTAAAGTCTAGCCGATATAATATAAACTTATGGCGCTCTGAACTGTTTATCTAGGATATCTTTAGATCTGGTTTTCGCCTTGTCAGTGCTCATATTCTTAGTCTCGCCTGTGTTTATGAATATATATTTTTTTTCCTTGCTGTGTCGTTTAACCGACAGGATCATCTATTAGAAAACGATGTCAACCATCAACTCTCCAGGCAAGACCAGGTGATCATTCTCCGGCTACGCACAGGTCACAACAGACTTTGATGTCATCTGTACAACAAGTTCAAGTTTGGCACTATAGAACTTTGTGCCTGCGGCACAGTCTCCATGAAGGCAGAACATATTTTGCAGTCCTGTCCACTGTATACCGACAAAAGAAGTAGCATTTGGCAACAGTCAGTGTCCTTCCACGAGAAGCTGTACGGAAGCATACAAAGCCTTGAGTCGACTGCTGCCTTCGTTAGAGTCATTGAAGTTGAGGTCTGAAGATGAACGAGGAAGAAGAATAAGAAGAAGGATCATCTATTTCCACAGCGTTTTCTCGAAGAACACTGTACCATCTATCTTAGTTCTGGTATTTCATTCCCGGCGACTGTGAACGAGTAGAACTTTTCACACTCTTTGTCATTCTTGTATTTCTCATTATGTTTTCTATAACGATATATTGAACAGACAAGGAGAGAATATGCACGCTTGTTTCATTCCCGTGTGTACCTCGAACCAATCGGATGTCTCCCCAGCTATTCTGGCGGTTGCTTACTGTCACGTAGAGGTAGTGATGAGAAATAACAAAACGAGACTCTTTCGAAGTCCTGTAATTGGAACTCGAGTAGAATTAAAAACCTTTAACGAGGATCTATTAGAGTAAAAAACTGGTGCTTTAGTGCGCTTCAAAATTGTTACCTCAATTTAAAAATCTATAAGAACAATCATTGTACAGAAATAGATGAAATGGAATGGAAATGTAAGTCAAAATGACTTTAATTAAGGCAACAAATATTTCAGTGGAAACAAGTGGTTTTTATCTTTGCTTCTGTGCGGTTTACTAAAAACCAACGAATGTATACAAAACATACATTTATATTTTTTTACGTATTTCTTAAACGTATTTATTTGGTGTGAAATCTAGAAAATTTAAATTTGCACGTGTGTTGTCGATTTTTGTACGACTTACATTAAGTAGTACCCACTTTTAACAGTTAGACAGTAACTTCTGGTGTTTTGCGCTCGTCATAACAATACATGTTCTTTACTCCATAGGCGCTGTACATGAAACTTGATATGGGGGAACAATGAGTGAAATTCTTCACACTTCAAAACATCACAGTGAAGGTATAAACATATTTTTGTAAAGAGGCTAAGCGTGGGAGTCTTTATCGGTGTATGTCTAGACCTCAAAAGAGAATAATACACTATTTACGTTTAAGTATACGATCATTGCATCATCGACTTCAAGGCTGGAAGTTCATATTCAAACAAGTCAAGAAATGAGGAGAGAAAGAAAATTGCTAATAGTTTTGACGCAGACCCTTTTAGGAGATACATTTGTAGAATGTTTAATCTGAAAGAAACTGTGACATTGTGTAAATTTAAAATTTGGCTAAGAAGCAACAACAGTAATGATGGATAGAAATCTACGTTATAAAGATCTGTAACAATTGCAGGCTTCCCTTAGAAAATATGCTGGCAAAAAATATCTTTTGAGAGAATCCACACCTACTTGCTATGAGAAGCAAGTATTTGCGCGAAGCAAGTGTAATGAGGGAAGAAAATCAGAATTGCTTTCCTCTGTAAAGCAGACAGAAAAGTCAAAATATTTCGTATAGACACAATAATATTGAAACATGGAAATAGATGCTAGAAACTGCTACTTTACCATTCCCACCTAAACGCAATAGAACTGGTGTGGCCAAAAGTTAAAGGATATGTGACAACTGAAAATAAAACATTGAAACTGTGGATGTTGAAGAAATAACATATGTCACTATCTCTAATACAGATACAGTTCATTGGACTATATGTGAGAGCCATGTCTTACAATAGGAAGAAAATTGTTGGAAAAATGATGGTTTGTGTTTCATCCAACCAAGAGCAGTCACCAACCTGAGACTCGCCTGCCTCTGAATAAGTTGACATATAGATTACATGAACTTTCATCAGGAAACATCAGGCCAGGAAATGACGGACAAGAAGATGTGTAACACTGAATACATTTTCGTACCTGAATTTATGATCTTTTGTGAAATCATGTGATTTCCAGAACCTCCAGAATACAACCTATTCCGTTCTATAAGATATTTATACATTTGAACTAATTGTTTTACTTTTTCCTTAACTTTCTGATGCTGATTCTACTCATGTGCCGTTAGCCATGCGATAAATTTCAGTCGTAACAAACACTTTAAAAACAAAATACATGAACCAGAGGCAATTATGGTCTATTATTAGGTACATAAATTTATGAATTGTTAAAATAACAATTGAAGATAGGCCTATGACTCCTCAAAAGTGAGTGATTTGTGAAATTACTGTACATTATATTCTTCAAAAAACTCGAGAATTAACAACGGCAACATATTCAAATAATTTCCGTGCAGAAGCAGAGGCACTGAAGGCCGCAGTTGAGCGTGTAATCCAAGATAAAGATATCCACCAAGAAAATATAGTATTCCTGACTGATACCACGTCAGTAATAGCAGGGCTAAAACAACACACAGATGAAGATCTCAAGCAATGTATGTTCTCCCTCATACAGCTCTCAGCAGAACATCCAAGGTTGGTCATACAGTGGATCCCATCCCACTGCAATATTCAAGGCAATGAAGCTGCAGACAAACTAGCAAAGAGCAGAGGAGGATCCCCGCAAACAGACCTGAGTATCACATATAATGAGGCCAAGACCATAATTAAAGCCAACTTCAGGGTGAAATAAGTTGATCAACACCCCGAGTTCCAAAAAGACCCCGAGTTCCAAAAAGAAGACAGCTACTATAACTTAACTAGAGAAGAGCAAGTCATCATCTTCAGACTGAGAACTGGGCATACCAGACTCAAGGGTAATCTTTATAAAATGAGGATTGGAACAGATGACAGGTGCCCATGTGGGGGGCATATCAAACCGTGGAATACATCCTGCAAAGCTGCACGCTCACGCGGGAACAGAGAGAACAATGCTGGTCTCGTAAGACAGATATGAAGAAGACGAAAAAGCCTTACAAACAACGGTGTCCTTTGTAAGAGAAACCGGAACATTGATCTGAGGATAAACGAAGAAGAAGAAGTAGAAGACGATATTCTTTAGGGGTAAAATAATTATTTCGCCGACAAAGGTCAAAGAAACTTGTCAGTGTAAGGAAAGGACATTATCTGCACTATTTTGAATTACAAAATCTGAAAACCATAGGAAATGTAAGACCATATGCAAACATTCATGGTGATACTTGCAAAGAGTTGTGCAGATATTAGATGCAATCTGAAGCATGCGTTTTTTAAACGTACTATATCAGCCATGTTCATCCAATTTCAATAGCGAATATTAAAGTTCCAGCACTACAGACTAGAACCACTGTTCATTTAATTGCATGTATAGGAGCCGACTAAACACAGTTGGGGTTGACGACCGCAGCATATTAAAATCCATTAATAAAACTACACTACAAATGGGTGGAATCAAGCTTTGAAAAAATACTCGCTAGAGAATTAAATACTTCAACAAATGGACTGACGGGCAGAACAGCTATTACAGATAAGAGAGAACACATACTCAGTATATTATTATAGAAATGTGTCGGACATTCAAGGTTGACCTACATACATGTTTGATAGACAACACCAAAGCGTACGACTACGTATAACATCAACAGTTATTGACTATAATGAACAACGTTGGTTTCCCGTCACGTATCATAAACTTCATAGCACAGCTGTATTTACGAGCAACAGGCAGCAGTAAGGATGGAAGGAAAAATATCAGGATGGTTCGATATGTAGAAATGAGTAAAGCTACATTTGTATCCGCTCCTCTTATATGTTCAATATGAGTAAAGCTACATTTGTATCCGCTCCTCTTATATGTTCAATATGAGTAAAGCTACATTTGTATCCGCTCCTCTTATATGTTCAATATACATGCCGATAATATAATTAGGATTTTATGAGATGATTAGGAAGGCACTAAGTGTGACATTGTCAGCATATCGACATAGCAGATCTAAAAAAAAATTGGTATTCCGACGACGCAGTCTCGACTATCATGTCAGTGAGCAGCATGAAACTTTGTAAAACGTCGTTCCTTACAACCGTCAACCTATTTGTATGTTATAAGTTTCTTGGCAGGTGCAGTGCCACAGGTTGCCATTACTTTCCGTACGTGGAGGAGCGATCACACAGATAAAAATACACTGTCTGCCAAATTAGACATGGTGGGATTTGAATCGGGTAAGTTGAGATTGTCATAGGACACGCAAACTTCCATCTCTCGGCTAGAAACACTAATTAATTGTATCAATAAACATAAAATAAAAACAGCTAGGCTCATAATCTTTATTTTAACACCAAGGATACGAACATTTTGACAGCAGACAAAGTGAAGAAATCAGTATTCTCGATAATGTAGAAATAGAAGATGTAAAGGATTTTGAATATCTGAAATCTACCATCAATATTTCTGGCAACTGCGAAATTGAAATCAAACGAAGCAATTGTTTCACACAAGCAAATATTTATGAGAAATTTGTGGCGATACATAAGCAAGAAAAGATCCAACTGATTTGGACATGCATTTTCCCGCTAGCGACATACAGTTGTGAAACATAGACATTACACAAAATAATTGCAAACAGAATCACAGGTCTTTCAAAATGAAGTGTTATAGAAAAGGATGTTGAAAATATCATGGACAGAAGAGAGACACATTTTGCAATTCCAGCTAATTAAAGAAAATTGGCTCCTATATAACATCACACCAAGAAAGCTTAGATATTTCGATCATATGAAGAGACATAAAGGTCTTAATAGAGAAGTACTGGAGGGCAAGGTTCTGGGAACGAGGAACAGAGGTAAACCGCGTTGAAGATGACATCAGAACATATAATGACGTTCTGGGCGATGTGACATTAATGACAGTCTAAGGGATGTGACATTAATGACAGTCTGGGGGATGTGCCATTAACGACAGTGTGAGGGATGTGAGATTAATGACAGTCTGGGAGATGTGACATTAATGACAGTCTGGGGGATGTGACATGAATGACAGTCTGGGGGATGTGACATGAATGACAGTCTGGGGATGTGGCATTAATGACAGGCTAGGGGCTGTGACATTAATGACAGTCTGGGGATGTGACATTAATGACATTCTAGAGGATGTGACATGAGTGACAGTCTGGGGGATGTGATATTAATGACAGTCTGGGGGGTGTGACATTAATGACGGTCTGGAGAATGTGACATTAATAACAGTCTAGAGGATGTGACATGAATGACAGTCTGGGGGATGGGGCATTAATAACAGTCTAGAGGATGTGACATGAATGACAGTCTAGAGGATGTGACATTAATGACAGTCTGGTGGATGGGACATTAATGACAGTCTGAGAGATGGGACATTAATGGCAGTCTGGTGGATGGGACATTAATGACAGTCTGAGATATGGGACATTAATGACAGTCTGGTGTATGGGACATTAATGACAGTCTGAGAGATGGGACATTAATGGCAGTCTGGTGGATGGGACATTAATGACAGTCTGAGAGATGGGACATTAATGGCAGTCTGGTGTATGGGACATTAATGACAGTCTGAGAGATGGGACATTACTGACAGTCTGGTGGATATGACATTAATGACAGTTTGGGGGATGGGACATTAATGACAGTCTGAGAGATGGGACATTAATGACAGTCTGGGGTATGTGACATTAATAACAGTCTGGTGGATGTGACATTAATGGCAGTCTGGGGAATGGGACATTAATGACAGTCTAGTGGATGGACCATTAATGACAGTCTGGGGGATGGGGCATTAATGACAGTCTGAGAGATGGGACATTAATGCCAGTCTGGGGGATGTGACATTAATTACAGACTGGAGGATGGACATTATTGACAGTCTGGGTGATGGAACATTAATGACAGTCTGAGAGATGGGACATTAATGCCAGTCTGGGGGATGTGACATTAATTACAGTCTGGAGGATAGACATTATTGACAGTCTGGAGGACGATTTTGTCTGACACGAACCAACTCGCACTGAACCGAGATGCATACAAAGCTGACATAACGAAGACTACGTTCTGGAAAGAACACACCACATGATGACGATGATGATGATGCCACGCACACAAAAAAGCGAGAACACTCACAGCGTTGCAGTGGTTAGTTGCTCCCTGATCCGCAAAGTCTACAGAAAAGTTGTCTGTCGTGTGTTCAATCATGCTTCTACCTTTCCCTCGTGACAAACTCGGCATTCCAGTAGCTGATGTCAGGTACTGGCTGCCAGATGGCACATCCATGTTCTCAGAAAATCTATGTGACGGACTATACAATATTTCATGTTCATGAATTCGGTTGGCTTTTTTTCTTGGTTTTATTCCATTCTGTGACGATGGAATTTCCCTCTCATAATTTGATGTCTTTGGCGAATGAGTAATTGTATTGTTTGCCAAAATACCATCGGGGTTTAAATGTGACCGTTTTACATTTTCTGTTAACCTAGTCCTCGAGTCATTACTTTCATCGTCTTTAATTGATCTTGCTGGAGGGTCTTTTGGTGGTGGCATCATGTCGACTATAAATGAATCTTCATTGACAACGTAGATCGAAATGGCCTTGTTTCTGTGAACCATTGCCAAGCATGAACATGCAATCACCTCCCTTGGCGCTCGTCGCTATGAAATATTATAAATTCACGAAACTAATATCTTAGCATATCGTTGACAGCCAGTGCCCTGCAGGACTTTAGTATTCCTGAAACAATCCTGACAGTTTGAAAATAGCATGAACCACTTTACATGTTACATTGACCACTGGGCACTGCTGCTGCTACTACTAAATTTTTCATGATGTTATGTACAGTATTAATAACTAACTTAAGATTCATAATTAACTGCAAGCTAATTATAACAACCTCATGTTGATGAGTTTTTTTAAAGGGTAGATCACTTCTGATTCACGGAGAAATCCATTTGAAACGTCACTTTCCAAGGCTGAACTTGGATATGTCCACTATCAGTGCAACTATAATAGCGTGTTTGGGAAACAACGATGGATATGCAGTTGGTGTCACGATAGGAATCACTCTCCACGGGGATTTGCTGTGTTTTGTACCTTGCATTTGTTTTATTTCTCTGTGGAACTTCCATAAGAGAGAAAACTCTGATCGTAAACAACTGCTGCCTTGCAGATAGGCTGGGGACAGCCAAAGGCTAAGGAGGGCATCCCTACAGAAACGCCTGTTGAAATCGGATGCACGGGGCCGCAAGCCTAACAAAACAGTGCAACGTAAATCACAGTATGATGGCAGTACAACCTATCCGAAAAACGTATGGCGCTCATCCTGCGGAGTCCCGCCAGGCAGCGATAGTGCCGGGCCTCACGCCTCGAAGGGGCCCACCCTTGACTACTGGTGGTCACCCACCCATGTGTCGTGGAGTCAAAGCACATGGCTATGGGGCAACGTCTATTGGCCAAAACCTCAAGACCCTCAAAATACTACAGTGGAATGCGGAGGGAGTCATTAACAAAAAACTTTCCCTAACAAACCACCTGCATGAAGGTAAGATTGACGTGGCATGTATCCAGGAAACGCACCTCAACAATAACCATAAATTCTCAATCAGAGGATACCAGACCTTCCGTCTAGATAGAGAAGGCCACAAAGGAGGGGTCCTGATACTGACCAGAAACAGCATACCGAGTAGCGCGGTACCTGTCAATCACACCGGACAAGCAGAAATTGTAGGAGTTGACATAATGGCTCAAGAGACGAAGCTCCGCATTTTCAATCTGTACGGACCACCAAACAGAGACCTATCGCTCTCGAGTATGGAGGTCAGAGACTCCAACTGCATAGTAGTTGGAGATTTCAACAGCCACTCGGAGAGATGGGGATACTCTGACACAGACAGCAGAGATGACGAAGTGGAAGATTGGGAGATAGATGCAAATCTCTCCCTAATCAATAGGCCGGAGGATAGCCCTAGCTTCTATTCAAGAACATGGCATACCACCTCGACTCCAGATTTGGCATTCTCCACACAGGACATACACCATAAAATAGACCGCCAGGTCCTAAATCAACTGGCAGGTAGCGACCACAGGCCGATCAGGCTAACCATTGACATGGAAGTAGGCCCACAGGAAACAAAACCGCTCCCACGTTGGAATTACAAACGAGCCGACTGGGACAGATTTGCAATCCTAACAGATGGGCTGTGTGAAACCATCAACACACGAAACACCAAAATGAAGCCCATGGTAGAGAGCCTAAGCAAGGCAATAATGCAAGCCGCCACTGAAACCATCCCAAGAGGAGCTAGGAAAAACTATAAGCCCTACTGGAATGATGAGTTGCAGAAAGTGGAAGATGCAGTAACAAATGCTAGGAACATGGCAGAACGAGAAAAATCCATGGAGGCAAACATCGCCCTCAAAGCCGCCGCGGCGAAGTACAAACACACGCTCAAGCAAACAGCAAGAGAAAGCTGGAAAAATAAAACGGAAAGTCTAAATCTGGACAAAGAAGGGAACAAGCTATGGAAGCTAGTCAGAGCCATGAATGACGAAACCCCGTCAAATAAACAAATTACTATCAAGCAGGGCGAGAACTTGATCACAGGTAAGAAAGCCGCAAACGCCTTTGTCGATCACTATGCCAGAGCAAACCACATCGAGGTCCCTGCAGAAAAGCATACAGACATTAGCGAAGAGCTAAAGGGGCACGAAAACATAAATACGGCTCCCGAAGAGCACATGATGGCCAAACTAACAATGCGCGAAATGGAAGAGGCTATGAGAACACTAAAGAAAAGGAAATCTCCCGGAAAAGACGGGATAACAAACGAAATGCTGATGGGGCTGGGCCAAACAGCGAAGAGGAAACTACTATCAGTCCTGAACCAAAGCTGGAAAAGGGGTATTGTACCCCAGGCATGGAAAGATGCAATACTGGTACCAGTACCAAAAACAGGAAAGGATAAAACAGATCCAAATGGATACAGGCCCATAAGCCTACTGAGCTGTGTCGGCAAGCTGATGGAACGGATGATAAACACCAGACTGATGTGGCATCTGGAAGAAAAACGAATACTAATTCCACAGCAAGCCGGCTTTAGACAGCACAGATCCACTGAGGACCAGGTCATCCTCATAGCCCAGGAGATAGAAGATGCCTACCAGGCACAGAAACACACAGTAGCTGTTTGGGTGGATCTGGAAAAGGCATTTGACAAAGTCTGGAAGGATGGACTTAGAGTCAAGCTAAGAAGAAGTGATGTCTGTGGGAAGATGTACAAGTGGATCAACCACTACCTCAAACAAAGAACGGCCAGAGTCCAAGTACAAGGGCAGATGAGCAAAAAGGTGACACTCGAACAGGGAGTACTCCAAGGGGGAGTTTTGTCACCCACACTCTTCTTGGTATATATAAACGATATTACAGAGAATATACCAAGAAGAGTCCATAGCTCAATGTTTGCAGACGATCTGGCTATGTGGACCTCTGAAAAGAATCTCACCATAGCAAGAAATCGGATGCAGACGGCCCTAACATCGCTGGAAGAGTGGGCGAACTCATGGCTGGTCAAAATAAACGAGGAGAAAACCACGTGCACAATATTCTCGCTCTCATTAAAACCCCAAAGTACCAAATTAAGTCTAAATGGCAAAATCCTGCAGCCAAACGACAACCCAACCTATCTGGGAGTCACATTTGATCAGCGCATGACATGGAAAAGTCAGATCGAGAGAAACCGAATGAAAGCCAGAGAAAGAATGGCAATCATGAGGAAACTTGCTGGCACAAGCTGGGGAGCAGACGAAGGCATACTAAAGAAACTGTACACTGGAAGAGTGAGACCAGTTCTCGAGTATGGCATTGCGGCATGGACAACAGCAGCGAAGGCGAACTTCGATAAAGTTAACAAACTTCAAAACCAAGCCATGAGAATTATAACAGGTGGCATGAAGTCAACGCCAATTGTAGAAATTGAAAAGATCACAAAACTGCAATCCATGACCGATAGAAGAGACTGCAGAGCCCAGCTGCAGTCAGAGAAACTCCGAAGACTGACGGACCATCCAATGTACCAGAGACTAAACAATTTGGGAAATGGGAAACTAAAGCGGAGAAACTTTGCAGAAATAGCCAAAGCAAAGATGCACGAAGATCCCACAAACGCACAAACACTAAAACCCATCACTACTGTACGAAAACCTACCTGGAGGCAGGATATATTTCCAGAGGTGGTAGAAAATATACCAGGTATTGCAAACAAAAACTGCCAGACTGAAAAAGAAAGGAGAGACACTACCCTAAGCTTCATAACGAAAAGCTACAAAAAGCATGGACTGGACCCATGCATACACCGACGGTTCTGTAACAAACACTACACAGAACGGAGGGGCAGGAGCATTCCTGAACCTACCAAATGGCAGATAAATAACACTGTCATTCGCTACTGGTAAGTACACAAGCAATTTCAGAGCGGAGGCAGAGGCACTGAGGGCGGCAGTGGAAGAAATGGTGACAAACAGTGAAAATGAGAGCCATATAGTTCTGCTGACAGATGCTCTCGAAGTAGTCACAGCGCTAAAAAGCCAGAAAAATACTGAGCTTAATGACCTAAGAGCAGCACTCTGCAAACTGTGCCAGCAGTCCGCACCAAAAAGGGTAGTGGTACAGTGGGTCCCGTCACACTGCAACATCCAAGGCAACGAGGAGGCAGACAGACTGGCAAAAGAAGGTGCAAGACTACCACAAACAGATACCAGTATGATGTACGAAGAGTCAAAACGGCTTATCAAAGCCAGATACATGACCAAATGGGAAACCGAACATACTGGTTACACCAAAAACGATGCCTATTACCAGTTGAACCGAAGAGAGCAGGTCGTTGTCTTCAGACTTCGCACTGGCCACAACAGACTGAGGTACCACCTATTCAACAAATTGAAGATAGGGTGTACCGACGAATGCCCGTGCGGTACTGGTAAAATGACCACTGAACATCTGCTGCAGAACTGCCCGACATACGAGGATCAGAGAGAGCAGATGTGGCCATTGCCAGTGGAACTGCAAGACAAGCTCTATGGTAGTGGCGAGAGTCTCAGGATGACCGCCGCTTTTTTCGAAAAAATAATGGTTACTGTCTGACTGTGTACGCAGAAGAAGAAGAAGAAGATTTCTCTGTGGGGAGCATGGATTTATTATAAACCATGACACAATATGAGTTCAGTTATTTAGTCAGCCATGGAAAGTGAAGTTTCAAAGAGTTTTTCATGATGATTTAGACGCCTATATAAAAAAAGGCTATGGGTAGATAAACGTTATTAAAATAGTATAATTTCGGTTCTTGTATATTTTCCGTCCTTCCAGTATTGATTTTCGCCGTCTAAATGCAGTTATATCATAGAAAACACATTGAAGTATAGCTACATCTTGTACTGATAAAATGTAACTCTGAACATATAATCACTGGAGATGCCTATGAGGTTGATATAAATGATATAACGGTCACAGACCAGACAACAAAGCTGAAAGTTGGACATATTATGAAGTGCACCGTTCGAAAACTGTTTTGAAGCGCCGTGTTCTAATCCAAGCACATATTGTGGAAGTGCACCATTTGAGAAGAACATTTTATGAAGTGCATTATCTAAATAGAAGATCATATGATCAAGTTCGCAAGTTTGATGAAGAAAAACAATATTATGAAGTGCATATGTTTACGAAGAAGAACAATATTATGAAGTGCACGTTTGAAGAAATTGAATTGATTTTTGCGAGAGTAATAAAAATGTATCACCAAGTGCACGTTTAAGAAAAAATTGAGAGGTTTATGAAGAACATATTATGAAATGCTTGGTTTAAGTGGAACATATTATGGAATGCTTGGTTTACGAAAAACATGTTATGGAATGCTTGGTTTGCGAAGAACATGTTATGAAATGCTTGGTTTACGAAAAACATGTTATGGAATGCTTGGTTTACGAAAAACATGTTATGGAATGCTTGGTTTACGAAAAACATGTTATGGAATGCTTGGTTTACGAAAAACATGTTATGGAATGCTTGGTTTGCGAAGAACATGTTATGAAATGCTTGGTTTACGAAAAACATGTTATGGAATGCTTGGTTTACGAAAAACATGTTATGGAATGCTTGGTTTACGAAAAACATGTTATGGAATGCTTGGTTTGCGAAGAACATGTTATGAAATGCTTGGTTTACGAAAAACATGTTATGGAATGCTTGGTTTACGAAAAACATGTTATGGAATGCTTGGTTTGCGAAGAACATGTTATGAAATGCTTGGTTTACGAAAAACATGTTATGGAATGCTTGGTTTACGAAAAACATGTTATGGAATGCTTGGTTTGCGAAGAACATGTTATGAAATGCTTGGTTTACGAAAAACATGTTATGGAATGCTTGGTTTACGATGAACATATGAATTGATTGGTTTATGATGAACATATGAATTGCTTAGTTTAAGAAGAACATATTATGAAATGCTTGGTTTAAGAAGAACTATGCAGTTTACAAACATAATTTGAAGTGTTGGTTTAAGAGTATGATATAAAGTATTTGGTTCAAGAAGATCATAGTATTGAGTGTGTGTTTTAGAAATGGAATCCGGAATGTGTGGTTTAAGAAACTGGTATTGTGAAATGTGTGATCTAAGAAAATGAGATTATGAAATATGTGATCTAAGAAAATGAGATTATGAAATATGTGATCTAAGAAAATGAGATTATGAAATATGTGATTTAGGAAAATGATATGAAATGTGTGATCTAAGAAAATGAGATTATGATGTCTGTGATATAACAAAATAATATCATGAAGTGTGTGGTTTAATACAATGATAATATGAATTGTATGGTTTAAGAAAATGAAAATATGAATTGTGTGGTTCAAGAAAATCATATTATAAAGTGTTTAGTTTAAGAAACTGATAATATTCACTGTGTGGTTTATGAAAACATATTAAAACAGAATAACATATTAAAAAGTGCACTGTTCAGCAAAAGAACAACATATAATAAAATGTACTGGCGCAGTTCGAAAAAGGATTGTAACATATTTTGAAGTACACGCAAACAATAACCAAAGATGCCCTGAAATTAAACCAACGCAAGAAATGAACATAGTGGAGGACAAAGATTACCAGTCTCATTTCATTGTGCCAAGACAATTGCATAGCAACAAAGGTAACTAAAAAAGAAGGAATTAGCGAAAAACACAATTTATAGCGCAATTTTTCCCCAAGGAATCGGAGGAATTACAGTGAATAAGCTAAATGCATGATTTGAAAACAGGAGCTTCTCATTACATTGTTAAATTAGATACACCTTTTTTGTGGTTAAATATACAACTTCTTCTTATTCTACTTCAGTTGTTCTCAATCTCGTGCTACCAAGTCCGGCGTTGCAAGTAACATGATATTGAGCTGATAACGTTATGCGTTTTGTCATAGTTTATAGCTTGGCTGCAATATTTGCATCTTCCAGTCCGACACATCCGACTTCAGGCATACATTTTTGCCGACCGGGTTACCCTTCCATCTTAATCCTTTCTCCGTAGTCGATCTGCTCTGTTGCAACCTGCTATCAGTATCACAGTGTGGAGGCGTAGACGGGTTTAACAGCTCTGGTTTGTTGGCCCTAACACTAGCAGTCAGTTATGGGTCGTTGACCGCTGCAGCCCATGCACAGCTCCGCATTTTGATCCCATTTTTAATAAAGCAAAACGAAAGCAAAAAGCTTTCAGGAATGATCGATTCATTTCCAAAGGAAAAATGGAACAATTACCGCAGCTGACCTATTTACAGGTCACCATGCATTTGCTGTGGGTGTTTCATATCAACGACTTTATAAGTTGAGGTTGCCATGTCCATGTACAACAATCTCTAATCTCCTCTTACGATATGATTTGAAGATCACACTGGTACTACTCGTCTGACCTGCGACACTTCTCATTTGCAGGGCAGAGCATAGTGTACAGTTAAACAGAGTTGAAACGAAAGTGTGTCAGTGGACATTGAGTAGCACACAATATGCAAAATTGATGCTGCAATTCAGTTTTGAGTTACCGATCGTTTGCACCAGCTGGATTATCCCCTAAAGATAGTTACCATGTCAGTTATCATGATACAATGACGTGTATGTTATCAAACGTCACGTAGAATGGTAATTACAGCCAGAGCAAATAATGACTTAACTTTTCGTTTTGCCTAATCTCTGGAAGTCTCGGAAATAAACGAAGGTACAACAAATAATGTTGCATTTTATAATTTGTTGGTTGGACAAAATCTTGTATGTTGTTCTGATAGGCGCATGCAATATGAATCAGTTATCTTCAGGGTTAAACTCAGGATGGTCAAGAAGTAATAACAAAAATAAGGACGTCACGAACAAAAATCAATGAAGATAAACGATCTCTTTTTCTTCTTCCTCGTTCGCCTTCACACCTCAACTTCAATGACTCTAACGAAGGCAGCAGTCGACTCAAGGCTCTATACGCTTCCGTACAGCTTCTCGTGGAAGGACACTGGCTGTTGCCAAATGCTACTTCTTTTGTCGGTATACAGTGGACAGGACTGCAAAATATATTTTGCCTGCATGGGGGCTGTGCCGCAGGCACAAAGGTCTGTAGTGCCAATCTTGAACTTGTTGTACAGATGGCATCTAAGTCTGTTGTGACCTGTGCGTAGCCAGAGAATTATTCCCTGGTCTCGCCTGGAGAGTTGTTGGTAGGCATAATTTTCTATGTGGCCAGGTTGGTCATTTGCACTGTACGTTGCCCTGATGAATGCTTTTGTCTCATTGTATGTGATTTCTGTATCACTTTACTGCAGCATTCCTCCCTCTCTGGCGAGTCTGCCTACTCGTTGCCTGGAATGCTACAGTGGGCTGGTATCCACTGGACTGTGTTTTTTTTTAAGCACTGAGACAGGAGTTCGAGCGAGTCTGCCAGAGCACCAAGTTCATTTTTGTGCTGGTTCTTGAGCGCCACTAACACTGCGAGGGCGTCTGTGAAAATGACCACTTGCTTTTCTGCCTGCTCCTTATGGTCTTTAAGGGTTTCAGCTGCTCGTCTCTGGCACTGGCTTCGGCACTGAAGTTGCTGCAGCGTCTTCCAGTGGCAAATGCTGCTGAGTATACTTTGCAAACGATCTAAAATATCTAACAGGGCTGGGGTTCTTGTTCTTTTTTGCAAATGCCCACGATGAGTGGATTACGCTTTTGTGCGCCCTCAAAAGGACGTTAACTGGCGCGTTGCAGCAGCTTTCCTCACATCTCGAGCGCGCTGATGAAGGTGGACCTGGGTTCTCCAGATGGTTGTGCTATACGTGGCTTCATCTCTGTGTCGCTCACTAATATGGGGATTACGTCGAACCTCACCTTGTTAGCCAGACTGTTGTCCTCGACAACAGCCCGTTTTCAAGACAACCAACGATGTGTGGCATATCCTAGTGTAGATATATTTTATTTGGGCAAAGATCAGGTTGGTTTGCAGTACAAAAAGGAGTCCGACAGGGATGTATCCTCTCACCTTATCTTTACAACATATATGCGGAATGTATAATTAGAAATGTTCGAGAAGACGACAACATTGAAAGTTTCGACCCATTTACGATTGGGGGGTACGAGATTCCAGAGTTACGATACGCAGATGACATAGTGATTCTATCATGAAGTGCAAAAGGGCTAGATCGGCTACTTCCAGCCGTTAATGGACATAGTAAAGATCAAAATCTGTTCATAAACATAAATAAAACAAAGATAATGACCACCGACAAAACACAATGTCAGCATACATTTACAGTCGGTGGTGAGGAATTAGATCAGATCACACATTTTGAATATCTGGGCTCCAGAATTGACCAAAATGGCGACTGTTCGAAAGAAATCAGAAGAAGACTAGCTACGGCAATGCAGAGACTGAACAGCCTGAAGAAATTATGGCACAGCACCAACAAAATTATAAAAGTAAAAGTCTTGAAAGCCTGTGTTTTTCCTGTGGCAGCTTACGGCTGTGAATCATGGGCGAATATCAAAACTTCTAGACAAAGAATCGAATCCTTCGAGTCAAAGTGTCACAGAAAGATCCTCAAAATACACTGGACAGAGAAAACAATAAATGTAGACATTCTGCAATGTTGAGCATAGAGGAGAACTGGTTTATCAATTTCATTTTGGCTAGAAAATGCAAATACTTTGGTCACATCGAGAGACACAATGGTCTTGAGAGAACGGTGATGGAAGGTATGGTGCCAGGCAAAGGAGGAAGGGGTAGACCAAGAAGACGATGGCATCAAGATATCCAGGAATGCCTGGGTATGACTGTGGCGGCGGCTAGAGTTTTGGCAAGAGAACGAGTTTCTTTCAGACAGACTGTAATGGGAGCAACGTTCTACAAAGGACATGTTACATGATGATGATATATATTTTAAACTTAAAATACATATCCATTGTTCTAAGTCAGATATTCCTTTACTCACATTAACTATTTTTTATCCCAGCTTACGCATCATTTTTCCAGGTGTATCCCAACATTTCAACTGTTGTCTATTTAGGATAAAACATTTTCTTTATCTTAGTTTATGTCTTTTTCCGAGTTTAAATATTTCCGTCTAGTCTGAGTTAGAATTGCATAAATTAACAGTTTTGTAATGTGCACTTGTTAACTTTCTTTTGTTGTGGCTTGACAGTTGCGCTTTCCAAAAGTTGTAAAAACAATCTGAGACCCAGAAAAACAAAATAGTTTGTTATTATCGTTCTAGCAAAAAACATGCGAAAAATGCAAGGTGCTGAAGTGAACCATAAACTAATGGTTACTGAAAAAAAATCAATCAAGATTAAAGTGCAGGTCTGGTTTAGAATAATAAAACGTGTTCAAACGTTACGGCCAACAACAACAAAATGACGTTTATTGACAACTCAACAATAAAAACAGCGAACATGTAAATGTAAACTTAGCTATGTCCTTCTTTTTTGTCCGTTTCTTCAAAAACGTCTTCACGTTAACTAAACTTTAATAAAAATGAGAGTTGTCCCATAGCAGAGACAGTGTTCCGAATAAAGTACAATGTCAGGTCTCATACTATATCGCCAAGGCGCTGGCTGTTGCTGGAAACTACTCGTAATGGTTAATTGAACTCTCAGGCAGCAGTGGCTCTTCCTACATCTCCAGATGTACTTATTGTAATTCAATTATGGTTACGAGATGTAGAACATAGAAAAAAAACTGATACGGCTGGTCTCTAAGCTACTCAGAGATCCATGACGCGTATAACTGTTTTAGATCTACCTATCTTCAGTCCACTTGTGTCGTCAGATGTCGTGGGGAGGTGTGTCCTCCTTTGTTTCATATTTCTTTGGCAGGCGAATATCCCCTGGTAACTTTTCAGGCGAATCCCAGTATATGTTACCATCACTTAAGTTGGTAGCCCCTGGAATATACGATCGGGGATTTTTGGGGCAGGTGATGGCGGAAACGAGAATTAGAGCAAGGTAGACCCGCAGCCTGTCACGTGCCATATATGCCACTCCGCTAACCACGTAACCAAGACTTGATGTTATAGCCACACAATTATCTTTATTGCGATATATTCTCTGTGGGACGAGAATCCCTAGAATAATCTCAGTAGGTGTTTTACTAACTTGAATTTTTCCCAAGCAGCAGCTGTAAAGACTACTGTTTTTGATTTCCAACTGCCAAAGGATTTTTTACCGTGCGTGCCACTGAATGATCCACGTGAAACAATGCCGGTCTTCACCATGATTTGAACCGGAGATCACCAGCTCCCGGGGAAAAACCTTACCTCGAGACCATTAGGTCCCCACTGTTTTAGATTAGCCTGAAAATTGTAGGACTGAGAGTCAATCTCAGTACGGAACCACATCTGCAACATCGCCATCAGGAGTCACACCTGCGTCAATGACGTCGTAGAAACGGCGTTGATAAAAAAAAAGTACAGGTGGTCACCTGGTATACCTGTCTGACAATATATGGGCTCGTAAAGTGACGTCATGGTGGTCCTACACCTTTAATCGTCGCCTTAGACATTGACAAATGAGATGGGTGGATGGTCTGTGACAAGTCCGTGGTCCGGCTTGGTACTCCAAGGCAAAAAGCAGAACAGCTTAGACGACATAGGGTATACGTTGTGCCTGAATTAACAGCATGATTACAGTTTTACCACTGAGGGTGGACATCGATGATTCTGGCTGTAATGCAATGGGGATTTCTCATTAAATTCACCACTTATATGGATCACAGTGCCCACCCGCTCCTCGTTAACTTGGCTGTTATGACACATAATATTTCCAGTTGCGAGACGTGTACCAGCGGTAGAGTCTTGATCTGTACGTTTCACCTGTCCCTGATGCCTGTCCCTCCGCACCTGTTTTACAGGTAAAGTCGGTAAAGTTCGGTTGGAAGTACTAATTTACCTATTTCCTACAGGGAAGAAGCCTAACGTCCGATCAGGCAAAACATACTGACCAGACATGTTAGTCAAGGTCAGGCAAAATATACTTATTAGAGAATTTAGTCAGTGTCAGGTAAAATATACTGATCAGACAAGTTAGTTAGGGTCAGGTAAAATATACTGATCAGAAAGGGTTAGTCAGGTTCATGCAAATTATATTGATCAGACAAGTTAGTAAGGGTCAGGCAAAACATACTGACCAGACATGTTAGTAAGGGTCAGGCAAAACATACTGACCCGACATGTTAGTCAGGGTTAGGCAAAATATACTGGCCAAGACCACCATCTCCACTTCCTCGTGATCCTCCATGTAAACCAGCTGTTTTCCTGGCAGCCTGACTAACAAGGTTGGGGATCGACGTGATCCACGTAGTAGTGAGCGACACGCAGATGATGCCAAGCAAAGAACAACCGCCGGAAGGACTCCGGTCTACCTCAGGATGTGTGGATAACTACAACAAATCGCCAGGTAACGTCCTTTTCTTGGCGCACAAAAGAGTAAATTTACTCATTATGATCATTCAACGACAACAACTTATTTGCTGACATGTCAACATGAACTCTAAACAGAGTCTGGTACCACTATACAGACGATCCTTTTGGAGTGCCCCACGACTAGCTTTCGCATCATATCTGTTTCTCTGAAACTTTGGAGCGTCTGGTACTAGGTAAAGTTAGTCCCGTTGGAGGGGACGGCGTGGGCTAGTGGTTATGTGACACAACTCACAACCAGAACGTGCTGGGTTCGATCCCCATCACAGCACCGGCCGCTACCCCGGGGAAGGAAATCAATAGAAAATGCAGGAGGAAGCAGATCCTTACATAAACTGCATGCTGAAGTCGGATGCACTGGGTCGACAAGCGCAAAATAAGAACCACATGGCAACGCAATCCGTCTTAAGGATTAAGAAATAAGGCGAACGAAAAGAAAGAAGAGTGCTAATGGGGAAACGTGTTAGAGACTTCATTATACGTGGGTTTTCAAATGAAAACGTTCAAGTAGGATAGAAATGATAAAAACTGTGCATTTATATTGTTACATGTTAATATGGTCGCTAAGGATGTCAAGTGTGTCCTGCACGTTGCATCATGGTACACACAAACAACATGACGTTATAATTGCAGTTACAAGACGGCCGCCCCACTATGGACGTGGGGAGCAACTATCTGTTCTCTTTTCTTTTTTTGGAGCAGCGAAAGGGGTGAAACCTATGGGCAATCATCGGAGAAAGAAAGTGCAATACAGCGATGCATGCCTTTCACTCTAGCAAGTATAGTGAGTGGAGTATGAAGTTTCAAAACGGTTTGGAGTTTTGTGACAGACTGTTTACGACCGTGGTCAGGCACAGCGAAAAGTTATCCAAGTGTCGATAGCAGTCGTTGACCACCCTCGTAAAAGAAAATCGTCGATTGGCTGTGAGTGACAGGCAGCCATACATCACGGTACTGGACCTTCCTTCGCCGGTGAATTTATGAAGGTTTCTCCCCTTCGCAGCTCAAAGAACGGATAACAGAACGATGATTTTCTTTGGTGCATATCAGTAGTAGGGAGAGGGGGGGGGGGAGGCAGGGGGATATCTTAAAACTGCAATTATGACGCCATGTAGCTCGTCTGCACCGTGATAGCACGCGCAGAACACTCTTGACATATTTAGCAACCATGTTAACAAGTTACAATATAAAGGCATAGCTTTTCTAATTTATGTCCCCCTTTAAGGTATTCATTTGAAGCGCTCGTACTTGGCCATATCTTTCTAAGAGGTGGTGCAGGCAGTTCCCTTCCTCGTTGCTTTTCCTTCTTTACCTGATTCACTCTAGAATATTTTGACTTCTGGACACATTCATTGTGTAATGTAAAACCCCTGGTATAGGCACATTTATCAATTATGAAAAGTTGTTATTGAGAAACTGTCAGAAATAACAGTAGTCCTGTAGCACTGTCTGGGATAATGTGTTAAGAGATTATATTGTACGAGTCCACAGAGTGTTTATTACGTGATATTTTATCCATTTCTTTCCTTCGCTAATAGTAAGTCAGGTACCCACTTACAACTGCGCTGACTGGAGCGTATCGAAGACCGGAGAATTGGAACACGCACCTTCCCATGAACATCGACTGATTTATCACTATACTCATCAGAATAACGGCAAAAGTGCAAACCAATATATCGCTTCTGTATCATGAAAATGAAATTGTGGAGGACAATATATCGTCTCTGTATCATGATAAAGACATTTTGCAAGCCAATATATCTGTTCTGTATCATGATATACATTTTGCAGGTGAATGTATTGGCTCTTAGAAGAGTAAAGCGCGTATGCATTTGCAGTTTGGTTGACTGGAGCATGTGCATAACGTAAATCGAACTCAAATACCCTTACCACGAGAAACGGCCGCTCTACCACTTCGGTGCTCTGAACACGTCTTTTACTGTTCGATAACACTGTTTTTCTACAATGTATCTACTATCTATGTTGTTGTTTTTTTTAGCAAACTCAAGTACGTCCTAATAACATCTACACATGCAGCTCAGAAACCAGACCGGAACACAAACAAAACAAAACGAAACCTACGGCACGACTAGGAGGCCTTTATCAGGGACAAAGGACAACACAAACATAAATACCTAACGAATTACACAAAAAACAACATAGACTTGACACACAGCTATAGTCTAAAAGCTATGATTTGCTAGAAATATGTTAGTAATAATTTGAAAAAACCGACTTTTTCCACCGATCATAGAGAAATTGAGCTGTTTATTCCATTGTCCATGTATGTCCTAATATGGGACATTCTTTATAGGGTTGTCCTTCAAACACAGATGGATATTCCAAACCCAGCACGATTTTAGTATGTGATAGAAAGAGAGTAATATGTCCTATGGGGTTGGTCAACACTGTTACTAGCATTTTACTACAGGAAATCCATATGACTCTAGCGCTATTATAGTCACTGCCACACGCATTCCTTTGGGAAATCTCTCGGGAAACGGTATACTGCATCATACGTGATAAACTGCAAACCCGGGCGCCTCATTCGAAACTACATTTGATGAGATCAGCTAGAAACATGCTAATAATTCTCAATATAGCACATATCACGTTATGAACAGTCGCAATTCAGAATGGAAACTGGGTATGCGGTGTACACACTCTAACCTGAACACCGGAAACACGAGAGAGTACACCACCTGTTAGCAATAATTCTCTTTCAGTTACTTTATTAAGTTTGATGATCCCAGTGGCGTATCTACATTAAATAGGCATAGGTAGTCCCATTGTAGACAATGACAACATGAATAAATGTACAAAGTCTTAATACTTTTTGTGAAAGGTGCAGTTACAAGTTCATTTCCACGCTGCCTTTCCTTTATTAATTGCAATTCAGGTTCCAATTAACAGTTACATTTACTGGATCATGTAGAGGACCTCGAATCGAACTCGACCTCTTTACTACAATAAACAAGCATTCAAACCGCCTTGCCAATCTAGTAATTTACCTTAAAATAACAAAATAACATATTTACCTACGATTGCCCGTTTCGTTTATCACTCAAATGAGTGTCCTGCCATCTTTCTTAAAACTAATTTTTGTTCGTCTGTTTGGTATTTCTCAGTGTTCTGATCAGGCAAAACATACTGGCCAAGAGCCTACCAAACTTCCATATGATACAGCTGTCCCTGGAATCATACTATTAAATGACAGTCCAGCTGACGAGATGTGGATCGACGTGATCCCCGTAGTAGTGAGCGACACGTAAGTGAAACCAAACATAGCACAACGCCTGCAGGACACCGGCCCAGCTTCCCCAGCACACTCGGATGTAAATATCACCACCTAGAAGACCAAGAGGACATAGCTACAAATTAAATAAAGAGACGTTCAGATTAGATATTAGGAAATATTTTTTTAGTCAGAGAGTAGTGGAGGCTTAGAATGCATTGCCACGGGAAGTAGTAGAAGCAGAGACAATTAATGCATTCAAGAATAAATTAGATGCGCATACTTTTTAGAGCAAGGAAATGGAAATGAAACTGGTTGTATACAGACTCTGCAGAATCTTCAAAACCAGTATACAGACGTCAAGTTAAATGAAAGAAAGTTACTGCAACCTGCCCCCGTTAGCCTTTCAAGACAACACAGAATAAACTTACTCATCGTGGGCAGACAAAACAACAACAACGGTTTGAAGAAGTGTTTCATTGTGACAAGGTCACTAAATACTTAACAATAATTTGTTGAATACATTAAATATCGTTTCAAATACCGCACGACACTGTGACACCGAGAAGGACAGGAAAGTCACAACATAAGTTTTGTTGCAGTTCTTTGTACCTATCGTATTGTGTTATATAACTCACTTAATCAATCAGGCAATCAACGAATCAGTCAATAAATCAAAGCCCATCGTTTCTATCGGTAACAATGTTTTTGATGTCATCTCTCCAGCAATCATGGCCATGGGCTACTCTTTCTGCATCTCTCCGGGTGTAAGCTTCAAATCGTAGTTTAATCTCACAATCTTTTCTCCGTATATTTTCAGGTTTACAATTTTTCCACGCAAGACCTTGCTTAGCTATATTGGACGGAACCTTCCAACAGTGAGTGTCCTATCGAGCCCATATGCTTCTCTTAATGTATTCACAAATTTGTCTCTAAACATTGGAGATGGTTGTGTATTTTAATATGTGTGAATCTACATTAATCTCGTATTTTTTTAACGCTGCCACGAATATTGTTACGGATGTATGGGACTTGTCACCCGACAAGGTAGACACGTGATTTCAGTTGCCTTTTAATCAGATATACATTACATCTATTGATGTGACAATGGTCTGGTGGTTTTAAAAGTTAAAACTTCGGTAAAACAAAGACTTTTTATTTTAACGGAGATCAAATATATACATAGTCTGAACAGACCATAACGACTGCCCGAGTAAGCGGCCTTAATTTATAAACACTTTGAATTCCTCTGGTTAACCCCAGTAATAGAAATGAAAGGTACATATAACATAACAATAGCAGCCACTGGATTGACTGTATGATGATACGACCTTGGAGGCGTAACTCTGCTTAGTTTTGGTTTACTTTTACTTGCAGCCTTGAACATTATAGCGTTTATAACCTGGAAGGCCTTTCCAGATCGTAAGCTTGGGCATATTTCTATGGAAAACGAAGCTTATGCTCGTATAGTATAACCCCCATTCCCCCTCCATCTCCATATTTCAGCGTAGCTGCATGACCCAGGGGAGAGACAGCCAATACAGCTTGGCATCAGCGACGCCACAGTTACTGCCAGAAAAGCAAGGAAACCACCATTATACTGCCTTAAGGAATCGATCTCGGGATTTTCCCTCAAAGGTTTACCCCCGAATTCTTCTATGTAATCAAAGCAGACGTCACAAATAATATAACCTCTACACTACGGTGCAACCGCAGAGGTAATCGGCATTTACTCTTCATCCCATAATCCTCCCAGAGGACCACAGGGAAAGTACACGTCAAAAATGATACTCTAATGAGAACTGAGTGCTTATCGTGCGGGTCTTATGACCGGTGTGGGAGGTAGGGGTATGGGGGATTGAGCACAAGTTCAAAATAAGATTAAAGTAATACAAAAAATAGCCTGCATACTTTATGTGCACGCAGGAAGCCTTTATTTCTCAACTCCATAATAATTCGTTCTGATCAAAGCAATGGAAATGAAAGCTTTATTGATAGTCATATCATTACCATTCAAAACAAATAACCTTAATATAGAGTATTATAGTGATAATAATGTGTTCATCGTCCGTGATGAGGACTGCCACCATTCCTAGCCACAAAAATTGTTCAGTATGTGAGTGCGTTTCTGACTGATCAAGTCAATGCGAGTGCGGAAAGGTCTATGACGTGCCTGACGAACATGAGCTGCAGCAGATATTCCTTCTGATCTTGTCTTTCTTATTGCGCGCCTATCCTGCGCTGCTTAAACTCGGAGGTTTTTGATGATCACAAACTCGTTTTGTACCCATCTTTTCAGGATGAGCGATTTTGAGCCAGGTTTTCCCTGGTAGTAATGTCTATTTGACAGCACTTTAGGGACTCCTTGAAACTGTCATTAAAAGACGTTTCTGGACGTCCTCGTAATGTCTTCCTTCCTCTCAGTTCGCTCTAGAGGAGACTCTTTTGGAGCCTTTCGCTTAACATTAGATCAAAGTGGCCAGTCCATCTCAGTTATACTTTCTGCAAACATACATAAATGCATGAAATGTTGGCTCCTGGTAGTACTTCATTGTGTGTGATATGGCCCTGCTAGTGAATATGCAGAATGCGGCTCATGTGGAAGTTTCTTGGTGTCTCCAGAGATGGAAGTCCGGCTGTAAAACGCGTAGAGCAGGGTGAGAAGACTGGCGGCACGGTAGATCCAAATGCTATATTTAGGTTACGTTTTGACTCCCTCTATGGTTGCTTTTTGTGTTGAGTCGTTTTTATTACTGGACCAGTCACAAACTCCATACATATGGTATTGTTGCTTTCTTGGAATTTACGAGGCGTATTAAAATGAAACCGAACCTAACTACACCAAGTGCACTTACATACGATGCGCATGATCACGTCACTTCTGATGCAAACAGCACATACCAACAGTCAAGTTCACAAAATGTCATTATCATCCGACTGAAAACAAGACGGGTATGAGGAGGAATCCGCCGAGAGTTGATCAGCTAGAGGTGATTCGGTTTCTAACAGCTAAAGGATGTCGATCAGTTGACATTCATCGCAGAATGCAGGCAGTGTATGGTTACAAAAGTGTGACAAACGTAAGCTCTGGCGACGGTTCACCCGAATTGCTGGATCAATTTTGTCGATGGAATCTTCTTACGCAACAATACGCGCTGACCTGGTCTCGGAAGATCTTTCCTCACGTCCTTCTTTAAACATCGTTGTCCAATTCTTCACTGTTGCCTTCACCATACACTGATTATGTGATGAATGTCAACGAGTTGACATCCTTTAACTGTTAGAATCTGAATCAACGCTTGTTGATCAAATCTAGACGGATTGCGTATCACACCAGCCATGTTTTGAGCGGTCTGCTGAAGAAGCTATGAGTCAGAAGATAACGACATTTTGGAAACTTGAGACTATTGGTATGTGCTGTTTAAATCAAAAGTGACCTCATCATACGCATCGTACGTATGTTCACTTGGTGTAGTTAGGTCTGATTTCATTTGAACATGCCTCGTAAATCTTCTACCACTTGTCCTTTCTTCACATCAGACGGAGCATCAGGCCGTCACTACACTTGGTTTCCTTTAGCAAGCCTGCGCCAAAGCTCCTTATGAGTTTTAGCAGTGGTGAAGAACAAAAGAGCCACAACAACATCAATATGGCACCAGAGGAGCACATTATGGCAAAACTAACAATGAATGAAATGGAAGAGGCCATGAGAACTTTAAAGAAAAAGAAATCGCCCGGAAAAGATGCGTAACAAACGAAATGCTGACTGGGTTGGGCCAAACAGCAAAGAGAAAGTTCAATATCAGTACTGAACAAAAGCTGGAAAAAGGGAATTGAACCTCCGGCATGGAAAGACGCTGTACTTATACCAGTACCAAAGAAAGAAAAAGATAGAACAGATCCAAATGGATACAGGCCTATCAGTCTACTGAGCTGTGTAGGAAAACTGATGGAGCGTATGATAGACACCAGACTGATGTGGCATGTGGAAGAAAAACGCATACTAATTCCACAGCAAGCAGGCTTTAGACAGCACAGATCCACTGAGGATCAGATTACTCTCATAGCCCAAGAAATAGAGGTTGCTTACCAGGAGAAAAAACACACAGTAGCGGTTTGGGTGGATTTAGAAAAGGCATTTGACAAGGTCTGGAAAGAGGGACTTGAAGTGAAGCTGTGATGAAGTGAAGTTTGTGGGAAAATGTACAGATGGATCAGCCACTACCTCAAAAACAGAACAGCCAGAGTTCAAGTACAAGGGCAGATGAGTAAAAAAGGTGACACTTGAGCAGGGAGTACCCCAAGGAGGAGTACTGTCACCCACACTATTCCTGGTGTATATCAATAACATCGCAGAGAATATATCAAGAAGAGTCCACAGCTCCATGTTTTCAGACGATCTGGCTATGTGGACCTCTGAAAAGAATCTCACCATAGCAAGTCAACGTATGCAGCAGGCCCTAACATCGCTGGAGGAGTGGGCGAACTCATGGCTGGTCAAAATAAACGAGGAAAAAACAACATGTACGATATTCTCCAAAATACCAAAATAAGTCATATCTGCGGCCAAACGACAACCCAAACTACCTAGGAGTCACATTTGATCGGCACATGACATGGAAAAGTCAGATCGAGAGAAAGCGAATGTAAGCCAGAGAAAGAATAGCAATCATGAGGAAACTTGCTGGCTCAAGCTGGGGAGCAGACGAAAGTATACTAAAGAAACTGTACACTGGAAGATTGAGACCAGTTCTCGAGTATGGCATTGCGGCATGGACAACAGCAGCAAAGGCGAACTTTGACACAATTAGCAAACTCCAAAACCAAGCCATGTGAGTTAAAACAGGAGGCATGAAGTCAACGCCAATTGTAGAACTGGAAAAGATTACAAATCTGCAATCCATGACCGACAGAAGAGAGTGCAGAGCCTAGCAGCAAGAAGAGAAACTCAGAAGACTGACAGACCATCCAATGCATAAGAGACTAAATAATTTTGGAAATGGGAAACTAAAGCGGAGAAACTTTGCAGAAATAGCTAAAGGAAAGATGAGCGAAGACCCTATAAACGCATTAACAACACCAAAGCCCTACTGTACGCAAACCTACCTAGAGGCAGCATATATTTCCAGAGGTGATAGAAAATATACCAGGTATTGGAAACAAGAACAGCCAGACTGAAAAAGAAAGAAGAGACATAACCGTGAGATAAATAGCGAAAAACTACCCAAGCATGGACTGGACCCATGCATACACCGACGGTTCTGTAACAAACACAACACAGACGGAGGGGCAGGGATATTCCTGAGCCTACCAAATGGTAGAAAAATAACACTGTCAGTGGCAACTGGAAAATACTCAAGCAATTTCAGAGCAGAGGCAGAGGCACTGAGAGCTGCAGTAGAAGCAGTGCTGACAGGCAAAAGAAATGAAAGCCATATAGTCCTGTTTACAGATGCCCTGGCCGTAGTCACAGCACTAAAAAGCCAGAAAAATACTGAACTTAATGACTTAAGAGCAGTACTCTGTCAACTATGCCAGCAGTCTGCACCAAAAAGAGTAGTGGTACAGTTGCTTCCATCCAACTGTAACATCCAAGGCAACGAGAAGGCAGACAGACTGGCAAAAGAAGGTGCAAGACTACCACAACCAGATCCTTGTGTGACCTACGAAAATAAAAAAAGGCTTATTAGAGCTAGATACATGACCAAATGAGAAACAGAACATAGTGGCTACACAAAAAACGATGCCTATTACCAGTTGAACAGAAGAGAGCAGATCATGTTCTTCAGACTTCGCACAGGCCACAATAGACTGAGGTACCACCTATTCAATAAATTGAAGATAGGTGTCACTGACGAATGCACGTGCGGTTCCGGGAAAATGACCGGCTGAACATTTACTGCAAAACTGCTCGACATACGAGGACCAGAGAGAGCAGACGTGGCCATCACCAGTGGTAACACTAGACAAACTCTTTGGCAGTGTCTACAGCCTCAGGATGACCGCTGCTTTATTCTAAAAAATAAAGGTTGATGTCTGACACCGTACGAAGAAGAAGAAGTAGTGGTGGTTTCTGTAGTAATTTTCTTTATATGATGAGTTCGCTAGCCTCACGCACATCTTCCATTAGTAACATTTTAAAGCATACATGTAAGTACCGCGGGCATATAATTTAATACCGAATGAAGGGCCCTGGGATCCACACTGTTTACTATGAAACTTTAAAATGTTTTTGTCTACAGAAGAGCTCAGAGAAAATGTCCCATGTGCCAGAACAGTAAACTTCAGCAGCGATACCATTTACTTTAGAAGGACATTAAGTTTCCGAGTGGTTTGAGTTATGGCTTTACACAAGCAAAAGTGCCGAGTTCAATCCCCAGTCGGGGACGGCGTGGCCTAGTGCTTAAGTTGCACGGCTCACAACCGGAAGGTGCTGGGTTCTTCTTCTTCTTCTTCTGCGTACACAGTCAGACAGTAACCATTATTTTTTCGAAAAAAGCGGCGGTCATCCTGAGACTCTCGCCACTACCATAAAGCTTGTCTTGCAGTTCCACTGGCAATGGCCACATCTGCTCTCTCTGATCCCCGTATGTCGGGCAGTTCTGCAGCAGATGTTCAGTGGTCATTTTACCAGTACCGCACGGGCATTCGTCGGTACACCCTATCTTCAATTTGTTGAATAGGTGGTACCTCAGTCTGTTGTGGCCAGTGCGAAGTCTGAAGACAACGACCTGCTCTCTTCGGTTCAACTGGTAATAGGCATCGTTTTTGGTGTAACCAGTATGTTCGGTTTCCCATTTGGTCATGTACCTGGCTTTGATAAGCCGTTTTGACTCTTCGTACGTCATACTGGTATCTGTTTGTGGTAGCCTTGCACCTTCTTTTGCCAGTCTGTCTGCCTCCTCGTTGCCTTGGATGTTGCAGTGTGACGGGACCCACTGTACCACTACCCTTTTTGGTGCGGACAGCTGGCACAGTTTGCAGAGTGCTGCTCTTAAGTCATTAAGCTCAGTGTTTTTCTGGCTTTTTAGCGCTGTGACTACGGCGAGAGCATCTGTCAGCAAGACTATATGGCTCTCATTTTCACTGTGTGTTGCCATTTCTTCCACTGCCGCCCTCAGTGCCTCTGCCTCCGATCTGAAATTGCTTGTGTACTTACCAGTAGCGAATGACAGTGTTATTTTTCTGCCATTTGGTAGGTTCAGGAATGCTCCTGCCCCTCCGTTCTGTGTAGTGTTTGTTACAGAACCGTCGGTGTATGCATGGGTCCAGTCCATGCTTGGGTAGCTTTTCGTTATGAAGCTTAGGGTAGTGTCTCTCCTTTCTTTTTCAGTCTGGCAGTTTTTGTTTGCAATACCTGGTATATTTTCTACCACCTCTGGAAATATATCCTGCCTCCAAGTAGGTTTTCGTACAGTAGTGATGGGTTTTGGTGTTGTTAGTGCGTTTATGGGATCTTCGTGCATCTTTGCTTTGGCTATTTCTGCAAAGTTTCTCCGCTTTAGTTTCCCAGTTCCCAAATTGTTAAGTCTCTGGTACATTGGGTGGTCCGTCAGTCTTCGGAGTTTCTCTGACTGCAGCTGGGCTCTGCAGTCTCTTCTGTCGGTCATGGATTGCAGTTTTGTAATCTTTTCAAGTTCTACAATTGGCGTTGACTTCATGCCACCTGTTATAATTCTCATGGCTTGGTTTTGAAGTTTGTTAACTTTATCGAAGTTCGCCTTCGCTGCTGTTGTCCATGCCGCGATGCCATACTCGAGAACTGGTCTCACTCTTCCAGTGTACAGTTTCTTTAGTATGCCTTCGTCTGCTCCCCAGCTTGTGCCAGCAAGTTTCCTCATGATCGCCATTCTTTCTCTGGCTTTCATTCGGTTTCTCTCAATCTGACTTTTCCATGTCATGCGCCGATCAAATGTGACTCCCAGATAGGTTGGGTTGTCGTTTGGCTGCAGGATTTTGCCATTTAGGCTTAATTTGGTACTTTGGGGTTTTAATGAGAGCGAGAATATTGTGCACGTGGTTTTCTCCTCGTTTATTTTGACCAGCCATGAGTTCGCCCACTCTTCCAGCGATGTTAGGGCCGTCTGCATCCGATTTCTTGCTATGGTGAGATTCTTTTCAGAGGTCCACATAGCCAGATCGTCTGCAAACATTGAGCTATGGACTCTTCTTGGTATATTTTCTGTGATATCGTTTATATATACCAGGAAGAGTGTGGGTGACAATACTCCCCCTTGGGGTACTCCCTGCTCGAGTGTCACCTTTTTGCTCATCTGCCCTTGTACTTGGACTCTGGCCGTTCTTTGTTTGAGGTAGTGGTTGATCCACTTGTACATCTTCCCACAGACATCACTTCTTCTTAGCTTGGGTGCTGGGTTCGATCGCCATCATAGCACCGGCCATTACCACAGGGAAGCAAACCCTTAGAAAATACCGGAGGAAGCAGACCCTTACATAAAATGCATACTGAAGTCGGATGCACTGGGCCGTCAGGCGCAAAATAAAAACCACAGTGCAACGCACACCGCCTTGGGGATTAGAGTAATAAGGCGTACGTAAAAAAAAAAATCAAAGAAAATCCCCAGTTTCTGTACGCTTCAATCTGCGAAGCTGAAAATAGAAACCTCATTTACCGTTTGTGAAGGAAATACGTAAACAAGAACTGCCGTAACATGGGGAAACATGTTACTCTGGCCACGAGATAGACGAAAAACAAATATACAACACGGCACTGGGCTACAACCCGGTAAAAACTGAGACGACACAAGAAGCAGGAAGAAAAAGATGAAGAATAAGAAAGGAATTACAGTAACAAACAGGTACCGTTCACACCCAATAACAACAAAAATCTGACACTGATTAAAATAAATCCTAAAACACTTCATCTTAGACGGCAATGACGTATATGTCTACAATGGCGGATAAACCTGAAGTCAGGTACCAGAGATTAGATACATGGTAAGTGTCTTCACTGATGACACCAAACTGGACCGAGAAATTGTTGTTGAATACCCACTTTGAGTAAGTTTACACAACACACTGACCAGAATATTGCGGCAAGTGCAGGCAGAATATAAGGATCAAGACCACAGACACTCTTCCAGGTAGCGTTCCCTAGAAACAGGCTGTTTTTAAGGCAGTCTGGATGGCGAGATGTTGATCGAGGTGATCCCTGTAGTAGTGAGCGCCATGCAGATGGAGCCAAGCATAGCGCAACAGTCTGGAGGACTCTAGTCTACCTTAATCAGCCGACTTGGGATTTGAAGAAAGCTACTATAACCCGGGATTCCGTGGCGAAGTGGTTAAGCCGTCGGCGTCGTGATCAGATGGTGTGGGTTCGACTCCGGACTCTGCCGTCTTTTTCACAGGTGCTTGATGCGGAGTCCCCTGCATCTCGTAGTCGTCCCCTAGTCGTGTTGTCCTTGACTTGCCACTGGGGTCGGGCGGCTCGAGACGAGAGAGTGAGGATAACAAGTAGCGCAGTTAATCCTTACTAAAAACACCGCTAGCAAAATAAATTATGCCATCATCGTCTAAGATGGACGGCGGCCTTTGCCTTGCATATAACCCGCCGCTAAACGCCCTTTGCAGTGAGCACGCGAGAGCTAACCTACTCATTGTTGGCACTAAACAACAAGAGTAGTAACTCTGTTGTGCTTCCTGGAATGGGTGTGAAGTGGCGGGTTGCAGTAGGTTTTCTCCCATCTCGAGCGTACTGATTAAGGTGAACCAGGATCCGCCAGACTGTTAAGCTGTGATTGGATTCACCTGCATGTCATTCACTACTACGTTAGTCACGTCAATGCATATGTCGTTAGCCAGACTGTCATGAAACAGCCTATGTCAGGGGAGAATTGCGTTGAAGTGAGGTAGGGTTTTGGTCAGTATTTTCACTTGACTGTCTAGCATTGTCTGGTCAGTATGTTTTACTTCACCAAACGTTAGTCTGCTCTCTCCTAACATAGATACAAAGAACATAATTGAAAAGGCAAACACGGTGCACTAACAGCTAGCACCGATACTGCAACACCAGAGTGTCAGTATATCCGCTAAACGGACGCTGAAAAACACATTGATCAACCCTTAATTATGTTATCAGTGTCAAACTTGAGCCCTATGAAACAGGTACAGACGTAAGATCGAGACCTGTGAGATGCACTGTCTACGAAGTGCAGCAGGAAAAACAATTAACTACAAAATGCGCAATAGCATAGAAAATGTCGGAGACTAAATCGTTTAATTACTATACGGAAGCACAGAAAATGAATGACTGGGTCATATGACAAAGAGAAAGTATGATCAAACTTAATGGAGGCGATACTAAAATTAGGTTTCAGGACCACCCTTTGCTAACGACGATTATCATCATCAAGTGCCGTCTCTGCAGCTGAGGTCGACGGTACTGGATCTCCAGCTGCCTCTGTCCGGTGACAGATCGCTACACTCTCAAATTGTGTCTCGACCACATCTTGATGTTGTTTGCCCATCAGTACCTCTGGCGCCTACCGGCTCTCCAGCCCAACTTCTGTTGCATCCTTTTTTTTCGCTTTTTTTGTGCGTTCGCCTTATTTCTCTAATCCCAAGGTGGTGTGCGTTGCACTGTGGTTTTTATTTTGCGCATGTCGGCCCAGTGCATCCGACTTCAGCATTCATTTTATGTAAGGCCTGCTGCCTCCTGCATTTTCTAAAGGTTTGCTTCCCCGGGGTAACGACCGGTGCTGTGATGGGGATCGAACCCAGCACCTTCTGGTTGTGAGCTGTGTTACTTAACCACTAGACCACGCCGTCCCCTTGCATCCAATTTAACCTTCTGCAGACTCACATGCCTCTTGATCTGACCAAAATATGTTGTTTATTTGCTTGTTATTTCCTTCACAAGTGCCAAATACACATTGAGTTGTTCTAGTATCTCACTATTTATTTTCCTATCTATGAAAGAAACTCATCCAAGTCTTCTGAAGACCCACATGTCAAAGACTTCAATCTTCTTCTCAATTTTCTTTGTCCTCATTCAGGTTTCTAGTCTATTCTTCTTCTTCTTCTTCGTTCGTTCTCAATCTCCCGCTACCAAACCCTGAAAGGGCTTTAGTAGCAGAATGTAGTCCAGAGAACGGAATGCGTTGTGTTGTAGTTTACAGCTTGACTGCGATATTTGCACCTTTCGGTCCAACACATCCGACTTCAGCAAGCATTTTTTGAGTACCGGGTTAGCATTCCTTCTTCGATCCCTTCTCCTTAGCCAGTTCGCCCTGCTGCAGCCTATTATCCAGGATCACCACGTGGAGGTGTAGAAGGGTCTTGGCGGCTCTGGTTCACTGGCCCTGACGCTAGCAGTCAGCTATGGGTCACTGACCACTGCAGCTCAAGCGCTGCTCAGCATCTTGATCCCATAGTCCCTTCAATACAACTGAATACACACATCATTTAATTGTTCTCATTTCTCGCTGGATAGCAGTGTATGTCATGCTGTTAAATGCATTCTTCGCCATTGCGATTCAATTAATGGCAATCATGAAGTGGGTTATTCGGTGACTGATTAAACCAGTCCGAGCCCGAAAACGTCTATCACACTGAGGGCAGAGAAGCACCATCTGATCGTCAGACGGAGGCAACTCGTTTTTCGCCTATCATGTAGCTGTCTCCGTACAGCTTCCTAGATTCTTGTCTGCTCCATATGTGTGTGCCAGAAGATATTTTAATAGGTCAGGCAGAGCGATCAGCAGCAACGTTCTCCCAGTTATCAGGGGCATTGTCGCAGTTCCTCAGTGGGGCTATCAGAGTGTTTTTGTAACGTTTTATTTGGCCACCGCGAGCTCGCTTCCTGACTCTAGCTCGCCATAGAATATTTTCTTTGGAAGTCGCTCATCTGACATGGGGACAACATGGCTAGTCCATCTAACTGCTATTTGCACAGAGTTTTAGTTGGCCAAGGTATACGTAGCTCAACACTTGTTCAGGACTTCCTTCATTGATATACGATGCCAACTTGTGGACTTTTCGTGTCTTTTGGTGAACACCACTTTAGTCTGTTTAATGTTGATTTTCAGCCCGCATTGCTGTCTTTTACTGTTTATCTTAACCATTAGGTTTCACAGATGTACTGGATTTTCAGCCATACACATTGTCTCATCCAGATATATGTATTATTGATACTTTCTTCTCCCTTAATCAATGCGGGCATCATATATATATATATATATATATATATATATATATATATATATATATATATAAACTGCGCATCTACCAGTCGTGCGTGATCCCGGTCCTCGTGTATGGCTCAAGGACTTGGACCCTGAAAAAAATGCGACACCTCGAGACTTGAGGCCTTCCATATGCGAAATCAGCGACGCATCCTTGGCGTTCGTTGGTGCGATTTCGTCCATTTTACAGAATAATGGACAATGTGTCTACCTTTGATTGCATATTATATCCGCTCGTGAGAAGTGGTTGGACGACAGGTCAGACACCAGTCTCTTGGTCAAGGGGAAATGGGTCCACAATTTTGATGCCCATTTTATTTCTATCGGTGGTAAATTAAACACCTAATCAGAACACTTCGAGGTGACTGCAGTATCTAACGACGTTAATTCCGCAACATGACATATCTCTACGACGGGCATCAGCAAAGAGAACACAGGCAGATGTAATTGTTAAACAAAAGTTGATTGTTCACGCAGTGAGCGATAGAAGGGGAGACAGTGGAATCTATATTTAACACTTCAATGGCGACATAGAAAATCACTCCATACCAACTGGAGACACGTGTACTAATTTCAGAGCATAATCAATAGCTGTTCATGCAGCAACTAAGATTCCTAACAGCCAAAACATACATACAAGGACAACTGTCATTCTAACAGACTCCAAGAGAGTACTCCAAGCCATCTCAAACCACAAACAAGATATACTCTGACATGAAATTAAATACAACATAGGATTGCTGTCTCAAAAACAGATTTAGTCCTACAATTGATTCCGGCCCACTGTGAGATCCCTGAAAACGAGAAAGCAGATGAGCTCGCAAAAGCCGGAAGCGGCGGCAAGCAGATTCCCCATCCACGGAGCTACAACGAAGCAAAGACACTCATCAAACGATCCATGAGGACAAAATGGAGAGGACAGCACAAAGAATACAAGCCAGAAAATGAAAGCATAGACAAACTTGGCAGAGATGAGCAGAGATCTTCAGACTCAGAACTAGACATTGTAGACTCAAGGCCCACCTCCACAGAATGGGTCTCAGGGACACTGCCACGTGCGATTGTGGTTCATCCAAGCAAACAGAACATATTCTGCAAGAATGCCTTACCTATGCAGACCAAAGAGAGACAGACGGCCTGGAGGAGCGACCGTGCACGAAAAGCGGTGGGGGGGGGGGGGGGGGCAGGGCGGCCCGGCGAAGAGCTGAAACGCAGTCTCCTTCGTGAGCCTTACCGGACTAGAAGCACTGCATCAGTTCACCGATGAAGAAGAAGATTGTACTTGTCAGCAACTTGGGTAGTAATACTGTCAGGCACAACATACAGATCAGACATGTTAGTCAGGGTCAGGCACAACATACAGATCTGACATGTTAGTCAAGGTCAGGCACAACATACAGTTCTGACATGTTAGTCAGGGTCAGGCACAACATACAGATCTGACATGTTAGTCAGGATCAGGCACAACATACAGATCTGACATGTTAGTCAAGGTCAGGCACAACATACAGATCTGACATGTTAGTCAATGTCAGGCACAACATACAAATCACACATGTTAGTCAGGATCAGACACAACATATAGATCAGACATGTTAGTCAGGGTCAGGCAACATATACTGACCAATACCCCAAGCTCGACTTCCTCGTAGTCCTTCTTGGAAACGGAGAATGTTCATAGCAGTTTGGCTGAAGAGGTGGGCGATCCACGTGATCCCCATAGTAGTGAGCAAGACGCAGATGAAGCAAATCATAGAACAACCTCTTGGATGATATCCTGGTCCATCTTGAATAGAACGCTCCCAGTGTGATGGACGCTACAACAACCTGACACTTTCCGTACTTTGCAAGGCACACACAGAAGTAAACTTAATAACTGTTGGCATTCATCAACAACAACAACCTTGTCAGATTGCAGTGTGAAGATTGTCGGAACGTTATATCGCTAGGTCCAATGCCTTGCGGAATACCTGTTTACGGAAAAGGGTTCGAGAGTAAGCTCTGAGGAAAAATCTGCATCCTATGCCATCTCGAGTCGTCTTAATAATGTATTGCCACTGGCCAAAGGTAGCTGAGGACGATAGAGTGAGGTTGGCATACTGTGCAATCACCCTCACTTTAAAACAAATCACCCAGTACGTCACCCATTTCAGAGGACATAACGGCTGGAGAAGATTGTCATACGTTATAGACGAACATTGCATGTCGCCAAAATAGAAAAGCAGCCTCATAATGGAGACTAATCTACAGCGACCTGGACAAAATAGAAAAGCAGCCTCATAATGGAGACTAATCTACAGCGACCTGGACAAAATAGAAAAGCAGCCTGATAATGGAGACTAATCTACAGCGACCTGGACAAAATAGAAAAGCAGCCTCATAATGGAGACTAATCTACAGCGACCTGGACAAAATAGAAAAGCAGCCTCATAATGGAGACTAATCTACATCGACCTGGACAAAATAGAAAAGCAGCCTCATAATGGAGACTAATCTACAGCGACCTGGACAAAATAGAAAAGCAGCCTCATAATGGAGACTAATCTACAGCGACCTGGACAAAATAGAAAAGCAGCCTCATAATGGAGACTAATCTACAGCGACCTGGACAAAATAGAAAAGCAGCCTCATAATGGAGACTAATCTAGAGCGACCTGGACAAAATAGAAAAGCAGCCTCATAATGGAGACTAATCTACAGCGACCTGGACAAAATAGAAAAGCAGCCTCATAATGGAGACTAATCTACAGCGACCTGGACAAAATAGAAAAGCAGCCTCATAATGGAGACTAATCTACAGCGACCTGGACAAAATAGAAAAGCAGCCTCATAATGGAGACTAATTTACAGCGACCTGGACAAAATAGAAAAGCAGCCTCATAATGGAGACTAATCTACAGCGACCTGGACAAAATAGAAAAGCAGCCTCATAATGGAGACTAATCTACAGCGACCTGGACAAAATAGAAAAGCAGCCTCATAATGGAGACTAATCAACAGCGACCTGGACAAAATAGAAAAGCAGCCTCATAATGGAGACTAATTTACAGCGACCTCGACTATTCTAGGGGTGTGCTCACCACTAAGAGCAGATACGCCGCTGAGTGCTCTACTTAATTCCCCTGTGACCTATGACAACAGGTGGCATATTCAGCCAACATGTTCGCGCTCACATATGGTGTGGGAGCACAGCAGATCGTGTCCTACTTTGTTGGTTAGTAACACAAGGTTACCGTTGGTTGTGTGTGCTAGAAGGTTCCATATAAGGGCATATTGGCTACACTGTCAAGTCACTTTTACAGAGCATGAAACTTAAGGCAACTCCGTAATTTTAAAGTGTCGTTGGGGATGAAGTGTTTGCGCAACATTTTTATTTGTCTCAGTCTTTTAAAAAAACAAAAACAATATAATGAGCAATTCAAAGGAGAGGTCGCCTTAGCTGAGAAGCAAAGCGCTTGCCTTTCAAGACGTGACCACGCGAAGCTGGTGTTGCTGGTATAGCACCTCGACATATAAGAAGACATGTCACATCTGAGAGACAACAGCAGTCCTGTGACCAGAGACACATTCTTTTTTGACATTCAGTAGAAGGAATGTGACAGAAATCAAGGAAACGTTTTCTGTGGATTGTACAGCCCTCAAAACAGAGCCCGGAGAGAAATAAAATAGAAAAGCAGCCTCAACAGAATGGTGACGGTTGGAGGGAGATCAAAGAAGAACCTGCACCAGGACATAATTTGCCAAATACTACGTAGAGATTTCTGAACAGGTGTGTCCAGATGTGGCTCTTATCTGAAAAAGTGTGGATTTGCAGACAATGAATATTGCTGGCATCAAGATGCTGAGCAGCCCATGAGCTGCAGTGGTCAGCGACTCATAGTTGACTGCTAGCGTCAGGGCCAGCGAACCAGAGCTGCCAAAACCCTTCTACACCTCCACGCGGTGATCCTGGACAACAGGCTGCAGCAGGGCAGACTGGCTAAGGAGAAGGGATCGAAGAGGGAATGCTAACCAGGTACTAAAAAAATGCTTGCTGAAGTCGGATATGTTGGACCGAAAGATGCAAATATCGCAGTCAAGCTGTAAACTACGACACAACGCATTCCGTTCTCTTGACTATATTCTGCTACTTAAGCCCGTTCAGGGTTTGGTAGTGGGAGATTGAGAACGAACGAAGAAGAAGAAGAATATTGCGAATTTGGAACGGTCCAGATTCCAGATCATTTGATTATATGTCCTAGGATGCAGGAATCCTATGGAATGGAGGACTTGATGGTGGCAGATGTGGAGCCCTCTAGGACACGGATCACTTGATTATATGTCCTGGTTGCAGGAATCATATGGAGTGGAGGACCTGATAGGGGCAGATGTGGGGCCGTCCAGGACCCGTACCACCTTGATTATATGTCCTAGGATGCAGGAATCCTATGGAGTGGAGGACCTGATGGTGGCAGATGAGTGAGCACTGGCTGGTTTTTGGTCGAAGACTGTGGACGTTTGCCGAAATGGTAAGGTTTCGAATCCCGCAGGTTTTAAACGACCCCTGGTCTTAAGTTGGGTGGGACCAGCGTCTAGCAATTATGTAGATGGAAGAAAAAAAACTCGGAGATACTGTGTATACAGTATGCACGTCAAAAAAAATAAATAATTTGCAGATGCCAATCGACAAGAGTAGAATACTAGCCGCAATTCACAATTCTAAAAGTAATGAAATTCCTACCCAGCACACAATATACTTTTCGCAAGACCAGTCTACCGAAGGAAGTACAAATAACAAAAATTGACCAAACAACATATATCCTACAGATACCTGGCAGCAGGCGTGAGCCTGCCTATATGAAAAATAGGATTCCAAGTAATCCGAGACTAGTTCCCTTTCTCGCTGCCTTAACTTGCCTTTCTGAATGTCATATTCCCAATTGCAGCTAAGCTGACTGGAGCGTCGATTCCAGTGTATAGACCAGTGAGATTGACGCCAGAAGCAATTATCTATCACTAAATAAAATACGAGGACCTACGACAACACACGGCCGGCAATCATTGTTCTATGGTCAATGACATGACTTTACGATTATGGAAAGTGCACATTATAAAGTAGCGTCTGATTAGCGTAGTGGTAGAGCGCTCGCTTTTCAATGCAAAGCTGCTGAGCTTACTCTGTCTCGCTCCAATCGACCCAGCTGTAAATTGGTACGTGATATTTGACTAGGAAAGTGAAAGACAGCAAGGAAAGGAAACGGCCACCCTACCTCATAAAATTGGTGGCTTATTATACTGACTTCCCTCTCCGACAGTAGTATAACTACTATGGTACAAACCATGACTTAGTATACTGAAGTCTCTAACGACTTCCCTCCCCGACAGTAGTATAACTACTATGGGACAAACCATGACTTAGTATACTGAAGTCTCTATCGACTTCCCTCCCCACCAGTAGTATAACTATTATGGGAGAAACCATGACTTATTATACTGAATTCTCTGACGACTTCACTCCCCGCCAGTAGTACAACTGCTATGGGTCAAACCATGACTTAGCATACTGAATTCTCTGACAATTTCACTCCACGCCAGTAGTATACATACTAAAGTACAAACCATGACATAACATACTGAAGTCTCTAACTACTTCCCTACCCGACAGTAGTATAACTATTATGGGACAAATCATGACTTAGTATACTGAAGTCTCTAACGACATCATTCACCGATAATAGTATAACTATTATGAGACAAACCATGACTTGGCATACATAAGTCTCTAACGACTTCCTTCCCCGACTTCCCTCAACGACAGTAGGATAACTACTATGGGACAAACCTGTACCTTACATTAAAAGAATAACATAAAATTCGCCACTAGAAAAATTATTATTAAAGCGAAAGATAAAAACACAATTTAGTTTTCAGATAATTGTAGCAGAGTAGATATAACCATAGCAGAACATTAAACAAAACGTGTTAATATTAACAATGAACTGCATATATACTGTAAGTTGATTAACGAAACAAGTAACACTTGTATCTTTACCAACACGATGTTGTGGTCTAAGGTGAGATGAGACTAACGTCTTGTCAGGAGAAGCATACTGATTCCACTATGCTTGTCAATGGCATGGAAAACATGGTGAGCAGATTGTGTTAGTCTTTTTCAGACGAAACAATATGACCAGGGTATTTTAGTCAGGGTCAGGCAAAACATTATGATAGGATATGTTTTTCAGGGTCTAGTGAAACATGCTGATCAAGACCCCCACCTCAATTCAAAGCAGTTCTCACTGAGACGACGACGATGAAAACATCAACGACAATAACAGAAACAACTATAACGACAATAACAACAACGATTAATTACGACAATAATAACAACAATAACAGCAACAAAAACAGAAACAACAACAGCAACAGAAACAACAACGCAGTAACAATACAAGAAGAACAAGTATATATTGGACCGCCTTTGTTTATGCACTTGTTAAGTAGACCATTTTCATTCTTATGCACAGTCAGCCATAGCGGCACTCAATTCCCATTAGAACAACCAACTGAACGAATTGAGAGCAGCTATGGCAGGAATGTCTAGTGGGTCCAAGAAATATGTGATTAAGTAGATGCCATTACAATGTAACATCAAGGGAAATGAGGTGGCCGACAGTCTAGCCAAAGAGGCAGCGAAACTGATACAGGAAGAATACTTGGTCAACTATGAAGAAGCACAAGGAAAATAAAATTGCAGTACGAGGTAAAGTGGCAGGAAGAATATTCCAAATACAACATAGATAACGATTACTACCAACTGTTCAGAAAAGACCATGTTATCATACTTCTTCTCAGAACTGACCACAGCAGAGTGAGACTTCACCGGAACAATAAATTCAAAAATAGGTACAACGATTCTATGTTACTGGGGCCCGGCAAACATGACAGTAACACATGCACTTCATCACTGCCAGCAGCACACACATTTGATGAGAAGGATGGGACCCAAGTCATCTTCCCTAAGAGAAACTGTATGGCGGTGTTGAGACACTAGAAAAGACAACATACTGAATTGATGTATCTGGGGTTCAGGTCTAAATGGCCAATGGTTGCAGAGATTTAATAATAATAATAATCATAATCATAATACTTAGCTCTTAGTCGACCTGTACTTCTACAGAGGCGGATGCCCCTGTGCAGGTTCCAGGTCTGGTATGAGCTGGATGTAGCTGGGAGAAGGGTTTCCTGCTTAGCGGGCTAGGCTCGAGCAGCTAAATACTCCACTGCGTTGGGACAAGTGCAGCGGAGGGTGGTCAACCGATGTGCGAGTCTATGTTAATAGACTCAAACACTAGAGCAAATTAGACCCGCAGCCTGTTAGGCGCCATCTATGCTGCTCTGAAGAAACCACCTAAACATGGCCGGTGTCATGACCATGTCACACAGATAGTCGCCTCTTATGACATGCTCTCTGTGAGGCAGTGGTGCTATTCTTGTACTTATCATACACAAAGACCCCGGCAGACCAAGTGGACTAATAATAATAGTAATAAAAATAAAAATAGGAATAGAAATAGGAAGAGGAGAATAAGAAAAAGAAGAAGGATGAAGAGAAACAGACGAAAGACAGAAGACGAAAGAGGGTTTGTAGCATCAGCTTTTCATTTGCCTAAAGGCACGAATATCCACACGATATACATTTGTCCATGTTGCTGCAGATCCAAGTGTGGATTCCTGGGCTTCCTTATAGAGAGGGGAAAATATGACTACTACTACTCCCCCATGCATGTTGTAGGTCGCGAGTTAAGAGAGTTGTGCATGGGACTTGCAATATCGTCGTGTAATAAAACACATGATGTAAGTAAATATACGGCAATTTACTTTTTTCACTACAAGATTTTATTAATACCAAGACACGTTGTTTTTATATTACAAGTGGTAATTGTTTGTATCTTATTTCGGCGTTTCGTTGGTCAATTGATGTATTGTCGTTTTAATAATATTTATTTAATGACGTTGTGGAAGCAGCGATATCACACATCCATCGTCGGCATGAGATGTAGTGCGCATGCCGGACAACAGATGGACACGTATATCAAAGTTTTGGTGGCCATATGCATGTACACGTCCACTGGGACGTCCACCCATGCGACTGCGAGATGGACTGACATAAGGCCTTGGCCCGCATTGATACAGCGTATCTATTTGTTGGGACGCCTACACAATATTGTTGGCTTGCTCGTATAAGAGATACTTCCCTGACTGACGCCGACGATATTGTGATAATTTGATTGTTTGGTATTTTGTTGTTGTTTTGTAGCAAACTTTAATTATAAGAAAATGTCAGGTCACTCGAGCAACCGTCAACATTTGATAGATTAAAATGTGGCCCTGGAATAGACTGTATAAACAAATTAAGCTCTCTAGGTTATAAGGTGAAGATCAGAATATAAACAAAACAAACTAAGATAATATCCATTGGCACACAGACCCCAACTCAAGTTCACAATTGGTAATGAAGAAATTGAACAAGTTGATTACTTTGAATAACTTGGCTCTTTGATAACAAACGATGGAGACTGCGCAAGGGAAATACGGATACACTTGTCCATAGCGATACAGAAACTGAATAGTATGCTAAATGTGTGGCACAATACTAACAAAGAATTACAATTGAGGATCCTCAGAACATGCGTATTTCCGGTGGCAGTGTACGGATGTGAAACATGGACCATCACACAAATAAAGAAGATTGGGTCACTCAAGACAAAATGCTGCAGGAGAATCCTCAAAATACTTTTGGTAAAGAAAATAACAAATAAGGCTATCCCGCTAGATCTGAGTGTCGAAGAGAAATGATTTATTATATATATTATGTCTCGGAAACTGAAGACGGACTGGAAAAAGCGATTCTAGAGGACATTGTTCCAGAAAGACGAAGCAAAGGTCTAATTAGACGTAAATGGACATAAGACATCAAAGACACTGTCAACATGAACATGGAGCAGGTGGGTAGCCTGACTGCTGATCGAGATTCATATCGAATGGCTTTGATGAGAGCGACGTTCAACCAATGGCATGCTACATGAGGATGAGGTTAGAAGGACGTAGGTTGGATTTCAAAAGCTGGTGTATATAAACAACATAACAGAGAATATACCAAGAAAAGTCCACAGCTCCATGTTTGCAGACGATCTGGCTATGTGGACCTCTGAAAAAATCTCACTGTAGCAACCAATCGGATGCAGCAGGCCCTAACATTGTTGGAGGAGTGGGCGAACTCATGGCTGGTCAAAATAAACGAGGAAAAAACAACATGTACGATATTCTCACTTTCAAATAAACCCCAGAACACCAAAATAAGTCTTAACGGCAAATACCTGCTGCCAAACGACAACCCAAACTACTTGGGAGTCACATTTGATCGGCGCATGACATGGAAAAGTCAGATCGAGAGAAACCGAATGAGAGCCAGAAAAAGAATGGCAATCATGAGGAAAATTGCTGGAACAAGCTGGGGAGCAGACGAAAGAATACTAAAGAAACTGTACACTGTAAGAGTGAGACCAGTTCTCGAGTATGGCTCTGCGGCATGGACAACAGCAGCAAAGGCGAACTTTGATAAAATTAGCAAACTTCAAAACCAAGCCATGAGAGTTATAACAGGAGGCATGAAGTCAACGCCAATTGTAGAACTGGAAAAGATTACAAATCTGCAATCCATGACCGACAGCAGAGACTGCAGAGCAAGCAGAGAAACTCTGAAGACTGACAGAGCATCCAATGCACCAGAGACTAAATAGATTTGGAAATGGGAAACTAAAGCGGAGAAACTTTGCAGAAATAGCCAAAGTAAAGATGAACGGAGACCCTATAAACGCATTAACAATACCAAAGCCCATCACTAATGTACGCAAACCTACCTGGAAGCAGCATATCATTCCGGAGGTAGTAGAACATATACCAGGTATTGGAAACAAGAACAGCCAGACTGAAAAAGAAAGAAGAGACATAACCCTGAGGTACATAACGGAAAACTACCCAAGCATGGAATGGACCCATGCATACACCGACAGTTCTGTAACAAGCACAACACAGAACGGAGGGGCAGGGGTATTCCTGAGCCTACCAAACGGTAGAAAAATAACACTGTCAGTGGCAACTGGAAAATTCTCAGGCAATTTCAGAGTGGAGGCAGAGGCACTGAGGGCTGCGGTAGAAACAATGCTGACAGGCGAAAGCAATGAAAGACAGATAGTCCTGTTTACAGATGCCCTGGCCGTAGTCACAGCACTTAAAATCCAGAAAAATACTGAACTTGATGATTTAAGAGCAGTACTCTGCCAACTATGCCAGCAGTCCGCACCAATAAGAGTAGTGGTACAGTAGCTTCCATCCCACTGTAACATCCAAGGCAACGAGGAGGCAGACAGACTGGCAAAAGAAGGTGCAAGACTACCACAACCAGATTCTAGTGTGACCTACGAAGAGTCCAAAAGGTTTATTAGGGCCAGATACATGGCCAAATGGGAAACAGAACATAATGGCTCAAAAAACGATGCCTATTACCAGTTGAACAGAAGAGAGCAGGTCGTGGTTTTCAGACTCCACACAGGCCACAACAGACTGATGTACCACCTATAGCTATTCAATAAACTGAAGATAGGTGGCACTGACGAATGCACTTGTGGTACCGGGAATATGACCGCCGAACATCTGCTGCAAGACTGCCCGACATACGAGGACCAGAGAAAGCCGATGTGGCCGTCACCAGTGGCAACACTAGACAAGCTCTATGGCAGTGTCGACAGCCTCAGGATGACCTCTGCTTTCTTCGAAAAAATACAGGTTGACGTTTGACAGCGTACGAAGAAGAAGAAGAAGAAGGATTATAAAAGAGAAATAGGAATTCACGTAAACTTACAATTTGACGTTAAATAAAAGCTTACAAGGAAGAAAAATGGCTCATATAATCTACTTCATTGCGCCTGAACGCCGCCCTAAGTGTTCAGGTTGACTGAACGCCGCCCTAAGTGTTCAGGTTGACTGAACGCCGCCCTAAGTGTTCAGGATGACTGAACGCCGCCCTAAGTGTTCAGGGCGACTGGACGCCGCCATAAATGTTCAGGGTGACTGGACGCCGCCATAAGTTTTCAAGGTGACTGGACGCCGCCATAAGTGTTCAGGGTGACTGGACGCCGCCATAAGTGTTCAAGGTGACTGGACGCTGACATAAGTGTTCAGGGTGACTGGACTCCGCCATAAGTGTTCAGGGTGACTGGACGCCGCCTTAAATGTTCAGGGTGACTGGACGCCGCCATAAATGTTCAGGGTGACTGGACGCCGCCATAAATTTTCAAGGTGACTGGACGCCGCCATAAGTGTTCAGGGTGATTGGACGCCGCCATAAGTGTTCAAGGTGACTGGACGCTGACATAAGTGTTCAGGGTGACTGGAAGCAGCCACAAGTGCTCAGGATGACTGGGCGCCGCCATAAGTGTTCAAGGTGACTGCAACCACGCCATACGAGTTGAGGGCGCATGGGTGCCGCGATAAGTGTTCAGGGCGCCAGAACACGTGTCCTAAGTGCACTTACAAGGGTTCTGGTTGACGCCATAAATGCCGTTTCTTCTTCTTCTTCTGCGTACGCAGTCAGACAGTAACCATTATTTTTTCGAAAAAAGCGGCGGTCATCCTGAGGCTCTCGCCACTGCCATAGAGATTGTCTTGCAGTTCCACTGGTAATGGCCACATCTGCTCTCTCTGATCCTCGTATGTCGGGCAGTTCTGCAGCAGATGTTCAGCGGTCATTTTACCAGTACCGCACGGGCATTCGTCGGTACACCCTATCTTCAATTTGTTGAATAGGTGGTACCTCAGTCTGTTGTGGCCAGTGCGAAGTCTGAAGACAACGACCTGCTCTCTTCGGTTCAACTGGTAATAGGCATCGTTTTTGGTGTAACCAGTATGTTCGGTTTCCCATTTGGTCATGTATCTGGCTTTGATAAGCCGTTTTGACTCTTCGTACGTCATACTGGTATCTGTTTGTGGTAGTCTTGCACCTTCTTTTGCCAGTCTGTCTGCCTCCTCGTTGCCTTGGATGTTGCAGTGTGACGGAACCCACTGTACCACTACCCTTTTTGGTGCGGACTGCTGGCACAGTTTGCAGAGTGCTGCTCTTAAGTCATTAAGCTCAGTGTTTTTCTGGCTTTTTAGCGCTGTGACTACGGCGAGAGCATCTGTCAGCAGGACTATATGGCTCTCATTTTCACGGTGTGTCACTATTTCTTCCACTGTCGCCCTCAGTGCCTCTGCCTCCGCCATGAAATTGCTTGTGTACTTACCAGTAGCGAATGACAGTGTTATTTTTCTGCCATTTGATAGGTTCAGGAATGCTCCTGCCCCTCCGTTCTGTGTAGTGTTTGTTACAGAACCGTCGGTGTATGCATGGGTCCAGTCCATGCTTGGGTAGCTTTTCGTTATGAAGCTTAGGGTAGTATCTCTCCTTTCTTTTTCAGTCTGGCAGTTTTTGTTTGCAATACCTGGTATATTTTCTACCACCTCTGGAAATATATCCTGCCTCCAGGTAGGTTTTTTTCGTACAGTAGTGATAGGTTTTGGTGTTGTTAGTGCGTTTATGGGATCTTCGTGCATCTTTGCTTTGGCTATTTCTGCAAAGTTTCTCGGCTTTAGTTTCCCATTTCCCAAATTGTTTAGTCTATGGTGCATTGGATGGTCAGTCAGTCTTCGGAGTTTCTCTGACTGCAGCTGGGCTCTGCAGTCTCTTCTATCGGTCATGGATTGCAATTTTGTAATTATTTCAAGTTCTACAATTGGCGTTGACTTCATGCCACCTGTTATAATTCTCATGGCTTGGTTTTGAAGTTTGTTAACTTTATCGAAGTTCGCCTTCGCTGCTGTTGTCCATGCCGCAATGCCATACTCGAGAACTGGTCTCACTCTTCCAGTATACAGTTTCTTTAGTATGCCTTCGTCTGCTCCCCAGCTTGTGCCAGCAAGTTTCCTCATGATTGCCATTCTTTCTCTGGCTTTCATTCGGTTTCTCTCAATCTGACTTTTCCATGTCATGCGCTTATCAAATGTGACTCCCAGATAGGTTGGGTTGTCGTTTGGCTGCAGGATTTTGCCATTTAGACTTAATTTGGTACTTTGGGGTTTTAATGAAAGCGAGAATATTGTGCATGTGGTTTTCTCCTCGTTTATTTTGACCAGCCATGAGTTCGCCCACTCTTCCAGCGATGTTAGGGCCGTCTGCATCCGATTTCTTGCTATGGTGAGATTCTTTTCAGAGGTCCACATAGCCAGATCGTCTGCAAACATTGAGCTATGGGCTCTTCTTGGTATATTCTCTGTAATATCGTTTATATATACCAGGAAGAGTGTGGGTGACAATACTCCCCCTTGGGGTACTCCCTGCTCGAGTGTCACCTTTTTGCTCATCTGCCCTTGTACTTGGACTCTGGCCGTTCTTTGTTTGAGGTAGTGGTTGATCCACTTGTACATCTTCCCACAGACATCACTTCTTCTTAGCTTGACTCTAAGTCCATCTTTCCAGACTTTGTCAAATGCCTTTTCCAGATCGACGCAAACAGCTACTGTGTGTTTCTGTGCATGGTAGGCATCTTCTATCTATAAATGCCGTTTGATTTAAACGACCTGAGCTTAGTGTATTTGGTCGCGTGATTATAATTTCCTTATGTTCATTTGTTGGTTAAAGGCCCACGAGGTCAAATCATTTTGTGGGAAAATTCTAATTGATGTCTTTCCCTTTTGCGTAATTTTTACTTCAGAAAAATGTCAGTTAGTATGTCGTCGAATGATCCTCGTCGTACACTGACCAGCCCATACTCGCTCAGATCTCATTCTCACTACGTCTGTCTGCAAATGATGACTGAACGTTCTGGACATGTTCTGGTTAAACAGATCTCTTTGGATCCTCGTGTGGTATTCATTCATCGGTGCTCCTCGTTTCACACTGCATCAGTCAAGCCAGGGACGTAGAGTCATAATAAACTCCAAAAAAATTCCGGAAACTTTCTTCCAGCCGATTTTCCAAACTGCGTTTAGGATATCAACCTCGGTCCGTTGGTCTCCTATCCACCGCTATAGCTGTACTCGCCAACCTATCACATTTGCTGAAGTGAGAAAGCTCGTCTGCCGTCGTCCCAGAGAAAGGATATGTCAATGACTGTGGAGTCCAGCATTTCAGATATATAGGAGGAAGTGTATGTGTCGGGTGGACTCTCAGATGACCACCGTACTCCCCTGCATGTTTTCAGAGCTAATGTTACCGGTTACTATGTTAATCAAGTACTGCGACCTATTGTAGTGCCTTTCTTCCAGTATCACTAAATCTGGAAATCTTTCAGCACGATAACGTTATGCCTCACACAGCTAACGTTACCAAGCATTTCTTAGCCCAGCAGCCTTTTCTTGTACTAGATTGGTCTGCAATCTCTATTAAGATGCACCCGATTGAACACTTGTGGGATGAACTAAAAAGAGGGGGCCGAAAGCATGACGGTAACAATGCAGAATGGACCGCCATATCCTAAACATTTTTCGAGACACTCTGGAATAGCATGAGACGCCGATGCCAAACCTGTATTGGCACTGCCGGAGTTCACACGCGGTATTAATGATGGCTGGGACTTCATGACAGTGAGTGCGACTTTTTGCTTTTACCCCTAGTGTTGACAACTTCTTAGGAGTCGGCTCTGAATTGTCTCACAAACTTGAATCAGTAAATGGATAAAAAACGTAAAATCAGTAGTTTGTTACTTTAAATTTAGCACAATAAATTGTGGTTCATAAAATAAAGCGAGGCGTTTTTAATGATGATGATGAAAATAGATTGTACGAAACCCATAGAAGAATATGTTTCAGTAGAGTCTTCCTCAAAGTTTTCTCTTGAATATATCATCATTGGCTCTTTTCGTCTTGTCAGACGATAGTAATTGTGCTATTAGCACAACGCCTGGGAAGAAATATAGACACCATGTGTTGTCCATGTAGTATGGTCGCTCTCTTGGTCTGCTTTGTTTACTCCAAGGGAAAGGTGATACCAATACATTTGGAACAAGGCAAGCTGCAGAAGCTGCCGGATCAGCAGACCAATACTCAATCTATTCGGCTGTCGGGGCTTTACTCCTAGACCAGACGCCAACCAAGGTTAAGGGCATGGTTTGCCCTTCCACAACACTCAGCTGAAGTTGTCTTTCCTCGCTCTAGGATAAGGCATTGTATCCTCTTGGGTGTGCTCTTTCGCACATCGTCTTTATACATGTTCCTATTTGATTCCATCTTGCTCATCTGTTTCCCATCACTGTAATGATTACGCCCGAATTAGTGTATTGCAAAGGGGTATTTCATTTCAGAATTATACGTTCAGCACATTTGTAAATTAAAACACAAACACACATGCCCACTGATAATGTCTCGATACACAGACATTATTTATATAATTCGTCTATAGATTTAAAAAAACTTCGTCAGGTACACTAGAACAGTCAGTTCCGTGACAACTCCTGTTGGTTTTGTAAAAGTCGTGTCTTTGGTGCGGAACGATCTGCGCAACAGTTAACATTTGTTAATATTTCTCCAACTTTTTATTTTAAAGAAAAGACTGCAACAGACACAAATAGTATGTGTTTTCTAGATCTTGATCTATCACAGTCCCGGTCACATTAGCTTCCTTTTATCTTTGTCCGATCTACTTTTCTATTTCCTCACACGATCCAGTGAAGCGCATTTCTGGTTATATTGTCAAGCTGCCTTTCGAAAGCATCGTATTTACATATAAACTTGTTATTTCCTAATCTCCCATTCATTTGGGTTTTTTTCGTATTCGTTTGTGTCATTTTTATGTTATTGCTTCTGTTTATCTGGGACTACTGACGTACTAGTATATTTATTTTGCAAATAATTTAGTTAGTCGATATTCTTCTGTTGTCTTTTCTTGGCCTGGATCCAATCTAGTCTACGGTCTTGTATGGACAGTATTATATTTCCATCCCATCGGACTTTGGCTCGACATGAGGTCTTGATTCTTGGCCTCTTACTTCCGTGGGAGTTGACCTACTTTCATATTACAAACTTGGCCAAACCACAGTGTCAAGAAGATTGATCCCATTTTTTCAGAGGAAAAACAAGCAAAAGTAAGCTTTGAGGAAGACTCCACGGAAAGATATTCTTCTATGGATATCGTACAATCTATTCGGTCATTGCATATACCTGTAAAAGGATAGATAGAACAACTGTAGCGTAGACCATCTTTGTTTGAGATCTGATCACTCACCTTTCCCACATCTTACTACGAAATCTGCCAAATGCCGCAAACACTCTAGCTATTCCTGTATTCACTTCTTCATCTATGTCATAGCTACATAGCTAAAACCTTGCCCGAAGTTATCTCCTAAGTTGTCTGTGGTACAATCTTACTTATATAATCATTCTTCTTCCACCGTTTTCTGCAATCGTTGTCTTCCAAAAATCCTGATCACTGTCTAGTCATCCATCGCTAAGAGACGTCATTTGTCCTCGCAGCGGATTTTTCGCCATCATATTGGTTTGGATAGCCGCACCTTGACTTCCTGTGTTGTCATAGCAACTGATCTTTTGGACTAAACTATCGCTGTGAAGACTGTCTTATTATGGACCTTGTCTATCCTGATACCAACGTAGTCCATTTCAGTGGATTGGATAATGATATCATGTTATGATTAGTTGCGAATGGTAGATAATCAACCGTCGTTAAAAGAGCGTCAGAGTGCATGAAGGTCACAATACACAAGCCCCTACAGCAGGCATAGATAAACCACATCAAATATATGTTTGTCTGAATGCCAGATATAAGATATATTTGTCTGAAATCAAGATAAAATATGTTTGTCTGAATGCTAGATGTAAAATATAAGTTTGCCCACAATATATTTGCATTGAAACTAGATAAAATATATATTTGTCTGAATGTCAGATATAAGATATATTTGAAATACAAATAAAATAAATATTGCCTGAAAGCCAGATAAAATAGATATTTGCCCTCAAACCATACAAAAGATACATTTTTATGAAAACCACTTACTATATGTCTGAAACCAGACAAAAGATTCATTTATCTTAAGAAAATGATTTAATAAATTTTTGAATGACATTCAGATCAATTCTAAATATTCGTCTGAAAATTTGACAAAAGATTGGGCAAAGAAAACAAAACGCTGACTGATCTTAAAATAGGATGAACTTTCGAAATTTCAATTATTAACATAGCACGAATACGAGAAATAAAAATGATGCGGTAGAACATGATGCAGAAAGCAAAATTAGATATCGAGACACTAACAAAAACTAAGAAAAAAAATCCAGTGCGTCATGAATAATGTTGGAAACATGCTTTTCTGCAGCGGAGTTCCCACGGTCAAAAGTTCTAATTGTTGTGTGGTGAGTATCGGCTGCATTTTGAACTCAAACTTAACTAGAAACATCGAAGGATGGAAACCCATTTCAAAACAAATAGTTGTGTTTAAACTATAAAAAGTTATCCGTTTACAACAGACGACAAAGTGGAAACAGAATAGTTATAATGTAGACTGGCAAGCAGATCGTAAGGTACGACTGTACGGTTTAGTATGGTCCTGGCTGCTTACATTTTGTAGAATCTATAGACTATACGAAACAAATTGAAGACAGCTACACCTCGAGATAGAAGAGGAGAAACTAAGCCTATCCATTGTCAACGTCAAGTTAGTCAGTCCAGGAACTGGTGTTGAAGTCTTCTAATCATGTCACTCCACTGTCTTCTGTTAGTCCAGGTACTGGTGTTGAAGTCTTCTGATCATGTCACTCCACTGTCTTCTGTTAGTCCAGGTACTGGTGTTGAAGTCTTCTAATCATGTCACTCCACTGTCTTCTGTTAGTCCAGGTACTGGTGTTGAAGTCTTCTAATCATGTCACTCCACTGTCTTCTGTTAGTCCAGGTACTGGTGTTGAAGTCTTAAAATCATGTCACTCCACTGTCTTCTGTTAGTCCAGGTACTGGTGTTGAAGTCTTCTAATCATGTCACTCCACTGTCTTCTGTTAGTCCAGGTACTGGTGTTGAAGTCTTCTAATCATGTCACTCCACTGTCTTCTGTTAGTCAGTCCAGGTACTGGTGTTGAAGTCTTCTAATCATGTCACTCCACTGTCTTCTGTTAGTCCAGGTACTGGTGTTGAAGTCTTCTAATCATGTCACTCCACTGTCTTCTGTTAGTCCAGGTACTGGTGTTGAAGTCTTCTGATCATGTCACTCCACTGTCTTCTGTTAGTCCAGGTACTGGTGTTGAAGTCTTCTAATCATGTCACTCCACTGTCTTCTGTTAGTCAGTCCAGGTACTGGTGTTGAAGTCTTCTAATCATGTCACTCCACTGTCTTCTGTTAGTCAGTCCAGGTACTGGTGTTGAAGTCTTCTAATCATGTCACTCCACTGTCTTCTGTTAGTCCAGGTACTGGTGTTGAAGTCTTCTAATCATGTCACTCCACTGTCTTCTGTTAGTCCAGGTACTGGTGTTGAAGTCTTCTAATCATGTCACTCCACTGTCTTCTGTTAGTCAGTCCAGGTACTGGTGTTGAAGTCTTCTGATCATGTCACTCCACTGTCTTCTGTTAGTCAGTCCAGGTACTGGTGTTGAAGTCTTCTAATCATGTCACTCCACTGTCTTCTGTTAGTCAGTCCAGGTACTGGTGTTGAAGTCTTCTAATCATGTCACTCCACTGTCTTCTGTTAGTCAGTCCAGGTACTGGTGTTGAAGTCTTCTAATCATGTCACTCCACTGTCTTCTGTTAGTCCAGGTACTGGTGTTGAAGTCTTCTAATCATGTCACTCCACTGTCCTCTGTTAGTCAGTCCAGGTACTGGTGTTGAAGTCTTCTAATCATGTCACTCCACTGTCGTCTGTTAGTCCAGGTACTGGTGTTGAAGTCTTCTAATCATGTCACTCCACTGTCGTCTGTTAGACAGTCCACGGACTGGGGTTGACGTCTTCTGATCGTGTCAAGCCACCGTCCTCTGTTAGACAGACCAGGTACTGGTGTTGAAGTCTTCTAATCATGTCACTCCACTGTCTTCTGTTAGTCCAGGTACTGGTGTTGAAGTCTATTATCATGTCACTCCACTGTCTTCTGTTAGTCCAGGTACTGGTGTTGAAGTCTTCTAATCATGTCACTCCACTGTCTTCTGTTAGTCAGTCCAGGTACTGGTGTTGAAGTCTTCTAATCATGTCACTCCACTGTCTTCTGTTAGTCAGTCCAGGTACTGGTGTTGAAGTCTTCTGATCATGTCACTCCACTGTCTTCTGTTAGTCCAGGTACTGGTGTTGAAGTCTTCTAATCATGTCACTCCACTGTCTTCTGTTAGTCCAGGTACTGGTGTTGAAGTCTTCTAATCATGTCACTCCACTGTCTTCTGTTAGTCCAGGTACTGGTGTTGAAGTCTTCTGATCATGTCACTCCACTGTCGTTTGTTAGTCAGTCCAGGTACTGGTGTTGAAGTCTTCTAATCATGTCACTCCACTGTCCTCTGTTAGTCAGTCCAGGTACTGGTGTTGAAGTCTTCTAATCATGTCACTCCACTGTCTTCTGTTAGTCCAGGTACTGGTGTTGAAGTCTTCTAATCATGTCACTCCACTGTCTTCTGTTAGTCCAGGTACTGGTGTTGAAGTCTTCTAATCATGTCACTCCACTGTCCTCTGTTAGTCAGTCCAGGTACTGGTGTTGAAGTCTTCTAATCATGTCACTCCACTGTCTTCTGTTAGTCCAGGTACTGGTGTTGAAGTCTTCTAATCATGTCACTCCACTGTCCTCTGTTAGTCCAGGTACTGGTGTTGAAGTCTTCTAATCATGTCACTCCACTGTCTTCTGTTAGTCCAGGTACTGGTGTTGAAGTCTTCTGATCATGTCACTCCACTGTCGTTTGTTAGTCAGTCCAGGTACTGGTGTTGAAGTCTTCTAATCATGTCACTCCACTGTCCTCTGTTAGTCAGTCCAGGTACTGGTGTTGAAGTCTTCTAATCATGTCACTCCACTGTCTTCTGTTAGTCCAGGTACTGGTGTTGAAGTCTTCTAATCATGTCACTCCACTGTCTTCTGTTAGTCCAGGTACTGGTGTTGAAGTCTTCTAATCATGTCACTCCACTGTCCTCTGTTAGTCAGTCCAGGTACTGGTGTTGAAGTCTTCTAATCATGTCACTCCACTGTCTTCTGTTAGTCCAGGTACTGGTGTTGAAGTCTTCTAATCATGTCACTCCACTGTCCTCTGTTAGTCCAGGTACTGGTGTTGAAGTCTTCTAATCATGTCACTCCACTGTCCTCTGTTAGTCAGTCCAGGTACTGGTGTTGAAGTCTTCTAATCATGTCACTCCACTGTCTTCTGTTAGTCCAGGTACTGGTGTTGAAGTCTTCTAATCATGTCACTCCACTGTCCTCTGTTAGTCAGTCCAGGTACTGGTGTTGAAGTCTTCTAATCATGTCACTCCACTGTCTTCTGTTAGTCAGTCCAGGTACTGGTGTTGAAGTCTTCTAATCATGTCACTCCACTGTCTTCTGTTAGTCAGTCCAGGTACTGGTGTTGAAGTCTTCTAATCATGTCACTCCACTGTCGTCTGTTAGTCCAGGTACTGGTGTTGAAGTCTTCTAATCATGTCACTCCACTGTCTTCTGTTAGTCAGTCCAGGTACTGGTGTTGAAGTCTTCTAATCATGTCACTCCACTGTCTTCTGTTAGTCCAGGTACTGGTGTTGAAGTCTTCTGATCATGTCACTCCACTGTCTTCTGTTAGTCAGTCCAGGTACTGGTGTTGAAGTCTTCTGATCGTGTCACTCCACTATCTTCTGTTAGTCAGTCCAGGTACTGGTGTTGAAGTCTTCTGATCATGTCACGCCACTCTCCTCTGTTAGTCAGTCCAGAGACTAGTGTTGAAGTCTTCTGATCATGTCACTCCACTGTCGTCTGTTAGACAGTCCACGGACTGGGGTTGACGTCTTCTGATCGTGTCACTCCAAAGTCCTCTGTTAGTCAGTCCCGAGACTGGTGTTGAAGTCTATTATCATGTCACTCCAATGTCCTCTGTTAGTCGGTCCAGGGACTGGGTTTGAAGTTTTCTGATCGTGTCAAGCCACCGTCCTCTGTTCCTAACAAATCTCTTCAGCTCAGTATGAGTCAATAGCCCTACGTTGCTGCAAACCTAAAGGACGTAATTGTTTCTTGGAAGTGCCTTTCAACCTTCCACTCGAGTTTTTCTTTCTAGTGCTTTCAATATGAGGTCTCCGTGTCTCATGTTATGACCAAGCCAAGACAATCTACCTTTCTGTATACTCGTCCTTAATTGTCTATGTAACCCTATATCTTTAAGTACCAGGCGTGTTCAAATGAAATCGGACCTAACTGCAACAAGTGAACATACGTATGATGCGTACCATGACGTCACTTCTGTTGTAAACAGCACGTACCAACCGTCAAGTTTTCAAACTGTAATTATCCCCCCACTCATAGTTTCCTCAGCAGAACGTTGAAAACATGGCGGGTAGTGATACGGAATACATCCAGAGTTGATCAGCTAACGGTGATTCGGTTTCTAACAGCTGAAGGATGTCAACCAGTTGACATTCATTGCAAAATGCAGGTAGTGTATGGTGACAAAAAAGTGTGTCGAAGACAACAGTGAAGAATTGGACAACGAGGTTTAAAGAAGGACGTGAGTTAACGTAACAATATGCTTCTGGCCTGGTCTCGGAAGATCTTTCGTTTACTCACGACCTTTTTATATCCAACTCACTCGTTGCATCCTGCGAAAGCACCATATCTCAAAAGCTTCTAATGTTTATTTAATCTTTTTGTTTGTAGTCCATGTTTCAGATCCGTGCAATGCGACTGGCCAGATAGATACGTGTAGTGAATATTAATTCCCTGGCTCAATATTGATGTTGACTAAGTGTAGTCAAGTCAAATTACAAAAACAAAACAATTAAGTCAAATATGAATTGAATTGAATATGCACGAAATGAAGAAGTGAGGACATATGCTAAAACATAATTCTTTGAGTTTATTCAAAATATAATTGACTTTTGATACTATGGCTGTTCTACTGTGACATTTCAACATCAGATCTGGAAATGAGCAATCTAGGAGGGATGAAATGACTGTTACAAATATTGATATCGTTGCAAATGACAACAGAATGTAATTTATGACATTCTACAGTTAACAAGATCTTGTTATTTGAAATATACATTTCCAAATGATGTGTCTACATGTTTCAGTTCATGTTCGATTACGGCACTTTATGTGCGAAGAGTAATAAGGGACACAAATAAAGATCTCATCTCAGGCCTTCATTCTTGCTTCGGAATACAGGCTGTTTCATAAGCAGCCTGGTTCACGAGGTGAAGATCGGCAATGCTATACCCAAAACGGTGAGTTTCCTAATAAACATTGCATTGCACTACAGCCATGAGGACCATATTCCACCTTATGTAGTATTCCATGGGATGTCGTTTTTTTTGTGTGCGTTCCCCTTATTATTTCTCTATGCCTCAAGCCGGTGTGTGTTGCACTATGTTTTTATTTTGCGCCTGTCGGCCAAGTGCATCCGACATTGACATGCATTTTATGTAAGGTCTACATCCTTCTACGTTTTCTAAGGGTTGGCATCCCCGGGGTAACGGCCGGTGCTGGGTTGGAGATCGAACCCAGCACCACCGGGCTGTGAGCCCTGTCACTTAACCACTACCCCACGTTGTCCCCGGATGTCGTTTGAAACTGACTTTCCCGATTTCCAGGATAACGGATAATATTCTTTTCCCTTTGCCAGGTACTGAAATGTACATGTTTTATTCAGTTGTTTTGTGTCCCTATATGGTGGGTTGATGAAGGATCGGGTTGGTGGTAGTAGTCCTTCCACAATTGGTACAAGGAGAAGGAATCCAGAACATGGTGTTCAACTGTTTCCACTTACACAATGTTTGCAGTATTCTGTATGGTCCGTGGTTTCTCTACTCAATGCTACTCGTACATATCTTGTTGGCAAACTAAAAATTGTACACATATTTCCGCTAGCAATTATGTAGTTCCTTAACACATAATTCCACTAACAAGAATGTAGACCTTAACACATATTTCCTCTAGGAAGAATGTAGACCTTAACACATAGTTCCGCTAGCAAGAATATATACCTTAACACATAGTTCCACTAACAAAAATGCAATAATGTAGACCTCAACACATAGTTCCGCTAGAAAGAATGTAGACCTTAACACATAGTTCCTCTAGGAAGAATGTAGATCTTAACACATAGTTCCGCTAGCAAGAATGTAGACCTTAACACATAGTTCCTTTAGGAAGAATGTAGACCTTAACACATAGTTCCGCTAGCAAGAATATTTACATTAACACATAGTTCCACTAAGAAAAATGCAATAATGTAGACCTTAACATATCGTTCCGCTATCACAAATGTAGTCCCACAACAGATTGTTCCACTAGCAATAATGTAGTCCATTAAAATATAATTCCGCTATCATTAATGTAATAATGTAGACCGTAACTATATAGTTTCGCAACCAAAAATGTAGTCCCACAACAGATTGTTCCTCTGGCAATAATGTAGTCCATTAAAATATAATTCCACTAGCAATAACACATTAGGTACTTTATTTTGGAGTCATTGCTTTTGTGACGTAGTGTCCCCTGTTCCGTTCCACGCTGCATTGATTTATCTAACTCTCTAATTCTAACAAAGTCAGTTACACATTATCAGTCCAGGTTGACAGCAGTTTATGCCTAACAGACAAAGCTGCTTCTAAAAATCTGAATGAATAACTATTACAAAAGGTTGCAAGTTTAACCTTTTTGGGAAGTAAAGTAACATAAGATTGAGATATAACAAAATAACTTGATCCTTGATTTCTGATCTTTTCGATCCGATACATCCGATTTCAGCAGGCTTTTCGTTGGGTAACGGGTTTGCCTTCCTGATCTATTTTCTCTTAGTAAGACTTCACGTTCATCTTCTTGCGGTCGTTCTCAATCTCCCGCTACCAAGCCCTGAACAGGGCTTTGCAAGTAGCAGGATGTAGTCTGGAGAACGGAATACGCTGTTTCGCTTGTTTAAAAGTTGACTGCGATATTTGCGCTTTCGGGCCTACACATTCGTCTTCGCCAGGGTCCAGACTACATTAATGCAACTTGTTTACAGAGCAGCTCCTTGGATGCGGACATATAGTCTTGGTCATCACTTTTTCGCTGACCCTGATGCAAGTATCCAGCTAATAGTCTCTGGATACTCTCAGTGCATTCATTGTGCTGCAGCTTCGGCCGCTGATCGTATTATGATAGCGTAGCCATCATTTAAGTGGTGGTAATTGGTTTCAGATGATGTTGTTCGACGTTACTTGTGATGTGCAAAAAAAAACGATGTTCTTTGGTGGCAGGTCAAGTGACTTTCATTACAGCCTATGGCGTTCTTGAGAACGTGGACCGGGCTTTTCCAGGTTTCACTACTTAGGGGATTGCAGTGTTGATCCCCACCTTGATTGCCAGATTGTAGTGACATATTCTGCTCCCAAGAGCACTAACGAGAACATGACGTGGATTCTTGATCAATGTGTTTCACCTGGCCCTTTTTACTCTTCGCTCCCATTGGTTTCCCCTTACCTTTCACTAATGTCTCCACAAATGATGTTTCCGAAATAAAAATATCAGCTTTTCGTTGGCGTAAACCACAACAAGTATATGCAGAGTTGATCTCAGACCATGTGGAGCACAAGAAGCAACGATAGAGCAAATGTACTCTATCAATCGACCCAGATGTAAATGGGTAACTGACATTCGACTATGAAAAGAAAAAGCAGCGAGGAAAGAAGCTGGCCACGCTGTGGATTTGTATATAAACGTGACTAAAAACTTCATTCCCTGACAGTGCTAAAACTACAGTGCGAACCTTGAACTTGGCTCAATGACCGCGTCAGAACAAACATAACGGTATCTACGTTATGGCAACATGACCCTGGGTCAGTGAAAGAAAACAACTACCAAATTACAAAAAAAAACTACTTTTGCCTCTCATTTTGCAACATGTGTTATTTTTTTCTTGTGACTAGTTAGTTGCTTTCGTTGGTTTTTTTGTCCCTGACGAATGCCTTTTGGCCATAATGCACGCATCGTTTTGTTGTTGTCCTAGTGCTGTCACTGAGTCATATCCAACACGTGTTTATATTGACATTGGATAGGTGCCACGTCTTTCCCTGGTAGAATATTATTGTCATAAAAGTATTGCGTGTTGTTCGTCCATCGAAATCGATCAGAACCCCTTTGTCATCATTCACTGTTCATATAAGTTCAAAGATGGCAAAATAAGCCATTCGAAGTACTGAATTGTCTGTTCCTCTTGGTACAAGGAGATAGGACAGCCCCCTCCTCTGGGGTGGAGGATAGTTTCCTGTGAGCCGACTTACGGAGCGATGGTTTCCTGTGAGCCGACTTACGGAGCGATCGTTTCTGTAGTGTCTTTCATTCTTGATGTCTCATTTATTCTTGATATCCCATTTATTCTAGATATCTCATTTATTCTAGATGTCTCATTTATTCTAGATATCCCATTTATTCTAGATGTCCCATTTATTCTAGATATCTCATTTATTCTAGATGTCTCATTTATTCTAGATGTCTCATTTATTCTAGATGTCTCATTTATTCTTGATGTCTCATTTATTCTTGATGTCTCGTGTCTCTAATCATCCTCCGCAATAGTGCTGCGCCAGTCTGTGGGATTGATGGCGATTCTTTCTCAGTTATAATGGTTAATACCGAACTGGATCAGTGATATCTTAAGTGTGTCTGTGTACCTTTTCCGCTGCCCACCGCTTGCTTTCTTGCCGTTATGCAGTTCACCATATAGCAGCTCTTGTGGTAGACGTTGACCCGGCATGAGTACTAACATAGCCAGCCTATCTCAGCTGTGCTGCACATATCATGACAATAATTGCCATTCCCGATCGCGATAACACATTTGTATTTGGCCCCATGTCCTGCCATCTAATTTTCAGTTCTTTCGACAAGTAGTTCATGTGGAAGCGGTGAAATTGTCCAACATGACGACTATAGACGGTTCATGTCTCACACGCATAAAATAGGGTAGGTAGAACAATTTCAGAGTAGACCTTCATTTTTATTTGAGTCCTGATCCCTCGCCTATCGCAACCTTTACTGTGAAGTCTACCAATTGTCGCACTTACCCTAGCTATTCTTGTAAAAACCTCAGCATCTATGTGAATAACCTGAGACAGAGTACTGTCAAGGTACGGAAATAAGTTTAACATTATTGAAACAGAGGCCGTTCATTGTGAAGGTTCTGAATATGCCCTATCTGGAGCCGGTTGTGGTAGAACCCATGTTTTTGTGATAAAGACGGTGAGGCTGACATTTTCGCAAGCTGTGGCGAACCGATCCATGCATTCTTGGATATCCCCCTCCGTGTGCACTTATTGCAGTCATCTGTATAAAGTAAAACACGTACAGACTATCTTGTGAATTTTGGTGTTGACTTTGAACCTTCTCAGATGTGTTTGCCGTCGTTCAGTGTAGAGGTAGTGAAGCTCAACTCTAACGTTACAATAGCTGTAGGTATACCACATCATGGCAGAAAACATCATACTGAAAAGATCCGGGGCAGCACGCATCCCGGCTTTACTCCTTTAGTAACACTAAATAGCGCAGAGTAGATACCCTGATCAAAAACGGTCAGGCGTTCTATCAAGAAAAACATTGTCGCATCATTACAACGAATGTTGCCGGCACACAAAGTTGGTCATAACTCTCCACAGACCCTTTCGATTGACCATATTAAAGACATTAGTGAGAGTAGAAGACAAGCCATGCCATTTTTATCAACAAGCTATGCCATTTTTATCAACAAGCTATGCCATTTTTATCAACAAGCAATGCCATTTTTATCAACAAGCTATGCCATTTCTCATGCGTAATTATTATTAATAGACTGTATATCAGTTGTTATTTAGTTATCAAGATGATATTTGTGAGTTTAAAAAGTATCGACAACTGATAAGTCACTAACTTATGTGCACTTCCATGTTACACATGCCTGATCGATACATCATCTTTTTATAAACGCCATTAGCAAGGAGCTGATTCTGTAAAGGGGTTAGTTGAACATTTGATATAAAAGTATGTCATGCGTGCAGGTGACTGTCGTAAAATGAAGTGTGTATGTTAGACGTGTACAATGGAGAATCATAAATAATAAGATATTTTTTTATTGACAAACTGAAATGTCATAACACACTACGACAAAAGCACAGAAGAATGTTACAAAAATTGTGTGGTTTTTAAGTGTGTGGAGAAACGATTTTTTTCTGTCCGTGCCTGGAAATAAGGAGGCTGAAATTACAGAACAAATAAGAACAAAAACAATACAAACACAGTACAAGAATAATACAAGAACAATGGAAAAAAACAATACAAGAACAAAGCAAGAAGAATGGTAGAACAATACTTTAACGAATGTGGAACATGCAGTACTGCCGATAGTGATATGGTTTGCTAAGATGGATTATAGCGCTCCAGGGTTCGAAATCACATAAGAAAAAAAAATCCAGGCGTGATTGGTTCCTGGTATGACCGCTCCTCCAGTCGACACAACTATCAATGGGTATCTCACGACTGAGTTGGGAAAGGTATAAACCGGAAGGACGGGAACTGGCCGACCCAGCTCACATAGGCTACATCTTAGTACATGAAGAATTATCTTCATCCGAGACAGCAATTGATGCAATAGTAATTCCCTTTACTAGAACAATACAAGAATCAAGCAAGAAGAATGCAAGGACAATACAAGAACAAATAAAGAACAATACTAGAACAATATTCCAACAAAAGAAGAACAATAACTAGAACACTATACAACAACAAGACCAATAGTAGAACAATATAACAACACAAGAACAATACAACAACAATACTATATCAATAAAGAATAATACAACAACAATAGACGAGCAATACTAGAATGATACAAGAACAATAAAAGAACAATATAAGAACAATAAGAAAACAAGTTCCTTATACGAATAACACTCCAATAATGCAAGATCAATACAACAATCACACAACACCAATGCAACAACGATACACAAACAATACAAGAACAACACAGCAACAATACTAGAACAATACAAGAAAAATAAAACAACAATACCAGAACAATTATAGAGCAATACTAGAACAACACAAGAACAACGCAAGAACAACACAAGAGCAATACAAGAACAACAATACAAGAGCAACACAAGAACAATTCAAGAACAATACATAAAACAAAACTTATTTTTTGATCTATGTATTGTTATTTTATTGAAGCATTTAATGAGTTTGGGAAGATAGCGCACTTGATACTAATGCCAAAGACAGCCGGTTTCATTTCCATTATCTACCCGCACCAAACGACCCAGCTGTAAATACTAACCTGGCGTACTATTAGGCAATGAATGACAGCAAGGAGGGAACAGGTCACACCAATTCACGAGGTCAAATTACAATAAAGTGTCTAGCATTTCATTCCCAAAAGCAGCGTCTGCTATAGGAGGCCCGTTCCCTTCATAGAACCATTGAGACGTATGTAACAATTGGACTGATACGCCGGGGATGGTCAGGGAGAGTGTTACAATAAACATTAGACACGCGGATGATACAGTTTTGTTAGCAGAATATGAACAAGATTTTCATGGACTAGTCTAACAAAATATACGGCATGAGACAAGAGCATGAAATAAGAATCAACATTCAGAAAACAAAAGCAACGGTTCTTGGTAAACCAGTTAGGACATCCCCTATGCAGATAAGATGCGTGCTCTCGGACTGGAACAAGTGCAGAATGCATGCACATCCTACTGTGGATTCAGGCTTTCTGACTCACCGAGAAATCACATTGAAACGTCACATTCCAAGAGTAACTAAATAACGGGACCCGCATATGTCAACGATCAGTGAAACTATACTAGCATGTTCAGGAAACTAGGATACATATGCAGTTGTTTTCAGGGCAGGATTTTGTGAATAGATCACTCTTAACAGTGATTTGTTGTGTTTTGTGCCGTGAATTTGTTGTATTTCGCTGTGTGGGAAATGAATTGATTACAAACCTTGACATAATAAAAGTTGTGTTAATTAGTAGGCTTTGGAATGTGATGTTTCAAAGGAATTTTCCCGGTGATTCAGTCGGCTTATCTAAATGAGGTCATGGTTCATCCTAGGAGGGACATATAATAAGGTAAGTAGACTGCAGCGACAAAGAAATTAGAAAGTGGAAAGGTTTGGCCAAAAGAGTATTCAACAACATGCGACACACATCGATAGATAAATCATAATTTGAAAATGAAGTTGGTCAAGTGCAATTTATACTCGCCACTAGTTAATTTTACATGGGCATTGGAAAAAAAAACAGATGGTAAAGAAAATAAAGGCATACGAGATTTAGGTTTATAGAAGTTTGGGACGTGTCTCGTGGAAAGAAAAGAACACGAATGTAGAAGTACTAAGAACGTTTCCAATATGGAGGGAACTGAATCAGGCAGACCAGGTTGGTGAAGACCTATCCAGAGGGTAAGTAGGAAAGAAGTCACCCTTTTTGAACATTGTGTCAGCTTTGCCGATTTGAACCCGTTCAGTGGCTCTTTAAACTACCTTTGGGATCAGAGAGAGCAGATGTGGCCATTGCCAGTGGAACTGCAAGACAAGCTGTATGGTAGTGGCGAGAGTCTCAGGATGATCGCCGCTTTTTTCGAGAAAATAATGGTTACTGTCTGACTGTGTACGCAGAAGAAGAAGAAGAAGAAACTACCTTTGGACTTTAAGAATGGGAAATGACTCGTCATGGTCCCGCAGTTTCAGTCGTTCACGCACCACCTGGTTACATAAATCGGAAAGGCATCTTCCTCATTGCATGCTACCTGAGATTCAGCCACTCGTTGTGCTTGTTTACTGACGGTTGGTGTGACGGGCCTTGTCGCAGATACGTACTACCTACCCTATCGTTTAAGTGTAAATGCAATCTAATTCAGCTTATCTAATTAACTTAACTTAACGTCTTTATATTGGTTCAACAGACCCTGCATAGTCTCTATACAATCCGTTTCTTTAACATTCACTTCATCTAAAAATAACTATGCGCTTTAAAGACAAACAAGAATGCATTAATTGACCCTGCCTTCGCCATTTCCTATGGCAATGACTTCCAAGCATTCACCACTTTCTGGCTAAAACAATATTTCATGGTATCAAATCTGGACGTTTGTTAAATTAATTTGTGGATGTGCCCTCTTGTTCTTGTAGGTTGTTGCATTTTGGGAAAAGACTTGTTATAGTATAAGTGATCATTTTCTTTGATTATTTTATAAACCTGATTTAAATCAGTTCGAATTTTTTTCTCTAGACACATCTGAGTCTTTCCTCATAACTTTAATTTCATAAGCCTACTATCTGTTTTGTCGCTGTTATTTGTATATTTATATAACCTCTACGAAAAGGACTTAATACGAATGAAGTGCGATAAAAAAAACTTTACATTGTATTAAAGGAAAACGCAATTAAAGACATTTGTTTCGACACACAACATTCTAAACGTGACCAGTCACTGACGTAAATTATCAGCCTTATAGAATACTCACACATACATGTTTGTAAAAAGTCTCCTAATCGAACTAATACAGACATGCTAAAGTATATGGAACGCAGCCAGACGTCTTCAATAATCCAATAGCATAAACCGTGACAGCAAATTCATTTTGATATACTGGAAAGATCCATTTAGAACATCAAATTAGACAGTCGCTTATGGTTCTCAATAAAACGGAATTGTGCTGCCAAAAATGTTTGCCAACTACCAAATTGATATGTCCGCAATGTTGCGAAAGGGAAAAAGGTCGTGGTAAAATAATTGATTCGCTGGATGTACCCGTTTCTGAAAGCGAGGAACTGGATAATGTGTGGAACTGGGTAAGGTGAAGAACTAGGTACAGGGTGGGTCTAGGTGATGTTCATACTGGATATAAGCTTAACTGAGAACGGAGTGCAACTCATAACACTTGGAGGTCAGTAAGAGTTCATACTGGATATAAGCTTAACTGAGAACGGAGTGCAACTCATAACACTTGGAGGTCAGTAAGAGTTCATACTGGATATACGCTTAACTGAGAACGGAGTGCAACTCATAACACTTGGAGGTCAGTAAGAGTTCATACTGGATATAAGCTTAACTGAGAACGGAGTGCAACTCTTAACACTTGGAGGTCAGTAAGAGTTCATACTGGATATAAGCTTAACTGAGAACGGAGTGCAACTCTTAACACTTGGAGGTCAGTAAGAGTTCATACTAGGAAAGGCTTGAAACAACGTAGGACGTGTAACTGTATGACGCTTGAAACATGATAAGGTGTGAGACATAATAAGGTGTGGGGCATGATACGGTGTGAAGCATGATACGATGTGGGTCATGATACGGTGTGGGGCATGATACGGTGTTGGGCATGATACGATGTGGGGCATTATACGGTGTGGGGCATGATACGGTGTGGGGCATGATACGGTGTGGGGCATGATACAGTGTTGGGCATGATACAGTGTGGGGCATGATACAGTGTGGGGCATGATAAGGTGTGGTGCATGATACAGTGTGGGGCATGATACGGTATGAAGCATGATACGGTGTGGGGCATGATATGGTGTAGGGCATGATACGTTGTGGAGCATGATTAGGTGTGGGGCATGATGAAGTGAGGGGAGGCATGATAAGGTGTGGGGCATGATGAAGTGAGGGGAGGCATGCTACGGTGTGGGGCATGATAAGGTGTGGCACATGATACGGTGTGGGACTGTATAATGTATGGGACTGTTGTACGGTGTGGGGCATGATAAGGCGCGGGGCATGAAGTGTGGGACATGATGAGGTGGGACATGATGAGATGTGGGACATGATGACGTGTGGTGACAGGATAAGGTGCGGGACTGTGTAAGGTGTGGGGCATGGTGATGTGTGAAACATGATAAAGTGTGGGGCATGAGGAGGTGTGCGGCATGGTGATGTGTGAAACATGATAAATGTGGGGCATGAGGAGGTGTGGGGAATGGTGAGTTGTAGGACATTATAAGGTGTGGAACTATGTAAAGTGTGGGACTGTGTAAAGTGTGGGACTGTGTAAAGTGTGGGACTGTGTAAAGTGTGGGACTGTGTAAAGTGTGGGACTGTGTAAAGTGTGGGACTGTGTAAAGTGTGGGACTGTGTAAAGTGTGGGGCTGTGTAAAGTGTGGGACTGTGTAAAGTGTGGGACTGTGTAAAGTGTGGGACTGTGTAAAGTGTGGGACTGTGTAAAGTGTGGGACTGTGTAAAGTGTGGGACTGTGTAAAGTGTGGGACTGTGTAAAGTGTGGGACTGTGTAAAGTGTGGGTCATTATAAGGTTTGAGGTATGATAAGGGTTGTACATGATAAGGCATTGGGCATGATAAGATGTGAGGCATGATAAGGTGTGGGAGATGATACGGTGTGGAACATGATAAGGTGTGGAGCATGATGAGGTGTAGGACATGATAAGGTGTGGGATATGATGATGTATGGGACATGATGTGGTGTGGGACATTATACGGTGTGGGACTGGGTAAAGTGTGGGGCAAGAAAAGGTGTGAGACATAAGGTGTGGGGCATTATAAGGTGTGGTGTGTGATAAGGTTTGCTCATGATACGTTGTGGGGCATGCTAAGATGTGGGGCATGATAAGGTGTATGACATGATAAGATGTGGCACATGATAAGGTGTAGAACATGATAAAGCGTGAGACTGCGTAAGGTGTGAAATTGCACTAGTTAAGACTTGGACATGACTTGATTATACGAGTGCAAAATATTACACTATAAACTAATTATATTATTTTATTTGTATTTAAGCAGGATACATATTCCCGGCTACATAAAATGGATTACTGTTTGCATAGGTTGTTGATGTAAAATACCGAATAATGAGTTAATGTAGCAAGTAAAGTGACTCAATATAATGAATTCCACAGAAATGTTTATTAATGTTTCTTAATTAGAAAAATGATAATAAGAGGAAACGCACAAATTGATGTTTCCATTTTTGCTTGGGCTTTATAGACGTTAAAGACAATTTACAAAATTGAAAATATTAGTAAGGCAATGCTTAAAAGAGAAAACTTTAATAGAAGCAATGAAATTATTGGGTAGGGGCTGGGAAATCTATTTTTAGGGTCAGCAAAAGAAATGAGCTGGGAATGCTAATGACACGGTCAGAGAAAGAAATGGGACATGAGGTTAGGAAGGCTTTGTCGGGGTCAGAGAGAAAAATGAGAAAGGGGTTGGGAAGGTTATGTCAGGATCAGAGAAATAAATGGGACGGGTATTTGAAAATATATTGTCAGTATCAGTGAAAGAAATGAGGTGGAGCCTGTGAAGGCTAATGTCAGGGCCAGGGATAGAAATGAGACTGGTTGTGAAAGGCATTTTGTTTGTTTTGTTTGCGTTCTCCTTATTTTTATATTTCCCAAGGTGCGCTGCATGGTGTTTTTATTTTGCGCCTGACTGCCAAGAGCCTCCGACTTCTGCATGCATTTTATGTAAGGGTCTGCTTCCTCCTGCATTTTTCCAAGGGCCTACTACCTCGGGGTAAAGGCCGGTGCCGTGATGGAGATCGAAACCAGCACCTTTGGGTTGTGAGCCGTGTCACTTATCCACTAGCCCAGGCCGTCCCCAAGTAAAGAAATAAGATAGGAGCTGTGAAAGAGAACGCCAGAGGCATGTGTAACAAATTGACTACAATCATACTTCATGACAATGCAGCGTAAATTGAAAAAGACAGTGTACAACATCATGGCCAACGAAGTGGGGATTTACACTGTGATCCATACAATTATGAGCATTTGGAGACTCACAGAAGTATACTAAACCAGCGCGTGCCCTGACTCTTTCTACTTCCAATACCCCAGGATATACGAAAGGCCACTTGACCCGATAACAAGCAAAAATCAATAAGATTAATGAAAACATTACTATCAGCTTCTGTAATAACAAAAATAATACCAACAGAAGGACTCACACATGAACATATTCAAACGATTAATATAAGTATTGTTATTTTAATACATCTGAGTATAAATAAGACCACACATAAAGTAGTGTCATGGGAAGGTGTTGCATGGGAAGGCCATCTGCTCCACCAGAAGCTAATTGAAGAAGTCGTTTTATAAACGCCCGCAAGTGTACACATTCATATATGCTATTGATATGATCATATTTAGAAGAAAAAAAGTCATTCAACTATGCGCTGAGCAGGATAATTTGGAACGTCGTTAATTAACAAAAGAATTTCCCGCACCCATCCCCTGCCATTACATCCCTATCGCACTTTTCACCTTGTTGTCCCATCCGCCATTCTCTTCCTCCTTTACATATTCTCCTACGTCATAGTCTGCTTATCTTTTCCTCCTTGTACACATATTATTCCATGTCATAGTCTGCTTAACTTGTCCTCCTTGTACACATATTATTCCATGTCATATTCTGCTGATCTCTTTCTCCTTGTACACATATTATTCCATGTCATAGTCTGCTTAACTTGTCCTCCTTGTACACATATTATTCCATGTCATAGTCTGCTTAACTTGTCCTCCTTGTACACATATTATTCCATGTCATAGTCTGCTTAACTTGTCCTCCTTGTACACATATTATTCCATGTCATAGTCTGCTGATTTCTTCCTCCCTCTACATGTATCCTTCCACTTCTTAGTCTACTCATCTCTGCCTCAATCCAATAGCCGAGTACCACATCCTTTATCTAACCTTTCTAACGTGCCAATTTCCCACTACCTCATATCTGCCCAACTGGTATTGCCATTCAGCCTATCAATTTCTTCCCTTCTCAAACCGCTCATCCCTTCTCACAACAAGCCTTATCTGCCTATCTCCTCTTCCTCTGAACATGCTCTTCCCCCCCTCTTCCTCTATATGGAAAGCAAGTGATACAAAAACATATCCACTCCAAGCGTGAAAATGCTGTGGAGGAAAGTTTAGACGACGCATTGTATACATAAATAGATTAACAAATGAAAGTTTAGATGACGCATCATATACATTAATATATGATAGTTTAGACAACGCATTGTATACATACATATATTAACATATGAAAGTTTAGACGACGCATTGTATTATATAGATTAACATAAGCAAGTTTAGACGACGCATTGTATACATAAACAGATTAACATATGAAAGTTTAGACGACACATTGTATACATAAATAGATTAACATATGAAAGTTTAGACGACGCATTGTATACATAAATAGATTAACATATGAAAGAACTATTAATTTCAGCCTCTTCTTAGGCCAGCGCAGCCAACACTTGTAGGTTCAATACCAAAGTTCAGTTGAGAAATCAAACACCAACAGCAAAACACAAACAACAAAGCATCACAACAACAACATAAATGGGGAAAATGAGTATAGCACATGCACTCTTGAGACATGATCCAAGTCGGTCTGTCACCTTCAATGTCAAGACGCTAATGAGGCTGAAATACATGGTTGCCGAGGAGAAACTTTTGACAATCAGATTTCCTTATGCTGCACTGCTCAGCATAGTCTACTACCATTAAGCACAACATAATAAACATTCATTTGTTTTTGCTGACCATCTCCATCATAGTACCAGAAAATTAGCATTTGACCAAAGAGCAGTTCGATAATTTAATTGGGGTTTTCCCTTTTTGTGTGGAGTTCTACGTCCTGGGCTTCAATTTGAATTGCTTCTTTGGGTGATGTTGAAAAGCTATTGTGAAATAACACATACCTAACAAACTCTTTTTTGTTTAAACAAAATATCATGGACTCTCGTTTCTAAAGTTGTCTTGATTATAGTTATATTTGCATTGTTGCGGTATCACATGATCTAATAGCTACACTTGTATAATGCAGTGCTCTGTTAGTATTCAGTTGAATCATTTCGACTTTGTTGAAACTCTATTATCTTATTCTGATAGCTTACAACGCTAGCAGATGTGACTACAAGGCACAATGGCGATCGTGAGGGAGGTTGACAGATGACCAGATGTAACTGGTTGTATACAGACTCTGCTGATTCTTCTAAGCCAGCATAAAAACGTTAAGTTAAGTATCACATAAGAGAGATTGCGCAATGACATAGGATTATAATAACCGACCCAACGCACTTGGAACATTTCAGACGACTGAATTCCCCACAGTCGTCAACGGCAGGACTGGATATAATATAAACAAACAATCTATTAACTAACCAAATAACTAACTAACTAACTAACTGACATTTTTTATTTACTTTAACTAAAAGGTGGCAGCAGGATAAATAGGGAAAATAAGAATAAGAAAGCTAAGTGCTTCCTGTTCCTATTTGGCTTTTATGCGTCTTTACGTTAGCCACATCTTGTTGAGTTTCATTTATGTATATATTGATTCGTTACCATGATGTTTGTATTTTAAATGCATTGTGCTGTGTTCGTTTTTCCGTGTTTCCTGATTAGTGCACATGTCAAATGTGTTTTATTGGTTGCGCGTTCTTTCGTTTATGACATAAGCTTCCATATTGAGTGTCTCATAAATTTTTGTTAAATCATTTACATTTCCTTCCTACCATACACATCTCTTTTGTTTGGTATATGTGTGACAATCATTAACTTTTTATTATGTTTTGACATTACCAGTGAAGATTGCTTTGTCATTACCAATAGTCAGATATTATTATCTATAATACGGTTCTGAGAGAGGATACTAACCTAGTCATGCAAAACAATACTGATCAGACCATATTAGTCAATGTCAGGTAAAACATACAGATCAGACTATGTTAGTCAGTGTCAGATAAAACATACAGATTTGATTTTTTGAGTCAGGGTAAGGTAAAACATACTGATCATACTTTTTGAGTCAGGGTAAGGTAAAACATACTGATCATACATTTTGAGTCAGGGTAAGGTAAAACATACTGATCATACATTTTGAGTCAGGGTAAGGTAAAACATACTGATCAGACTTTTTGAGTCAGTCATGTAAAACATACAGATCATACTTTTTTTGATTTAGGGTAAGGTAAAAAAAAATACTGATCATACTTTTTGAGCCAGGGTCAGGTAAAACATACACCCAGGCTAAATTAGTCAGCATCAGCTAAAACATATAAATCAGACTATATTAGTCAGAGTCAGGCAAAACATAATGATCAGATTATGTGAGTTAGGGTCAGGCAAAACATCATGATTCAATCAGTTCTCCCTGGAAACAAATGTTTTCGTGGCATTATGGCTAACGCTTGTGGATCACACAAGCGGTGAGCTTATTGAGAAGCTTCGAATTGCACTACAGCCAGGACGATCCCTGCTGACTTCTAAGTGACGCTTCAGGATATGAAGAGAGGCACTGCAACAAACTACCAGATAAGGTGCTCAAAGAACCTAACGTAAGTGCATATGCCTTGTTTCGGTGATGCTTTTATGCCTTGAATTCGATTTTGGTTTGTTAATACGAAATCAAACTGGGATGTTAAAATCTAATTAATTCAACTTATACCCTGTTTTGAGACTTTATCTTTTTTTCTGTTCCTACTACGAAGCAGAAATATTAATAACAATATATTAGCCGTCCATCGCAAGTGATGATGACAACACCATTCAGACAAGTTTTTTTGCACCTCACCGGTGCGTCTGATTGTGACTGTGTAGTCCAATTCTGGCACGGAAGCCCAGTCCCTCCCATTGTGCAGCATTTAAGGTCGGAGTTGGACTTGTTAGTATCAGTTGTTTTGTCTTTTCACATAATACGTTTTCTCCGCGACATGGAGGTCGGGCGTTTCTCAGGAATGGCAAATAAAGCAGAAATAATAGACATAGCTTTGTGCCAAATAATCTCAGATTATTAAAGTGGCATAATACAACCTGAGGAAATAGTTTTATTCTTAAACTCAAAATCTGCGCTTCAAGCATTGCAAAATAGAACGTCTCCCAGATGATAACAATATATACAAATGAATTTACCAACTGTTAACCTATTATAGAACATAGGCGGTCCTCCAAGGGATGCCTGACCATGTCGTGGTCCCAGGAAATGAGATGGATGATGGTCTTATCAGATGTTTAGCATCACTACCACGACCACTGTCTAGTATCACGCTACAGACCTGCAGGCAGATTCTGGGAAACAACTATAGACATGAAAAGATGTCAGTGTGCTACATCCCAGACATGCCGAATAAAGTGCAGACACCAAGCAAAACGAGATTTACAGGACACAACCAAGACACTGAAATGAAAAGACCAATGTTTGATCTTCAAGCTGGGAACAAACCATACATCTCTCAACAAACATCTGAATAGAATAGACGCACTTTGTGATCTAAATTGTAGATTCATTCACGCGGACAAGTAATCGGCGGATCACCTTTTGACTGTGTTCCAAGGCCTAATCGACATGAGAAACCGCTGCTCCAACCACACCCTTATACACAACACAGTCTACACATCACCACAACAACTAAGCAGGGCATGTGCTTTTGTCTGATTGGCATATGGCCCCCAAGAGCTATCAACTCTGCGCTAAAGGGATTACATCTTCACCTTCCTTCATGAACATAACGTTCTGTCGTTGTCTCGTAGTTAACAGCGAGACTGCGATATTTCGACCTCTCGAGGCGGCACACGCCGTTACCGATATCTTTGTATTTATACCGGATATGCCTTCCAACTATGATTCTTACCCTCTTAGCCAACATCCACTAGCGCAGGTTGTTTCCAGGACAGCTGTTTGGAAGCCGAATAGATTCACGGTCATCTCTGGTTCGATGACCCTGAAGAAAGCAGTCAACTATGATCGTCTCGTTGCTGGCATGCCAATCTTTGTGCTTGATCTTCAGCCCCATGTTTGTATAGCACTTTTGCGCTGTTGCGATAATGTTATTGATATTCTTTAACGACGCTGCGTGCATTACTTTAGAAGTTTATTTGTAATGCTGTTCCCCTATAATTTTTAAAGTTCAAGTGCCATCTGCGCATCGAACGGCAACTGCAGGAGATCTCCAGTGTACTCTATTTCCTGCGTAAGGGTGCAATGTGAGAGGCATTTTTCAGTACATCCTTGATGTTATCCGCCCACAAAACTCTATATGCCTTGAACCCTTCCCTCAGTGGACTCCAAGAAGGCGGTAGTTCTTGTTTTATGGCCAAAATAACTTAATTGTCTAAAATAAATTTGGATCTTTTAACAACCCCCCCCCCCCCCCCCCGCACCAGTGCTTTTCAAATACCTGCACATTTGTTTTGTTTTTTTCCCTGAAATGCGACCAAATCTTCTATTCACCCATATTTCGAAGGTCTCTACTCTTTTCCAACTTGCTATTCAGCGTCCATGTTTCTGCGCTCTAATGAGGTGGACATAAATGTATATTTTTCAGTATTCTTCCATTAAAATAGTTCATAACGATTGCATAATCCTTCCCATTGTTCTTACGACGTTGCTACTCTCATTCACTGTCAAGTTTATCTGGATGAATTGTTTCTTGTCCCTTTCAACCTTTGTTAGGCATCTAAGTCTTTAATGGTTGCAGTCTGTTTCTATTAATTTGTTTCTCTGAATGTACAAAGATAGTATATTGTTCTTTTGTGTTTAACCTGCTGCATACGAGTGTTTTGTTTACATGAATCTTTTTGATGTTTTGTCCCTTATTTAGTTGTAACAACAAATCTTGCAAATTAAATCTGTTGTTTTTCTTCCAAGTAAATCCTTTATTTGGAGATGACTATGATTCAAAGCTGCAATTTTATTGGTGATTTAATATTGAAGTCCTATTATATATTCATTCCGTGTTCAGTTTAACTTATTTCATTTAAGCTTGTGTTAGAAAAAGTGTACCGTTTATCTGGATGCGAAGCAGGCCACATCCGCGACAGTGTCCCGTCCGCCAGCATCTTTTCGAAGTAAATCCTTACTTCGCCATATTTTGATATCCTACGACTTTAATATTGGGTTTAGGTTTCACAAATAATTAGTGTATTAAATTATACTAGGGTACTCATTTTGCCTTCCTGTTTTGTCGAAAAATAGGAAGTCAATGTATCCGTTCTGTGAAACAAATAATTGAGTGTGCCAAAGCTAAATTAACAACAACATCATGACTGTCTCACCTCGTCTACAGCTCCATACATGACTCTTCTACCAAAGGTGAGGCGGCTGTTTGCAAACATGGCTAGAAGAATGATTATGTCTTTATTTCACCTTTATAACAGATCTCAACTGTGTTTATTCGTCTTTTACGACATGCCTGAAAGAATGATGTGATCCACTTCTTCACTCGTGAACCACACGGTTATAACAGTATTATACTCAATAGTACAATTTCCTGGACGCTTATTCACGACGTTACTTTATTGTAGCTACGAGTTGCTGCTGGCTGCTAGAAGCCCAGCAAGATAGTAATAGTTGTACTTCAGTGAGTCTTTTTTCTGCAATGAAATGTGTCATGCTCTTCACTATTGGTGTATACATACATTACACACATACATATATTCACACACATACACACATATATATATATATATATATATATATATATATATATATATATATATATATATATATATAAATTGGACATCAGAACCAAAGCGAATATGTCCAGGACTTCCTGAAAGGTCTCCACTCAATAACAGTGGCCAACATTCAACCCACAGGGACAGAGCGAACGTTAACATTTGCAGATGACATTCTAAAGTACATGACTGGCTAAGACAGGCAAGAGTTTGTCAATGACACCAAGGACACATTGCAAGCAATCTAACAGTGGTGTGGCGACTCAAGCTCCAAGTTCAATCCGAACAAGTCCTGCATGATGTGGTGCTCTTTGAATAATTCCATAGTAAATGCTGAACTCCCGACTATCAAATTTCAGGGATGCACAATTTACAGGTGTGACAGGTTGAAATACCTCAAAGTGACATTTGATAGGAGTGTATCATATAATTGCCATGTCGACTAGACCGCACAAATATATAATCGAGGGTTAGCAGCATCAAGACCATGGCTGCTGCTAATTTGGAAAAACTCCTCCTATTCATCATATTTCGTCAGGTCGTGTTGTCGATTACCAGTTACGAACTGGGCATCTTTACACGATTAAGAACACAATGTGAAAGGCTGGAACGCATCCAGAATGAAAGTATGCGACTGGTTCTTGGGCTGCACTAGAGATACCCGAATTGTGATGATGCGGTACATGTTGAGATTGTTTTCGGTTACATCCAGACATAAACTCGCACAAGGCCAAGCCTATATGCGTGTCACCACAGAAACGCGGCACCCTCTGCACAGTATTATTTCAGACATCAGGGATTCTTCTTCTTCTTCTTCATCGTACGCTGTCAGACAGTAACCATTATTTTTTCGAAAAAAGCAGCCGTCATACTGAGGCTGTCGACACTGCCATAGAGCTTGTCTAGTGTTGCCACTGGTGATGGCCACATCTGCTCTCTCTGATCCTCGTAGGTCGGGCAGTTTTGCAGCAAATGCTCAGCGGTCATTTTGCTGGTACCACATGGGCATTCGTCGGTGCCACCTATCTTCAATTTGTTGAATAGGTGGTACCTGAGTCTGTTGTGGCCAGTGCGAAGTCTAAAGACCACGACCTGCTCCTTTCAGACATCAGGGATTCAAGAATCAAGAGAGCGGCGTCATGGATGGCACAGGTAGAGAAAACAATCGGGCACGTCACCCCAGCAGAGACGATAACCAAAGGGGGAAGAATGAGCAACACTAGTGATATAATGATAGATTACCAGAGAGTCATCATAACATTAAGCAAAGAATACAGAGAATAGAAGAACGGGAGAGCAGACCAAGAGGTGAATCAGCTGATAACTGAGAACACGTAGGACAATGATGCCGTCATATACACCGACGGTTCACTGCTGGACACCTGGCTGGAGCTTCTCAGCTAGAGTGAGAGAACCGTACCTGAGCGCAGTAAGGCATACATGTCAACAATCTCCAGTTTGAGAATGGAGATGGAAGCAGGGACCTCAGCGCTGAGATGGATATCTGAGACTTCTGTAACAAGGGCAGTCATCGTGACAGACACACAAGCCGGACTTCAGAAGGCACCGAAGGGAGAGCGTAGGTACTAATGGATGGCAGCTGTTAAGGCCACAATCCTCCAGGTGTTGACATGGATCTACTGTCCTAGGCATGCTGGGGTTCAGAAAAATGAAAGAGCTGACATCTTGGCTTCATAAGTTCCTATCATGGGCACATTCGTGATGACTAGGAGTGACATTTTGAAATCAATCAATCACCACACGTTGAATGAGGACACCGCAGTAGATGAAACACAAATCCACAGGCTGCAATGTTTTGACATTAAACGAGGTTCGACCTAAATAGGGCGCATGAGAGAATGTAGCAGAAGAGCGTGCAACCAGCAAGCTACAGAGGCCATCAGCATCCAGACTGTATCGTTTGCTGAGAGAGACAGACCACCTATGGGTGTGCCCGAAGTGCAGTGATGTCGATTTTTATAAGCAGAAACAAACACAGAGTTCTGAAGTTGACTATCTGGACAGACTGTGGAGGTTCGGTGTAGGTTTACTAGCTATAATAGAGCCAACAGCGTCAGCTCTGTGCTGGTCTTCACCGGCACCAGTTTGTAGTTTATCTCAAATGTTGGAAGACATTGACAATGTTTCTGCATGTGCAGAGTCTCCTTGAATCTGGTGATGGCATACTTGAATGGTTAGTCTAGGTTCGTGAGACGGGTCTGCCTGGTGGCTCAAAACCGCTTTCTAGGTTGCATTGTGTGAATATACACCCCCGACGTAGCCACGTGCGGTTTTCACTTGATTGGTGCGTTAAACCTCAAATTGGCGGGACGCGTTGCGCGAATGACTGAGATATTGAACATGAAGTGCTAATGTGGCTGAGATAACAGATCAAAGACATTAATGATGCAGGTTTAAGTGCACCGATAAAGCAATTGGACAAGTGTATTAATGTTGGAAGAAATTTTGAGTGGTAATGGAGAGGAAGACTAACGTCTGGTCGGGAAAAACATACTAATCAGACATGTTAGTCAGGGTCACGAAAAATATATAACAGCCAAGACCTTCATCTCGGCTTACCCGTAGCCCTCCCTAAAACGGGCTGTTTTCATTGTAGCCTGGCTAACGAGGTTAGGGATTAACGTAATCACTGTTGTAGTGAGCGACAAGCAGATGAAGCCAAGCATAGCACAATCGCACGAGGACCCCGCTCCACCTTCATCATAACACTCGGGATGTAAGGAAAGCTACGATAACCCGCCCCTTAACATCCTGTTCAGGACGCACAAAACAGTAATCCAACTCATCGTGTGCATTCAACAACATAAATGAGAAAAAGGGAAATTGTAAGCGAAATAAGAAATGGTTTTCAAGTTTGTATCGCATTTACTATTTTTCTTAAAATAGTCATGTGGTCTATTTACTGACTTGCCCTCACACGCACACTGTATATATATATATATATATATATATATATATATATATATATATATATATACACACACACACACAAGCAGACACTATCACTATGATTACCAGCACATTATTCACGTTTCAATTCTTTTCGAATTCGTCTATTGCCCACTTTTAATAAGTGTTCTGTCAGGTTCTGTTTAGAATCGCCGTTACTGCTCTCCAGACAGACCCATATATGCTTATTTTCCCTCTGCGGATACTGATGTTACTCACAACCTGTAAACAATCCTCCGGTCTGACTATTCTACCAATATTTCATCTCTTATTTAAAACAGCAGTACATTAATCAATTACATGGTCAATATCCTAGAGAGTGTCATTGCTCGACCTCAGAATGCCACCTTTATCTATATTAAAACTTCCCTATATGGACGTCATCCAGGCGAGCTCTTTCATCGCCATGAACTATAATGACTAGGACAGTAGTTCCATACAATTCCCTAAATATATGATGTCTCTATGTCTGCTGTTCGCTCACGCAGTAACTGTGTGTGAACTTCAAAGTGCTACCATTTACCATAACATACATTATATATGTAAACCATTTGTCTATATACTATAATTCCCTAAATTGACACACAAAGTATGTTCACGCCCCTGGGTTTCCCATGGTCGGAGATGTTACTGCTACGCTGAATAAAAGCTTCTGAATTGACAGTTACCGATCTGATTTTTATGTCATCTCCAAACGAAATAAATATTAACATGTAAATGGTTCGAAAACAGTTCGCCAAACTGAAAAAAATCATAGCCTTCTCATTGAGCCATTTACTTCTATAAATGGCTGCTGTTAGAAATACTCTGTTAGGCTTTAATTGGTAAGATGTCCCATATTACACGGTGAGGTGGTCAGAATCCATGCTAGCTTCATCACCTTACTTTCACAAATCTAGGTACCTGTTTATAACTGGGTACACGTTTAATAGACCCATGAGATAAACCCCCTGTCCTGACAGCTGTCGAGCAGTGGGCAGGCTAGTTTCTTTCTAAGACTAGATAGGAAAACAATCAGAGCTTTATTTTGTCTTGTATTTGTGCCGGCAGATTACCTGTAACAGCTCTGCCACTCGGTCGATTTAACACACGATATTAACATTGACACATAATTATCACACATCTGCTGTTATTGAACATAAATACAGATTTAACACTGACGCAGAATCAAAGGAGTACACCGTTGCTTAAATATGTAAATTGGCACGCACACAGTTGATCGTATCCAAATTTGCACTACATCGGAATGCACCGTTTTAGCTAGTCAATATATGCGCGCATTCGGAAAACTGTTATAGGATGACTCTCAAGAGGATTGAGTCTCAACGTGTTCAGGTGATAAAATATTCAGTACTAGTAATCGATTGTGTGCGTTTTCCCACAGTATAAAACCTAGACCGGTGGTCTCAAACATGTCCCCTTGCAAGCCATCACGGCCCGTCAAGGGTTTTTCTTTCATGATATCGTGTGGTCGGTTATGCTTTACAATGTTGGCCTGCAACAGTATTAATATCATGGGGTGGTTAATCGGTAACAGGAGTATGAAAATAAGAGCCTTACACTATAATGCAGTAATTTAACTATTTCTACAGCTGAGGCAATAGTGAGAAGGTAAAAGCAGGAGAAGGAAAGAGCTCTAGAAAGGTCAGAGCAGTGGAATTGTAGCCCTTTTTGGTCATGACTGTCTTCTTCTTCTTCTTCTTTTCGCTTATCCTGTTTTACCTTTCTGCGTCAGGTTATGAAGAGATCTCAAGAACGGTCCCTAATGTGTGCTTTATGCACATATGCATGCACTGTCCTAGATATTTCCGTAAGTCGCCTTTTTTTGGGACTGTCTTTGAATATAGAATGATAAAACCTTGGGGTGGTAAAGAAAATTATTCGTATCCTTATTGTTTTCTCTCTTTGTGGCGTTATCGTTTCACTACCGTGTTGCAAGAGTTCTTTTCACCTAGTGTGAGGTGGTGCTTCATGGTACATCTTCACTTGGATGGTCTATAGCTACGTTACGTTTTCCCAGGACGTCAGAGTTGCCCAGGGTCTTCATATCACGTCTTTACACATCTTTGAACTTCATCTTTGGACGATAGACTGTTCTCATGCTATCCGCCAACGGCTCATAGGCATTATATTTGGGAATGCAACCATCTTTCATATAACGAATATGACAAGCCATTTGAGTTTTTGCTGTCTAAGGAGAGTATGCGCGCATGGGAGACAGGTACGAAAGTGCACCTCTGCCCATCCTTGTGTTTCTAAGAAAAGATCGTAGATGCCCTAGATGAAAGGTGTTAAGCTTATTCTCTTACTTGCCAAAGAATGCTCAAGGTTTGCTTCTATATCGAAACGTGCTAACGGCACATGCATTGTACACTAAAGTTGTATGACCTTGCTTGTTCTCTGTGTCTCTCCTCCATACAGCAACACTGACTTGACACTTGCGTTGAATATTCTAATGTTGGTGTGAATCTTGATATCCGTGGATCTCAATATATTGTTGAGCGTCAGGAATCCACCTCGTGCCTTTACAATTCTGATCCTTACATCTGCATCTATACCTCCTGGTGCATGGGAGACCGGTACAAGAGTATACCTCTCTATTTCTTTCTCTGTCCATCCATGTATTTCCAAGAACAAATCGTAGACGCCGTAGGTGAAATTGTTACGCCTGTGCTCTTGCTTGCCATAGGATGTCCCCGTTTTGCTACCATATAGGAACATGCTGCCGGCACATGCATTGTACCATGGCTTTAATTGTGAGTTTATGGTTTTCTCAAACACACGTTGTGACGTAGGCAAATGTAGCAGCTTTGCCAATTCGACTGTCTGTTTCTGGGTCAAGAGAGAGAGAGAGAGAGTTTCTGGTTGATGAGGGATCCCAGGTATTGGCATTGGTACACAAATACTAGTTTATAAATATCGATGCTAAGTGTTGGCGTAGCATAGAGGCAACGCCAACTCTTCGTAAAGGTTAGAGCAAACAAAACATGTATTCCTTGGGAGATTAATTTAATTCTCATCTCATCTCAAGGGATCTCAGCTAATCTCAAATCATGTCCACTCGAATCATTCCAACTTATCTCAACTCACCTCCATTCATCTCATCCTCCCTGGTCTCCACTTCTCATTTCCACCAGTCTCATATTATGTCAGCTCCGCTCAACGCATATTCCACGCATTTCATCTAAACTTAAACTCATTTAATCTCATCTGCACACATCTCAACTAATCTTAACTTTCTCGTCTAGACCAATCTCCACTCATCGCCTACACTAATCCTGTATCGCCTAAATTTCATTTCCCCTCATATAAACACATCTCATTTAAACTCATATCGATTCATCGTATCTCGTTCTATAATAACTCATATCTACGCATCTCGTCCACTCATTTCATCTCAGCGGGACTCCACTGATATCAACTACCTCAACTTAGCTCAATCCATCGGCAATAATTTCTTCTCATCTCCACTTATTTCCTATCAATTCATCTTCACTCATTTATCCGCTATTGTTGATAGACATCGTTGAAAAATGTAATATCTTTCATGGGCCATGTATATTGCCGTTCAAATTTTAATCAATCCATATGTCTCTTATTTAGTTGTCTTATGCAAACGATGATATAGAAAATATAATCAGACAGTTTCGTTTTGATGATGTAACTATCGCTATATTTGGATTATAGTGAGGGATTAAATCCACTGGTCATAAACTTCGCTCTCTCGCCCCGAACTACCTTAGATCAGTGGCAAGACATCAATCAAGACAAATGGTGGAAGCTCAGGATGTATGCGCTCTGGTTCCACCTCCCTTGAGATCAAGTATCGCTTGAAACTTGCGGGATTCGATCGCCCACCGCTTCCGTTTATCGCTTTGATATGCGAGAACCTTACCACTTTACCACAGCAATACCTAGATATTATACTTCTGTAATGTTTCCCTCGTCTTCTATTTCTTCTACTTCTATCCACTTGCTTCGGGGGGAGGTACAGTTTTCTTTCGTGTGCCGATGTGTCGTCAATATTGTTTTCGTTCCGCATTTCTTCCGTTTCCCTCTTACACCGTGAATACATATTTTTCATGGTCTCTCTCCTGCTCTTTATCCCTCTTGTTTGGTGATTTAATTCCACACAGCTTGTAGATGTGGCTGCATGTTTGTCAGTTGTCTGAATAACTTTTTCTCTGCCTGTCCTTTTATTCCATGCACGGCGTTGCACCAATCTTCTTTCTGATTCGTTTCGTTCCGTACTCTATCCAGTTTGCGATCCCGACCGATTTTCTCAAACATATCATTTCGTATACCATGATTATTCTTTCTTGTGTCAGTTCATGTTTGACTCTTGCACAAAAGCATTTGTATAAAAATATTATTAAACAAGTGTTTCTTTATTTCCACTGGGTTATGTGTGCGTGTTAATAATCGTGAGAGCTGATAAGAAAGCTTATTTGCTTTCTTAATTCCACCTCTCTGTCCACCCTTCCATCCTGTAAGAACTGGCTACTAAGTGTTTGAATTATCTGATCAAATTAAGTTCTGTGCTTTTCCCCTGAATACATAGTGGTTTCTCTGTTCTGTTGATTGTCATTGGTTATGACTTTGCGGCGTTATTATTTCTATTAAAACGCATACTTTCTCAATGGGATTCGAATGTTTTTGGAGGTAGCGGTAATCTCAATGAAAGATGCTCTGATCGTCTGCAAGGAGTAGCTCGTTCACTGAGTTGGTGTCTGTGTTTGCTTTAGTTGTTATTCTGTCAATATAAACGATGAACTAACTGTAAATCAATTTGTGAGTATGCTATGTGTTCTCACCATACTTTGGCTGTTTTTATACATCGATCTGAAACTGGCCAATAACTGTCCTTGAACTCCATAGTTTTCTAGGAATTCCCAAAGTTTGTTTCTATCTACTCGGTCAAATGCTTTCTTAACATCCACAAATACGATGTTCTGTTCATTGTTGTATTCAATTGTTTGTTCACAATTCTATGTTAGGCAAATACCATCAATACAGTATTACAAATTCACTTACTTAAACTCACGACACAGATATACATTGTATACATTTTTTAAACAATAATTTCAAAACATTTAATTCCCCCGTAAGTCCACGTTATCAATGCATATCGGTATTTCTTTGTTTTTGTCAAAACGATTATCTTTATTCACTGGGTGGTTACAAGTGTCCATGACCACTTTTTGCAACATTGCAATTCACACGTGAGCAGTATAATAGAACGGACTTAACATTGGAGTTGCATATTGTTATTTTTGTTTTGAACTTTATTTCCTCTAATTGCTATTAGTTACCCATCATCATGTGGCATGTCCTTTGTAGAACGTCGCTCCCATCACAGTCTGTCTGAAAGAAACTCGTTCTCTAGCCAAAACTCCAGCCTCCGCCACAGTCATACTCAGGCATTCCTGGATATCTTGGTGCCATCGTCTTCTTGGTCTACCCCTTCCTCTTTTGCCTGGCACCATACCTTCCATCACCGTTCTCTCAAGACCATTGTATTTCTTGATGTGATCAAAGTATTTCCATTTTCTAGCCAAAATGGAATTGATAAACCAGTTCTTCTCTATGCTCAACTCTTGCAGAATGTCTACATTTGTCTTTGTCTCTGTACAGGGTATTCTGAGGATCTTTCTGTAACATTTTGACTCGAAGGATTCGATTCTTTGTCCAGAAGTTTTGCTAATTGTCCATGATTCACAACCATAAGCTGCCACAGGAAAAACACAAGCTCTCAAGACTTTTACTTTTATCATTTTGTTGGTTCTCTGCCTTAATTTTTTCAGGCTGTTCAGTCTCTGCATTGCCGTAGCTAGTCTTTTTCTGATTTCTTTCGAGCAGTCGCCATTTTGGTCAATTCTGAAGCCCAGAAATTCAAAATGTGTGACCTGATCTATTTCCTCAAGACCCACTGTAAATTTATGCTGACATTGCGTTTTGTCGGTGGTCATTATCTTTGTTTTATTTATGTTCAGGTTTTGATCTTTACAATGTCCATTAACGGCTGAAAATAGCTGCTCTAGACCTTCTGCACTTCTTGATAGTATCACTGTGTCATCTACGTATCGTAACTCTGGAATCTCGTACCCCCAAACGTAAATGGGTCGAGACTTTCAATGTTCTCGTCTTCTCGAACATTTGTCGGACAGCGGCTTGTTGATCTTGGTATAATGTTTCAATGAGATGGACTATATGCAAAATAGTTCCCCAGTGCAATGAAATCTGCTCTCGCCATTTGTATTCTTATTTTTATATCTCTATTCGTACTTCCTACTTTATTTCTATATTGTTAAGAGTTATGAATGGTTTCGCGTGTTGGCAGAGGATGTATCCTAGCACAACCTATTTGTCGCCAGTTGTATTTATACGATCTTTAAATCTTTTACCTCAGCTAATTTATGGATATTTTGTTGTTGTTGTTGTGTTCGCCTTATTTATCTATTTTACAAGGCGGTGTTCGTTGAGTCTGAGTAATAAACTTTTCATCATACAATCTTTTAACCAAAACGCGACTTCATGCTATTTAGCTCTTTTATGAGAAGCAGCAAAGATGGTGCCTAACAAGTGTCGGGACTCATTTTGCTCTCGTGTTTTATTCCATTATGGATGCCGCCAGGCTACGGATTTGGCTGTAATTCATGATATTCGACGATGAACACTTGTGTCCACGAAAACGTGTTGCGATTTTCTATTTGTTAGTTCGTTCATTTTGCAGTGTTTTCCCCATCCGATTAATCTGGCATGGTGATGTGCTATTAGAAATAGTATTTCAGTTACTCTGTGTCACATTTCCACGGTCCAGTGCCGATGGCAGAACTTCACGAGATTGTCGCCGCTCGTGCTGTTTGCAGTCGGTGCCGGTTTTGATGTGGCAGGGAAATGTATACAAGGGTCAATAGTGGACTAACACATCACTTTGAACAGATTGAACCCAGTCCAGCTAGCAGCATGCCCAAGACACTTTGCTCACACACTGAGTGATACCGTTACGACTTTTTGTGGTTACGCGAAAGATAAGACAAGAGAAGACAAGGAGTAGAAAATAAAATGTTGTATACAGACTCTACATAGTCTTCTAGACTAGTATAATGACTCTAAACTATGTTATTAACATGACTTCATGTGGTCCTTGATACACAAACATAACCTAATGTGTCACTAGTAATTAAGTGCTCAGGTTTAAGACCCCTAACCCAGACAGTGTGACTTCTGGCAGCTCATGTGTAGCTATTGTTATAAAACGCGAATCGATCAACAGATACCCGAAAAAAATACATCTCCAAGAAAGGGAAACTCAAACACACAACGTGTGTTAAAATGTATGTAAGAACACACAAAGCAAAACAGAAACAGCTGTGTACTAACGTTTCGCACAAAAATGATCTTTATCACGAGTTTGACAAGCGAAATCAGCACATACAAAGCTTAGTAACTAAGACAAATAATTGACATCAGTGAAATGCAATTTGAGAAGTATTTCAAAAAGCTACTAATTAATTAAAACAATTAATGGAACGCCGTTCTGGAAGCAGAATAATTGTGACAAGAAACGCAATGTGAGTCGTCTTCTTCTTCTGTTGTCGTTTCACTTTCTAGCGGGCTGAAGCCCAGAGTCGTGGTATGTTTTTGTCTTTAGCATCTCTCGTGACCCGAGTAACACTTATCCCAACTTCCTGACAGGTCTAGTTTACGCTTTCTATCCACTGTTTCCTCGGTCTACATCTCGCAATTCTTCCTGATGTTCTCCTGCAGAAGGTTGCATGAACATTATAGTCTTGTTGCATTATCACAATCGGGTCTTGTTGCATTATTACAATGTGGTCTTGTTGTATTATCACAATGTAGTCTTGTTGTATTATCACAATGTGGTCTTGTTGCATTATCACAATGTGGTCTTGTTGTATTATCACAATGTGGTCTTGTTGTATTATCACAATGTGGTCTTGTTGTATTATCACAATGTGGTCAACCCAATTTATTCTCTGTATCTCGATGAAAGTCAAGGCATGAAAAATTAACTATACCTTGTCACCCATCATTCAATGACGTAAACTGGTTTACCAAAGTTCAATTGCTTTTTGTCTCACTTTCGTTCCTTCGTAGGGGTACTATCAATGCAGTGGGCTCATTAGAAAAAGCGTTCGACAAAGCATTGTGTGGGTACTCTTGTAATTGTGACTTCTGAATGCACTATTTTACATTGAAAAGTAGCTAACCACATGCGAAATCCATTTTCATAGCCTTCTACGACAAATATGAATGGTTGCAGTGGTTGTATTCACACATACCCGAGGACCACGCTTGTGTCACATCTATAATAATGATCGAGTTTGTTATATTGATTTCCGTAATGGTTTAAGAAAAGAACTGGTATACTCGTGCAGAACAACTGCCCCTCAGCCGAACTGTAGAGTATGAAAGAAACAGCAGTTAACAATTCAAAGTTCACCCCATTTCCACACCTCCTTCTTTCCCTCACATCCCTCTTCTCAAACTCGCCCATATTTTCCCGCTATAAAATCCCCCCCCCCCCCCCCCCCACTGTCTCTTCCTTCTTCAACTAGCGCATCACACTGCTCATATCCTCCCCTTATCAATACACCCATCTCTTGTCCATACATCCCGATAAGCACATATCTCCCGCTAGCTAAACCCGCCCGCCTATTATCACCATCTCAACTAGCCCATGCTTGTTTCATATTGTCAAGAATTAACTTCTTAGTCTCAGCTGTCAATAATATATCCACGGTTATATCCCTTACTCATTATGACGTCATTCGTCACATGGCTCCATCAGGAAATTAAATCCCAAACGCAAACGACGGATAAATATTTGAGAAATGATAAAGGCCAACGAGTCACATTACATGTACAGGCATGAGGTGTAACGTTTTGGATACAGTAGTAGGTTAGACAATAAGGAACTAAATATATTACGGATACCTCACCAATGTAGATAATGTTAACCACATGTGTTCGGATACTATACACAAATATGTTTAATTACCTGAACAGCCTAGACGTAGTGAAACCAAATATATTTTAGTTGAACGTATAGGAGAGAAAATTAAGCAGATAGCAAGCATAGTTTAGACCTAGATTGGAGTACTGTGTACAGGTGTGGAGTCCTTATTGTAGAAGGGATATATACATGCTGGAAAAGAGAAAAAAATAAATGACATAACTGATAGTGAGATTCCAGAATTTAAGATACGAGGAAAGACTCAGAAAAATCGGCATACAGTGTCTAGAAAAGTGAAGAGTTCAAGGTGACTCAATCCAGGTTTATAAGATAATGCAATGTATACCAGTTCACTTTCACATACTTTGTCTCAGGAGGGTGATGAAGGACAAATCGCAAGACAGTCCTGGGCACTGCTGTTGTTGAGAGAGCTGGTATCACTAGAATTAACAACTTCATGATGCAATCACAGATTCGTTGGGCAGGTCGTGTGGTTCGCATGCCAGACTATGGGTTGCCAAAAGTAATCTTCTGTGGCGAGATGCAAAAGGGCGAACGCTCCCAAGCAAACACCGCCCCCACCCCAGAAAAAAAAACGCTTTAAAGACACACTAAAAACGACTTTAAAAGCCTTCAGCATAAACGTCAAAACATGGGACTATGCTGCAAAAGACCGTACAGCCTGGCGTACAGCTCTCCATAGAGGAGTAGTGTTATGCGAGGCTTCTAAAATTACTGCAGCAGAACAACGGAGAAATGCCAGAAAAGCCAGTGAAATATCTCTGTCTCGCTAAGCGAACTTTCCATGCCCTCACTGCCTGCGAGTATGCAGATTCCAAATCGAACTTGTCAGCCATCTCCGCACCCACCCACAACCTGGAATTATAGAATACTCGACTGGAAGGACTGGCTAAAATGAAAAATAGGAAAGGTCCTCATCACTCGTGATAGATGAACAACATTAGATAATCAGAGGAAAGGATAAATTAGACTATAAAACGTTATTGAAAATATGACCACTAACAAGAAAAAAGAGGGCATAGTTAAACATTAATTAAATTAACGTCCAGTTTGGATATAAGGAAAATTATTTTAGTCAGAGTGGTGAATATTTGGAATGCATTGTCACAGGAAATAGTGCAGGCGGGGTCAATTGATGCATTCAAGAATATATTGGGTGAGCATAGCTATTAGATCCAGGAAATGTAAAAGAAACTGGTTCTATACAGACTCTGCAGTATTACTAAACCAACATAAAAACGTTAAGGTATATGTAATATATTGCTCATGATTTTATCTAATGCCCTCGTCCGTACTCATGATAATAGTCTTGTCACACCAACCTAGCCAACGATGTGTGCATCAACACTGTAATACCTATAGTGATAAGCCTGGTAATGATTCTTGCATTGCACTACAGTCTGCACAACACCGACCAAATACGCACTAAGATGGTGATCTTAGTGCGTATTTGGGATTTCAGTAGAGCAACCTGTAATAAATACGCGTGATCAAGAGATAAGTAAATTTTAAAAAAAAAGGAATAACTTCAAACAACAACAATCCGAACAATGTATACACAGTGATATGTATCGAAGATGCAGCAGTGAATGAGCTGACAGCAGACAGAGACTCATAGCTGGCATTCTATATCAGCGACAGGGAACCACAGCTGGCCAAAGACCCTTTTAAAGCCAAACGCACGTATATAGCAGCCTCACTGTCAACTTTGATACAATGCCAATTTTTAAGACGAATACAATAAAGAAAACTCAACAATATTTTCGTAACATTTACAGTACAAATAAAGTGAGAAAAAAATTGTTGCTACATTTACATTACAAACAAAGTGAGAAGCAAAAATGTTGTCGTTGCATTTACAGCGTTAACAAAGTGAAACAAAACAAAAAAATGCATTTTCAGCGTAAACAAAAGTGAGAAAAAAATTTTTTTGCTGCTGCATTTATAGCGCAAACAACGTCGAACTTAAAATTATTTTGGCTCCATTTGCAGTTTAAAGAGGAGCGCGTGGCCGAATGGCTTCGATGGCTGGTTGCGGACAAGAAGGTTAGCGGATCGAATCGGTGGTAAAGCATATGTTGTTTTTCTTTTGGGGGTAAGATAAACGAGCATAGCCAGCACACGACTCAGTGACAGCAGTGGCGAAGCGGCCTGTAGAGTCCTCAGTCTTATATCCCCTCAAATACCCTAGCAATAGGAATAAAGTCGTATGACAGTTTGTTCTATTTACAGTATAACTATATAGAAATTAACATTGTTTTGTGTTAAAATTTACAGCGTAAAAAAAGTGGAAAAAAATTGCTGTAGATATAATTACACTGTAATGAAGCAATACAATTTTGTTGGTTACTTTTGCAGTGTAAGCAAAGTAGAACGAGCAATTGATTGAAATGCAATTTTACAAAAGCACAATAACAAAACCGGTAACCGTCGCTTCAAACAATTAAGGCTTCTATCGAGATCTAGGGAAAAGCAAGACCGGCATTAGGATTACTGAATAATATATAGAAATCCTGAAAAACAAAGCCTAATACCAAGTTTAGATACCTAGGTACCTTGTTAACTATATCACCCCTAATGTGCCATTGGTCAAAAACAGTATGGGCCTAATACCATATTCTCAATATACCACACTGGCGTGTTAACTGGGTCTCTGTTAAATATTACAAAGGTGTCCAACATACGAGGAACAAAGAAAGTACGTGTGTATATTCCATATACAATTCCTGGACCAGCTCTCTGGAGATATCAATAACCTCAATCATTTGATGTCTGAAAGCGTACGCTACATATTTCAAGTAAACGAGAAAGAAACAGAGAGAAAGAGATAGAGAGAAAGAGATAGAGAGCTAGGCGAAGAGAGGGAAAGATTACGAGCGTGTGCATTTTTTTTGTAATTATGTGGGTGCAGAAATTATTTATGTTCTCTTATTTTGTTGTTGGTGCTGCTGCCTAATGTGACTCTTATGTTGTTGTTGGTGCAGCTGCATAATGTGACTCTTATTTTGTTGTTGGTGTTGCTGCGTAATGTGACACATGATGTGTTTAATCGCATTTGAAGACTCATTAATCCAATAAACTTGAATTGCGTAATATCTATTTGAAAGATCCGGCTCCTTTGCCGGCTACCACCCCCCCCCCTTTTCCCCTCTCTCTCTATCTCTCCCAATCACTTACACAATCTAGTGTGCCTGTGCTTGTGCGTGTGCATGTATTGTGTGTGTGTGTTAGCGTATATGTGTATCGGTGTGTGCCTGCTTTTGACTTTTATGCCTTGCCTTCAAACTCGAGTATCACAATTCCATGCAGCATGAGTTAAATTATTCAATAGCAAAGATATTAAAGCACATTCAGATATACATGACCACACATACGTCCTGATTTCTCATTCGCTTATTCATGGGCATTCACAGTCACATCTCATTTATTGGTACATGGAGAGGAAAAAAAACTAACGCGTCTGTAACCTTCTACTCACATCGTAAATGCGATTAAAGAAGGTTGTGGAAGAGTCTAATTACCTACAAATGTGCTGCAGAAACAGCATCGACAAGAGCACACAGAGACCTTTAATACTGCTTCCTGTAATTGGTCAGCTGTAGTGACGGGCCTGCGTTCTATAATAGTCAATATCGGATTATAAAGGCAAGAGGTGGAGAAGATACGTAGAAATGGATAAGCCACACATAGAGAAGATAAACTGATAGCATTTCCTCAACAGTCTATGTACTGGGACCCGCTGGAAAAGAGAAATAGAGGTAGATCTCGACACACTTGAAAACTGAAAACGGGTAGTGGAGACAGATATATATATATATACATCCATTCCAAAGACATAAATTCTCTTCTAGAACTGTCTGTTTATTGTCCAGATTTTTAAGGCACATGGTAAAGGCGAATATACAACCTTATCCCTCTCATTTTCCATTTGTGAGTTTCTTCGGACATGTAATAGAGATGAAGAAAGGTCAATTATATAATAGTTGGTCCTATCAAATTGGAAGAAGATCAAGCAATATTAGGGTGATCAGTACCATATTTGCAAAGGCTGTATGAAACAAATAGACAGCACAATCAAAGAGTTTGGCATGGCATTAACGACAGTGAAGACAAAGGCAATGGTACTAGCCAAGCAACATAGGCAAATAAATATAAGCTTCAATTAGTAAATAATAACATACGTACAATAGATTACATATTTGGAGCAAGCCATCAAAGAAGATGCACACATGAAACGCAAATTAAGACAAGGATTGCATAGCAAATCAAAAGCTTTTAGATAAAATACACAAATAACTAACTTCAATGAATATCATGAAAGAACTGGGGAAAAGAATGATCAGTACACGAGTATGGACAATTGCGCTGTTAGGTTCTAGAACATGGTCACTAGCAAAAAAGGGTTAAAGCAAGTGTCGAAGTGTTTGAAATGTGGTGATACAGAGAATATAACTAGTGTAAGAATATAACTAGTGTAAGAATATAACTAGTGTAAGAATATAACTAGTGTACGAATATAACGAGTGTAAGAATATAACTAGTGTAAGAATATAACTAGTGTAAGAATATAACGAGTGTAAGAATATAACTAGTGTAAGAATATAACGAGTGTAAGAATATAACTAGTGTAAGAATATAACTAGTGTATGAATATAACTAGTGTAAGAATATAACTAGTGTATTGGACATAAAGAAGATCAAATGACAATTTTCTCACAGCGGTATGCGCAAACAGACACACAATGATAATGCTTCAAAAACGAAGATTCAGTTGGCTGTGACTACAGAAGATCTTATGCTCGCATTAACATCTCAGGAACGATGAAACGCGAACCTACACTGACATGAAGAGAGCTGGATAGAGGATTGGGTCAAATGGAGAGAAATGCTCAGACTATTTTGCAATCAGTATCATGACTGATCAACCAGAGGATAGGGTCAAATGGAGAGACATGCTCAGACAACTTTACAGCCAATCTCTGCACTGATCAACTAGAGGATATCGTCAAATAGAGAAACATAGACAACTTTACAGCCAGTCTCTCGACTTATCAACTAGATGATAATCATGAGAATGTAATGGTGTTGATATATGATTCAAGTTGGAGAAAATGCATTTCGCAATACGTATTCTTTTCTTTATTTCATTTCTTCCTTAAAAGGTTACTATATTTCCAATATATCAAAAGCTCTATACGTATTGCAGTGTTTAGTAGTAGTTTGTCTGTTGTTGCTATCTGTAAAGCATGTTTTGAATCTACTTTGGTAATTATCATGGTTTCGTTTTGTCAGTGTTAATATGCAATCAACATACTTGACTTTCCTTCTTTCCTTGAATCATTCATTCCTGCAGTTTTTTTTTCTTTCAGCCAGCAGGTTTGTGTCATCCATGTATCAGAGATTACTTAACTTAACTTAACGTCTTTATACTGATTTAAAAGACTCTACATCGTCTGTATACAACCAGTTTCTTAGAGGGTGGTTTAAACGATGTGTGAGTCCATCATAATAGACTCAAACACTAGATATAAGTAGATCGACATCCAGTTAGGCGCCATCTATGCTGCTCTTAACAAACCAGTTCGGGAAAGGTCAAAATAACTTGGATAGATTTTGAACTTGAATTTTGTCTGAGCAGCGGATTCCAACTGCCAAGGAATTGTAATCTCTGTATCCTCTATAATCACCGTTGTAAATTAGTTTTCCTGTGTCTTTGATACATTCCACACTCCTCGGATTCTTGGCAAACGATTTATTAAGTAATGTCCCCACATATCTGGCGCAGTACAATTAAAAATAACATTTAATACATTTTGATACAAGTTATATCTATCACCATACCTTAAACTTAATAACTTTGATTCCCACCTTGTCATGCAATGACCCTTGTACTTGAAGCAGGCTTCCTGAAGTAATGAATCCAGCAAAGTGAAGTACGCCTTGCGGTATAATGTTTCCCAGACTTCATACACGCATTGACAACAAATAAACCCGCAACTTGAAACACTCCTTGTCATGCAATGCTTCGTTCTACACGTCTTGTCAAGTAATGTCCCCCATACTTGATACACGTCTTGTCAAGTAATGTCCCCCATACTTGATACACGTCTTGTCAAGTAATGTCCCCCATACTTGATACACGTCTTGTCAAGTAATGTCCCCCATACTTGATACACGTCTTGTCAAGTAATGTCCCCCATACTTGATACACGTCTTGTCAAGTAATGTCCCCCATACTTGATACACGTCTTGTCAAGTAATGTCCCCCATACTTGATACACGTCTTGTCAAGTAATGTCCCCCATACTTGATACACGTCTTGTCAAGTAATGTCCCCCATACTTGATACACGTCTTGTCAAGTAATGTCCCCCATACTTGATACACGTCTTGTCAAGTAATGTCCCCCATACTTGATACACGTCTTGTCAAGTAATGTCCCCCATACTTGATACACGTCTTGTCAAGTAATGTCCCCCATACTTGATACACGTCTTGTCAAGTAATGTCCCCCATACTTGATACACGTCTTGTCAAGTAATGTCCCCCATACTTGATACACGTCTTGTCAAGTAATGTCCCCCATACTTGATACACGTCTTGTCAAGTAATGTCCCCCATACTTGATACACGTCTTGTAATACAATGTCCAGTACTACTTGTTACACGTCTTGTCAAGTAATCTCTCTCTTACTTGATACACGTATTGTAATATAATGTTAACCACTACTTGTAATACGTCTTGTCAAGCAATGTCCCCCATACTTGATACACGTCTTGTCAAGCAATGTCCCCCATACTTGTTACACGTCTTGTAATGCAATGTCCAGCACTACTTAATACACGTCTTGTCAAGTAATGTCCCCCATACTTGTTACAGGTCTTGTAATGCAATATCCAGCACTAATTTCTACACGTCTTGTCAAGTAATCTCCGCCATACTTGATACACGTCTTGTAATGCAATGCCCAGCATTACTTGTTACACGTCTTGCCAAGTAGTCACCCCTTTATGATATGTCAAGTATGGCCCTTTATAATTTGTATTCCCTTCGAGAAATAATGCAAATTCTCCCACTCCCATACTTGAAATGCACAATATCGCGATAATGCCCCGCAACGTTTGAAAGAAGATTCAGAAAGTATTCACCCCTCACCGTGTCAGATTATGTACCCCATTACTTGATACATATATTCTCAAGTAATGCATTCCACCCTCCTCTGCGTCGCTTTTGATTGGGTATGCTCTTGCAAGATCTTTTGTTTGTGATATTATATTGTTTCTCGTTAATCTCTCTCTTCTCGCACGATTTATCCTGTCATATATTGCATTGTCTGCATTTGTTTGAACATCTCCCCCGGCTGAACTATTGTTGTTTTTTTTATGTGTCTCTGGCTGTCTGCATACTTTCGATTCTTATGATGTTTTCCACTGCGTTTATTGGTGGTGTTCTCATAGCTCCAATGATGATACGTGTTCCTTGGTTTTCGGTTGTATTAATACTGTTGAACGGCGGGATAGTAACGTGTTTTGAAATATTCACTTCACTTCCCGAGGCACACACTGACGAAACCTTGAGAGTTAAACGTCCATTTTTAACTGCATTACGGCATTTTACTTAGCAGCACGTATGTAAAGTTGGATCGCATGCTAGCATATGCGATACACTAACAGGATACAAAACCGAAGAAGCGTGAAACAAATAATAATATCCGAAAATTGATTTGTACAACATCAAGAACACAGCCAAATGTTTTACAAATATAAGCTCACGTATTGTGTTAATTCGTAACTGAGTACGTCATGCCTCAATCTCAAAATCATGGTATTCAATCAGGCACTTGTGTTTGATTACATGTAGCCAAATATTGAGTAAACTCATTACGCTCTTTTGCCTTGGTGTACTATGTTGGGCACAGGGCCTCCATTATGCCATCTCTCCACCTCATCCTCGGTCGTCGATGAGTGCGGATAAAGTTGTATGGCCACCATGACGTCACTCTACGTGTCCATCTGTTATCCGGTAGCGCACAAACATGAGCGGCCCATCTGTTATCCGGCATGTGCACCACATGACCGGCCCATCTGTTATCCGGCATGCGCACCACATGACTGGCCCATCTGTTATCCGACATGCGCACCACATGACCGGCCCATCTGTTATCCGGCATGCGCACCACATGACCGGCCCATCTGTTATCCGGCATGCACACCACATGGTTGGCCCATCTGTATTTTGGTAAGGACACTTCTTCTGCGATGTCAAAGAAGGACGTTCGGCGTCTGATCTCTGCGTTGCGGATTTGGTCTCCAATGGAGATCTTTCATGTTCTTCGCTCCGTCTATCTGCATCAGCTTTCCGTAGTTTCTACACCGTGCAGCCATATACCATTTCTGGAATAACAACACTGTTGAAGGTATGAGCCCTAGCGTTGTCGTTAGGCATCTGTTGCAGTATGTGTTTAATACAGTTGAAGCTGAGCCAGCCCACTACTATCCTTCGTGAGATCACCTGATTTTTAAAATGGGAGCTCGTGATCTCTTGGTCCAAATAGATATACGAATTTAAGTTTTCGAGGTGACAATCTCCAAGGCGCATATCCCCATATTCGAGCAGAAGGTGATGAGCATGAGCTGTGTTTTATTTCTTTTGATTTGTAGACCAACTGCAACGCTTGCTTTCTGAGCTCATTCAGGTTTACCTCCACTTTTTTGACGTCGTAGCGAACCTCAGATGAGTAAGTTTTCTCCCATCTATGTCTCTGGCCCTATTCTCTCAGTCCATGTTTTTGAAGATATTTTACGTGATGGCAGTTTCGAAAAAAAAAACAACATGTCAAACTTACAAAAAAAGCAATAAATGAGACTGGCCCAGACCATCTGATGATCTGTTCAAACATTCTGGAAACATGTAATATGGACGGCGTTTCGAGGTGCAATGACAAGGCAATCCACGTGGTCGAACAATGGAAATGCAATGTCTGCCGTGACGTCTAGGACAGGGGGAGTAAGTAAATTTCACGTGATGACAAGGACAGGAGAAGTAAGTACTTCCGAATTGGTGCCAGGACAAGCGACGTAAGTAATTCATACGTGTGCTCATGACAGGGGAATTAAGTACTTCTAACATGGTGTCCAGTACAAGGAAAATAGGTACTTTGACGCGGTGTCGAGGACATAAATATTTAAGTATTTCTGGCATGGTGCCTAGGACAGGGGAAGTAAGTACTTATGAAGTGGTGTCCAGGACAGTGGAAACAAGTGCTTCTGACGTGTTCCTCCATACAGGGGAAGAAGTACTTCTGAAGTGGTGTTCAGGAAAAAGAATTAAGTACTTCGACGTTGTTTCAAGGACAGGGAAAGTACGAATACGTGACGTGGTGTCCAGGAGAGTTCAAGTAAATACTTCTGACCTGTGGTCCAGCACAGGGCAAGTTCGCCTTCTGGCGTTGTGTCAAGATCTTGGAAGTAAGTACTTCTGGATTTGTGCCCAGGACAGGGAAAGTAAATACTTCTGACAAGTGTCCAAGACAGTGGAAGTAAGTACTTTGACGTCATGTCGAGGACATACAACGGTAAGCATTTCTGACGTGGTGTCCAGGACAGGGGCAGGATGTACTGATAAATATGTGGCTGAGGGATTGAGGTATTGCACTTCATGTGTGGTTATACGGATTGCAGCACCTGAAAGGTTGGAGTTATTTTTCTACAAAAGGAAAAGGTTATCCTACAGCAGAAACTTCTGTCATGAATGAAGTGTTAGATATACCACTGTACTAAGCCAAAGCGTATTGTGATGTGGTATGTGCCATTAGCCTATCTCGCTGCTCTTATTTCCCTAACTTTAAGCCAGGTATCGTTTTACTACTGGTTAACTGGAGCGTGCCGATAAATGAAGTTGAACGCGGTACCATTTGATATGGAAAGCAAACACTTTCTACTACGCCAATCAGACACTTTGGTTTTGAATGAACAAAGCTTTAATTTCTTTTCCGTACAAATGACTGGTTAGTAATGGGAAAACGTTTTAACGACATACATTTATTTAAAAACGTTCGCTGCAAAATTAATTATTTAATAGCTTTTTTTCAAATGTTACCACGTTACGTTATTCATTTAGCTGAATTAATTGTTTTTCTTTGTGTTATCTTCGTTTTGTCCAGATTCGCATAAAGGTCGTTTTGATAGACTACTATTTATTCCACACGAGTTATTCCGCGGACAAGCGGAATTATAATAAATTGTTATTCTTGTATGGGGCAAGAGTCGACTAAAGGAGGTTTTGCATTGGAATAGCAACATTACTATATATATTAACCATGTGAATGAAACATAACTGCACATGACATAAATCTAGTGTTTGCTCGTTTTCTCTCTATCTGGAGTTATCCTTTAGGAAGTACGTAATGAAGCATTATGCGTGATGCTGTAGTTGTGGTTTTTTTGTGCAAATTTCTTACGCACTATATGGTTGCCGGCCCAATGCCCAGCTCTCGTTGTTCGCATTTTGCAGCTAACATGGTGTAAGATTGTGTAAGATAGCCGCACCCTAACGTATGAGCTCTCGACTCGCTCCTGTGTTTGTGTTATTTTCCGATGTTTGGTGTTTCCTGTTCTTCTTCTTCTTCTTCTTCGTCAGACAGTAACCATTATTTTTTCGAAAAAAGTGGCGATCACCCTGAGGCTGTCGCCACTGCCATAGAGCTTGTCTTGTGGTTGCACTGGTGATGGCCACATCTGCTCTCTCTGATCCTCGTATGTCGGGCAGTTCTGCAGCAGATGTTCAGCAGTCATTTTCCCGCTTACCACACGGGCATTCGTCGGTTCCACCTATCTTCAATTTGTTGAATAGGTGGTACCTCAGTCTATTGTGGCCAGTGCGAAGTCTGAAGACAACGACCTGCTCTCTTCTGTTCAGCTGGTAATATGCATCGTTTTTGGTGTAACCAGTATGTTCGGTTTCCCATTTGGTCATGTATCTGGCTTTAATAAGCCGTTTTGACTCTTCGTACGTCATACTAGTATCTGTTTGTGGTAGTCTTGCGCCTTCGTTTTCTTCCACTGCCGCCCTCAGTTTTTGTCGCCGCCCTTGTTTCCAATACCTGGTATATTTTCAACCACCTCTGGAAATATATCCTTCGTCCAGGTAGGTTTTCGTACAGTACTGATGGGTTTTGGTGTTGTTAGTGCGAATGTGGGATCTTCGTGCATCTTTGCTTTGGTTATTTCTGCAAAGTTTCTCCGCTTTAGTTTCCCATTTCCCAAATTGTTTAGTCTTTGGTGCATTGGATGGTCAGTCAGTCTTCGGAGTTTCTATGACTGCAGCTGGGCTCTGCAGTCTCTTCTATCGGTCATGGATTGCAGTTTTGTAATCTTTTCAAGTTCTGCAATTGGCGTTGACTTCATGCCTCCTGTTATAACTCTCATGGCTTGGTTTTGAAATTTGCTAACTTTATCGAAGTTCGCCTTTGCTGCTGTTGTCCATGCCGCAATGCCATACTCGAGAACTGGTCTCACTCTTCCAGTGTACAGTTTCTTTAGTATGCTTTCGTCTGCTCCCCAGCTTGTGCCAGCAAGTTTCCTCATGATTGCCATTTTTTCTCTGGCTCTCATTCGGTTTCTCTCGATCTGACTTTTCCATGTCATGCGCCGATCAAATGACACCCAGATAGTTTGGGTTGTCGTTTGGCTGCAGGAATTTGCCATTTAAACTTAATTTGTTATTTTTGGGTTTGATTGAAAGCGAGAATATTGTGCATGTGGTTTGCTCCTCGTTTATTTTGACCAGCCATGAGTTCGTCCACTCTTCCAGCGATGTTAGGGCCTGCTGCATCCGATTTCTTGCTATGGTGATATTCTTTTCAGAGGTTCACATAGCCAGATCGTCTGCAAACATTGAGCTATGGACTCTTCTTGGTATATTCTCTGTAATGTCGTTTATATACACCAGGAAGAGTGTGGGTGACAGTACTCCCCCTTGGGGTACTCCCTGCTCGAGTGTCACCTTTTTGCTCATCTGCCCTTGTACTTGGACTCTGGCCGTTCTTTGTTTGAGGTAGTGGTTGATCCACTTGTACATTCTCCCACAAACTTCACTTCTCCTGAGCTTGACTCTAAGTCCGTCTTTCCAGACTTTGTCAAATGCCTTCTCAAGGTCCACCCAAACCGCTACTGTGTGTTTCTGTGCCTGGTAGGCATCTTCTATTTCCTGGGCTATGAGGATGACCTGGTCCTCAGTGGATCTGTACTGTCTAAAGCCGGCTTGCTGTGGAATTAGTATTCGTTTTTCTTCCAGATGCCACATCAGTCTGGTGTTTATCATACGTTCCATGTTTCCTGTTCGAATTATATTTCACAAGTCCTTCACCAGGTGGTATCAGGGACTTCATTATGTGTAATTGATGTGCTTTCGATCGGTTATCCTGTTTTTAATGCTGGGAGATCAGTACATGAGGAGGTTCAACGTTCCGCTAAACTGCACACCACAATTCAGTCCAGGTTACCACTACTCAAGGACTTTCTACTCGGACTGATGCCGGCTTCCTTCTTGCCGCCCCTCCATCAAGCGGTGGCTACACGATACTTCTCACAACCTTGTAAAATCAGCACAGGAATAGTCACGCTGACCAAAAGGTGGACACAATCAGAATCCTCGGCGTTGGCAAACTGAAAAAAACAGGGATTTTGACACGGACAGTCGCGGAAAGTCTGACACAAACATTGGTTCAAAACACTCCTCGCAGCCCTCATCCCAAGACAGCGGAGTACTCGGCTCCACCTGGGGATCTGTAAGGATTTCGGTAGACACGCTGCGCATGAACACAGCTTCAGCAGTTGGAAAAGGTAGTGGTCGATCGACGCAACGGTCCTTAGACGCCTATGCGAACATTATTATTATTATTATGGTGTTGCAGTGTGCGTATTCTTTTTTCTACTACGTTGAAAGCCTGCAAAACATGGACAGTCTATATAAAAAATGCGATATCGTTACTTAAATTTCCCTTAAGCTGTTCTCGGACGCAGCTCGGGATCAGATGCACGGCAAAGATACTAACTCTTAGAAAGTCAAACATATACATATGTATCTGTAGAAAATGCAGATCAGATGGACGGGACATGATGTTCGTATGCCTCAAGAGCGCCTGTTTAAGCAGCTGATATACGGTGAGCTGGAACAGGCAGACGCTCATTAGGACGACCTAAGAAACTCTGCACAGACTCCTTGATCCTATCTCTATGAAGATGAAATATAAATGTCATCTCATGTGAGATGCTTTCACTGAGCCATTTCACCTGAAGCGCAAGCATCACTCAGGGCTCTAAGACCCCAGAACTCAACACACTGAAAGAGGTCCACAGAAAGTGTGCTGCCCAAAAGAACAGAACACAGGACAACTCCACAGTCAACTCCGCATTTGTGAGCCCCGAGTGCGACAGGGTCTGCCTAGTCAGGATTGGTCTTTTCAGTCACACAAGAACACTTCTTGCAGTACAATTCTGATGATGTATCTTCGCACGCGATGGCAAATATTATTAATTATCATTATTACTGATATTATTATTATTTCCTCCAAAAAGAGACCCCATGAGAATCATCTGATGAATATAACTAAAACCAGTCATTTTCTAATATATGGTTTTAAGTAGCAACTCCTTTACAGAATTTCTCTTCATACAACCGCCAACCTAGCAAACAAAAATCCCAAGTCTGCCAAACTGGACACGGCGGGATTCGATCTGAGGGCTTTGGAATAGTGAAACCGATCGAATTTCACCCCCAGGCCACGCAGTATCCTAAAAAAACTGGTTATGGTAACCTAAATACAGTGTCGGACGTACGTTTCCATCTTTGGAACGCCGGAACATAAATTATTATTCATTCATTTCTTGAAGTGTGGGTTTTCCCATATGAAGCAATAAATAGATCGAAACTCCTGCAGTATTGATTGACAAAAGTTATAACACCACCATGTTGAGATAGTGAATCAGTGACCGTAACAGGATAAAGGCAAAACAACACCTGCGTTACGGGCACGATACCTTCGTCAGTGACAAAGAACGAAGGAAAACAATGAAAAAATCACAACAAAAATAAAACAAGACGTTATGTACAATGATCGGTTGAAGTTCACCAGCCCAGTAAGTGATAGGAGTGTGAGACTCGGTATGCCGGTTATTAAATAGTGGACGAAACAAGAAATGGTCAAAACGATTATACTCAGACACAATCTGATGGAAAATTAAGCAAAACAGATAAAAAATCGCCCATGTAAACTGAACAAATATTAAATATATATATATAGTCAAAATGACACCAGTCAGCGTGGACGGATTACATCCATGCAATTTGATTTAAACAATTTCTTTTTGTGTTGCGTTCGTCTTATTTCTATATTCCCCAAAGCGGTGTGCGTTGCACTGTTTTTATTTCTGCGCATGTTGGTCCAGTACATACGACTTCAGCACACATTTTCTTTAAGGTTCTATTCCTCCTGTATTTTCTAAGAGTTTTCTTCCTCGAGGCAACGACTGTTGCAACCATTGGTGGTCGTGCCACTAAACCACTAGCCCACTCAGTTTCCGATTTAACAAATTTAAACTGGACACTAATTCCCCCTTTTTTTTAAACATAAAAGGCGTACCATACCAAAATATATTGTATTACTTACACAGTTTTAGCCTATTTCTTTTTAATAAAGAAATCACTACTATCAGAGGCATTATGTTGGTGTCTTTGAACATGCTCGGTAGTTTTAGCGCCGCAGTTCATTCTGCGATGAATGTCAACTGGTCGACATTCTTCAGATGGTAGAACCGAATCACCACTGGCTGATCAACTCTTGCGGATTCCGTATCACACATGCCATGTTAACAACGGTCTGCTGAGAGAACTATGAATCGGAGGATAATGGAATTTTGCAAACTTGCCGGTTGGTATGTGCTGTTTACACCTGAAGTGACGACATAAAGCGCGAAATACGAAATTAGGCACTGTGACACATAACAATGTAAATACATTCGTCATTAGGCACTGTGAGACATAATAATGTAAGAAAATTGATAATTAGGCACTGTGACACATAACAATGTAAGGAAATATAAAATTAGACACTGTGACACATAACAATGTAAGGAAATACATAATTAGGCACTGTGACATATAACAACGGAGGCTCACAATGCCGCCTGAATATGTGCAGCCTGGTAATGCAAGCCTAGTCACCAAACATCTTCTAATGCAGGAAATATATGATCAGGTGGAAACTTCATGTGTTGAATTCAAGATAACTTGAAGTAAGTGATGTTCTTCCAACACATGTGATGATGACCGCTGTTTCTGTTCAGCCGTGTGGATAATCTTTTCTCTTGCTGTGTCCGCTGAAATGGTTTCTGGGGCGGTAATTTGGATTGAAGTGAAGAAACTGAGATTTGTTAACCTCACTCTCTCGTGCGGAGCTACATTTGTCCATTTGCAAGACATTATCGAGGCTACTGGATGCAGATTTTTTCTTTAGGTTTACTCCCGGAGCTTTTAACGTAAACAGGTATCCGCGAAACAGCGGGAAAAAACGGGAGTTGGGTGGGGTGGGGTGGGGGGGGGGTGATATCTATCGTATCGTTGTGTATCTTGCCTTGCCAATAACCGCAAGAGGTCGTAGGGACATCATTCAGAGTGTGAGTGAGTCTAGAGGTCGTAGGCACATCATTCAGAGTGTGAGTGATGTGTAGACATCTCTCCAGGGCAACGTGTTCTAGTCTATTATAGTCGTGTGTCTATATTTCACATTTACACCAAAAACTTGCCCTGTCAACGTAAATAAGTGCGTACTTAGGTACTTTGCTCCTGGCAACGAAGGTTAACACTGTGGCCTTAACAAAATTAGTTCATGTAAGTCTGGTCACCCACCAACAATTCTTCTGATGAAGAAAGGTCCTGAACACTCCGAAGCTATCTGGGTCTAATTCACGATAAGTGACAAGGTGAAGACACACGTATAAGTCACTTTGATATATAACCTTGAAAGTTCACAACGGGGTCAGAACAAAACCAGTTAATGCAAGTCTGATCACCAACAAATCCTATCAAGAAGAATATAATTGAACAGCTTGAAGCAAGACAGGGAGAATTCAATGAGACAATTCAAAATAAGGTTTAGCGTGAGAGGAGTGTGTTGTAATTAGAAACAGTAGGATTATTAGTTCGAAACTCAATGATCTGATTAGCGCAGTGGTAGAATATTCGATTTTCACGGCAAAGGTACGGGATTCAAATCCTGCAACAGTCCCATTTCAGTCTACTCAGCTGTAAAGGGGTACCTGACTTACGGTAAGGTGGATAAAGGAAGTGAGGAAGAGAACTAGCAGCCCAACCTCATACAAGCTATGTCTTAGTGCAATACTTTTTAGTGATTTTAGTAGCAGTTTGAGAACAAGCGACGATGAAGAAGAGGAAGGAGCGAACGTATAATGATTATGATGAAGAGAAAGAAATCAAGCAAATTCGAGTCGGAATGTCGTTGATATGAACAAAACGAAACAATACAAATATTACTTAACGAAACGAAAAAGAAGTGGGAGATATTCACGAAAATCGATGAACAAGAAACGTTAACGAATGAGTCAGCATTTGTGAACCATTATTCCGGCGAGCAAAGGGAAGAAACTGCGTTCTCTTATGTCATGTTCACTCCAACCTGGGGTTAGGGCCACCATTACAGCCGGAGTCCTTTGTTGTACGAAGCTTCACGCGTTGAGTTAACTCCTGGTAAAGTTATTTCGTAGCTGGCTACAGTGACTCTTCTTACACCCCGCGGCGTTCTTCAGAAGAGTTGCCAGGGTCCTCTTGACTGTATTGCAATTCAAAAGTCCTCAGTAAGCTCGTGAACAGGGGATAATATTGTTAATCCCCGCTTCGCTTGTCAGAATGTTGTGAGATAGACGAGAAGCACATACGAGGACGCCAATAGGTGAGGAGTGTGGATAGTTGAAGCTGGGGAAGGTTGTGGATAGTTAATGGTGAGGGATGTGGATAGATCAAGGTGTGAGGTGGGTGGATAGTTGAGGGTGAGGTGTGGATAGTTGAGGGATGTGGATAGTTGAGGGATGTGGATAGATCAAGGTGTGAGGTGGGTGGATAGTTGAGGGTGAGGTGTGGATAGTTTAGGGTGAGGTGTGTGGATAGTTAATGGTGACGAATGTAGATAGATCAAGGTGAGAGGTGTGGATAGTTGATGGTGAGGAGTGTGGAAAATTGAGGAAGAGATCTGTGGATAGTTGAGGGTGAAGGATGTGGATAGCTGAAAGTGAGGGGTGTGGAAAGCTGAGGGTGAGGGATGTCGATAGTTGAGGGTGAGGTGTGTGGATAGTTGAAGCTGGTGAAGGTTGTGGATAGTTAATGGTGACGGATGTAGATAGATCAAGGTGTGAGGTGGGTGGATAGTTGAGGATGAGAGGTGTGGCTAGTTGAGGGTGAAGGGTGTGGCTAGTTGAGGGTGAGGGGTGTGGCTAGTTGAGGGTGAGGGGTGTGGCTAGTTGAGGGTGAGGGGTGTGGCTAGTTGAGGGTGAGGGATGTGGCTAGTTGAGGGTTAGGGGTGTGGCTAGTTGAGGGTGAGGGGTGTGTATAGTTGAGGGTGAGGGGTGTGGATAGTTGAGGGTGAGGGATGTGGAAAGCTAAGGATAAGGGATGTCGATAGTTGAGGGTTAGGGGTGTGGCTAGTTGAGGGTGAGGGGTGTGTATAGTTGAGGGTGAGGGGTGTGGATAGTTGAGGGTGAGGGATGTGGAAAGCTAAGGATAAGGGATGTCGATAGTTTAAGCAGACCAGGGGTGTGGATAGCTGAAGGGGGTGAGGGGTGTGGATAGTTGAGGGATAGACGTGTAGATAGATGGTGAGGCTTGTGGATAGTTGACGAAGGTTCGAGGTGTGGATAGTTGAGGATGAGAAGTATGGATAGTTTAAGGTGAGGTGTGGATTAATAAAGAGGGTGATGGGTGTGGATAGTTGAGGGTGAAGCGTGTGGATAGATGAAGGGGGTAAGGGGTGTGGATAGTTGAGAGGGAGGTGTCCATAGATGAAGAGGATGAGGGGTGTGGATAGTTGAGGGTGAGAGATGTGATAGATAAAGGGGGTAATGGGTGTGGATATTTCACTGGCCCCACCATGGGGACAATGACATTTCACTGGTATTCCACTGAGGACAATGACATTTTAATGGTATTCCACTGAGGACAATGACATTTTTCTGGTATTTTACTGAGGACAATTCACTGGTTACACCCTGAAGAAAATGACATTTTACCGGTGCCACACTGAAGACAATGACATTTTACTGGTGCCACACTGAAGACAATGACATTTTACCGGTGCCACACTGAAGACAATGACATTTTACCGGTGCCACACCGAGGACAATGACATTCTACTGGTATTTCACTGATGACAATGACATTCTACTGGTATTTCACTGATGACAATGACATTTTACTGGTATTTCACTAAGGACAATGACATTCTACTGGTATTTCACTGAGGACATTTCACAGGTACCACACTGAAGACAGTGACATTTCCCTGGCACCACCATGAGGACAATGACATTTCACAGGTATTCCACTGAGGACAATGACATTTTAATGGTATTCCACTGAGGAGAATGACATTTTTCTGGTATTTTACTGAGGACAATTCACTGGTTACACCCTGAAGACAATGATATTTTACCGGTGCCACACTGAAGACAATGACATTTTACTGGTGCCACACTGAAGACAATGACTTTTTACCGGTGCCACACTGAGAACAATGACATTCTACTGGTATTTCACTGATGACAATGACATTCTACTGGTATTTCACTGAGGACAATGACATTTTACTGGTATTTCACTGAGGACAATGACATTTTACTGGTATTTCACTGAGGACATTTCACAGGTACCACACTGAATACAGTGACAAATCACTGGTACCGCCATGAGGACAATGACATTTAACTAGAACCCCCTGAAGACTAATTTGCTTCACTCATAGAACCGGTATAAAAGTAAGATGGCCACCCATTAGTGCCTACGCTCTCGACTCTCCGGTGTTTGTGTTAATTTTTCCCATGTTTGGTGGTTCCTGTCTGGATTATATTTCACAAATCCTTCACCAGGTGATATCAAGGCTTTTATTCTGTGGATTTGATGTGCTTTGGATTAGTTATCCTGAAATTGATACGGATAGAGACGGACAGCTTGACACAAACATTGGTCTAACACGCTCCTCAATGCCCTTATTTCAAAGCTGCCGAGTACACGGCCCCACCTAGGGAGTTTGTAGAGATTTCGGTCCACACGCTAAGCATAGATTCAGCCTCAGCAGTTGGGCATTTTAATGGTTTTTCAACGGGCCTTTGACGCCTACACGAACATTATTATTATTAAACCGCCATTATCTTCTTCATGTACAAAATACGTCAAGATTCACACTAGGTAACAATAAAAGCTATGACGCAAAAAAAAAAAAAAAAGATAATTTTAAAATGTAGATGTGATTCACGAATCAAGTCAACTCTTTTAGTGGACAAAAAGAGGATATCAAACTCACATATTATACATCCCAAAACAGCAGGTTACATGTACATCAATTACACATCAAATTAGTCTCACTCACTTGATGAAGGTGGCAGGTATGAGTTGATTAGGGGACATGTATGTAGAGCTGATAATGTGAAAGATTTGAACATTTGATGGGGCTGCGTGGGGTGTGAAATTGATTGGAAACAAAAAATCGTTAATCATGGTATTGAAGCGTGAAGTAATTAGCATATGCACACGGTCGATTTGTGTTTTTTCTACTGAAAACAATCATAATTCACTGTTACTACCACGAAAGCAATAATAATTCACTGTTACTACCGTGAAAACAATTATAATTCACTCTTACTACCATGAAAACAATCATAATTCACTCTTACTACCATGAAAACAATCATAATTCACTCTTACTACCATGAAAACAATCTTCATTCACAGTTACTACCATGACAACAATCATAATTCATTGTTACTACCATGAAAACAATCAACATTCACTGTAACTACCATGAAAACAATCATAATTCACTGTTACTAATATAAAAACAATCATAATTCAGTGCTACTTCCTGAAGACAATCTCAATTCACCGCTGCTACCATGAAGACAATCCTAATTCCCCGCTACTACGATAAAGACAATCATAATTCACCACAACTGCCATGAAGACAATCAAAATTCACTGCCACCACCTGCAGACAATCACAATTCACCACTACATCCTGCAGACAATACAATCTCACCGTTACCTTTTAGAGACAATCACAATTAACCGGCACCACCTTAAGCCAATTACAATTCATAATTTGACGGCACACCTTCCACCCTAACCCTTTTTTCTCTCGACCCTCTCCCCCCACCCCGTCACACAAGGTGAAAATAACAATCTTCATACAAAAAAAAAAAAGATAATTTTAAAAACAGACCCCTTGCTGTCACAAGATTATTTTTTTAACAATGAGCAAACTTCAGACAACACTTGCATCTACTACTCACCAAATCCGTTTCGTCCATTATCCTCATTTGATCCTCTTTTTGTTTTGTCTTCGACGTACTTCCGTAATCCTCCTGGGAAAGAGATGTCATCCCGTTCAGTTTGTTACGCTCCATTCCGGAATGACCAGTGTATTTTTGCTCCGTTCCGGGAGGTTAATTATTCTCGAAACATCAAAACTGGAAGTAATTAGATTAATTACATTATTACAACAAATCAGTTAGTTAATCAATAATGTAGAACGATGGGTTGGGCATTGCCCGTGAATTTCTAACAACAGATACATACGAGAATTGACGTTATAATTGTTCATTTATTTAACCATCTAAATAATCTTCTTTTTCCTCCCTTCCCCTCTTCCTCTCTTCCCTCCCTCCCCTCCTTCCTCCCTACTACCCTTCCTTCCTTCCTCCCCTCCCCCTCCCCTTCCGCCCCTCCCTCTCTCGTTTTCCCTTCCTCTCCTTCCCTTCCTTTTTTCTCTTCCTCTCCTTCTCTTCCTCTCCTTTCCTTCCCTCCCTCCCTTCCTCCCTCTTTCCTCCCTTCCTTCCTTCCTTTCTGCTTCCTTCTTTCCTCTTCCTTCTTCTTCTTTTCCTTCTTCTTCTTCTTCTTCGCTCATCCTCAGGTTCCGGTTTCTCTTACAAAGGACACCGTTGTTTGTAAGGCTGTTTCATCTCCATTCAGCTTTTGTCTCATTGCTGTCTCACGAGGCCAGTATTTTTCTCTCTTTTTCTGCGTGAGCGTGCAGCTTTGCAGGATGTGTTCCACTAACCGTCTAATTGAACGTCCACCAATGGGATTGAGAGATGACCTGATATGTTGTTGTCTGTGGTTTCCGAAGAGGACCACATTGTCATCTGTTAATCCTGCGGTGTGTTCGTAGGAAGCTGATCAAACCCAAAAACGCCTGTTACACTGATGGCAGAGAAGCACTGTCTTTTGTGATAAAGAAAAATGTGCTTGTGTGAGGAACACAGAAGCGCTTTTGTGATAAATAAAAATGTGCTTTAGTGAGGAACAAAGAAGCACTTTTGGGATAAATACAAATATGCTTTTGCGAGAAATAATATGTGCTTCTGTGTATTCTGTGTTTTCCTAAGGAATACAAAAGCTCCACAATTTCGACATATGATGATTGTCCTTGGTGAGTGATGCGGTAACCTTTGCAGAGAAGGTAAAATATAATATATATTGGCAGATCACATGATTCGACGAACCGATGGTCGATGACAGCGACAGCTGTCTGATACCATCGAGGTAAGAAGAGACCACTGGGTAGTTCCATTGCGTTGGGCAAACTCCCTTGCTGTACAAAACAACTTCAGAGACGCTTCTGGAGGAGGGTTTACCATCTACTGGACCATCGTGGCCCAAGGTAGGGTCCTCTGGGGACCAAGTTGAGACCCACAGCTAAGTTGAGAAACGGGTTATCAGGATAAGAAAATAAAAAGGACATGCTATACCATAAAGCAATGTAATGACAAATTTAAATAATACTAACTCAACGATTTCCAATAACGAAGGCTAATGACATGCTCAAATAAAAACCACTTCAGACAAGTCTCTATTGACATTTCTTCTAATAAAGACAAGATCAGGGCAGTTGAGTTTTGTGCACAGCATTCAAGAACACGGCCTATAATAACCATTTGTTAACATCATCGATGGCACGCGGATGGGGCAAGGGCATCCAGTAGGAGTAAGTCAAGCCACGTCAAGGCCGAACCCTACCAGATGAGGTGAAGTTTGATGTGGGAATATGAGCACGAAAATAACATAGCCATGTAAGAATATGAGCACGAAAATAACATAGCTATGTAAGAATATGAGCACAAAAATAACATAGACATGTAAGATTATGAAAACGAAAATTACATTGACATGTAAGAATATGAGCACGAAAATAACATAGACATGTAAGAATATGAGCACGAAAATAACAGACATGTAAGAATATGAACACGAAAATAACAAAGACATGTAAGAATATGAGCACGAAAATAACACAGACTGGGCTTGTAGCCCCTAGGGAAAGCAAAGAACAAATAAATTATTGTCGTGACAATATGGATGTCATTTTCAAAGTGTAATTTGACAAATGCAATGGTAGTGACAAATATTTACTGTCATATTTGTGAGCAAAGTGTTTTAGAACTGTTTGTATCAAAATATTTAGCAGTGCATGAGCTGTAGTGTTCAGCGACGCAAAACCTGACTGCTAGCGTCAGGGCCAGCGAAGCAGAGCTGCCAAAACGTTTCTTCATCTCCACGTGGTGATCCTGGATAAAAGGAAGCAACAGGGTAGACTGGCTAATGAGAAGGTAGCGAAGAGGAAAGACGAAACTGGTACCCAAAAATAGCATGCTGAAATTCGATCTGTCAGATCTAAATGTGCAACTATTGCAGTAAATCTGCAAACTACGAAACAACACATTTTGTTCTCCGGACTGCATTCTGCTATTTGTAAAGTCATTTGGGGGGTGGAGTGGTAGCAGGAGTTTGAGAACAAAGGACGAAGAAGAAGATAAAATAACTGTATTTCAATGAAGAATATAAAAGCGAGATATAGATTCATGCTGCCATTAAATGATACCGGTCTCGTAATAAATAAAGTAGGCAGTGACAGCAAAAGAGCAAATGAAATGTTATTTTGATGTTGTCTCTGTATCACTACTCACTGTAATGAAGTTTACAACTTGATTGTGTACTGGGCAGTAAGATCAATTAATAATAACACAAAAATAATAATAATAAATAACAATAATACAAATTAATATTCTTATAAAAGTTTCCCATCACAAGTGAAAATGACGACAGTATCAGACTTTTGCTGCGAAATAAATTCTCTCCTGCCCCATTCGTGGTAGGCCAATTAATAGCACACAGAAGAGATTAATGACACTTCATCAAGTGTTATGTAACACGGCGTTGACGATCCGTTCTACCCACAACCATCTATCCTTGAGCATTTTAACACCTCCGATATTGCTGATTTCTCACACATTATGTCTCGCCTTCGCATATCTTAGTTCTCTTGTCTTCTTTTGTCTTGATTTCCCTTAATCTTTCTTACCATCACACGATTTGATGTGTATTAGTTCCTGAACAAGCTAGCACTAATCTTTTAATATTTGTTTCTTTAATGTCATCATCATCAAGTAGCATGTCATTTATAGAACGTCGCTCCCATCACAGTCTGTCTGAAAGAAACTCGTTCCCTTGCCAGAAATCCAGCCTCCGCCACAGTCATACACATGCCTTCCTGGATATTTTTGGTGCCATCGTGTTCTTGGTCTACCCCTTCCTCTTTTGCCTAGCACCATACCTTTCATCACTGTTCTCTCGAGACCGCTGTCTCTCTTGATGTGACCAAAGTATTTGCATTTTCTAGCCTAAATGGAATTGATAAAGCAGCTCTCCTCTTTGCTCAACTCTTCACCATTATTACATTTCTTATATATGCAGACACATTTGTTGGCTGCAACATTTATATTAGTGAAAATTATTAATCTTTTTTTGTTCTGTCTTTGTTCAGGACTTGGATCAATATAGCGATATTGGTTCAACAGAACGCTTCAGAATTCTCTCACTTAGGTTGTTACGAATTTCAAATTCAAGAACAGTAAAACGAAATATCATTGTTTTGATTACCAACGTAGAGCTGAGACGTTAAAAATAGGACAACATAATGTGTAACAATGATTCGATGAAGAGTATTACACATAATGTTACATAATCGTTCGATTTAAGTAACAATTGCCGAGGCACACAGCAGACTATTAGCAGGAAACTAAAAAAGTTGGATTTGCTTTTGAATGTATCAGCCCAACATGGGCCATCGTAGTTTCAATATTTGATTAAAATTCGTACCTTACTTAAGTTTTATATATGTATATATATATATATGTATATATATATATATATCTTTCTCTATCTCTGGTGGAAAAACGCTTCTGTTACATAGACGTGCTATATTCGAATTCCGGGCTGTCTGTTTCTTCGATTTCTCTTCCGTTGTTCGTCACACAGAATGCAAATCAATACTTATCTTCTGATCGTTGTCATGAACAAACATTCTTTGTTTACAACTCACTGCTTCGAAGTTTCTACATATTATATCCCGTACCACTAGGTTAACACGACACGGGTGTCCAAACACATGCCCACAAGAAATCATTTTTGGTTCCATGTAAAAGTGGATATTAATGATAGTGATGGTTGGTCATTTTCCTCAAAATGAAGCAAAGTGTCATCATTACAGGTGAACCCTCTAAAGCAGAGATGGCCATACCACGACACGCGGGCCAGATCTGGCCGCCAACAAGTTTTTAAAGGGCCGCCAACCAATTGTGGGCCGGCCTCTTACTGTTGATTGAAATTGACGCTAAAAAAAAATAAAAAATAAGCACACACAGTCACCAGAAACAAAAAAATCACAAAATAAACTATTATCATCTCCCACCTCCCACAACTCCACCAATTCTCCCTCTCTCTCTCTCTCTCTTGCTCTGTTTATCTAACTCTCTTTCTCCCTCTCATACTAATTCTCGGCCAACCTTAGCTAGGCCACCACGGCTCTAAGGGATGCCTGTATCCTTAAGTTACAGTGGTGGTTTCAGTGGCAATGGTTTTACATTATGAAACTGCTAGCCTCAGGCACAACCTTCTTTAGTCACCTTTCATGACAAGCGTGTATGGTCACATTGGTCCTCTTCTTTTCAACCATGACTAGACGGTATAGAACATACATAGACCAACATTATGTACTGCAAGAAAATGAACAAAATGATAGCATCGAATCTTGCAAATCACGCATAAAGATACGTAGGACAAAATGCTGAAGGTACTGATAATGCTGACTCAGCTGTTTAAAAACCCTCAAAACTGAGGCTAATAATTTAACTGAACACAGCCAATTAATAGAAGCTAGGATACTGATATGCATACAAGAGAGAGTGAGCGAGAAAGAAAGAGAGAGAGAGACAGAGAGAGACAGAAAGAGAGAGAAAGAAAGAGAGAGAGAGACAGAGAGAGAGAAACAATAACATTCGACACAAAGTGGCATAAGACATATTTGATATGGACAATTGGGAATCAAAACCTACCCGCTGCTCGATTCTATAATACTAGAATGTAGGGTTTCAGAGGTTAATCAAGAACAAGTTAATAATGCATTGACTAGGATACAAGAGCATTACATAGGAATGAATACAAAATTACAACAAAAACGGAGATCGGCAATCGAAAGAATCTTTTACCAACACTTTGAGTCTCACGAAATAATTGAACAGATATGTGAATAGTTTTTAGGCCAATGTGTAAAAAGATGTGTAATCTAGAATCTGGGGCTCATATAATGGCAAAGACAAGAACAGTGTGCAAAACAACCATTGTAGCTAAATATTATGTAGGAACCGCATTTATTATACGCTCAGTCAGGACACATTTGGGTTGATATCGTCGCCCTCTTCTGCAATGAGGGATATATGTCTTATTTATTTGTAACCTACAAGTTCAAAGGTCATCAGTGCTCTTCAGCCTGGATACAGGCGCCCACTATTTGCCAATTTTAAATTGAGGTGGGCGGTAGCAGAATAATTACATTATGTATTAAAAACATATTATTATAATTATTATTATTATTATGGGGATTCCGTGGCGAAGTGGTTAAGCCGCCGGCTTCGTGATCAGATGGTGTTTGTTCGACTCTGGACTCCGCCGTCTTTTTCACGGGTGCTTGATGCTGAATCCCCGGCATCTTGTAGTTGCCCCTAGTCGTCTTGTCCTTAACTTGCCACTGGGGTCGGGCGGCTAGAGACTAGAGAGTGAGGATAAAAAGTAGCGCAGTTAATCCTTACTAAAGATAGCGCTAGCAAAATGAATTATGTCATCATCGTTTGCGATGGAAGGCTGCCTTTACCTTTGCCTTGGTTATTATTGTTATGGCAATTGAAAGGCTACACAACCTGAGGAAACTAGGGCAGAATACCAGCAAACAAACAGAAAGGGCAATTTTGATAACCTGTCATTTTGTCTTTGGCAGCATACGGCTGCAAAACATGGACAGTTAACCAAACCTCGAGAACGTGAATCCTGTCCTTTGAGTCGAAATGTTATAGAAAGGTTTTCAGAATTGACCGAGAAAAGAAGAAGTGAACAAACGTTGATGGAAATCAAGGACTCCAGCTGCCTAGTGGTTGGAGAGTTCAGCAGTCACTCGGAGAGATGGGGATATTCCGATACAGACATCAGAGGTGATGAAGAGATAGACACAAATAGGCCGGACGACAGCCCTAGCTTCTATTCTAGAATATGGCATACCACTTCCATTCCAGATGTGGCCTTCTCCACGGGGGATATTCACAACAAAATAAATCGTCAGGTGCTCGACCAATTGGCAGGTAGCGACCACAGGCCAATTTGGCTAGAAATTGATATGGAAGTAGGCCCCCAGGAAATAAAACCGCTGCCACGTTGGAACTATAGACGAGCCGACTGGGACATATTTGCAATGCTGACAGATGGACTGTGTGAAACTATCAATACACGAAATAACAACATGAAACCTATGGTGGAAAGCCTAAGCAAAGCAATACTGCTAGCAGTCACCACAACCATCCCAAGATGGGCAAGGAAAAACTACAAGCCATATTGGAATCATGAACTTCAGAAAGCGGAGGATGAAGTGTCAAATGCTAGGAACATGGCAGAGAGTGATCAATCTATGGAAGCAAATACCGCCCACAAGGCCATCACTGCGAAATACAAAAGAACACTGAACCAAATAACAAGAGACAGCTGGAAAAACGAAACAGAAAGCCTCAATCTAGAGAAAGAATGGAACAAACTATGGAATTAAGTCAGAGACATGAATGACGAAACATCATCAGATAAACAAATTACCATCAAGCAGGGCGACAAAATGCTTTCCGGCAAAAAGCAGGAAACGCCTTTATAGAACATTATGCCAGAGCAAACCACATTGATGTGCCTACAGACATGCATACATATATTAGTGAAGAACAAAAGAGCCACGACAACATCAAGATGGCACCAGAGGAGCACATGATGGCAAAACTAACAATGATTGAAATGGATGAGGCCAGGAGAACTTTAAAAAAAAAATATCGCCCGGAAGAAATGGGGTTACAAACGAAATGCTGATGGGGTTGGGCCAAACAGCAAAAAGGAAGTTCCTATCAGTCCTGAACCAAAGCTGGAAAAGGGGAATTGTACCGCAGGCATGGAAAGATGCTGTACTTATACCAGTACCAAAGAAAGAAAAAGATAGAACACATTAAAATGGATACAGACGAAATATAACAATACGGGACTCTTTCGAAGCCCCGTAATTGGAATGAGTACACTTTAAACCCTTTAACGAGGATCTATTGGAGGGCAAGTCTGGTGCCAGCAGCCGCGGTAATTCCAGCTCCAATAGCGTATATTAAAGTTGTTGCAGTTAAAAAGCTCGTAGTTGGATCTCAGGCGCAGGCGGGCAGTCCGGCTCGCGTCGGTTCACTGCCTGTTGTCTCCTGCCCTACTTTCTGCCGGCTCTCTCCCACGGGTGCTCTTCGCTGAGCGTCCTGGGTGGCCGGCGCGTTTACTTTGAAACAATTAGTGTTCAAAGCAGGCCTCGGCTGCCTGAATAATGGTGCACGGAATAATGGAATAGGACCTCGGTTCTATTTTGTTGGTTTTTGGAACTGGAGGTAATGATTAACAGGGACAAACGGGGGCATTCGTATTGCGCCGTTAGAGGTGAAATTCTTGGATCGCCGCAAGACGAGCTACTGCGAAAGCATTTGTCAATAATGTTTTCAGTAATCAAGAACGAAAGTCAGAGGCACGAAGACGATCAGATACCGTCGTAGTTCTGACCATAAACGATGCCGACTAGCGATCCGCAGGAGTTGCTTCGATGACTCTGCGGGCAGTTTCTGGGAAACCAAAGTGTTTGGGTACCGGGGGAAGTATGGTTGCAAAGCTGAAACTTAAAGGAATTAACGGAAGGGCATCACCAGAAGTGGAGCATGCGGCTTAATTTGACTCAACACGGCCAACACTGAAATGACTGTCATGCCGAGACCACTTTCGTTGGGTCTAATATGAAACGGGTGCTGGATTTAGACCCTCGGAAATCTGGGGTTATGCCCTCTGTGACTCGGTTGTTCTGCATTCAGTGTTCGATAAAGGAATTGACGGAAGGGCACTACCATGAGTGGAGCCTGCGGCTTAAATTGACTTAACACGCCAATACTGTAGAATGACTGTCAAATCGAGAGCACCTTCGTGGGGTCTAATAGTGAACATGTGCTGGTATTAGACCCACGGAAGACAAGTCAGTCTCTTAACCCCCGAATGAAAGAGCGTCTGCTATGGTAATCTGGTCTTAACCCTGCAGAAATCGCAGGTTCCAGAAACTTGGCCATTGACAAACTAAAAAGCTCTCTATTGATACGTCCGGTATAATATTGAACCGGTGCTGGAAATAGACCCTCGGAAGACAGGTCAGTTTTACCCTACTAATGACATGGCGTTGCTACGGTAATCCTGCTCAACTCGAGAGGAGCCGCATACATTTGGTTCACGTACTAGGCTGATAAGCCAACGGCGCGAGGCTACAAGGTGAGGGATTACGGCCGAACGCCTCTAAGCCAAAATCCCGCCCAAAAGCTCAGCACGATTGCAAAGGGAGACTTCGACATGGTGGGGACCTGGGGCTCCCGCTCTAGCCCCGTCCGGTCGAGCCGCAGAAAGATGTCTCTGCCGTCCGCCGATCAAAGCGGGCTGGAAGCTGCTCGATATTCACCCCATACGGCGATGAGGTATGAAACCATTTGTAGAAGACTTAGTTCTCGGTCGGGGTGTCCTAAGCAGTAGATCAGCTACCTCACTGAGAACTGCTGAGACTCAACTCATGACTATGAGATATGTCCGCACACCAGGCGAACAACATCTCCGTGCCGTGACCAGGCTTGTCCCCTGGTCAAATGCACTCCATCGAGAGAAATCACAGGTCGCTGACATTTGGTCCACGTGCTTGGCTGATAAGCCAATGGTGCGAAGCTACCATATGAGGGACTACGGCCGAACGCCTCTAAGCCAGAACCCCTTCCTAAATCTCAGCACCGATGTGATGGGAGGCTACGACATGGCTGGGACCTGGGGCTTGCGTCTCAGTCCGGCCCGGTCGAGCCGTAGAAATGCACCTGGATAAATGCACTCGTGCCTCGCTCTTTACCTCTGTCTGCTATCAGTCATACCAATGGACACAGAAGAGATGTAGTCCAGCGGACATTGCACCCTCTGTCCTATTGTGACAACCTCCCAGGTGGCGGGGAATGCTAGGCGTACCATCACTGCAGATGAGCCGAGAAAATACAAGGAGCAAAGAGATACCTCACTACATGCATATGCTACGTTTCTGGCAGGACGTGACGATCCTGAGACACAGTCCCACTGGACTGCCTCTCTTCCGGGATAGTATAAACTAGTACATAGTCCATCATATCATATCATTTCCAAACCCTATAGACACGAGTGGGGAAGACTCGATAGTCCTGCAAGACAACTTCCCAAAGAGAGACAACTCTGACCAAAAACAACTGCTGCCTTGTTGAAATCGGATGCACTGAGCCACAGGCGTAACAAAATAAAACAGTGCAACGTAAATATCGCTGTAAACAGCGTACGATGAAGAAGAAGAAGAAGTACCGCAGGCATGGAAAGATGCTGTACTTTTACCAGTCCCAAAGAAAGAAAAAGATAGATCAGATTCAAATGGATACAGGCCCATCAGTCTACTGATCTGTGTAGGTAAGCTGATGGAGCGTATGATAAACACCAGACTGATGTGGCACATGGAAGAAAAACACAAACTAATTCCACAGCAAGAAGGATTTAGGCAACGCAGATACACCGAGGACCAAATCACTCTCATAGCACAGGAAATAGAGGATGCTTACCAAGAGCAAAAGCATTCAGTAGCGGTTTGGGTGGATCTAGAAAAGACATTTGACAAGGTGTGGAAAGAGGGACTTAAAGTCAAGCTACGAAGAAGAGAAGTATCTGGAAAAATGTACATTTGGATTAGCCGCTACCTCGAAAACAGAACAGCCAGAGTTCAAGTACAAGGGTAGATGAGCGAAAAGGTGACACTGGAGCAAGGAGTACCCCATTGGGGAGTACTGTGACCTACACTTTTTCTGGTGTATATAAACAACATCGCATAAAATATACCAAGAAGAGTCCATAGCTCCATGTTGGCAGACGATTTGGTTAAGTGGACCTCTGAAAAAAATCTCACCGTAGAAAACAATCGGATGCAGCAGGCCCTAACAAAGGTTGGAGGAGTGGGCGAACACATGGCTGGTCAAAACAAGCGAAGAAAAAAAAACATGTACGATATTCTCCCTTTCAAATAATCCACAGAACACCAAAATAAGTCTTAACGGCAAATATCTGCGGCCAAACGACAACCCACACTCCTTGGGAGTCACATTTGATCGGCGCATGACATCGAAAAGTCAGATCGAGAGAAACCGAATGAGAGCCAGAAAAAGAATGGCAATCATGAGGAAAATTGCTGGCACAAGTTGGGGAGCATTACTTATTTTTGAACCATTTTTCTTTCGGTCCAAGCATCGCTCAGGCGCACGATACATTTACAATTGAAAATTAGCTGGCAGACGCTCAGTTTGCTAAATAACTGATGCAATCAGTTACCAGACGACGTGATAATGTGTGGTCAGACTACCCGCTGCTTGACATTCCCCATGCTATACGTGCACCATGTCAGCAAACAATAGAATAGTGTTCCAGTCAGAGAGACCAGTTCTATTTGCTGATAACGAGCTCCTAATTATCATATTGTGAGTTTGCTGGAAAATACCAAGACCATATGACATTTAGAAACGTTCGTATCGGGACTCAATTTGTGATTTGTTCTACATTTGTTGTTTCTGTTCCATTGCTGGGTTGAGTAATTGTTTTATTTTCTAGAGTTTGAGTTGTTAGCCTAACTTAATCTCTAGCCCACGCCAACACAGCACTTGAGCATGACACATAGGGTAATGTGACAATCAATTGACATCTTATAGATATGACCACATTCGGGAATTAGAAAAATATGCCCTATACTTGATAGCATCAAATTGGAGCATAAGAGGAAGCGTTGGAGCAGCAGCTGAGAGATGCAATCATACCCTATACTTCATATAGCACGGGAGAAAAGATTCCTGCTTAGCGGACTAGGCTCAAGCAGCGTAGTACTGTGTTGCGTTGGAACAAGCGATAACAGATGGCGGTTAACCAATGTGCGATTACTTAATAGACTGAACCACTAGACAAAATAGATCCGCATCTTGTTAGGCGCAATCTATGCTGCTCTAAACAAAGCACTTTACCTTGGCCGATGTTAGGCATGTGACATAGTTAGTAGTCTCTTACGACATGCTCGCTTTGAGGCAGTGGCGCTATTCTTGTCCTTGTCATACACAAAGACCCCGTTGGACCACCCAGGCTTAAGCACCATATTATTTGTTTTATTGAATAAATATGAATGGCGATTATTCTTGTTCAGTTAGCGCCATTTTCCATCAGAGAATTTGCAGTTGTATACAATGGCCTCTACAAGACGTTAAAGGGTCGCTGTAAAACGCTGCATTTGATAGACGAAATTCAAAAATGGAAAGTGTTTTTATTTTAATTGTCATCAAATTTTATAATGCTCGGGTACTTTTTTAAACGTTATGAATGTTTTAGTCTTGCGGTGTGCATCAAAGCGAACAAGTTACGGAAGGAAGAATAAATACCATTCAAGAAATCAATGAGGAGAGCGTGGAAGAATCGTTTCGATGCCCGCTTGTCGACAATCTCCGGTAAGGCCTATAACTTAACTTGACGTCATTATACTGGTTTAGGAGACTGCAGAGCATGTAACAACCGATATGTTTTTTTCTTCTCTTTTCCATAACATTAAGGGACATCACTCAAGAGTGTGAGTAATGTGTCTTGGGCGTCTTGCTGGCCGGGACGGGTTCATTCTTTCCCGGCCGATGTATTTAGTTCATTATTATCGCGTGTGTACGTTTCCCAGCCACGCCAGAACTGACACTGCCTGCAAATTGGGTGAAGAGCGAAGTCTAACCTTGTGCACTTGACCGCAGAAATACAACACATGGTACCTCAAAGATATTACATATATCTGATGACCAGGCCAGGATCATTGGAGGGAGCCAAACACGCGAAGAAATCAAGCCAACAACTAGTTCAAATAGAAAACAGCGACACGTTTTTGTGGACACAGATGTAAGTCGTCACTTGTGTGAACTCCAGCGGCTTGGAGTTGTTGACATGTTGTAGGACGATCCAGATGTGTGATAGTGCCACTGCTGCATTGACCCATATGTCGCTGTTGCATGAGTGATAGTCCATCGAGACCGCGCTTAAAGCAAGCCATGTGTTGTTCTTAGGTGGTTCTCACTGTTTTATGTCATAGATCAGGTTTCAAGCCATAGCTTAGTTCTGATTGAAATGTCCGCAATCACCACCTTTCACCATCTCAATTTCTCTGCCCTTATATGAACATAAATATTCTCACAGAGAGTAGAGAATCATTTGTTTAAGAACAAAGTATGTATTCGCATGTTATTATTTCGCATTTACGATTATTGGGACATTCTATGTTGAGGAATTTATTTTTGAAAGAATCTCTTGGGGCGCGAATGTACTGAAAAACTGTAGCTTTTTTTTAAAGAACTTCGTTTTATTTTAAACGGCTGAGTGCTACCGGGGCCTACAAGAGCAATACAGATTCGTACACTGTAACCTGTCATGCACACGTCTTAGTAGACAAACTGTGGAGGGTTGGATATATTCCTTCCTGTGGAAACTAAGCCATACATTTGTCAGGGGATTTACACAGGTTTGTAATGTACTGTTTGAAGACCTATGCTCCAATGGGAACTGGACTGCTTTGGTTGATAATTTGGTTGACTAATTTCCTACAGTGGAGTGTGGTTTTTCCTATTTTGCGTCTTACACCCTAGTGTATCCGACATCAGCACGATGTTTAATGAGTTCATATCCCACGAAAGAATTCGATTGTCAATATTCGAGTTTATTGCACCACAATAGTAACTACCTATTTGAATGACATCACAAATGTGTTTTCAGTGTTGGACTGCAGACCTTTCATAACATATGTTGCCGTAGCATTATTCGTATCGGATGACGACCAGATGTAATAACAAACTAAAAGACCCGTACAGAATATCTGCCCGTAGACCCAGCTGCGCAATATGAAAGAAACAGCAGCAATTAAGAAATACAGGATCGCCCCCTTCCCACACCCCTTCCTTGCTTCAAAATGTCCATAGCACGCTTTCCGCGCCCTCTGACACGCATGTCTTCTCCTCCATTTCAGTTCACGCCTCCCCCACTCTTAAACATGGAGTCTCTGTCTCACTGAAATAATCGCATTACTTTGCCCATCTTCTCACCACTCCAACCCGCACATCTTGTGCCCTTCACATTAACTCCCTTCTTCAAACTGCTCATCCATTCGAATATTCATCAAGCTCCATCTAAACCCCCAATCAACTCGTCTTTCACGTCCCCTTCCCTTCCCATATTCCCCCCCCCCCCCTATTTCAGGTAATGCATGTTTAAGTTTCAGAACTGTGTTAGCGATTTTCTTAATGTTCCTGGGCAGGGCCTAGTAAAATAGTGGCTCTCGCCAAACCCGAACTGAACCCACATGATGACACCACGTGATTTCATCAGCCAATCAAATCTCCCCCAACAAAACCTGGAAATACAGACATTTTGAGTAATAATTAGATACATCTACATATAATACAAGAACACAGGACAGAGATCCGGTTAAAGAAAAAGTTAAGATGGACGAGATACATTGTGAAAATCAAAGCTATTGATGTTCCATAATAAACAACCGGATATGGAAGGTGAAAGTTGACGTAATGATAATGTTAAATATTCTGTCCATGGGGATGGATACATTGATCGCTATTGCGGTGAACCTAACAATAATCCGAGCTTTGTACTAAAGCCAGGAGGAGCCAGACTCGAGCTTTGTACTAAAGTCAGGAGGAGCCAGACTCGAGCTTTGTACTAAAGTCAGGAGGAGCCAGACTAGAGCTTTGTACTAAAGTCAGGAGGGGCCAGACTCAACTTTTCAAAACACAACGAGGTACTTACTATGACATTGGTGAGGAATTTATTGACAGTCCTTATTGCAACCTAATTTATTATATTATGTGTCACAATTGTGACATTACATTCAGCGGAGATACTTAAACTGCTGGCGTGCGTACGAAACACATTTAACAGACAATTAAAACAACACTAGTCCTGTAATCGCTAACCCCTTCAAAAAGACATATGCAGCAAGGGAACCAGTCATATGCAACAAGGGAACCGGTCATATGCAACAAGGGAATCGGTCATATGCAACAAGGGAACCGGTCATATGCAGCAAGGGAACCGGCCATATGCAGCAAGGGAACCGGTCATATGCAGCAAGGGAACCGGTCATATGCAGCAAGGGAACCGGTCATATGCAGCAAGGGAACCGGTCATATGCAGCAAGGGAACCGGTCATATGCAGCAAGGGAACCGGTCATATGCAGCAAGGGAACCGGTCATATGCAGCAAGGAAACCGGTCATATGCAGCAAGAAAACCGGTCATATGCAGCAAGGGAACCGGTCATATGCAGCAAGGGAACCGGTCATATGCAGCAAGGGAACCGGTCATATGCAGCAAGGGAACCGGTCATATGCAGCAAGGGAACCGGTCATATGCAGCAAGGCAACCGGTCATATGCAGCAAGGAAACCGGTCATATGCAGCAAGGGAACCGGTCATATGCAGCAAAGGAACCGGTCATATGCAGCAAGGGAACCGGTCATATGCAGCAAGGAAACCGGTCATATGCAGCAAGGGAACCGGTCATATGCAGCAAGGGAACCGGTCATATGCAGCAAGGGAACCGGTCATATGCAGCAAGGGAACCGGTCATATGCAGCAAGGGAACCGGTTATATGCAGCAAGGAAAACGGTCATATGCAGCAAGGGAACCGGTCATATGCAGCAAGGGAACCGGTCATATGCAGCAAGGGAACCGGTCATATGCAGCAAGGGAACCGGTCATATGCAGCAAGGGAACCGGTCATATGCAGCAAGGAAACCGGTCATATGCAGCAAGGAAACCGGTCATATGCAGCAAAGAAACCGGTCATATGCAGCAAGGGAACCTGTCATATGCAGCAAGGGAACCGGTCATATGCAGTAAGGGAACCGGTCATATGCAGCAAGGGAACCGGTCATATGCAGCAAGGAAACCGGTCATATGCAGCAAGGGAACCGGTCATATGCAGCAAGGGAACCGGTCATATGCAGCAAGGGAACCGGTCATATGCAGCAAGGGAACCGGTCATATGCAGCAAGGGAACCGGTCATATGCAGCAAGGGAACCGTTCATATGCAGCAAGGGAACCGGTCATATGCAGCAAGGAAACCGGTCATATGCAGCAAGGGAACCGGTCATATGCAGCAAGGGAACCGGTCATATGCAGCAAGGGAACCGGTCATATGCAGCAAGGGAACCGGTCATATGCAGCAAGGAAACCGGTCATATGCAGCAAGGAAACTGGTCATATGCAGCAAGGGAATCGGTCATATGCAGCAAGGGAATCGGTCATATGCAGCAAGGAAACAGGTCATATGCAGCAAGGAAACCGGTCATATGCAGCAAGGGAATCGGTCATATGCAGCAAGGAAACCGGTCATATGCAGCAAGGAAACCGGTCATATGCAGCAAGGGAATCGGTCATATGCAGCAAGGGAATCGGTCATATGCAGCAAGGAAACCGGTCATATGCAGCAAGGAAACCGGTTATATGCAGCAAGGAAACCGGTCATATGCAGCAAGGAAACCGGTCATTTGCAGCAAGGAAACCGGTCATATGCAGCAAGGAAACCGGTCATATGCAGCAAGGGAACCGGTCATATGCAGCAAGGGAATCGGTCATATGCAGCAAGGAAACCGGTCATATGCAGCAAGGAAACCGGTCATATGCAGCAAGGGAGCCGGTCATATGCAGCAAGGGAACCGGTATCTCCTTTAATCTGTTCTATCTCAATCTATTTACCATTATTCTGGTTTTCCAAGTTAGTGTTTTTATTTTACACATTTCACCATCTGGTCATTTTCCGTTTGGCTTTTTCTCGGCGTATCCGGCCTTTTTTTTTTTTACTTGTCTCACTTCGCACCCTTTCTTGACTGACCACTTCTACACCTCGATTGCTATATCCGCTGTGTGGCCTAACACTGACGAGTTTAAGGCGTTTGCACCTTTCACGAACGTTAATGTGATATCCAGCTAAGTACATTTTTCTTACTTATATATTTGCGCTTGTCATTTTGTTATGTATCTATTTCTTATTCGGTTTTTTTGGTGACTCATGTTGTTGTTGCCCTCAATGAAGGCAGTAGGTTTCGTTTCTGTTTACGTGAACGCACGGTACCTGGCCATACTCATTCATGACTTTTTTCTACTTGAACAATTGCCACCATCTACCAGAGAAACATCGCTAGTAGTGAACAAGACAGCTTTGAACAAGAACATCAGCAGCCGCAGCAATAGCCGCCCCCACCAACACCACAACAACAAAATTAGCAGCAACAACAACACATACAAAACCAGCAGCAACAGCAACAACAAATACAGTAACAACAACAACAAGTACAGCAACAGCATGATATGCAGTTCATTACATTTCCAGCCACTATATAAAGGCAGCACGCACACGAAGGAAGAATATAAACTAACGCAATTAAACGCAATAAATGGCGATGTTATAAATCACTTGTATAGTCTGCGTTTATTTTAGCAGGAGTACGATCGCTATGCAGTCTCTCAGTCTCTCGGGACAGGTGCAAGTGGTATTTGAGCGGTCAAATAACGAACACACAATAACAGCCCAATTATGTCACTTTCATAACGGGCGTACAGAGTCTGAATACGGGTGGGTATAGTATTTGCCTTACACTAAAGTATTGACAAATGCTCAACTCTCCCCTTTGAAACGCTTGCAGAAAGCGGCAGTCGACTCGTGTGGGTTGTTGTTGACAAATGAATTTGGTTTGGTAAGAAGGATGCTAGGAATGAATAAAATATTAATGCTGGGGTTATTCCACTCCAGAGATCGTTTTTGTGAGTAGTTTATCGACACTTTGTGACTTTATTGTTTTATTTAGTACTTGTGTATATACAGCTAGACCTGGTATATGGGAAGAAGTGAGCATGGACAATCAGTAATGCAATATTTAGATCAATGATAACCCCCATACACGTTCTTTTCAGAGAAGAGCAAAACACATCATCACCATCATCTTCCTCATCTTCTATTCACTTGTGTCGTTAGTTTTCCGTTCGGAAGTGTAGTCTTCTGTCTTGTGCCATCTTTGTCACCGAAATTCTTGTCATTCTGTGTTTCCTCAGTGTCTCACTGACACCATATATCCATCTTTTTCGCGGTCTGCCTGTTGCTCTGTAACTCTGATGTCTGATATTGTAGATACGAGCAGTTGGTAACTTTGTTTGCATTCTTGACAGGTGTCCCAACCATTATATTCTCTGCCATTCTATGTGTTCACTGCACAGTGTTGATGTTCGGATAACATGATTTTGCTTTTTCGGACATTCGTCATAGACCGTGTCACTGGTAGAAGAGAATTTGTGTAGCTGATAGAAAACCATATTAGGTGTCTGTGATCTTGATTTCACCTCTCTGTTCAGTCTACCATCTTGTGTTAACGCGCTGCTCAAGTATATCTTCTTCTACTTCCTCGTTCGTCTTCAGACCTCGACTTCATTGACCATAACGAAGCCATCAGTCAACTTAAGACTCCGTGCACTTTCGTACAGCTTCTCGATGAAGAAAACTGGCTGTTGCCAAATGATACTTCTTTGTCGGTATACAGTGGACAGTATTGCAAAATGTGTTCTGCCTTTATGGGAGCTACGCCGCAGGCACAACGGTCCGTAGTGCCAATCTTGAACTTGTTGTACAGATGACATCTCAGTCTGTTGTGTCCTGTGCTAAGCCGGAGAATGATCACTTGGTCTCGCATGGAGAGTTAGTGGTAGGCATCGTTTTCTATTTAGCCATGGTGGTTTTTTTTTGTCCATGTTGCATTGCACGTTGCCTTGATGGCTGCTTTTGTCTCATCGTTGTTGATGTTAGTATCACTCTTCCTCATGATTCTTTCCTTTCTGGAAAGTCCGTTCGCCTCCTAGTTTCCTGGAATGTTGTCCGTTTATTACAAATCACATGGGCGAAAGAAGATAAAAAAGGTTACAATGTAGGAAGCTAACATGCATTACTATCATCTGAATAATTGTATCCCGTCTTTATGAAAAATACAGTATTATGCTAGCGGGACCTCACACGTGCGACAACTTGCATCAGAGTCAGCAAACCACAGCTGATCAAAACGTATTCCATACTTCAAGTGGCGGCTCAGGAAACAAGGCGCACTAGTGTGGGTTGGTTAAGCGATTTGGGATAGCAACAAGTGATCAAACTCTGTGCAGAAAATGTCCTTAAAACACATTTATTGTAGTTTCGCTGCAAACTACAACACAACGTCCTTTTTAGGATGAATGCGGAAAAATAATAATAAAAGGAAGAAGAAGGAAAAAGACGAAGAAGACAGAAGAAGAAGTAGAAGCCAAAAAAGAAGAAGAAAATAAAAAGAGGAGGAAGAAAAATAAAGAAGACACATTAAATGTAAAAGAAGTGGAAGTAGAAGTGAAAGAAGAAGTAAAAGAAGAAAGAGCAAGCAGATGATGAAGGAATGAGAAAATGGAGACGACGACGAAGGAAGAAGACGTAGAAGCCAAAGAGGAAGAAGAAGAAAACAAAGAAGAAGAAAAAGAAGAAGACAAAGAAGAAGAAAAAGAAAGAAGAAAAAAAAGAAGGAAGAAGAAAAGAAGACGAAAGAAGATGAAAACTGGATTAGAAGTCTCTGCAGAGTCTGTATGCAACCAGTTTCATTTACATTACCTTGCTCTAAAAGCTATGCGCATCCAATTTATTCTTAAATGCAATTGTCCCCCCTTCCCCCCCCCCCCCCCCCACGTGGTAATGCATTCCACGCATTCACCACTCTCTGACTAAAAAAGTATTTCCTAATATCTAATATGAACCACTCTTTAGTTAATTTATAGCAGGTTTCAACAATGTTTCGCTGAAATTCCGTGTGGTCCGCCGTGGTCTTTATGTATGATACAGACAAGAATAGCCCCACTGCCCCACAGAGAGCATGTCGTAAGAGGCCCTAACTTGTGTGACATGGCATATCACCGGTTATGGTTAGGTGGTTTGTGAAGAGCAGCATATGTGACGCCTAAAAGGATGAGGGTCTACTTTGCTCTAGTGTTTGAGTCTATTTAGCTAGACTCGCACATCGGTTTTACACTTTCCAAGAAACTGGTTGTAAACAGACTCTGCAGCGTTTTCTAAACCAGTATAAAGACGTTGAGTTCAGTTAAATCTAACGTATTAAGTCGAAAGGCGCAGAAATCGCAGCCTTGCTGTAAACTGCATGAGAATGTCACAAACACTGTTTCTAGGACGAATACCGAATAAGTAGAGCATCAGTTATTCACACGTCTCTCTTTGATAACAGAAGTAGTCAAAAACTACAAATAATTACATGCAATTACAAGTACGCAATTCGCGCACTTGCATGCACGTTGGATATTCGTTATGATGACTGTGCCTTGTTTATTTCATTAATAATACGCAGGGGATAGATAACTTGACAGCGTTGTACGTGGCGTGTTCAAATGAAACCGGACCGAACTGCAAGAAGTGAGTACACGTACCATGTGCATGATGACGTAATCAGGCATGAACAGCACATACCAACAGTCAAATTTGCAAAATTTCATTATCCTCACACCTAAAGTTTCATCAGAAGACGTTGGAAACATGGCAGGGGTGATACGGGATCCGTCCAGAGTTGGTCAGCGAGCAGCGATTCGGTTTTTAAAAGCTGAAATATGTCGACCAAATGGCATTCTTCGCAGAATACAGGCTGTGTGTGGTGTCAAAAATGTGCCGAAAACAACAGTGGACGACGATGTTTAAAGAAAGACGACGTGAGTAAACGAAAGATCTTCCGAGACCAGGTCAGGTGCATATTGTTGCGTCAGAAGATGCAAGCGCCGAAATTGATACAGAAATGTGGATGGACCATCGCCGGAGCTTACGTTCGCGAGCAGAGGAATTCGCCGTGTCGCTAGGTACAGTTCAAAAGGTGGTTAGCAAGAAACAGAAGTATCGAAAGGTGAGTTTGCAATGGGTACCTCGGTTGCTGACCAACTGGCGTAAAGAGGAACGCATGCGATGAAGTTTTAACCATTTGGTGCGTTGCGAAGATACATTCGTGTCCTTTGCTCATAGCGGCAGGTTATGAATCTTGGTGCCACCACTTTGAGTGGAGCAGCAGAACTACAACCGAATGTTTTTCGTTAACTCACGCCCTTCTCTAAACATCTTTGTCCATTCTTCACTATTGTCTTCGATACACTTTTGTCACCATAATCTGCCTGCTTTCTGCGATGAATGTCAACTGTTCGACTTCCTTCAGCTATTTAAAACCGAATCACCACTTGCTGATAAACTTTGGACGGATTCAGTATCACCCCCACCATGTTTTCAACGGTCTTCTGAGGAAACTATGAGTTGGAAGATAATGCACTTTTCCAAACTTGACGGCTGATATGTGGTTTTTACACCTGAAGTGACATCATCATGGGCCCCGTACGTATTTTCACTTGATGCAGTTAGTCCGGTTTAATTTGAACACGCCTCGCACTGTTAGACCATGAATAATGTATTGAACAACCAGGAAGAAGCAGTTCTGATTGCTTCATAGTTTTATAATTTTATAGAGACATAGGGTGGTTAGAGCAGAGGGTTGCTAAAGTTACAAAGTAAAATGCAATTTCAGAGAAATAAATAATTCAAAAACGTACAGTACAGTTCTGATAAATGATTCTAGTAACACACACGCTTTCATTAAAGATAATGTTTCCATTGAGATCCTTTAGGTGAGATACATGTTTCCATTGAGTTCATTTAGGTGAGATACATATTTCCATTGAGATCATTTAGGTGAGATACATATTTCCATTGAGATCATTTAGGTGAGATACAGGTTTCCATTGAGATCCTTCAGGTGAGATACAGATTTCCATTGAGATCATTTAGGTGAGATACAGGTTTCCATTGAGTTCATTTAGGTGAGATACAGATTTCCATTGAGATCATTTAGGTGAGATACAGGTTTCCATTGAGTTCATTTAGATGAGATTCAGGTTTCAATTGAGATCCTTCAGATGAGATACGTGTTTCCATTGGGATCATTTAATTGAGCTAAAGAATTCCAGTGATAAAGTTGTTTTCAGTGAGATGCATATTTCCAGAGAGATGCATGGTTCCGGTGTGCTAAACTTTTCCATTGAGATACATAAAGTCTGTCAGTCAGATACAGACTTTCAATTAGATACAGGCTTCCAGTAAGATAGAGACTTTCAGTCAGTTACAGTCGTCCATACAGACTTCGAGCTAGATATAGCCTTGCAGTCAAATACATACTTCTAGCCAGATACAAAAATCTAGGCAGATACAGGTTTCCAGTCACATTGAGTCTGTCAGTCAGATACTGGATTTCAGTAAAATACAAGATTCCAGTTAGAAAGACAGCTAAATTTACATAATTGCATTAACTCCGCATTGTACTATTAGATAAGTTATTTTCACACTGCAACAAAATATCGTGAGCTTCGTAATAATACGTACCACAGAATACATTTAAGGTGTATTAAACTGTATCTGCACTGAACGTACAAGTGTATTTTAACAAAACGGAGATTATATAATGTGTCTATACATGACTCCAATATGAGCAATGGATCACCATTACAATAAGTCTGCAACATTTCCCCGATTGGCTCTTCTATTGACTATTTCATTGGACCTTTGTAATTATATAAATTAATTCTCATTTGTTGATCTGTATTTCCACTGTTGGCAGAGAAAACTTGATTGGCTGATTGAATCACGTGATGTCATTATCAGTGGGTCAAAGTGGCGCTTGGCACTACAATACGAAGCCCTTAGCGGGATAATTAGGCAGCTGGGAATTTCAAAGAAGCGTAGATGAGCTGAGATGGGGAAGAACGAGGATGGGAAAGGGGAGATGGAGAAGGGGATGAAGAAGGGGGATGGAGGAGGGGGATGGAGGAGGGGGATGGAGGGAGGGAGGATGTAGGCAGGGGGAAGACGCATCGGTGAGCTGAATGGGAGGGGGGGTGGCAAGAAGTTTGTTGGGCTCTAATTAGCGTTTAACTCGGCATTTGGTACATGGCGGTACACTAAAAAGCTAATTGTGTCGATAAGACAGTTCTGAACCTGAGACAGACACGAGCGCTTGAGATTTTCCTTCGGGGTTGGGGGTTCGGGATGTAGTTTGATGAGGGAAGTGAGGGTAGGGGGTAGATTTGCTTGTTTTAAAGAATATCGCTTTGGAAGTGGACGATTTGGGGGAGAAGAGAGGAGACAATTGTGTGGGATGGTTGGACAGAGTGAATGGTAATTTTTTGGGGGGGACCTGCTGGGAGAGGGGAAACATTTAATTGATAAACTGCTGTTTCTTTCACATAGTACAGTCCACAGGTGGGGAAATAATCTGCAAGCGCCTACTAGTTACAACAAATACATTTCAAACCTCAAACTCTTAGAGCCCTATACAATATGTTTAACAGGACACAATGATTCTATACGTGTCTCACTAATAAGCAGCCAACAATCTACAAGTCGTAACTAGTAATTTTATATTAGTTTGTACTGTAAGATCGTTCAAGACCAATACCATATAACGTCAGTATTATACTACAAGAATACAGTAAAGAAGCAACACATAGATATGCCGTGCTTACGGTATTGCAGGAGGATATAACTTCCGATGAGCTTGTCACAAACGCAAGTGATATTCCCAAATAAGAAGTTAACAATGACAAGACAGAAACATACAATTAAATAACAAACAAAACCTTGAGACAACAGATGGAAGAAACAAGCTCAAATAATCCGGGGCAGAACGTAGCAATATCAAATACAGAAAAAGCTTGAGAAATCATAGGACAGATTCGAAAAAAACAACACGTAATGAACTATGTAGTAGAAAAGAAGAGTTACAAAGAAGGACCAGAAGGAGACGCGTTTAACGAAATTAGAGCAAAAACTGATGAGTTTAAACCGTCAGTGCATATACCCAACAATGATGATGATGGTAAAACATTGGCACAGGAGCAAGGATTTACTACAGGAATGGAAAGAATACTACAGAGAAATGTTCGAAGCCCCACGAAGAGGCCACACTCTAACGCATAAGAACAGATAAAGTGAAGTGGGACTTAGAAACCATGGAATCCACCCAGCAATCCATGGATTGAAGAAAGAATAATGACCAGGATGTGACGATATACCGACTGAATTCATGCAATGAAGACTTAAATCCAGCGTCGGCATTTAGCATACTTTCGTCTCGTCTCGTCTTTCCTGTAACCCTCAGAAAGGTCATCATTGCAGCCCTCTACTTGTGAGTGATGTGTCTTGGGCATGTTCCTAGCTGGGTGGGGGGCGCCCAATCCTCTCCCGGGCACATACTTTATGTAAGATGATTTCGAGCTGTGTTAGAAGGCCCAAAGCGGGAACACTATGTTTGAATCTCACTTTCTAAGAAAGGTGACGTAAAGCGACGCACCAACTACTGGCCGTCGCTTTAGTAAGTCATCATAACAAAATTATTCCTTTGGATCATTATGAAGAGGATAACAGGAAACTAAACAAGGAATTACATAAAGCACATGTATATTTTAAACACCGCAGAGGGATCGCATATCTAAGATGAGAAATATTGATAATGTAGAGAGTACAACACATACTTAGATAATAGCTTTTGACTGTGTGGAGCACCAATTCTGAGGAACATCACGAGACACATTGGATTTCTAGCGAACCTGATTCACTTAATCAGAGAATTAAACGAAGAGTATAACGCTGCAGATTAGCTGGCGAAACATCAGAAATGTTTGAAGTGCAAACCATACATAACTATTCAACATCTTATGCCGACACCGTAATATACAATTTCAAAAACGACAATAATTACGAAACATAAGTCCCTTTTGCAATTCGTGGAAACGAATACTAGAACTTAATTATAAAGTTATTCTTTAACATAAAGTTGAGAGAAACTATACATCTGATCATGTCTGTTGAACAAGGAATAACATATGTACATAGTTAGTAAAAAACCAAAATAATGACAACCGATAAAACAAACAAAAAACAGACGTAAAGTTACTATTGAAAATTGGGAAAATCTGGGTTTTATTGTCACCAGCAATGAAGGCAGCAAAACTGAAATAAGGAATTGATATGATAATGCAGAGATCACTTTAAAGGATAAATATATTTGCAGAATTTGAACAAAACAATTCAATGAGAACATGAATCTTCCCTATGGCAAAGAACAGACCATAACAAAATACAAAAACACTTTATGGAATCTTTCTAGATAAAGGGTTACAGGAAATTTCTCAGAATACTATTGACAGCGAACAAGACAAACACGGACTTCTTAAGCGAGCTTGTTATAGCACAACGTTGGCTGACAAATATCATTAAGTCTAGAACACAAAATCACTTTGGCAACATCAAACGCCGCATCAATCTTTAAAAAAAAACACTATACTGAAATGTATGAAACCTTGAAAAGAAGACAGAAGCAGATAAGAGAAGATAAGCATAAAACATCATAGATGTCGTGAAGATAATGGTTACTAGTTAAAAGAACTGGCAAGTGATCGAGTTATACGGTGTGACTGTTATGCGAGTGGCGTCATGCAAAGGATATTCTACATATTGGTGATACATTGATAGATTTTCAAATTAAAATAAGTATAACACAGTTATACTACTTCTCTTATACTAGAGAATCCCCATAGTGTGATATTAATTTCATACTACAATATGTGTTCACCATTTTTATAACTTCATCATCATCATGTAGCATGTCCTTTGTAGAACGTCGCTCCCATCACAGTCTGTCTGAAAGAAACTCGTTCCCTTGCCAAAACACCAGCTTCCGCCACTGTCATACTCAGGCACTCCTGGATATCTTGGTGCCATCGTCTTCTTGGTCTACCCCTTCCTCTTTTGCCTGGCACGATACCTTCCCTCACCGACCTCTCAAGACCGTTGTGTCTCTTCATGTGATCAAAGTATTTGCATTTTCTAGCCAAAATGGAATTGATAAACCAGTTCTCCTCTATGCTCAACTCTTGCCGAATGTCTACATTTGTTCTTTTCTCTGTCCAGGGTATTCTGAGGATCTTTCTGTAACATTTTGACTCGAAGGATTCGATTCTTTGTCTAGAAGTTTTGGTAATCGTCCATGCTTCACATCCATAAGCTGCCACAGGAAAAACACAGGCTCTCAAGACTTTTACTTTTATCGTTTTGTTGGTGCCCTGCCATAATTTCTTCAGGCTGTTCAGTCTCTGCATTGCCATAGCTAGTCTTCTTCTGATTTCTTTCGAGCAGTCACCATTTTTGTCGATTCTGGAGCCCAGATATTAAAAAAAGGGGAACCTGATCTATTTCCTCACCACCCACTGTAAATTTATGCTGACATTGTGTTTTATCGGTGGTCATTATCTTTGTTTTGTTTATGTTTATGAACAGATTTTGATCTTTACTATGTCCATTAACGGCTGAAAGTAGCTGCTCTAGCCCTTCTGAACTTCTTGATAGTATCACTGTGTCATCTGCGTATTGTAACTCTGGAATCTCGAACCTCCCAATCGTAAATGCGTCGTAACTTTCAATGTTCTCATCTTCTCGTACATTTCTCATTATACATTCCGCATATATGTTGTACAGATAAGGTGAGAGGATACATCCCTGTCGGACTCCCTTTTGTACTGCAAACCAATCTGATGTTTGCCCAGATACTCGGACAGCGGCTTGTTGATCTTGGTATAATGTTTCAATGAGATGGACTATATGCAAAGGAAACCCCTTTTCCTTGTCGAAGGCCTTAGTGTAATCAATGAAACATGTGTACAGGTCTACATTCAACTCTCTACATTTTTAATAGATATTCCTTAAATTGAATATGTGGTTCCGGGCCCCTCTGTCTTTCCTAAAACCTGCCTTGACTACGTGAATTTGAGATTCAAACCTTTTCTATATCCTTCTTAATAGGATTCGCAACAGTATCTTGCTAGCATGGCTGATCAGTGCGATAGTTCGGTAGTTCGTGCACAGCTTCAGGTTGCCTTTTTTGGGGAGGGGAATATAAATTGATTTTTTCCATGCTTCTGACCACTCTGCACTGTGCCATATATGTTTACACAGCTTGTGATAGACTCGAGCACATGCCTCTCCTCCTGCTTGTATTAGCTCTGCTAGGATATCATCGCATCCTGGGGACTTTCCCTTTATCAGGCTTTTAATTGCAGAGCGTACTTCTTCCTATGTTGGTTCAGGTTCTTTCTCATCCTTTGGTAGGATTGTAACTGAGCGCTTTGTGCTGTCTCCATACATGGTTCTGCAGTACTCTCTCCATCTATTCAGTATGTCTTTGGTTTCTGTTAATGTGTTATCCACTTCGTCATTTATGACATGTGGAACCGGACGGAATTCCCTTGTCAGTGTTCTTATTGCTTTGAATGCATCTCTTTCTTTCCATTGTTGTTGTAGGTTTTATATATCCTTACATGTTTCTACTATGTATCTTCTTTTATCTTTTCTTATTTCTCTTCTAACTTTTCTTGCGCAGTTTTTATATGCTGTGTTGGTCCCCTTACTTCCCATTTGTTTTAATTGTTGCCTTTCTGCAACGAGTTTCTGTGTTTCCTCTGTTATATAGCTCTGTGTCTTGTGCAATATCTTTGGAAACATTTCTTTTGCTGTCGAGATCAAAATCTCCCTTGCGTACGATGTCAACTCCTCAGATGTCATCTCTACCTGTATAGCAAGCAACGCCTCAAATTTGTTTTCTACTTTGATGTTGTATTCAGTAGGTATTGCTGGTACATCGAAGCGTATTGGCTGGCAACCTTTGTTGATCCTGCGTAGTCTTGTTTGGAAAACTGCAAACAATAATTCGTGGTCCGTATCGCAGTCTGCTCCTGGCAGTGTTTTTGTCGCCAGCACATTTGATCTCCATCTTTGTTGCACTAGGATGTAGTCTATTTGGTTTCTGCTGTTGCCATCAGGGGAGGTACACGTGTACAGTCTTCCTGAATGTTGTTTGAAGAAGGTGTTGGCAATGGAGAGGTTGTTTTCCGTGCAGAATTCAACCAGTCTTTCTCCTCGCTCATTTCTGTGTCACAGACCAAAAGGTCCTCGAACACTTCTCTCCTCTTCGGCTCTTTCCTCTCCGACTTTCGCATTGGAATCTCCAATGATGACCAAGATGTCTCTTTTTTCAACTTTTTCCATCGCTTCTTGCAAGGTGTTATAAAAATCATCCATTTCACAATCGTCTGCTGCTGATGTTGGTGCATACACTTGAATTATTGTTAAATTTCTAGTCTTTTTCTTTAGTCTTATTAAAATTATGCGGTCGTTGACTGGATTATAACCGAGTTGTGAAGGTGCTGTCGTCTTTGACAGAATAAAGCCGACCCCGCTTTTTCCACCCTTGTCCGTCCCAGAGTCTATAAATGCTTCTCCTGAGGAGCTGGTACAGTGCCCTTGAGCGGCCCATCAATGCTCAGAGACTCCAAGAATCTCTATCTTGGTTCTCTTCATTTCTCTTCCGATCATGAATAACTTGCCCTGGTATAGGCTCCTGATGTTCCAGGTGCCTATTCTTAGTTTTTGTTTTTAGTCCTATTTCAGAGTTGTCCACTGTAATGCAGTCAGGCTTTAGGCCGTCATCTCTATTACTTGTACTGACTCTGAAATTAGCCTCTTCCACAGTTGGCGTCGATGATCTGCCTGGTCTGAGGGCCTCACCATCAGATCTTTGAGTTTCGTTTCTCTCGACTGTCATAGGTTTCTTGGCATTTTCATACTTTAAGATAATAATATTTTGATATTGAAGTTACATTACTATATGCATTATGACAAAAAACACAAGTACGGTTAACATACGCATATACAGATATATATGCATCGGTATCCATTGTCTTTACTCTTTGTCCACGAAGCATGAACACTAATGAATCAATCGGGAGAAGAGTGATATCTTTTCTTCATAAAATAATTTATTGATACGATCAGGCACAGCTCAATGTTAGACATATACTCTGCCGTCCGGAGTAACAGACACATGATGGTAATGACTTTTACGATAATTCTGCATCACGCTACAAAATTAGATGAAACATATGTGGCATGACAGACGCACGAGTTCAAAGATCCAATTGATCAGGTCACGCATTTTTATAATGGCCGACTTGCGGTTGTGAGACAGACATTTCAAAAAAATCAATTGCAATTAAAGATCAAAGATTTAGGCAGGAATGAAGTATGCCAGAATGATGTTGAAACATACCATAAGCACACACACACAAAAAAGACAGATACATTTTGCAATCGCTGAATATTACATAAAATTGGCTGCGAGCCTCATCGCAAGAGAAGCAAATGAGATATTTGGGTCATGTGAAGAGACATAATGGTCATGAGGAAGTGAAAATAGAGGCTAATATTTCCGGAAGAAAAGAAGTCAACCCCGACGAAGAATGGATCTGTACATTTAAGACATTCTGGGGATGTATTTCCCTGACGGGTGTTGACTCGTCCCAAACCGAGATGCAAACACAGCTACCACCACGGAGACTATGTAGCTGCAAAGAATGTGTCACATGATGATGGCAATCCTGCTCCCCTAAATTGTATATCTTGGAATTTGAACACTACATACATTGCATCTGCATTGTAATAATCTAAAACTTAAATCACTTGCAAACTAAGTAATCAACGACCATCATTAGCTCTTTCCGTCTTGTCAGACATAATTAATTGTGCTTTGAAAAAAATGTATGCAACTACAATCCATGACAATAACGAATGTGACTCGTAAATACAATCCGAGCAGAGAAGTGTCCCCCACAGCGCGTACAAGGCGAGTCAGGACTGTCTGCGGCATCGCATGACGGGGCTTCACAAACGCTGACTCCCCAGCCTTTCAGTATCTCCTTTACAAAACATCAAGATTATTGTAAATTAATTTTCAATTCAACATATAGAAAAATCAAGCCTAAATTTACATTTCAGCTAATATTAACATAAAGAGAAAATGGAGACTAACGTCTGGTCAGGAAAAACATACATATCGAACATGTTGTCAGGGTCAGACAAAATGTACTGGCAAAAACCCCCACCTCAACTTACTCGCAGTTATCTCTGGAAGCAGGATGTTTTCGTGGTAGCCTGGCTAACGGGGTGGGGTATCAACGTGATCCCCTGCAGTTATAAGCGACACGCAAGTTAAGCCAAGTATAGCACAACAGCTATGAAGATTCGTGCCCACTTACACGCTCGGGATGTGAGGAAATCTACTACAACTCGACATTTAACGTAGTTTTCATGGCGTACACAAAAGTAGATCAAACCGTGACTTAACATAAATAAATCGAAGCTGTTAAAGTAGGGAAGGCCTGAAGAAAATACGTACATTTTTAAATACTAGCTCAGTGACCGCATAATGACAAAAACAACACGATAACATTTCATAGATCACAACAAAACAAACAAGACTTGATGTCAGATTTATTTGGTTTAAAAATGTGTTAATTGTTTTCGTTTGACTCTGGCGAAGACCTTGCGATCGTAACACAGATTCCGTTTTATTTTATACTGTTGCTATCACTGAGCTATAACTCACATACTATTTTATCTTATATATCTTTATACCGTGGAATATTTGTACCATTTGCATTGTAAAGTAAAGAAAATTAAAGTAGCTCATAGCATTACTGCCGTAGTGGTGTAAGATGTTAGCGATCTCACATTTCAAAGGCTCGGCTATATGAAGGCGGTAGCCATCTCCTCTCCCTTGCCGCTTTTACTCCCAGACTGAACCGGTACCCATTTAAGACTGGTTCGACCCGGGAGCCGTTTCAGTCTGAAAAAATATTTCCGCCTCAACTGGGGAATGAATCCAAGACTACTCAGATGCGAAGCCACTGCGCTACGCGGTTCCCCATTTGCATTACTAAAACACAATTTGATGATATGTATATTTCTTTTTTTTTTAAAGTACAGAAAATTACCTGTAATCTGATTAATTTCCATGATATCACGACGGAAGAAACTCAATTCGAATGTCAACTAATCTATTTGTTAGTGATACCGTTGTATGAAAGGAGTGCACCTTCTTAGTCATGGCAATTATAAGAGCTAAATGGGCAATATATTATGGTTTCTGACCTTCACATTAGTTATTAATTCTGCCATTTCAATGTTCTTGGCAGATTGTACAAGGCGTGTGCAAATGAAGCCGGACCTTACTGCAATAAGTGAAAATACGTACGATGCAAATGATGACGTCACTTATGATGTAAACAGCACATACCAACCGTCAAGTTTGTACAATTTCATTATCCTTCGACTCATATATTCCTCAGCAGGCCGTTAAAAATATGAAGGGGTGTGATATGAAATCCGTCCAGAGCTGATCAGCGAGCGATGATCCGGTTTCTAACAGCTGAAGGATGTCAACCAGTTGACATTCATCGCAGAATGCAGATAGTGTATGGTGACAAAAGTGTGTCGAAGACAACAGTGAAGAACTGGACAACGATGTTAATAAAAGGACGTGAGCTAACGAAAGATGTTCAGGTCAGGCGCATATTGTTGCGTCAGAAGATGCCATCGCCAAAATTGAAGCAGCAATTCTGGTGGACTGTCGGCGGAGCTTACATTCGCCACACTTTTGTCATCATACACTGCTTGGCTTGCATTCTGCAATGAATGTCAACTGGTCAATATCCTTTTGCTATTAGACACATAATCACTGTTTGCTGACCAAGTCTTGACAGAGTCCGTATCACACCCTCCATGTTGTCAACAATCCGCTGGGGAAACTATCAGGAAGGTGGATAATTACATTTTGCAAACTTGACGGTTGCTATGTACTATTTACATAAGAAGTGACGTCCTCATGCGCATCGTAAGTATGTTCACTTACTGCAGTGAGGTCCGGTTTCATTTGAACACGTCTCATATGAATCAGAGAACGCAATTTGTGCAACGCTGAATGTACGAACAGTTTGGAATGTTGCCATGTCAGCTATGGATGACACAAGTCTACGACATATCCTAGATAATGCTTTTCCTTCTTCTTCTTCGTCGTCGTCGCAAATCATCAAACTCGCGATGCCAAGCCCTGAAAATGACTTTGCAAGTAGCAGGATGTTGTCTGGAGAACGAAATAAGTTATGTCGTTTTTACAGCTTGGCTAGGATACTTGCACCATTCGGTCCAACACATCCGACTTCAGCAAGAATTTTCTGTTTACCGGGTTACCCTTTCGTCTTCGATCCCTTCTTCTTAGTCAATCTGCTCTATTGTAGCTTGTTATCAAGGATCGCGTGGTTGTGAAGAATTGTCTTGTCCTCTTTGGTTCGCTGGCTCTGACACTAGCAATAAGCTTTGGTTCGCTGGCTCTGACACTAGCAGTAAGCTTTGGTTCGCTGGCTCTGACACTAGCAGTAAGATTTGGTCCGCTGGCTCTGACACTAGCAGTAAGCTTTGGTTCGCTGGCTCTGACACTAGGAGTAAGCTTTGGGTTGCTGGCTCTGACACTAGCAGTAAGCTTTGGTTCACTGGATCTGACACTAGCAGTAAGCTTTGGGTCGTTTTTCCCATATCAAGGTTCTTATTCTTCAATACCGAAACACATGTTTTAGATTTTGTTCTACCGGGTGAAGTTTTATTAGCATCATTGTGCCAGGTCTCGGCGTTTTGTGAGGTAGAGTTGCATGTGCCGTCCTATCTGCCTTGTATTTAAATAAGGCGAATTTAGTATCATATAAGTCACTGAACACGCCGGTTATGTCTTAGCTATTTCATTGTATTAAATGCATGTCCACTTGTTTTGTTTTAATTAAAGGTTTCCCTTTCTAGATTCTACTGGCGAAGGCACGTCACTTCCCATTAGGATGCACTGGCCAGTATATGGGCACGTGTATCCAACTTTTTGTAATGTGGACGTAACGTATTGGTCAGTGTATGGATGCACGTGTTTGTATCTGTTTGCAATATGTTCCACTGTGGCAGTTATACCATCATTTAGTTTTGTCAATCTTTTCTGTACGCGGAGAAGTGTTGATACCGAGAACAGTTCCTGACTTGTACCGTCAAACTTGACATCAAGTCATTTCGGAAGCATTATGTTCGGATTGGGAATTTCGTGGCGAAGTAGTTAAGCCGGCCGGCCTCATGATCATGTGGTGTGGGTTCGACTCTGGACTCCGCGGTCTTTTTCACGGGTGCTTGATGCGGAGTCCTCTGCATTTTGTAGTCGCCCCCTAGTCGTCTTGTTCTTGACTTGCCACTGGGGACAGGCGGCACGAGACGAGAGAGTGAGGATAAAAAGTAGTGCAGTTAATCCTTACTAAAAATAGCGACAGCAAAATTAATTATGCCATCATCGTCTACGATAGACCGCGGCCTTTGTCTTTGCTTTATGTTCTGATTGCACACCAACGTTACGTTAGTGTTATATTCCAACACCACGCCCCTACTACTACTGGTCATTTCCTATCTGTCTTGCATTTACATGAGAAAAAAACAAGAGTAAATCTGCAACGGCACTGAAGGTTAAAAGTCAATTGCTGATACTGTAAACAGTTTGTTATCGGTAAAGAGGTCGTGAATGGATTGTCAATTATTCAATCCGTACCCACCTTCTGACAATTATGACATCCACACAGGTGTCACTATATACCACAGTCATTCTTCATGCATGTCGATGGATACACACACTTCTGCTGTCAGAAATTCAATCCCACCACACTGCCTCGACCGTATTTCCATGTAGTCCGACATTCTATTGTTTGATTTACGCATGTGTCACATTCTAGACATCCTCCATAAACTCACTTCATTAAAGATTGTTTCACATAGGTGTCACATTGTTACACATAGGTGTCACATTGTTTCACATTTGTGTCACATTGTTTCACATAAGCGTCACATTGTTTCACATAAGCGTCACATTGTTTCACATAAGCGTCACATTGTTTCACATAAGCGTCACATGGTTTCACATAAGTGTCATATTTTTTCACATACGTGTCACATTGGTTCACATACATGTCACATTGTTTCACATAAGTATCACATTGTTTCACATAAGTGTCTTATTATTTCACATAAGTGTCACATTTTTTCGAGTAAGTGTTACAAAGCTCTGATCACTGTTGTCATAGTTATGGCGTTATAGGTGCCACTTTTCAAATCCCTATCGTAGTACCACCTGGAAGTACAATCATAATGTCATAAAAGATGCGCTCTGTTAAAACCCACATAAGTAAGAGAAGAGAGAGAACACCACAGAGCAGCTGTCGACGACAAACTGGAACATTAAACCATTACAATTGAAGTCTTACAGATGGAACGTATCACTTCAAACTTCCATTTGTCCCCTTTAACCCACCCATCCATTTGTCCACTTCAACCCAACCATATATTTGTGCCATTAAATCCGCCCAACCATTTGTCCCCTTCAACCTGCCCATCTATTTGTCCCATTCAACCCGCCCATCTATTTGTCCCCTTCAACCTGCCCATCATTTGTCCCATTCAACCCGCCCATCTATTTGTCTCCTTCAACCCGCCTATCTATTCCTACTCCCAACATACCCATTTCCCATTTCTTTCTTCACTCAACCTGACCGCCCTTCACCCCACAACCCCCCCCCCCTCCCCTATAGCCCACCTCTCTTCCCACTCAACCATCACATTTTTTTCAACCAACTCGCGCATTAATTTTCGAACAAAAAAGTGTGTTTCGCGTTTAAAGAAAAAACAACTAACATGTTAGGAAATTATCCAACAAAGGCGTCATAATAAAATGGAATGTAATGGTAAAAGTTGAAAACATAAATTATACAGAAAATGAAAAAGACACGAAAACAATATTGTAACCAGGAACTAAAGTTAAAATGATATCAGCGAGTCGATAGGTTATAAACGCTAACAAAGGAAGTCTTAGTCTTTTTCTGTTTGTATATTTTTAAGGACAGTAACTCATGTGCAGGCCCTAACTCTTGTGCGAGTTGGTGGTAGCCGGTAGCACTCTTCTTAGTGAACTAGGCTCGAGCAGTATTTCTGGATATGCCGCGTCTATTTATGTATACCCGTCCTTCAACGGATGTTACAACGTTGGTTGACCCAACTTCTCAACGGTCTTTCTCATGCGCACCGGTGGACCAGTGAGTTTCCCTTATGCAGAATCGTGAATGTTATTGTGGAATGCAAGGGAGTCCAACCAGAGCTTTGGTAGTCGCTCCCGTGATCGTAATTGTCTCTGGGGTACCATATTACTGTCACTGTGCTACATCGATCGTTCGTTCATCGAAGTAAATGGACGATGATCTATGTTTGGGATTGCCTGCATAAGTAGCTTCATCATTCCGCCAGGGACAATTGACGTAAGAGTTGTGCAGACAAGCCGCAGCTGCAGCCGCAACCGCTTAAACTGTGATCATCGGCTTCACCGGTTGATAAGGCACTTCTTTTAAATACCCTTTACTTAATGGCAAAAACGGAATTGGTTTTAACACTATATATATATATATATATATATATATATATATATGTATGTATATATATATATATATATATATATATATATATATATATATATATATATATATAAGAGACGTGTTCAAATGCAACCGGACCTAACTGCACCATTTGAACTTACGTACGATGCGCTTGATCACGTCACTTCTGGTGTAAACAGCACGTACGAACAGTCAAGTTTACAAAATGTCATTGTCCTCCAACTAATAGTTTCCTCATCAGACCATTGATATCGTAGCAGATGTGATACGGAATCCGTCCAGAGTTGATCAGTAAGCGGTGATTCGAATCTATTAGCTGATAGATGTACATCGCAAAATGCGACTAAGGAATGTTTGGCATGGGAGTGGCTACCAAAGCCTCAAGAAACTGTAACTTTCATAAACGAAGAAATACATATACACGCAATTGTTGAAGAATGCCGAATCATATTTGAGTTATGACAAATGTATCATGCGTTTGCGCACACATTACAGACAGTGTATGATGGCAAACGGTGGCGAACGTAAGTTCCGGCGACAGTCCAACCAAATTGCTGCATCAAATTTGGCCTCTTCTGACGCAACAATATGCGCGTGACCTGGTCTAGGAAGATCTTTCGCTAAGTCACGTCCGTCTTTATTCACAGTTGTCCAGTTTTTCACTGTTGTCTTCTACACATTTTTGTCACCATAGACTGGCTGCATTTTGCAATGAATATCAACTGGTCAACATCCTTCAGCTGTTAGACACGGAATCACTGCTCGCTGATACATATGTTCACTTTGTGCAGTTAGGTCCGGTTTCATTTGAACACGTCTCGTGTATATGTGTGTGTGTATGTGACAGCACATAGCTGCGAATCATAGACGATTACCAAAACTGTTAGACAAAGATTCTTCTTCTTCGTTCGTTCGTTCTCAATCTTCCGCTACCAAACCCTGAAAGGGTAAGTAGCAGAATGTAGTCCACAGAGCGGAATGCGTTGTGTTGTAGTTTACAGCTTGGCTGCGATATTTGCACCTTTCGGTCCAACACATCCGACTTCAGCAAGCATTTTTTTAGTACCGGGTTAGCATTCCCTCTTCGATCCCTTCTCCTTAGCCAGTCTGCCCTACTGCAGCCTGTTATCCAGGATCACCGCGTGGAGGTGTAAAAGGGTCTTGGCAGCTATGGTTCGCTGACCACTGCAGCTCATGCGCTGCTCAGCATCTTGATCCCTGACAATGATTCGAATCTTACAAATCAAAATGTTACAGAAAGATCCTCAGAATATCCTGGACGGAGAAAAAGACAAATTCGGCAAGAGTTGAACATAGAGAACAGGTTGTTGAATTCCATTTTGTCCAGAAAGTGTCAATACTTTGGTCACACCAAACGACAAGCGGTCTTGAGAGAACATTGATGGAAGATGTGGTGCCAGGCAAAAGAGGAAGAATTAGACCAAGAAGGCAATAGCACCAATATATCCAGGAAAGTATGGGTAGGATTGTGGCGGAGGCGGGAGTTTTGGCAAGGGAAATATTTTCTTTCCTACATACTGTGATGAGAGCGACGTTCTATAAAGGAAATACTTCATGAAGATGATTATACGTATATATATACCCATGGTAAAAAATGGCAGAAGAACTGCCATCGCTAATTCCGACAGTATTGACAATTCTGGTTTAGGAAAAATTTTTTCTTTCAAATCTTGCCGCGTGCCCCCGCTAATATTTCCACTATCCAAAGTTCAAGAAGTCCTGGTGTAGACCTTTTGTATGCTGGCTATGAAGAGTGCATTGACAATATATTTCTCGAAGGACTCACATCTGTTTCGTGAGTGATCATATTTCCGTCACATATCACTTTGCAGGAAGCACAGTGGAGTTGTAGAGAGAGGTGCATAGGCTATAAGCGTGGCTGTTGTCAAGGACAACAACTGCTGGACAACATCTTAGTAAATATTGAACATTTATTTTTACTTTATTTTCATTACAAATACACATGGATAATGATCCTATGATCGCATGATTCGATCAAACTTATGAAATATTATTGTTTTGTGTTCGGTCGTTACCAATCTCCCGCTACCAAGCCCAGAAAAGCGCTTTACTTGTAGCAGGATGTTGTCTGGACAACGCTATGGATTGTGTCGTAGTTCACAGCTTGACTGCGATATTTGCGCCTTTCGTCCGGTACATCCGATTTCATTTTGGCATTTTTGAGTACCGGGTTAATCTTCCATTTGATCCCTTCTCCTTAACCAGTCTGTCCTGTTGCAGCCTATTATCCAGGATCATCACGTGGTGGTTTAGAAGCGTCTTGGCAGCTCTGGGTCGCTGACCATGCCGATGGCAGTCAGCCAAGGGTCACTAGCCACTGCATCTCATACATTGCTCAGCATCTTGATCTCAAATACGTTAATCTAAATCTTTCCAGCTCCAACATTCGTGGAAAACACCTTCATACAACTAAGCTGACAAACCTTAAAGAATTAAATCAAATCCGTTGTTGAAGAATGAAGGACTTCAGTCAAAATCAATCCCGATAATAAATGAAATGCAAACAAGGTTGTAATGCAATTCGACACGAGAGCAGCAGCAAATATCAGCAAATATTCTGGAGTAAATGTATCCTTATCGAGGAATGACACACCAGAACAACACACACACCATCTGTGAACTAAGTTCAGCGAATGTCAGTACCAAGTGTGCTAATATTTTAAAAAATATGACAAATTATAAATCACATATGCAGTAAATCTTTAAGAAAATCCGACATGTTACGTAACAATTATGTGCGTTAGCTGTAGCCGATAAATCGTTGAACATCTGTTGGTGTTCTTATAAGAATTGATTGTATTTCAGCGAATATCAAACGTGTTGACACTGGCGTCATGTGATGTGCTCACGTGTTGCCCTGGCCATAAGTTAGCTGCTGGATTTTTAAAAAAAACACATAAATAACACGCGATAACTACAAGGCTAATAACAATAATTAGTACAGAGTATCAGCTGTAAACTACAGCTGGATAGTGATACGCTTTCTAGAGTTTTAGATGGGGAATATTGTTGGAGCAATGACACGTTTGCCTGAAATGTTGTTGAGAATAGAAATATTATTAGGGTAATGTCAAGTTTTCTAGAGGGAAACTATTCGGCCACGAGCCCTGCCGGCAAGAAGGGCAGCGTTTCGAATCCCAGACAAGAAGGGCAGCGGTTCGAATCCCAGATATGGCATATTTAGTTTTTCTGTTTGAGGTGATATAAACAAGCATAGCCAGCTCACTACGTGGCGAAGCGGCCTATAGTACTCAGCCTTTACAATCCCTCGACTACCCCAGCAATGGTCTATGACAGTTTTTTTAATTTTTCCTAGAATTTTGAGCATTATTGTAGAAGCAAAAATGGGATCAAGATGCTGAACAGTGCATGAGCTGTAGTGTTCAAGGTTCCAAAGCCAACTGATGGCGTCATGGCCAGCGACCAAGAGGTGCCAAGACCCTTCTCCACATCCACGTGGTAATCCTAGATAACAGGCTGCACTAGGACAGACTGGCTAAGGAAAGGGGATCGAAAATGCCACGCTGAAGTCGGATGTGTTGAACTAAAAGGTGTAAATATTGGAGTCAAACTGTAAACTACGACACAGTGCATTCCGTTCTATGGACTTCATCCTGCTATTAGCAGAATTTTGAGAGCTTGGTAGTTTGTGAGTGAGAATGAACGAAGATGAAAAAGACGGAAAAGAAGAAGGAAGAGGAGAAGAAATAACAAGTATCACAGTGTTTTAGTTTGTGACTATTGTTTGAGTAACGATAAATTACCTACGTTTTAATTGAAAACTACAATTTTAGTCGGGAAACGGATACACTAGTCAAGTCAGGCGCAATACATAGACCAGGACGTCGAGACAATGTGAGGCACACTATACTAAGAACACCATCTCTCTTCCTTGTAGCGTTCCCTGGATACAAGCTGTTTGAAGGCAGCATAGCTGACGAGATGGGGATATATGCCCATCTTCATCAGCATGCTCGGGATGGGAGGAAATATACTACAACCTGCCACTTAACGTCCTTCTTAAGACGCACAAAAAGGTAATCATTGTAGGCATAATAACAACAGCAGCAATATAAATCAATCATAACTATTCAAATTCCCCACGGAGCATATGTCCTCAACAAGTTATCCTGTCATGTGACATCATGCTCAGAACCCTTCAACCCCACGTTTTTCTTGCTGTTTGCAGGTACATTTCGACGTTCCTTCTCCTTGTGCGATTACGTGTAAGTAAGTAGTAAGTCGCATGTCCTATTACAGAACGTAGCTTCCTACAACCGCCACCTATTTGACTGTTGTAATTTTCTTGGCAAGTGTGCAGTACGGTAGGTTGCCATTACTTTCTGTACGTAGATGAGCATTTGCCCGAGAATAAACCCAGTGTCTGATAAACTGGACATAAGTGGGAATCGAACCCGGAACGTTGGGATTGTGAAAACCGAGCGAGTTTCACCCCTAGGCCACGCAGCGATTACGTATGCACTAATTCATTCCACAATAACAACTTCCTTGTCACGTTGTTCTACTGAACAAGAAAGTTCCGGCTAATCAGATAATGTCAAGGTCCGCTATTTGTAACAACTGTTTCCCACCGGCAGGCTGGAGGCGTGGGAGGGGCCGTCTCCGTTCTACATAACTCCCGCAGATAGTCTCTCCTTCGGCAGTGGACGAGGTTTGGTTACAAGCCTCAGCACTTGGACATCTTAGGTCGATCGACTCAACTGGCCCTAGATGTCTAGACGAACATTATTACTATTGTTGTTGTCATGCTATCCTCTGTTTTCCGTTATGTGCCTTATCCATCGTCAACAGCTTCTCTTCACGTCTAGCCTCACTAGCATCTCTCCTATACTTTTCCCCAGTTCTATTTTAGCGACTTTATTCTGCCATTTTATTATTTCAATTCTGTGAAAGCATCCATTGATGAAAGCTGGTACCGTTTTTGTTGTGCTGGTTTTTTTAAATGTGTTCTCCGCGTCACGGAGCCATACAAAATGATAAATCTGACATTGAAATTGAAGATCTGTATTTTTGTGGCGTACTTGATGGTGGTTATCAATGGCGCCTGACAGGTTGCTGGTCTACCTTGCTATAGTTAACGCTTCCATTACACCAGTCCAAATAGGGCGACCGTATATTCCAGAGGCAACCAACTATCTATTGATATATAGATACTGAGATTGATCTGACAAGCCACCAGCAGATTTTTATCTGCCAAAACATAAATGCAACAAAGGACGTCACAACTCCCCACGGCGTCTAACGACTGCAATTGGAGCTAATGATACAGGTATGACATATATTCATGAGTAATAGATGGGAGCTATTGTTCGGGAAATGACAGGTTTTTTTGAATGTTAGAAAGGAGCAACTGTTGGAAGAATGATATGCTTTCCTATTAGATCTGAGCTACTGTTGGAGCAATGGCGTTTTCCTGAGTATTAGATAGAAGCTAGTGTAGGTGGAATGATATGCTTTCCTGACAATTAGATATGAGCTATTGTTGGAGGTATAACATGCTTTCCTGAGTATTAGATAGCAACTATTGTTGGAGGTATAACATGCTTTCCTGACAATTAGATATGAGCTATTGTTGGAGGTATAACATGCTTTCCTGACAATTAGATATGAGCTATTGTTGGAGGTATAACATGCTTTCCTGACAATTAGATATGAGCTATTGTTGGAGGTATAACATGCTTTCCTGACAATTAGATATGAGCTATTGTTGGAGGTATAACATGCTTTCCTGACAATTAGATATGAGCTATTGTTGGAGGTATAACATGCTTTCCTGACAATTAGATATGAGCTATTGTTGGAGGTATAACATGCTTTCCTGACAATTAGATATGAGCTATTGTTGGAGGTATAACATGCTTTCCTGACAATTAGATATGAGCTATTGTTGGAGGTATAACATGCTTTCCTGACAATTAGATATGAGCTATTGTTGGAGGTATAACATGCTTTCCTGACAATTAGATATGAGCTATTGTTGGAGGTATAACATGCTTTCCTGACAATTAGATATGAGCTATTGTTGGAGGTATAACATGCTTTCCTGACAATTAGATATGAGCTATTGTTGGAGGTATAACATGCTTTCCTGAGTATTAGATAGCAACTATTGTTGGAGGTATAACATGCTTTCCTGAGTATTAGATAGCAACTATTGTTGGAGGTATGACATGCTTTCCTGAGTATTAGATAGCAACTATTGTTGGAGGTATAACATGCTTTCCTGAGTATTAGATAGCAACTATTGTTGGAGGTATGACATGCTTTCCTGAGTATTAGATAGCAACTATTGTTGGAGGTATAACATGCTTTCCTGAGTATTAGATAGCAACTATTGTTGGAGGTATGAATGCTTTCCTGACAATTAGATATGAGCTATTGTTGGAGGTATGACATGCTTTCCTGACAATTAGATATGAGCTATTGTTGGAGGTATGACATGCTTTCCTGACAATTAGATATGAGCTATTGTTGGAGGTATGACATGCTTTCCTGACAATTAGATATGAGCTATTGTTGGAGGTATAACATGCTTTCCTGACAATTAGATATGAGCTATTGTTGGAGGTATAACATGCTTTCCTGAGTATTAGATAGCAACTATTGTTGGAGGTATAACATGCTTTCCTGACAATTAGATATGAGCTATTGTTGGAGGTATAACATGCTTTCCTGAGTATTAGATAGCAACTATTGTTGGAGGTATGACATGCTTTCCTGAGTATTAGATAGCAACTATTGTTGGAGGTATGACATGCTTTCCTGAGTATTAGATAGCAACTATTGTTGGAGGTATGACATGCTTTCCTGAGTATTAGATAGCAACTATTGTTGGAGGTATGACATGCTTTCCTGAGTATTAGATAGCAACTATTGTCGGAGGTATAACATGCTTTCCTGAGTATTAGATAGCAACTATTGTTGGAGGTATGACATGCTTTCCTGAGTATTAGATTTGAAATTTTTATGGAGGAATGACTTGTTTTCTTGAGTATTAGAAAGACGCTATTGTCGAGAAAATGACATATTGTCCTAAGTAGTAGATAGTAACTATTGTTAGAGGAATTACATGTTTTCTTGTGTAGTAGTTAATATATATTTGGATAAATTACATATTTTGCCGACTATTAAATAGGAGATATTGTTGGGGGAATGCGAGTTTTTCTGAGTATTAGATAGGAATTATTGTTGAAACGATGTCGCATTTTCTTGAGTTTCATTAGTATCTATTGTTGATGCAGTGACTCGTTTCCGTAGATTTACTTCGGCATGGAATTATTTGCTGGAACAACCACAAGCCCGAGTGGTCTGCAGGGATCTTTATGTAGGACAAAGACAAGAATAGTACCACTGCCTCACGGAGAGCATGTCATAAGAGGCGACTAACTGTGTGACATGGTATAACACCGGCAATGGTTAGGTGGTTTGTTTAGAGCATCATATATGGCGTCTAACAGGCTGCGAGTTTACTTTTCTCTAGTGTTTGAGTATATTAAGGTGGACTCTCACATCGTTTAACCAACCTCCGTACGCGCGTGTCCCAACGCAGTGGAGTTTTAAGCTGCTCGAGCCTAGCCCGTGAAGCAGTAAACCTTTCTCCTGGCTACATCCAGCTCATGCCAGAAATGATACCTGCATAGGGGCATCTTCTTCTGTAGAAGTACAGGTCGACTAAGAACTAAGAAAAGCCCGAGTTTCCTTGAATTTTAGTTTAAAACATATCTATTACTAAAGCAATGCCAAGTTACGTGTGTGATTATGATAATATTCATGATTGTAATGACGATAAAAAACTACTACAATGATTATATTGATGACGATGATTATTATTTTTTTTTAACGTTTGTCCACAGCTCATTTTGCTCAAATTTCGTTTTATTGTCTAATCTCATAATTGTGTCAAATCTCTTTTCAAGCGCCACTAATCTCATTAAAGCAAAAAATTGAAACTTTCCTTGCGTTATCACAGTTGTCGATAAAATGTGCTGTCTGATTTACGTATGCAGTATTGAAGTCACTTCTACGATCGTGTCAAATGAAACATTTAAAGAAATTGTCAGAATCGGATCAGAAAATTAGGATTAGAGAGCGATTGAACACTCTTTAGGTAATTCATGAGTCTATTCGTGACGGGACCATGTAAATGAACGAAAAAAAGCTATTGAACATTTCGAAAATCTCTTGCATGTTATAATAGAGCGAATATTTTGAGATTAGTTTATGTAACTGCTGTTAGGCTGTCATTCTTTACTTAATGCACTCGTCCTTTTATCTACTTTCTCTTTTAGTTTTCTGCTCTATCTCCTCCTCGTTCTACACTTTAAACACACACTAAACACACTTCACTACACATACTACACACACACACGATATACACTATACACAGTACACACACTACACACACTTCACACACTACACACACTTCACACACTATACTACACTACATACGCTACACACACGACACACACTACACTTCACATACACACTAAGCTACATACACTACACACACTACACTGCACACAAACTACACTAGACACACTACACACACCCTACATTATATGCACTACACCCACACACCACTACACTACACTACACAAACTACATTACACACACCACACTGCACACACTACATACACATTGTACATTACACACACATACACACACACTACCCACAACACACACACTACCCACAACACACCCAATATACACACACTATTCACGCCACGCTACACACAAACTACACACACACACACTACACTACACAAACTACATAAACACACTACACACATATACACACAGCACATACACAATAAACACACACCATACACACGCCGCTACACACACGCACTACACACACTACACAATATATACACTACAGACTCACACTACATACACCCACATAAACACTACATACACACGTATATATAGACCTTCCGCGTTTACGGTTTATTTATTTTGCAATATAACCGCTTCTAGTAGAATATGTTTCGCTCGAATGATGCCAAAGTTGTGAAGAATATGTCCACTATAGCCTTCCACGCAAACCGTAAGAGGTCAGAAACATAATTACGTAAACTTCATATTAGGAACTCAATTTTACAAGCTCGGATACATGCTTGACATAAATATGATTTAAATGTGATATAGATGTGACATAAATGGACGGGCTATAGTAGTAGGTGTCTGCTTTTTTTTTAATGAAAATGCTTAACAAACAATTATCTAATGCCCGGCGGTCTGCCGGGGTCTTTGTGTGTCACAAGGACAAAATTAGCTCCACTGCCTAACAGATAGCATGTCGTAAGAAGCCGCTGCCGAAGACTGATGTGTCGGACCATAGATGCCAATATCGCAGTCAAGCTGTAAACTAGAAACACATGGCATTCCGTTCTCCGGACTACATCCGGCTACTTGCAAAGTCCTGTTCAGGGCTTGGTAGCGGGAGATTGAGAACGAACGCAGCAGAAGAAGAAGAAGTAGTAGTAAAAGGCCACTAACTGCGTGACATGGCAAAACACTGGCCATAGTTAGGTGTTTTTTTAGAGAATGATCAAAAAGACGCCTAACAGGCTGCGGGTCTACTTTGCATGTGCTGTATTCTATTAAGATGAACTAGCACATGGGTTAACCACCATCCGCATGTGCTTGTCCTAAAGCAGCGGAGTATTAATCTGCTCGAGCCTATCCCGCTAAGCAGGAAATCCTTCTCCCGGCTAAATCCAGCTCATACCAGAGCTATGACCTGCACAGTGGCATTTGCAACTGTAGAAGTACAGGTTGACTAAGAACTATGAAGAAAAAAAATATAATTACATAATTCTCTAGGTTTGGTTTCCTATATACCTTTTGTGACAGACAATGAAAAAATTGTGTCAAGTTTTGTGTATTACTTTGAGGACTAATTTCACGAATTGTTGGCATTGCGTAGTTCTGAAGTCCATTAGTAACGTGCAGTCCAGATATAATATTTTTAACTTAACTCGAAGTAAACTCAACTGATTCCACTGGATCTTTAATAACTAACAAACTCCGCAGTCGTGGAATATGAAAATGTAAACATAACTTCTTTCTTTTCGGGATAATCTATTGCACATTGCAACTAAAGTGTAATCATTTTTATTTCATCGTCGATGCAATCAGTGTCTGATTGTATTTTCGTGACAAAGTTAGGCTTATTAATATGGGGACATTGGTTAAGAAGAGAGAAGTGAGATTGGCGGACGTTGTGAGGAGCAGAAAGGTGCATGGATGGAGGAAATAATCATTTTAAACTGTTGTTCCTACTATGATATTTAACAATTTGAGTGACAGGGAGATCTTCTGTGCGTGTATTGGAAATATGTATATATTTCACATGTTTCAACTAATGAGTGTTTTGTTCTCTGTTCTTCTTCTTCTTCTTCTGCGTACACAGTCAGACAGTAACCATTATTTTTTCGAGAAAAGCGGCGGTCATCCTGAGACTCTCGCCACTGCCATAGAGCTTGTCTTGCAGTTCCACTGGTAATGGCCACATCTGCTCTCTCTGATCCTCGTATGTCGGGCAGTTCTGCAGCAGATGTTCAGTAGTCATTTTACCAGTACCGCACGGGCATTCGTCGGTACACCCTATATTCAATTTGTTGAATAGGTGGTACCTCAGTCTGTTGTGGCCAGTGCGAAGTCTGAAGACTACTACCTGCTCTCTTCGGTTCAACTGGTAATAGGCATCGTTTTTGGTGTAACCAGTATGTTCGGTTTCCCATTTGGTCATGTATCTGGCTTTGATAAGCCGTTTTGACTCTTCGTACGTCATACTGGTATCTGTTTGTGGTAGTCTTGCACCTTCTTTTGCCAGTCTATCTGCCTCCTCGTTGCCTTGGATGTTGCAGTGTGACGGGACCCACTGTACCACCACCCTTTTTGGTGCGGACTGCTGGCACAGTTTGCAGAGTGCTGCTCTTAAGTCATTAAGCTCAGTGTTTTTCTGGCTTTTTAGCGCTGTGACTACGGCGAGAGCATCTGTCAGCAGGACTATATGGCTCTCATTTTCACTGTGTGTCACCATTTCTTCCACTGCCGCCCTCAGTGCCTCTGCCTCCGCTCTGAAATTGCTTGTGTACTTACCAGTAGCGAATGACAGTGTTATTTTTCTGCCATTTGGTAGGTTCAGGAATGCTCCTGCCCCTCCGTTCTGTGTAGTGTTTGTTACAGAACCGTCGGTGTATGCATGGGTCCAGTCCATGCTTGGGTAGCTTTTCGCTATGAAGCTTAGGGTAGTGTCTCTCCTTTCTTTTTCAGTCTGGCAGTTTTTGTTTGCAATACCTGGTATATTTTCTACCACCTCTGGAAATATATCCTGCCTCCAGGTAGGTTTTCGTGCAGTAGTGATGGGTTTTGGTGTTGTTAGTGCGTGTATGGGATCTTCGTGCATCTTTGCTTTGGCTATTTCTGCAAAGTTTCTCCGCTTTAGTTTCCCATTTCCCAAATTGTTTAGTCTCTGGTACATTGGGTGGTCCGTCAGTCTTCGGAGTTTCTCTGACTGCAGCTGGGCTCTGCAGTCTCTTCTATCGGTCATGGATTGCAGTTTTGTAATCTTTTCAAGTTCTACAATTGGCGTTGACTTCATGCCACCTGTTATAATTCTCATGGCTTGGTTTTGAAGTTTGTTAACTTTATCGAAGTTCGCCTTCGCTGCTGTTGTCCATGCCGCAATGCCATACTCGAGAACTGGTCTCACTCTTCCAGTGTACAGTTTCTTGAGTGTTTTGTTCTCTGTTCGAAATGAGATATTTTAAGGCACACGTGTTTGCAGATCTCCCAATCGCAACCTTAGATTTGCCGATGACATAGAGTTTATCACAGAGTTACCAGCAGAAGCCAACCAAATGATGCATTTACTGGATGAAGAAGGGGGGGGGGGGAAGCTGGACTGGAAATGAATGTATCAAAGACCAAAGTGTTGCGCAATCGCTTCGTTACTAGTGATCCAGTTTTCCTTGGCGATGTACAATTAGAGGATGTCAACGAGTAAATCTATCCAATATGGAGATATATAATAACCTGGAATCTGAGCCGCGCGGGTTGGGCAGCCTTCTTCTCTATTAACACGCTACTGGACGTTTGCCATGACCAGGACCTACGAGCCTCCGTTTATCAATTCCACTGTACTCCCCGCGATGTGCTACTGTGCTGAGACGTGGCCACTAACACAGTCACTAGAGGACATATTGAGAGTGACCCAGGTCTCCACTTAGAAACGCTTGGTCGGAATCACTTTTGGGAACCAACGAATGCAAGGTCTACACAATTCTGGCATAAGACGATTGTCCCTGGTCAAGGATGCGGTAATCCGTGCAGACAAGGAAAAACATAGATGGGCAGGTCACATGTTTAGACAAAGCAATGGTCGATGCAACACAACCACAGCAGTCTGGTACCTCCGAGGTATGAAGAGGCCGCAGGGATGACCCCCAATGCGTTAGTCTGATTTTCATGGCGTACTCTGCAACATCCGAGATACCTTAAGAGGAGCACTTACGACGTACTGGACTTCCGTGGTCTAAGAAGGGTCCACTGGAGATTAGGTTGGGACCCGCAGCTTCGCTGAGGAACGGGTCATCAAGATCAAAATGAAAATCAAGATGGCTAGATACAATAATAAACACATAGATAAAATATTAAGAATACAGTAACCCAACCAGTTGAAGATTATGACGATAAAGTACACATTGACAAGCCAACTCCTCGGGGAAATCAATCTATTGCTATAAGAGGCAGGTAATGAATGATTTGTGCAGCACTTCGTCAGAAACAACATATATAGCCAAACTTGCGTTGATTTAGAAACCACAGGAGAAGAGAAGAAGAGGGATTGTGAAGAGGATCACGAAAAACATAAGGTGTGAACAATGTTAGATTGTAAACGGTAGCATCAATATGGTAAGGCCGAAGTTAGCAAACGCTGAATAATGACACATTGAGCCTTGCATTTCAATAGATTTGAAAGAGAACGTTAAGTATCGATTAACGAGCTGCAATACTACAGGAAAGGAGTCTTGTTTCAATGTCCACATCAGTGAATCTCAAACTTTCTAATTTCTGGATATACTAACTTGAAAAAGATTCCACGTCGTCAACGCTGACAGATCGTAAGTAGTTTATCCACCTTCCCCTCAGACGTCCCGTGTTCAGAAACCGGGTCTTCTGGCATTGTCAGCTTTCAGGGGACGCTGATCATGCAACATTCCCCCGCGATGACAAAAGGATCTTACCTTCTGTCTGCACGTGCATTAGAAAAATTGGATGGCCCCTAACCATTTTGCGAATATCCTTGTTCTTCCATATGTCTCTCCTGTAAATGCCAGCAGCCATTCGCATATATCTCATTCCACAGGTGATTTTATATGGATATGGTCTACACTTGTTTCTGGTAACCCGGGTTTAGTAGGAAGATGATGTGGATCAATTAATGGTTTGTTAATTTAAAATAATAGAAAAGAATTATCCATCAGCGACGATCACTTTATCGATTATCTACTTTATTGACTTTGATAAAGCCTTTGATCGAGTAAAATACTTTTGTAAGTTGTTGCAACAAATAAGTATTGAGAAACCAATCATTAAGTTGAATCTAGATCCTGTAGAAAAATCAAGAGGTAATTATTTATATTAAAGAAGGACAAAAACATCAATCTTCAATAAGACGAGGGGACGCCAAGGTTACTTGCCTTCATCGAGTCTCCTTGACACATATAATGAAATTATGAAGAGACACGCTGTTGGGAGTTGTGTTTCGGGTGTCAAAGTCAGTGGTAGGAAAGTTAATACCATCAAATTTTCCTATAATCAAACATTGTGGGATGATGGCAAGAACAATAATTGTTGAAAAAATTAACAACATGTTTAAGAGTTTAGACCGAAAATAATGACATTTAAGTTAATGCCTTCGTAATAGCTAGGCAACACAGACACATGCATATTGTCCATCAATGGATAAATTAAAGAATACGTTCAGAAGTTTGCATATTAAGAAAATTCGACCACAGACGATGTTCCAAAATGAAATGAAAATTAAGACAATGATTGTATTCGCAAAAAAATGGCTTTCAGAGAAAAACATAAATTGCTATCCTCAAAGAATATCAGGAAGAACTTAGAAAACGAATAATAACTACCCATGAATGACCAAATGCGCTGTATGGAGCTGAAATATGCACTACTGCTTAGAAGGAAAACCTTGACAAAGAAACTTGAATTCGTTTGAAATGTGGTGCTACTGTGAAATGGAAAGAGTCAGTTCGACAAAAAAATAGACCCAATAACAATGTGTTTACTGAGGTAGGCACAAAGAGGTACATATTGAAAATGAAAGGGAAACGAAAATGCAGTTAACTGTGGTATAATATCCGACACGAAAGTCTTTTACAGAAGATACTGGAGGACAAAATCCAAAGGAAAAGAAGGAGCGGGCGACCAAAACTTGCCTTTACACCCCATGCATGCAGAAACATTAAAATACGAACATGATGGGAGTGAAGAGAGCTGCAACTGATATTGTCAAACGGAAAGACATGCTCAGACAACCTTACAAATAGTCTTTGGATTATTGATCGACATCATGATGATGCAACATTTATGTGGAAAATCAATCCGATACCTGGATTAACGTGCCTTTCAAATCTGTCAACATTTAAGCTAGAACAGACAGACTTCAGTGGGAGAAAGGTAAAGCTTGCCGCGGGCAGTATTTGTTGTCGGTTTTTTCCCAAGTCGATAAAGCCTTAACACGCAAAAGCGTTGTTGAGAAAGCTAGCAAAAACCCAATAGTTTTTCTCAAAATGCGAACGGTACTGTTTTATAGAAGCAACTTTTACCAGGTCGTCTGAACCTTAAAAGTGCAACTGAAGATGGTGACCAGTTATATGAACAGCTTGAAAGGATCTACTGGTACCTTCAACGGCACAATTTTAATTGATTATTTGGTAAATGGGTATGAGGCTGATATCTTCTTCTTCTTCTTCGTACGCTGTTTACAGCGATATTTACGTTGCACTGATTTAATTTGTTAGCCAGTGGCTCAGTGCATCCGATTTCAACAGGCGTTTCTGTAGAGTTGCCCTCCTTAGCCTTTGGCTGTCCCCAGCCTAACTGCAAGGCAGCAGTTGTTTTTGGTCAGAGTTGTCTCTCTTGGGAAGTTGTCTTGCAGGACTATCGAGTCTTCCCTACTCGTGTCTATAGCGTTTGGAAATGATATGATGGACTATGTACTAGTTTGTACTATCCCGGAAGAGAGGCAGTCCAGTGTGACTTTTTCCCAGGATCGTCACGTCCTGCCAGAAACGTAGCATATGCATATGAGTGAGGTATCTTTTTGCTCGCTCTATTTTCTCGGCTCATCTGCAGAGATGGTACGCCTAGCATTCCCCGCCACCCGGGAGCTTGCCACCATAGGACAGGAGGTGCAGTGTCCGCTGGACTGCATCTCTTCTGCGTCCATTGGAATGACTGATAGCAGACAGATGCAAAGAGCGAGGAAGGAGTGCATTTTACCAGGTGCATTCCTGCGCCTCGATCGGGCCGGGACACAAGCCCCAGCCATGTCGTATCCTCCCATCTCAGCGGTGCTGAGATTTTGGGGCGGATTCTGGCTTAGAGGCGTTCGGCCGTAATCCCTCAGATGGTAGCTTATCAGCCAAGCACGTGGACCAAATGTCAGCGACCTGTGATTCCTCTCGAAATAGTGCATTTGACCAGGTGACAAGCCTAGTCTTGCACGGAGATGTTGTCCGCCTAGGGAGCGGACATGGTCAAGGGTTGAGTCTCAGCAGTTCGCAGTGAGGTAGCTGATCTACTGCTTAGGGCACCCGACCGAGAACTAAGTCTTCTACAAATGATTTCATTCCTCATCGCCGTATGGGGTGAATATCGAGCAGCTTCCCGCCCGCTTTTATCAGCGGACGGCAGAGACCTCATTCTGCGGCTTGACCGGGCGGGGCTGGAGCGTGACCCCGAGGTCCCCACCATGTCGAAGCCTCCCTTTGCATTCGTGCTGGGCTGCTTTTAGGCGGGATTTTTGGCTTAGAGGCGTTCGGCCTTAATCCCTCACCTCGAACCGTTGGCTTATCCGCCTAGTACGTGGACCAAAATGTCTGCGGCTCCTCTCGGGCTTAGCAGGATTAACGTAGCAGAGCATTGTCATTTGTAGGGTAAAGCTGACCTGTCTTCAGAGGGTTTATTTCCAGCACCCGTTCAGTATTAGCCAGACCGTATCAATAGAGGGCTTTTAGTTTGTCAATGGCCCAGTTTCTGGAGCCTGCGATTTCTGCAGGGTGAAGACCAAATTACCGTAGCAGGCGCTCTTTCATTTGGGGGTTTGGAGACTGACCTGTTTTCCGTGGGTCTAATACCAGCACATGTTCACTATTAGACCCCACGAAGGTGCTCTCTTTTGACAGTCATTCTACACTATTGGCTTGTTTAGTCAATTTTAGCCTCAGGCTCCACTCCTGATAGTGCTCTTCCGTCAATTCCTTTATCAAACACTGGATGCAGACCAACCGAGCCACAGAGGGCATAACCCCAGATTTCTGAGGGTCTAGATCCAGCACCAGTTTCATATTAGACCCCGGAAAAGTGGTCTCGGCATGTCAGTCATTTCAGTGTTGGCCATGTTGAGTCAAATTAAGCCGCAGGCTCCATCCCGTTACCCGTTACAAACATGGTAGGCATGTCACGTACCATCGACATTTGATAGGGCAGACATTTGAAAGATGCGTCGCCGGCACATGAGGCCATGCGATCAGCACAAAGTTATCCAGAGTCACCAGTGGGGACGCCGCAACCCCGCGAGGGGAAACGACGATTGGTTTTGAACTAATAAAAGCGCTCTTTCCGCGAGGGTCGGAGCTTGGTAAGCATGTATTAGCTCTAGAATTGCCACAGTTATCCAAGTAGGATCGTGTCATCTAAGGAACCTCGACTGATTTAATGAGCCATTCGCGGTTTCACCGTGAGACAGTGTGAACTTAGACATGCATGGCTTAATCTTTGAGACAAGCATATGACTACTGGCAGGATCAACCAGATATCTGTCGGAGACGTACGTACAGCACACACCGGTCGGCGGAGGAAGGGTGTGTTAAAAAGCCTCGCTGGGACGACGACCGCAGGGACCGACTGACGGGACGGACGGACGGACGGTTTGTTCCACCCGTCCCTCACTCCGTCGACCTAGGACCGCCTGACAGGGGCCTCCCACACGCACCAGACGACCGACCGACCGGGCTCGCTCGAGGAGGGATGGCAGCGCTCTGTGCAGAACGGATCACAACGACGTCGGCGATGAATTTCACTGGGACTGGAGACAATTTGGCCTGCCGGCCTTCCCTTCTCCGTAGGAGAACGCAGGGCCTCGAGGCAACGATTCCTGCTTTCCATTTGCCGGTCACAAGCTCTTTGCGAGAGTCGGACCACCAGCGAGACGTACTGTCGAGCTCTGCTATAAGCCTTAGATAAATCACCACGGACGGACCAAGTTTCCTGATACGGACCAGACTAGCGCACCTCGGTGGAGGAGCCACTACAACAAACCGCACCCAATTCGCACTACGGGGAAAGGCAGGCGAGCGTTTTCCGCAAGCCCGCGCTATCGCTCCGCCTGGCGGGACTGAGATCGCTTTACGAACACTGGTTGAAATTGAGTCGCTGCGGCGAGACAACTACCCCAGATAGGCTGATATCTGATCTCATATATATTTACAAGGACTTTCAACACATTTGGAATACTTGGAATCCTGGTAGTCAAATAGACATGGTAATGTCTGTTGCCAGGTAGCCGAATGCTTCGGCTAAATATACTGGGTATTTTTACAACTTCCTGCCGCTTACTAGGCCTAGGGGAAGATAAATATAATTTGGGTCGATTTTTAACAATAATATATGTCCGGCAAGCAACCGTTAAGCCTCATCATTATCAACATGTAGCATGTCCTTTATATCATCAGTCAGAAAGAAATTCCAGCTTCCGACAGTCACATCCAGGCACTCCTGGATATCTTGGTACCATCGTTTTCTTGGTCTACGCCTGCCTCTCTTGCCTGGCACCATGCCTTCCATCACTGTTGTCTCATGACCATTGTGTCTCTTGATGTGACCAACGTATTTACATTTTCTAGCCATAATGGTATTGATAAAACAGTTATCCTCTATGCTCAACTCTTGCCGAATTTCTACATTTGTCTTTTTCTCCGTCCAAGGTATTCTGATGATCTTTCTGTAACATTTTGACTCGAGGGATTCGATTCTTTGTCTAGAAGTTTTGGTGATCGTCCATGATTCGCAGCCATAAGCTGCCACAGAAAAAAACGTTGGCTCTCAAGACTTTTACTTTTGCTGGTAATCTTCATTTGATTTCTTTCGAGCAGTCGTCATTCTTGTCAATTCTGGAGCCCAGATATTCAAAATGAGTAAACTGATCTATTTCCTCACCATCTACTGTAAATGTATGTTGACATTGTGTTTTGTCAGTGTTCATAATCTTTGTTCTGTTTATGTTTATAAACAGGTTTTGATTTTTACTGTGTCCATTTACAGCTGAAATTAGCTGCCCTAGTCCTTCAGGGCTTCTTGATAGTATCACTGTGTCATCTGCGTATCGTAACTCTGGAATATCGTACCCACCAATCGTAAATGTCTCAAAACTGTCAATGTTCTCGTCTTCTCTTACATTTCTCATTATATATTCAGCATAGATGTTATATAGATAAGGTGAGAGTATACATACCTGTCTTACTCCAGTGTACTGCGAACCAATCTGATGTTTGCCTAGATTCTCGGACATCGGCTAGTTGATCTGGGTATAATGTTTCAATGAGATGATATTCTACGGATTTGCATGTTTTGCTCTATCGTAGACCTTGGTGTAATCAATGAAACATAGGTACAGATCTACATTAAACTCTGTACATTTGTCGGAGATATTCCTCATATTGAATATGCGGTATCTGGTCCCTCTGTCTTTTTTAAAACTTGCTTGGACTACGTGAATTTCAGATTTCAATCTTTTCTATATCCTTCCTAATTGGATCCGAAAGAGTATCTTGTTAGCGTGACTGATTAGCGCAATAGTTCGGTAGTTTGTGCACCGCTTCAGGAGACCTATCAATACATGAGCGTCCGAGTCTGGTAAGAGAAGGTCTTCTGCATAGTCAATATCTGTCACTCTCATATCCCTGAAAACAAAGAAGATGCTATACCCAGCTGAAAGGAGTTCCCGTAGTTGACTGATAATCTCCTCACGCCCAAGTTAACTAAATATGGTCCGTCATCTAGGCGCCAGTACACAATACCTTATTTACAGATAGCCTAGTTACGTGAAGACACGGGGATTCCGTGGCGTAGTAGTTAGGCCGTTAGCCTCGTGAGCAGGTGATGTGGGTTCAACTCCGGACTCCGCTGTCTTTTTCACGGGTGCTTGATAAGGAGTTCCCTGCATCTCGTAGTCGCCCCCTAGTCGTCTTGTCCTTGACTTGCCACTGAGGTGGGGTGGCATGAAACGAGAGAGTCAGGATGCAAAGTAGCGTAGTTAATCCTTACTAAAAATAGCACTAGCAAAATAAATTATATTTACGATGGACAGCGGCCTTTGCCTAGTTACGTGAAGCCTGTATTCGAGCATTTGCAGCAGCATTTAGTATTACACGAAGAGTTTGTAGTCGTATACACAACCGCCTTTGTTTGCCATTTTCGACATGCTTGGGAGGCTAAATTTATTCTATGCTTCTCGACTTAGTGCCCCTTAGGCGCGAGTTAATGTACAGGAAATGTGAACCATCTCGCGGCACAATTAGAAAATGTCGAGCTACAGCAAAGATTCAGCGACCACTGAATGGAAATCCCTGATCAAAACAACACGTCAGACCATTATCTTCACTAGTGGTGTCTCACCTCAATATGGTAAAAACAAACTCAGGGATCGATAGATTATAGTTAGATGCAAATATTGATTTGAGGATGGCAACGCGAACTACAGCAACCCGTACTGGAAACGTACAATAACTGCAGATTCCACGACCTTGTCGTTTGTTCGCCGTTGATCGATTTTGAAAAAGTGATACTCCGGACCGTTTGCTTTTCATGAACTTAACGATTGGAACACGAGTCGAATGGCAACTACACAGTTTCCGGACAGCACGTTTAGCAATTGTTTGAGAGTAAAAAGGCCAAAGTGTTCAATTTGCATCGGCCTAGTGTTTGAGAGTAGGATTCGCGAGCTGCTGGTCAGCATAACATTATTCTAAACTATTTTTGTATCTGAGATGAAATTTTTTTTTAAAACAGCTAACATAGCCTGTAATCTGGTCAATTCAGTTTAAGTACCATCTCCGTATCGAAGGTCAGCTGCTATGGATCTCCCCTTTAATCTTTCTCTAGGTGTAATGGTGCAATATGACATACTTTTTCCAGGCCATCTCCTGATGTTATTCACCCACTTATAACGTTTTCTGCCTCTTTAACAACTGCCTTCCCCCTTCCGCTCTAGTATGGTTTTCAACAAGGAGGTATGTCATGTTGTATGGTCCAAATAACTAGACTGTCTAACCTCGATTTCGATCAGTAATTCTCTTTTCACTCCAACTCTTTCAATACATCCACATTTGTTTTCTTCCCTTTCCAAGAAATTCCACCCAATCTTCTATACCCGCATTTCATAGACTTCAATACTCATTTTCAACCTGCTATTCATGTTTCTGCGCTATAAAGTATTTACGAGTATACATAACACCTGATTATTCTCATTTTCAAATTATGATTTATCTGTTTGGATCTTAATGTGTCCCATGTTGCTGAATACCTTCTTGGTCACGCATATTCTCTTTCGTATTTCTTTTTAAGCAGCTGCCTTTGTTATTCTATGCCCTAGAGATAAAAAACTATGTACCAGTTCAAATAGTTGATCTTTTATTGTTATCTGCATACAAGGTTTCTTGACACATTGCTACGTATTATAGTCTTATGTTTTCTTTATGTTTATGTCTAGTACAAACTCTTGTCTTAGTGTGTATATTGTGGTCACAAACTGTTGACTTAGTTTGCATATTGTAGTCACAAACTCTTGACTTAGTTTGAATATTCTAGTCACAAACTCCTGTAATTCTTGATCACTGTATTCCATCAAAACGGTGTCATCCGAATATCTAAGGCTATGCAAACTGCTCAGTGATTGCTAAATGGAAAAACGACCCGAAGGTGCTGGGTTCGATCCCCTTCACAGCACCGGCTGTTACCCCGGGTAAGCAAACCCTTAGAAAATGCAGGAGGAAGCAGACCCTTACATAAAATGAATGATGAAGTTGGATGCACTGGGCCGACAGGCGCAAAATAAAAAACACAGTGCAACGCACATGGTCTTGGGGATTAGAGAAATAGGTCGAACGCAAAAACAAAAAAAAAATAAATAAATAAATATTGTAGTCACAAACTCTTGACTTAGTTTGAATATTCTAGTCACAAACTCCTGTAATTCTTGATCACTGTATGCCATCAAAACGGTGTCATCCGAATATCTAAGGCTATGCAAACTGCTCAGTGATTGCTAAATGGAAACATAAGACATACGAGAAGCGCCCAAATCAAACCGTGGCCATTTGTTCTAGTTCTACCTGAATGGGTTATAGCAGTGCTGGAACTGCTATAATTAGTTAGGGGCACCTGTGCCCTATTACTGCTAGGTGGACCACTTGTCATATAATAGTCACGTGATATATAAATAAAAATGGCCGACAAACTGTTAGTGCTTGCATGGAACAGCGCGGGCAATTGCGTCTGTAGATACATGATAGCGAATGTTTTCTGGGACAAATATGGCATCAGTGATGATTTTCTTCCCCGTAGTGCTACTGTCAAGAGTGAACAGTACAAACGTATTTTGAGTGACATGCATAACCTTTTGGAAAAAAAAGCCTGGTTTGTTCACAAAGGGTGTCTTGCACATGCAAGATAACACTCGACCGCATATGGCTCATCAAACTATGTGCCATCTCACTGAGGGCGGCAGTGGAAGAAATGGTGACACACAGTGAAAATGAAAGCCATATAGTCCTGCTTACAGATGCTCTCGCCGTAGTCACAGCGCTAAAAAGTCAGAAAAATACTGAGCTTAATGACTTAAGAGCAGCACTCTGCAAACTGTGCCAGCAGTCCGCACCAAAAAGGGTAGTGGTACAGTGGGTCCCATCACACTGCAACATCCAAGGCAACGAGGAGGCAGACAGACTGGCAAAAGAAGGTGCAATACTACCACAAACAGATACTAGTATGACGTACGAAAAGTCAAAACGGCTTATCAAAGCCAGACATATGACCAAATGGGAAACCGAACATACTGGTTACACCAAAAACGATGCCTATTACCAGTTGAACCGAAGAGAGCAGGTCGTTGTCTTCAGACTTCGCACTGGCCACAATAGACTGAGGTACCACATATTCCACAAATTGAAGATAGGTGGTACCGACGAATGCCCGTGCGGTACTGGTAAACTTATTAAAGAAAGCTATAGAAGCATAGTTTTGCCAATTAAATTTTGAAAGAAAGCTATAAAAGTATAGATTTGCTAATTATGTTTGAAATAAAGCTATTAAAGTATAGATTTGCTAATTATGTTTGAAAGAACGCTATAGAAGCATAGATTTGGCAATTATTTATTAAAGAAATCCATTGAAACATAGAATTGCCAATATTTTATTATCTAAAGCTATAGAAGTATAGATTTGCCAATTGTTTATTAAAGTAATCTACAGAAGTATAGATTTGCCAATTATGTTTAAAAGAAAGCTATAGAGCCGTAGATTTGCCATTTATATTTAAAAGAAAGCTAAGAAGCATATATTTGCCAATTATGGTTGAAAGAAAGCTATAGAGGTATAGATTTATCAATAAAGGTTGAAAGAAAGTTATAGAGACAATATCCAATGTAAGATACAGACATAAAAGTTTTTCTTGAAATCATATCAAAAGACGGTGAGCACCTTCGAGTCATGAATCATTGATTTTGTCCACATGTCGCACCTGTTAAACATTACGCAATCTAGTGTATACCCGTCGGCGTATTTGCACGTTGCAATTTTATTGTCAGTAATATGTAATTGCGGTTTGCACTGCTGAATTTATGTATGCTCCCAGGTACCTGATCTGTAATATATTCATTACGCTTTACTAAACACATCATAAAAGTAAGACTTGGGAAGGGTTACAATTGGGCTCAGAAAACAATTTGGAAAATCTACGACATCTTCAAGCGCAAAAAAAGCTGAGAAACAGGTGCTCTGTGCTATCACCATCATCTGCATCATCATCATCATTTATTCGTCTGTTTCCCCTTATAAATTAATCCCGGACTAGATGTTCTACATATATTCATATTCTGTACCGTGCTCTGAATTCCTTAAACGACACCTCGATTAAAATAATTTCCTAATCGACTTTTCGCCGCTATCCTCCCCCGCCCACCATCCCTCACCCCCCCCCCCCCCACAACCGTAAATTCCGTGTAGGTTTCAATCCTCGCAGGCGATGCTGTCCTGGTCGCCTCCACGGAAGCTGAATGACAGCTCCTCATTAATAGGTTGGCAAAATCATGTTTGCTGTTTGGACTCATCATCAGCGTACAAGGTGCAGATCCTCCATATCTTTATCGTTTACGACAATATGTGGATGTAGCAAATCACTTCAACTACCTCTATTATCACCGACAACCTTTCACTGGATGCAGAACTGCAAAAGGCATTAGGAATGGCCTCATCAGCACTTACCAGACTCTCACATAGAGTGTGGAATAACAACATACTGACCAACGCCACAAAGATTGCTGGGTACATCCTGTGTTGTTAGTGCCCTGCTCTACGCCAGCGAAAAATGGTATCTGTATACCTCAAATGAAAAAAAGGCTAAATGATTTGCATCTGGGAGAAACTCACCTAAGACAAACCAGACTGGAGGCAGACTGTGAGTTGGGCCTGCAGGCAGGGGTAGACATGATGCATCAGGATGCAGACTCCAAACGTGTGTGGCGAAAGCAATGGCAACAACTGACTGTCCCCTCTGTAGAGTGAAGTCCATTGTCTCTTGAGACTGACACGATACCAAACAATCAATCAATCAATCCAATCTACTGTATATCTAGTTATGCTGTACGCTTCTTTCTGAGAGTATATTCTATCCATCAATACTTTCTCACTTTAATCTCCTGCTGGGATTCAGACACTTGGTCACTGACTGACTAAAAGCTCTCTCTTGATTCGTTGAGTCTAATAGGGAACGGGTGCTTGTTAAAGACCCTCGGAAGACAGGTCAGTTTTACCCTACTAATGACAGGGCGTTGCTATGGTAATCCTGCTCAATTCGAGAGGAGTCGCAGGTCTCAGACACTTGGTCCACGTGCCTGGCTGAAAAGCCAATGGTGCGAGGCTGCCATCTGAGAGATTACGGCCGAACGCCTCTAAGCCTGAATCCCGCCCTGAATCTCAGCACTACTGCAACGGGAGGCAACGATATGGTTAGGACCTGGCGCTCGCTTCTCAGCCTGACCCGGTCGAGCCGCAGAAAAAGGTTGCTGCCGTCCCGCTGATCAAAGCGGGCGGGGAGCCGCTCGATATTCACCCCATACGGCGTTGAGGTGTGAAACCACTAGTAGAAGACTTAGTTCTCGGTCGGGGTGTCGTAAGCAGTAGAGCAGCCAGCGGACATTGCACCTCTGCCATATTGTGACAACCTCCTAGGTGGCGGGGTGTGCTAGGCGTACCATCACTACAGAGGAGCAGAGAAAATAAAGGGAGCAAAGAGATACCCCACTCACGTCACGATCCATGGACACAGACACACTGGACTGCCTCTCTTCCGGGATAGTACAAACTAGTACATAATCCATCATATCGTATATCATCACCACACCCTATAGACACGAGTGGTGAAGAATCGATAGTCCTGCAAGACAACTTCCCTAAGAGAGTCAACTCTGACCTCAAACAACTGCTGCCTTGCAGATAGGCTGGAATCTGGGGTAGTTGTCTCGCCGCCGCGATTCAATCTCAGCCGGTGTTCGTAAAGCGATCTCAGTCCCGTCAGGCGGAGCGATAGCGCGGGCTTGGAGAAAACGCTTGCTCGCCTTTCCCCGTAGAGGTATCAGGATGCGGTTTTTTTTGGCGTCTCCACCGCCGAGGTGCGCTGCTCTGGTCCGTATCGAGAAACGTTGTCAGTCGGTGGTGATTTATTTAAGGCTTATAGCAGAGCTCGACAGTTCGTCTCGCTGGTGGTCAGACTCTCGCAAAGAGCTTGTGACCGGCAAATGGAAAGCAGGAATCGTGCCTGAAGGCCCTGTGTTCTCCCGGGGACAAACCCTCGGGAGAAGGGCAGGCCGGCAGGCCAATTTGTCTCTAAACCCAGTGAAATTCATCGCCGGGGTCGTTGGGATCCGTTCTGCACAGAGCGCTGCCATCCCTCCTCGAGCGAGCCCGGTCGGTCGGTCGTCTGGTGCGTGTAGGGGCTCCTGTCAGGCGGTCCTAGGTTAACGGACTGAGGCACAGGGGGAACAACTGTCAGTCCGTTCGTCAGTCGGTCCCTGCGGCCTAACGAAACAGTGGAACGTAAATCGCAGTATGATGACAGTATAACCGATCAGAAAAACGTATGGCGCTCATTCTGCGGAGTCCCGCCAGGCAGCGAGAGTGCCGGGTCTCACGCCTCGAAGGTGCCCACCCTTGACTACTGGTGGTCACCCACCAATGTGTCGTGGAGTCAAGGCACATGGCTATGGGGCAATTCTTATTGACCGAAAACTCAAGACCCTCAAAATACTACAGTGGAATGCGGAGGGTGTCGTTAACAAAAAGCTTTCCCTAACACATCACTTGCATGAAGGTAAGTTTGACGTGGCATGTATCCAGGGAACGCACCTCAACAATAACCATAAATTCTCAATCAGAGGATACCAGACCTTCCGTTTCGATAGAGAAGGTCACAGAGGAGGGGTCCTGATACTGACCCGAAACTGCATACCGAGTAGCGCGGTATCTGTCAATCACACCGGACAAGCAGAAATTGTAGGAGTTGACATAATGGCTCAAGAGACGAAGCTCCGCATTTTCAATCTGTACGGGCCACCAAATAAAGACCTATCGCTCTCGAGTATGGAAGTCAAAGACTCCAACTGCATAGTAGTTGGAGACTTCAACAGCCACTCGGAGAGATGGGGATACTCTGACACAGACAGCAGAGGTGACGAAGTGGAAGATTGGGAGATAGACACAAATCTCTCCCTAATCAATAGGCCGGAGGATAGCCCTAGTTTCTATTCTAGAACATGGCATACTACCTCGACTCCAGATTTGACCTTCTCCACACAGGACATACATCATAAAATAGACCGCCAGGTGCTAAACCAATTGGCAGGTAGCGACCACAGGCCGATCAGACTAGAATTGATATTGAGGTAGGCCCACAGGAAACAAAACCGCTCCCACGTTGGAATTACAAACGAGCCGACTGGGACAGATTTGCAATCCTGACAGATGGGCTGTGTGAAACCATCAACACACGAAACAACAAAATGAAGCCCATGGTGCAAAGCCTTAGCAAGGCAATAACGCAAGCCGTCACTGAAACCATCCCAAGAGGGGCTAGGAAAAACTATAAGCCCTATTGGAATGATGAGTTGCAGAAAGCGGAAGATGCAGTCACAAATGCTAGGAACATGGCAGAGAGAGAACAATCTATGGAGGCAAATATCGCTCTCAAAGCCGCCACGGCGAAATACAAATACACTCTAAACCAAACAGCAAGAGCGAGCTGGAAAAACAAAACTGAAAGCCTAAACCTAGACAAAGAAGGGAACAAGCTATGGAAGCTAGTCAGAGCCATGCATGACGAAACCCCTTCAAACAAACAAATTACCATCAAGCAGGGCGAAAACTTGCTCACTGGAAAAAAAGCCGCATACGCTTTTGTCGAACACTATGCCAAAGCAAACCACATCGAGGTCCCTGCATATAGGCATACAGACATTAGTGAAGAGCAAAAGGGGCACGACAACATCAATACGGCACCAGAAGAGCATATGATGGCCAAATTAAAAATGAGTGAAATGGAAGAGGCCATGAGAACATTAAAGAAAAGGAAATCTCCCGGAAAAGACGGGATAACAAACGAAATGCTGATGGGGCTGGGCCAAACAGCGAAGAGGAAACTGCTATCGGCCCTGAACCAAATCTGGAAAAGGGGAAAGATGCATGGAAAGAGGCATGGAAAGATGCAATACTTGTACCAGTACCAAAGAAAGGAAAGGACAAAACAGATCCAAATGGATACAGGCCTATCAGCCTACTGAGCTGTGTCGGCAAACTGATGGAACGTATGATAAACACCAGACTGATGTGGCATCTGGAAGAAAAAAGAATACTAATTCCACAGCAAGCCGGCTTTAGACAGCACAGATCCACTGAGGACCAGGTCATCCTCATAGCACAGGAAATAGAAGATGCCTACCAGGCACAGAAACACACAGTAGCGGTTTGGGTGGACCTGGAAAAGGCATTTGACAAAGTCTGGAAATAGGGACTTAAAGTCAAGCTACGAAGAAGTGCAGTTTGTGGGAAAATGTACAGATGGATCAGCCATTACGTCGAAAATAGAATAGCCAGAGTTCAAGTACAAGGGCAGATGAGCAAAAAGGTGACACTTGAGCAGTGAGTACCCCAAGGGGGAGTACTGTCACCCACACTTTTCCTGGTGAATATAAAAAACAACTCAGAGAATATACCAAGAAGATTCCACAGCTCCATGTTTGCAGACGATCTGGCTATGTGGACCTCTGAGAAAAATCTCACCATAGCAAGAAATCGGATGCAGCAGGCCCTAACATCGTTGGAGGAGTGGGCGAACTCATGGCTGGTCAAAATAAATGAGGAAAAAACAACATGCACGATATTCTCGCTTTAAAATAAATCCCAGAACACCAAAGTAAGTCTTAACGGCAAATATCTGCGGCCAAACGACAACCCAAACTACCTGAGAATCACATTTGATCGGCGCATGACATGGAAAAGTCAGATCGAGAGAAACCGAATGAGAGCCAGACAAAGAATGGCAATCATGAGGAAACTTGCTGGCACAAGCTGGGGAGCAGACGAAAGTATTCTAAAGAAACTGTACACTGGAAGAGTGAGACCAGTTCTCGAGTATGGCATTGCGGCATGGACAACAGCAGCAAAGGCGAACTTTGATAAAATTAGCAAACTTCAAAACCAAGCCATGAGAGTTATAACAGGATGCATGAAGTCAACGCCAATTGTAGAACCCTAAAATATTACAAATCTGCAATCCATGACCGACAGAAGAGACTGCAGAGCCCAGCAGCAAGCAGAGAAACTCAGAAGACTGACAGACCATCCAATGCACCATAGACTAAATAGATTTGGAAATGGGAAACTAAAGCGGAGAAACTTTCCAGAAACAGCCAAAGCAAAGATGATCGAAGACGCTATGAACACATTAACAACACCAAAGCCCATCCCTACTGTACGCAAACCTACCTGGAAGCAGCATATCATTCCGAAGGTGGTAGAAAATATACCAGGTATTGGAAACAAGAACAGTCAGACTGAAAAAGAAAGAAGAGACATAACCTTGAGGTATATAACGAAAAACTACCCAAACATGGACTGGACCCACGCATACACCGACGGTTCTGTAACAAATACAACACAGAACGGAGGGGCAGGCGTATTCCTGAGCCTACCAAATGGTAGAAAAATAACATTGTCAGTGGCAACTGGAAAATACTCAAGCAATTTCAGAGCGAAGGTAGAGCCACTGAGGGCTGCAGTAGAAGAAATGCTGACAGGCAAAAGAAATGAATGCCAGATAGTACTGTTTACAGATGCCCTGGCCGTAGTAACAGCACTAAAAAGCCAGAAAAATCCTGAAATTAATGATTTAAGAACAGTACTTTGTCAACTATGCCAGCAGTCTGCACCAAAAAGAGTAGTGGTACAGTGGGTTCCATCCCACTGTAACATCCAATACAACAAGGAGGCAGACAGACTGGCAAAAGAAGGTGCAAGACTACCACAACTAGATACTAGTGTGATCTACGAAGAGTCAAAAAGGCTTATTAGATTAGAGCCAGATACATGGCAAAATGGGAAACAGAACATACTGGCTACACAAAAAACGATGCCTATTACCAGTTGAACAGAAGAGAGCAGGTCGTGGTCTTCAGACTCCGCACAGGCCACAACAGACTGAGGTACCATCTATTCAATAAACTGAAGCTAGGTGGCACTGACGAATGCACTTGTGGTACCGGGAAAATGACCGCTGAACATCTGCTGCAAAACTACCCGACATACGTGGACCAGAGAAAGCACATGTGGCCATCACCAGTGCCAACACTAGACAAGATCTATGGCAGTGTCGACAGCCTCAGGATGACTGCTGCTTTTTTCGAAAAAAATACAGGTTGACGTTTGACAGCGTACGAAGAAGAAGAAGAAGAAGAATGAAGAAGAATCTCCTGCTGTATTGGTTGTTGCAGTAAGACATGTGTTAGAGACAGCATGCAGCAGCCTGGATGTGAAACCGTTAGTCACATACCATTCTTAGAAAGGTATAGTGGGACCAACATTACATTCGCGTTAAACAATCTAATTGTACTCTCCTTGAAGACTCTAGCCGAGATCCACATTTGACGTTAGCATCTTGATTTGTTTTACTCTCTCTTTATCAATGTTATGTACATTTTTGCACATCTTCATTTATTTGACTATTACTCTGAATGGGGTATCTGCGTTTTTTATTAATTATCATTTCCGTTGTATTTCTTCTTTTTATTTGTAGTGCTTTCTTTCTTTCTTTCTTTCTTTCTTTCTTTCTTTCTTTTCGCTTAGTGTCCTGCTTGTGCCGTTCAGCGTCAGATTGTGAAGATGTTGCCTGACCGGACCCTAGTATGTTCTTCGTACGCGTGGAACTGTCCTAGTCCTATCATTTATGCTATCCATCGTTTGCGAGGTCGGCCCTTGGCTTTGTATCATTTGTATGTATACAGCATTGCTTTCCGAGAGACACTATTTGGTATTTGTCGTGTCACGTGGTCGAACCATTTGGTTTTTTGTTTCTTAATGAGGGCTGCAACTGGTATTGTACCTACTTGTCTCCTAATATCTTCGTTTCTGATTATATGTATTCTTGTTAATCCATGCATTCGTCGCAGGCGTTGTATATCTGTAGTTACAATTTTTATTGTATCTTTGTTAGTTAATGTCCAATTATGGCTGTGATATCACAATGTTGGTAGGAATATTGTAATGTAAAGCGTTATGTTTGTTTCCATTGTCACGTGCTTAGATAGTAATATCTGGAACATAGGCCAAAAATGTGACTTTTTTTTTACAGTTGTGTTGGATTTCGGTGTCACCTTTGCCATCTGCTGAGATTTTATCACCATATGAGTGACATTTTTCACTTATTTTACTTTTTGATTTTTGTATACATTTAGTTTTTTGTCTATTTCCTTCCTTGCAATTGTCATAGCTTTGGTTATGTTTTGTTCACCTTAATCTGCAAGTAGATCAATTTCAGGGAAGACCTGATGCATCTAGAGGGACGAGATTGAAACGATTAGAAGGATTTAACTGCTTTTGTCACTGAAACGTTTGTTTATTGGTATGACCTTAATGTCATCAAATGTTCTGTTAGCAAAGCAGCGAAAATGATTACTTTTTCTCTTCGGATATTCAATAAACTAGACAAATTTGGTTTCTCTATTGTAAGTTGTGGTATTGCTTCTAGATCTTGCATTTCAAACAGTGGTGCAGCTTCACCCTCATCAACGATTGGTGGCAGACAGTTCAGAGTAAGTCACCAAAATGGGAACAGACATGTACGACGTGTGTTCAAAAAGTGTCTTCCACGGAAATAAATGAAGCATGGTTGTGCACTTCAACAGGGGAATATAGGGAACTGTACTGCACACGCGTGAATCGTTTTTCCTTCATCCAGACTACGTCAGTGGCTGGCAGGATGCGTCAGGATGCAGACTCCACACGTGTGCCGCGAAAGCAATGACAACAACTGACTGTCCTTTCTCTAGAGTGAAGTCCATTGTCTCTCGAGACTGACATGACACGAATCAACCAATCAATCCAATCCAGTGCATCTCTAGTCATTCTGTAGGCTTCTTTCCGCGACTGTGTACCCTGCCCATCCCTACTTTCTCACTCTAATCTCCTGCTGTATTGGTTTTTTGCAGTTAGCTTTTCAGTGTTGCGTGTAGTGTGCACCTGTCGCGTTTTCATTCACCACAAAATGACGGAAAGATCTGAGTAGCGGTGTTACATAAAATGGTGCCAAATGCTAGGCGATACCCAAGTAGAAATTATTCGGTACATTCAACAAGCTTTCTGTGACGATCTCATGATCATCACATACATTAATGATGGGCGCGCATCGGTGTAGAACGGATCACGTTCCGGTAGGCCTTCAAGAAACCTAAATAATGAAGTCATTGACCAAGTACGGATCTCTGTCTTACAGACCAATCGTGTCAACATCCGAGAACGCGTGGTTGAGGTGGGTATAAGCATTCGTAAAGAAAACGTTATTCTTAGTACATGCTTTGGGAGTGCGAAGAGAAATCGGGGTCAGGTGAAATATATTGATCGAGTCTCTATCTCTATGCTATCCATCTAGCTCATGGAAATAGGATGTGTCACTGGGGTATAGTTAACGAGGTTGGGATCAATACTGTAACCCTTGTAGTCGTTAGATTATTGCCTCGTATTGCACTACATCTAGGAGGGCCACGGCCACTCTCTACAATATGTACGTTGTCAGGAGCTAACTCGGAACGAGAAGCTTTGAACAATAACAAAATGCCTCGGAGTTAAGGAATATCTTTCATTTTGATCCAATGCCTGTTATTTTGGAAGGCAGGATACGTTCACAGTAAATGGAGCACAATAAGAAGATATGTAGATAATGTTGATGTGTTAGAGAATTCACTTAACAATTATTTGATGTGTTAGAGAATTCAATTAACAATTATGTTGATGTGTTAGAGAATTCACTTAATTATGTTGATGTGTTACATAATTCACTTAACAATTATGTTGATGTGTTAGAGAATTCACTTAACAATTATGTTGATGTATTAGATAATTCAATTAACAATTATGCTGATGTTTGAGACAAGCGGTGCACTTCTTTGCTGGCAAGCAACATCTGTATGATAATCATTTAGACATTCCTATCTACCCAATGTAAATGGATAATTGTTCATATTCTTCTTCTTCTTCTTTTTCTTCGTCTTCTTCTTTGTACCTTACCAGACGCCGACTTGAATGTGTTCAAAGAAAGCAGCGGTCATGCTGAGGTCGTCAAAACTGACATAGTGCTTCTATGCCACACGTGCCTTATCTGGTATTCGTATGTAAGGCAATCCTGCAGCAGATGTTCGGATGCCATTTTCTCAGCACAACAGGTGCAATCGGCAGTAGTGTCTTTCCTGAGCATATTGAATACATGGTACCTCAGTATGTTGTGACCTGTGCGAAGTCTGCAGATTACCGTATACCACCTGCTTTCTTCTGTTCAACTCATAAAAAGCATAATTTCTTTTGTAGCCAGCAAGCTGTTTCCCATGTGTTCACTTATCTGGCTCTAATAAATCTTTTGTACTCTCCGTAAGACAAACCTAAATCTTGTAGAAGCAACCTTCCATAATCTTTCGCCAGTCTGTCTTCCTCGTCGTTGCCTTGAATGTTACATAGGGATGGGACACACTGTCCTACGACTCTTCTCAGAGTTTGGGTTGGTAGCATAGTTGCCATAGTACTGATCCTAGGTCATTTGGATAAATAATCTAAAGTAAGAAAACGATAGGTTGGAAGAACTAATCAAATCCAACCAATCCAGCCCACCCCGAACCCGGACCACATCAGAAAAATCTACAACCAGGAGCAGTAATGTCCGTAAATCTATATTTCTGAAGACAGTGTCTGCAATGCGACTACATTGACCTCTTCCATTTGCAGCTTAGTAGACTGAAGTTTGAGGTAACTTGATTCCTGTAAAAGAGAGTTTTACTATCGAATCACGTCATCGAAACGCGGTGACATTTTTTGTTTGAGTGCAACTACTTTTATATCTGTTCAATAGTTGTATGTTGGTCCACTTGTAATACACTGGTAATACTGGTCCACTGGTGATACACTGGTTCACTGGTGATACACTCGTCCACTGGTGATACACTGGTCCACTGGTGATACACTGGTCCACTGGTGATACACTGGTCCATTGTGATATAGCAGTCCACTTGTGATACATTGCTCCACTTGTGATATAGCGGTCCACCTGTGATACACTGGTCCACTTGTAATACACCTGCCCACCTATGATACATTGGTGCACTTGTGATACACCATTCCACTTGTGATATATCGGTTCACTTGTGATACATCGATCTACTTGTGATGTACTAGTCTATTTGTGATATATCAGTCCATTTGTGATACACAGGTCCCCGTGTGATGCATTGGACCACGTGTGATACACTGGTTCACATGCGATACAGCGGTCCACTGTGATGGTCTGGTACACTTGTGATACACTGGTTCACTTGTGAAACACTGGTCCACTTTTGATACACTGGTCCACTTGTGGTACACTGGTTTACTTGTGATACACTGGTCCACTTGTGACATAGCGGTCCACTTTGGATATATTGGTCCACCTATGATACACTGGTCGACTTGTGATGTACCAGTCCACTTGTGATGTACCATTACATTTATGATGTACTATTCCATTTGTGATGTACCATTCCACTTGTGATGTAACAGTCCACTTCTGATTGACCAGTCAACGTGTGATGTACCAGTCAACTTCTGAATAACTAGACATCTTGGAATGTGAAACGACTTGGGATAGTGCAAGTAGTCGTTTTTGGGCCAAATGAATTGCATCGGTTACTATAATCCTGTGGTCTTCTATGATTCCGGTTTTACTATCGAATATTTTCTGTGTCTCATAACCATGTCTTCTTTTCTTACATGTACGTAATGGTAGTTAATCAGGCCTTACTTTCATGTGCTGAGCAAACTATCTTAGTTTTTTTTGTCTCAATGTATTCAACAGCAGTTTCTATAGTTACCATTTCATGACCGTCTATGATGTTCTTGTTCAATGCTCACAATGAGTAATAAAACTCTTTTGTGCGCCCTAAATATGACGTTAAGTGGCAGGTTGTCGTAGCTTTCCTCAAATCCCTAGCGTGCTGATGAAGGTGACCGGGGTCCTCCAGGCGACTATGCTTTGCTTCGCTCCATGTGCGTGTCTCTCGTTCCTACATAGATCACACCAATCCGTCACCTTGTTAGCCTGATTGCCATGAAAACAGCCCAATTCCAGGAAAAGCTACGGTGAGGGTCTTGTCCAGTATGTTTTGCCTGAACATGACTAACATGTCTGTTCAGTATACTTTGCCTGACCAGATGTCAGTCTTCCTTCCATGTGTCTGCCATTATTCCATTCATGAACGTTTTCTACAACCATCCCTGATGATTTGGGAACAGATTTAACAGCTAAAACGAGACAATGTCCATAGTTCTGATGCGGTCAAATGTACCGATGGATTTGTGCTACGCGGTTAGAAAGCCGGTTGTACATGTTCTTCTAGAATGAGGCAGGGTTGTTGTGGAGAAGAGCGGTGCATACATGGTAACATCATTCAATATCAGAATAAACGTCGTGACAGTGACTTGGGCTCTGACCTAGCTATCTTTAATCAGTTGTAGTGATATCAAGTGTAGAAGGACTGGCTGCTGCATGTGTGGATCGTGAACACGGAAGCTTACAACTTCAGGGAACATGTGCAGATCTCCTGTCCTGGCCATGTTGGGATATATGGAAATTTAAAAGCTGGCATCCTGTTCTAAGGGGCACTCGCACTGGGGACATTGTCAATGAATAGATGTGTCATAATGAAGTTAATCAACGAGCGCCTATTTGATGAAAACACCACAGTCGATAAACCAGAAATGCACAGATTGGACGATTTTGACATCAAACGCGAGTCCAGCAGAGAGTGGCGTCTTATTGGACGGTTCAGGAGTGTGTACAACCAGCGAGCTACATGAACCATCAATATCTACTCTCTTGGTAATTTGCTTAGAAGGACGAATCGAGCACCTATGGGTCTACACGAAGTGCAATTAGATCGATTCTTAACAGAATAAAGGTGGTTATAATTATATTTGATAACTCTGATAAGGGTCATTGATGGCTTCGCTCAGCCATGTTATATCGCATGCTGAAATGGACTAGTATCTTAGAGAAGGACAAGTCCAGCAACAATAGTATGGGAGAGATAAACTGAAATAAATACATAAAAAATGCATCGGTGCTGAAGGGTAATAGTCGATAAAAACTTGACGATGGGTTAGGGGTTCCAAACCAGTCCCAGGACTCAATGACATGATGATGACGAAGGAGTATGGCACCTCAAACTAGTCCCAAAACTCAATGACATGATGATGATGAAGAGGTATGGGACCCCAAACCGGTCCCAGGACTCAATGACATGATAATGACGAAGAGGTATGTGACCCCATACCGGTCCTAGGACTCAATGACATGATGCTGACGAAGAGATACGTGACCCCAAACCGGTCCTAGGACCCAATGACATGATGATGACGAAGGGGTATAAGACCCCCAAACCAGTCCCAGCATTGAATGACTAAATTTTCACCCGAGACGAGTGGTCTAGTAGCAGAGCAATTGATGAGCTTGCATTTTAACGATAAGTTACGGGAAAAAAGTCTTAGTTTCGACAGACTGAAATTGACCTTGCTGTTAATACGTTTCCTTCTTCTTCTTCTTCTTCTTCTTCTTCGTCTTCTTCTTCGTACGCAGTCAGACAATAACCATTATTTTTTCGAAAAAGGCAGCGGTCATCCTGAGGCTGTCGACACTTCCATAGAGCTTGTCTAGTGTTGCCACTGGTGATGGCCACATCTGCTCTCTCTGATCCTCGTATGTCGGGCAGTTTTGCAGCAAATGCTCAGCGGTCATTTTCCCGGTACCACACGGGCATTCGTCGGTACCACCTATCTTCAATTTGTTGAATAGGTTGTACCTCAGTCTATTGTGGACAGTGTGAAGTCTGAAGACAACGACCTGCTCTCTTCTGTTCAACTGGTAATAGGCATCGTTTTTGGTGTAACCAGTATGTTCGGTTTCCTAATACGTTTCCGACATACTGTTGTAGGTAATCCTTACGACATCGTATTTTACAATAACACCCATCATCATAGCAGTATCAAGTATCATACGGTGCTATGTTGTTAGAAATAGTTTACAAATATCTAGAAGAAAAATACATTTGACGTCACAAGTAATCCACCATAAATCCAATAATGGGTCACAGCCGACAGAGCTTGTGCGTCAGGATAATGTGGGACTACTTTCAGTTTAATAACGTAATTATAAGAGGGGCAGTTATTAAGTAACAGCGATTTTATTATAAAGCGCATGGAAGAGTATGTAGAACGGGAATTCTATTTTCAGGACACAAAATGGCTCTTCAGCAATACTCCATGTAGGGATTGTGACGCGTCAGCAAAATGCGCTTGCGTAATATAACATATACTATGGCCGCCCCACAGTCGACTTGTACCGGGGAAAATCAAGGATACGTTATTCGTTATATTTTTGTGGTCATAGGGTGCGAACGTTTTTTTAATCTTACAGAAGAATAAAGGTTTTGTATGGAGATAGCTGTTTTCAGTCAGATGAGAGTGTTGCTTAAATGGGTAGAAAGATTTCAATAAGGAAGACAAAGAAAATTATTTATGAATCGAAGCGTGGGAGACCGTCAGGCGTGACAATTGACAAAGTAAAATAGGAGATCGACCAGATAATCCATGACATAAGCGGAGTCACTATTGCCGAAACATCGGGAGTCACAGAGCTGCCCAAAATATTGCCCATATTGACCAGGATATCGTATAGTGTGTGGCACATTAGCTTCAATGCAGCTGACAACGAGGTAATGGAGCCGGTTAAATATTGATTAAAGGTCACACCAAAATACGTTTTTTTCATAGGGGCATTCACAAGAAAGTGGGTAGGTGCATATCGTGTTTTGTTATTTATGGAGACTGTCGAAAAATAAAACAAAATATTTCGGGGTTCACGATCTTGTAAATATGTTGTTAATAAAGTAATTGTTAATTAATGACCGCCATTCGAAGTAGTAGTTCTTCCTTCGTCATGAAATGCACGCTTTGTGCCGCATTGTGCGATTCTGAGATATCTGCATTTTTCAGCTCGACATATTAGGTTATTGAATAGCACAGCTATAACAAGTTTAAACAACCATAACTTAACTGCAGAAGGACACAACATGAGAATCAACGTGAGTAAAAGAACAGAAACAACAGCTAGGATCTACATAGAACAGCAGCAACTCAAGCAAGTGAAGGGTTTAACATATTTAGTGAGCATAAAATGGAAGCATGCAAGAAGAAATCGATCACAGATGCACTTAAAGCAAACTAAATCATTGACCAGATGTGAACAATACTGAAGAACAAGAACGTAAAGATTAGCACAAAAAGAGCCCTGCTCAAAATAATTTTAATGCCAGCTCTATGCTACCAGTGTCAAACTTGGACATTGACAGCAATAGACAAGGAAACAATATAAACAACATAAATTAAATGCCTGTGGCGAATGCTAAATGTGACAAGATGAGACAGAATTAGAAACGATGAGGTAAGGAAACAGATGCGCACTAAGCCAGTGCTAGACTTCAATCAAAAATAGCAAGCTCAGTAGTTTGGACACAGATCGTGACAGAAACACAACAGCGTTCTAAAGATGGCTCCAACACTTAAACACAGCGTTACTAGAGCTAGAGGCCGACCCCGCAAAAGATGGTTTGACGGAATATCCAACGCAGCTAGTTCCACCTTTAACGAAGCGCACATCAAAGCGCTGTCCAGATGTCACCTATATATCTGACGCTGAAATGCAAACCAGTATTAGACAATAGCATAGTACATTTTTTTTTGTCTGGTTGTAATTTCTCTTTTTGATTTCTGTTATCTAAGTCAAGTTATCAAAATGCAGCAATTTTCAAGGCCCGTTAATTGGGGGTTGAATAGGATGTTAAACAACACGGGTTATCTGTCCCTAATAACTTTACTCAACTTTACGTCTTTATTCTAGGCTAGCAGACTCTACAGAGTCTGTATACAACAAGTTTCTCGTAAAGTGGTTTAACCGATCTGCGAATCCATCTTAATGGACTCAAACACTAGACCTAAGTAGACCCGCAGCTAGTCAGCCACCATCTATAACTGCGGAAATACGTTTCAACTTAAGTCATTAAGCAGAAGACGCAGTAGGCGGAAACGACATTAGTCAGTCAATCAAATTTTGGGAAAGGTACAAATAACTTGAGTAGATTTTTAACTTGAATTTTGTCCTGACAGCGGCCGTTAAACCTACTATTTTCCATTACCAAGTGCAAGGAATTATTAACGTGCTCGAAACTGAACACAGGAGTCCGATCTCATTGCCCAGAGATCAGGAGAATTTTTACCAGAAAATCCACAAAATTTCTTTTTCCACCTTGATTCGAACCCGCGACCTCCGACAACCTTACCTTGAGATCACTGACAGCTTTGATTAAATGACTTATGTCGTTTCCGCTAATTGTGTTTTCTGCTCAATGACTCCAGTTGAAACATGTTTCCGCTGCTAATGCTCAGATACTGTCCTTATGTCTCAGGCTTGGATTAGGAAAAGCATCATTTCATGCGATTACCGATCAAGAATAGCATTGAGGCCGAAGATTTAGCTAAATGAAGGAGATGACAGGATTCAGCGACTCCTAGCTGACTGTTCGCAACAGGAAAGACGTTCCAGAGCTGCCCAAGACCATAGTCCACCTTCAAGCAACGGCCCTGAAAATATGTTGGACTAGTCACTAATGTATTCTGGTTAATGGACAATTCACGGTGTCCAAAGAAGCTAGCTGAAAACGGATGTGTCGGGTAGAAAGGTGCAGATATCGCAGTATCGCTACGTAAAAACGTCATATCCAGTACGGACGCAGAAGTAGAAGAAGAAATGCAGCAACGATTAGAAAATTCGTTTAACCCCCGATTTGTACCGGGGATAGAAATATGACTCGTGTAACCTTCCAAACGTGACGTTATTAGTGACTAAAGGGGAGTGTGCATGGGGCTATCAATGGCATAATGCAAAATCAATATTAAGGAACCACTGCTGCAAATCGAGCAAAATCAAAACCTTTCATATCACGAACGAAAGAAAAATAATATAGAAAGGACGAATCAAGTATTACTTACCGTGTTGGGAGCCTCACTATGTCTACAATAATTACTGCAAAAATCACCAAAGCCCATCCCTGCTGTACCCACACCCACCTGGAAGCAGCATATAATTCCAGAGGTGGTAGAAAATATTCCAGGTATTGGAAACTAGAATATTCAGACTGAAAAAGAAAAGAAGAGACATAACCCTGAGGCACATAGCGAAAAACTACCCAAGCATGGACAGGACCCATGCGTTCACCGACGGTTCTGTAACAAACACAACACACAGAATGGAGGAGGAGGGGTATTCCTGAGCCTAACATATGGTAGAAAAATAACACTGTCAGTGGCAACTGGAAAATTCTCAAGCAATTTCAGAGCGGAGGCAGAGGCACTGAGGGCTGCAGTAGAAGCAATGCTGAAAGGCGAAAACAATGAAAGCCAGATAGTCCTGTTTACAGATGCCCTGTCCGTGGTTACAGCACCAAAAAGCCCGACAAATACAGAAATGAATGATTTAAGAACAGTACTCTGTCAACTATGCCAGCAGACCACACCAACAAGAGAAGTGGTACAATGGGTTCCATCCCACCGTAACATTCAAGGCAACGGGGAGGCAGACAGACTGGCAAAAGAAGGTGCACGATCATCACAACCAGATTCTAGTGTGACCTTCAAAGAGTCCAAAAGGTTTATTAGGGACAGATACATGGCCAAATGGGAAACAGAGCATACTTGCTACACAAAAAATGATGCCTATTACCAGTTGAACAGAAGAGAGCAGGTCGTGGTCTTCAGACTCCGCACAAGCCACAACAGACTGAGGTACCATATATTCAATGAACTGAAGATAGTGGCACTGACGAATGCACATGTGGTACAGGGAAATTAACCGCTGAACATCTGCTGCAAAATTGCCCGACATGCGAGGACCAGAGAAAGCACATGTGGCCATCACCAGTGCCAACACTAGACAAGCTCTATGGCAGTGTCGACAGCCTCAGGATGACAGCTGCTTTCTTCAAACAAATTAAAGTTGACGTCTGATAGCGCACGAAGAAGAAGATGAAGAAGTACCGGGGATAGAAATATGACTCATGTAACCTTCCAAACGTGACGTTATTTGTGACTAAAGTGGAGTGTGCATGGGACTAGCAATGGCGTAATGCAAAATCAATATTTTAGAACCACTGCTGCAAATCGAGCAAAATAAAAACCTTTCATATCACGAACGAATGAAAAAATATAGAAAGGAAGAATCAAGTATTACTTACGGTGTTGGGAGCCTCATTATGTCTACAATAATTACGGCAAAAATCATTTCTGCAAGAGTCCACAAAAGTGATTTGATACACGCTTCCTGAATGTGACCAGCTGCAGTTGATGTCAAATGCTCCGACTGGAGCACAATTTTAGATAAGATGAGCATGAATTATTTTTTCTTCATACACATTTAAGCTGAAAGTATACACAGAAAAAAGAAGAATACGTTGAGGAAAAGAAAGAATGTCTTTAAAAAAATGCGACAAAGAAACGACGTGGAAAGGTTTCAGTTTCCTTCAGAAAGCATAAGTTGAAAAAAAAAAAAAAAAAAAAAGAAAAGAAAAGCAGTAGAAGAAGTGAAGCGTCGCTCGGAATAAATGAGGAGACAGAAAACTAATAAGAATAATAAGAAGAAAGAGAACAAGAACAAGAAAAAGAAGAAGACTAACAAGATGAACAAGACGAAGAAGAAGACTAAGACTAAGAAGAAGACGACTAACAAAAAGATGATAAAAAGAACGAAAAAAGAATACAAGAAAAAAGAAGAAGAAAAAGAACAAGCAGAGAAATGATAAAACGAAGAAGAAAAAGAATAAATAGAAACAGGTTATGACAGAAAAAATGAGAAGATTCTCCCACACGCAACAATGCATCATTTTAAGTTCTACTGGCTGCATGTATGATGTGTTCTTTGGCTTGGGCTATACTCATCTTTATGGAAAATCTTTAACGAATTTAACGATAAGTGATTGATGATCTCACCCAACACCCTACCATCCCATTCCCTCCCTCCTCCTCACTACCGCCTTGCGTTAAATTACAGATCCTCGAGGGATAGTCTTCTCACGCCCTGCCACTCAAGGCTTTTTTGCCTGTCTGGAACAACTAGTGCGAAAATCTAGTCAGGGCATCTTTCTGAATCAAGAAATCAATATGGAATTTCTTCATAGAAACAATGGAATCATTTATTTCTTTAAAAAAAATTAGTAGTCAGATGTGCCGTGTCTTTCTCATGTCTGTATTTTTCAATTGTACGAGGTGTGTTCAAATGAAACCGAACCTAACTACACCAAGTGGACATACGTACGATGCGCATAGTGACGTCACTTCTGATGTAAATAGCACATACCAACCGTAATCTTTGCAAAATGTAATTTTCCCCCGACTCAGTTTCCTCAGCAGGCCGTTGATAACAAAGAAGGTGTGATTCGGAATCCGTTCAGAGCTGATTAGTGAGCAATGATTCGGTTTCTAACAGCCGAAAGATGTCGACCAGTTGACATTCATCGCTGAATGCAGGCAGTGTATGGTGGCAAAAGTGTGGCGAACGTAAGCTCCGGCGACGGTCTACCCGAATTGCAGCTTCATTTTTGGCGATGGCATGTTCTTTCGCAAAAATAGGCTCCTGGCCTGGTCTTAAAAAATCTTACGTTAATTCACGTCGTTCTTTAAACATTTTTTGTCCAGTTCTTCACTGTTGTCTTCGACACACTTTTGCCCCCATACACTGCCTGAATTCTGCAGTTAGATCCGGTATCATTTGAACACGCCTCGTAATTTAAAATGTTTATTCTCTGTCTCTCTTCTTACTCAAAAATTATGTGTATATATATATATATATATATATATATGTGTGTGTGTATGTGTGTGTGTGTGTATATATATATATATATATATATATATATATATATATATATATATATATATATATATATATATATATATATATCCCATCTCGTCGTTCAGACTGCTTTTAAAACAGCCTATTTCAAGGAAACGCTACATGTAAGAGAGATATTGATCTTGGTCAGTATATTGTGTCCCACCCTGACGCGACGTCCTGGCCATTATGTTATGTCGGACCGGACTAGCTTTTCAGTGTCCTTCTTTAATATGGTATGGAGACTCAGTAGTCCTAGGTAAGGTGTTTGCCTCGTACGCTGGTGGTCGCGTGTTCGAATCACAGTGGAGACCACGATTTTTTTCACTTGGATAGTTTGGTAAAAATTCCCCTGATCTCTGGGTAGAGAGATCGGATTCCCTTGTTCAGTTTAGAGCAGGCTAACGATTCCCTGGCAGTTGGAAATTGCCGCTGCCCGGGCACAATTTAAAATTTAAAATCTACCCAAGTTATTTGTACATTTCTCCAGGTGGTGTGTTAAGATTGCTGCGGGTTGCTTAGCTCTAATGTTAATGAGTCTATAAGGAATTTATAAAGACGTTAAGTATGAAAGATCTTCGTTTCAATTTCTTGTGGCTGAAAATGTTTACGGAGAGAGGAGACTAACCTATGATCAGGCAAATCATACTGATCAGACTATGTTAGTTAGGATCCAGGTGAAACATACTGATCAGATTATGTTAGTGAGGGTCAGGTGGAACATACTGATGAAGATCCTACCTCACGCTCAAGCAATTTTCTCAGGAAATAAACTGTTTCGTGGCATTCTGGATAACTAGGTAGGAATCGGCCTATAATTCCCATAATGGTGTGCTTACGGTGGTCCATAGCATAGCACTACAGCCAGGAGGAGCCTTGGTCTACCTTCTTAAGCCCTTTTCAAGATTTGAAGAGAGCCACTCTAACAATCCCCGCCCCCCCCCCCCCCCACCTAACCCAAAATATAAAAAGAAATGAATGATTTCCTAACTTATCATAGAGTTAACATAAAAATGCTATAAAGATACAAAGAATAGCTCCACAAACGTTAGTGCATTTCCAGAATTACAGTAATGTGGAAAGAAACAGAAACGCTGGTCTACATTGTCTGGAACAGATAAGAATTCGAGGTGACTGAAAACAAGTTTATAAATGAATTAATGGAAAGGATAAATTATACTATACTAAGTTTCTCAAAATTGTAACGGGCTACAAGAACAAGAAAGCACAGCGTCAAAATATTTAAAGACACGTCCAGATTATATATTAGGAAATACTTTTTTCAGTAAACGACTGGTGAATGCTTGGAATTCATTGCCAGGGATGTGATGGAGGCACTCATTCAAAAATAGATTGGATGATCAGTTATCTTTAGTATCTGTGGATTGGAATAAACTGGTTGTATACAGATTCTGTAGAACCTTTTAAACTAGTAAAATGAAGTTCATAGCCTTCTAAACTAGTAAAATGAAGTTAAGTTAATTTCAGTTATCTCAAGTACAAAGGAATTATCAACAACAGTAGGAGTTTTCACAACAGAGAATATTGTGGGCCAACTATTCTCCGTACATTTTTCCGAACCATTACTCCTTCTTAACTACTACTTCGATAAATGCATTTTTCAAGATATAGCTACCACAAATATAAATCCATAAATAGGATTACGCTGTAAATCTACTTTGACAAATAATATATTATTAATATTACATGCACTATTTCGATGACTTGTATTTGATTAGAAACAGTTTGTAAGTTTATTTAATTTAGTTAACTATCTTTGACCCCCCCCCCCCCCCCCCCCCCACCCGGCCCTACTTCCGCCCTATCTCAATACTCTACCGCACCACATCCCCTCCCGTTTTCCATTCCACACGACGAAAAGGCAATAAAATCCAATTACGAATTTCCACTTACGGCAGATCCTTCTTCTTCTTCGTACGCTGTCAGACGTCAACCTGTATTTGTTCGAAGAAAGCAGCGGTGATCCTGAGGCTGTCGACACTGCCATAGAGCTTGTCTAGTGTTGCCACTGGTGATGGCCACATGTGCTTTCTCTGGTCCTCGTATTTCGGGCAGTTTTGCAGCAGATGTTCAGTGGTCATTTTCCCTGTACCACAAGTGCATTCGTCAGTGCCACCTATCTTCAGTTTATTGAATATATGGTACCTCAGTCTGTTGTGGCCTGTGCGGAGTCTGAAGACCACGACCTGCTCTCTTCTGTTCAACTGGTAATATGCTCTATTTTCCATTTGGCCATGTATCTGGCCTTAATAAGCCTTTTGGACTCTTCGTAGGACATACTAGAATCTGGTTATGGTAGTCATGCACCTTCTTTTGCCACAGCAGATCCGAATGTAACAGTTATCTTCAACCCATAGTGAAATATACAGATCCTCATTAACAAGTACCGTCTCCTCATCGTATGTTGACGGTAATGGATCCCCTGCTGTCTCTGTCCCGTGTTAGGTTGGTTCACTCAGTCACAATATGCCCCGACTAGATCTTTATGTTGTCGGTCAATCTGTACCTCTGCCCTCTACTCCAATATTACTTTCAGCAGATTGTCATGTCTCTTAAAATGACCAAAAATCGAGACGGCGTGGACTAGTGGTTAAGTGACACGACTCACAAGCCGAAGGTGCTGGGTTCGCTCCCCGTCACAGCACCGGCCGGTACTCCGGAGAAGCAAACCATTATAAAATGCAGGAGGAAGCAGACCCTTATATGAACTGCATGCCGAGGTCAGATGCACTGGGCGGACTAATAAAACATAGTGCAACGTACGCCGCCTTGGGGAATGGAGAAATAAGAAATAAGGCGAAAGCAAAAAAAAAAAAAAAATTCAAATGACCCAAATATGTAATTTTTCTGCTTTATTTCCTTCAGCAGAATCTTTTCTACGTTAAATTGATCAGGGATATCACTATCTGTTTTTATATTTTCATTTTTTGTAAAAAATAGTTCAAGTTTTTTTATTACACACATTTCAGAAACGTCAATGCTCTTCTTCTTTGGGAAAGGGGGGGGGGGGGGCGGGGTGGGGTGGGGGGGGGGGGGTGGAGGTCCGGGTCTGTACTCAATGCAAATACATTTTTGTTGTTATTGCTACCAAATTCTCGACCTACATCCTCAGTCACACCTATTGGCGTGACAAGTTTACTTGCAGGCCCCAGCCGTCTGTGTGAGTTGATGATTAGCAATCATAATCTCATTAACAAGCTGTCACTGACTGATTTTAGTACCCGATCTATTCACTGACCTCAATATTCCGCACTGACCATCGACTTATTTCAGTATCCCCTATATCCATTCATTTAATTTACTCCAATAGCTCACTGTGTGCATTAGCTGATTAATCACCGAACTCTTTATATATATATATATATATATATATATATATATATATATATATATATATATATATATATATATATATATATATATATATATATATAAACACATCGATTCAAGAAATCCCCTTTCTTAATATTTAATTATTCCAGTACTTCATATCTATATATTAATGATTTCCGTACACCACTATGCAGTAAATAAATTATTTCAGTACTCCACTATGTATTGAATAACTTATTTCAGCACTCCACTGTAAATTAAATAAATTATTTCAGTACTCCTCTACATAATACATTACATCAGTACTCCTCTACATAATACATTACATCAGTACTCGACTACAAAATACATTACATCAGTACTCGACTACATAATACATTACATCAGTACTCCTCTACATAATACATTACATCAGTACTCGACTACATAATACATTACATCAGAAGCTGCATATCGATCCAGGTGGAGACGTACCCTACTATGCCCCATCAGTTTTCATTGGGGATTCCGTGGCGAGGTGGTTAAGCCGTCGTCCTCGTGGTCAGGTGGTGTGGGTTCGACTCCGAACTCCACCGTCTTTTTCACGGGTGCTTGATGTGGAGTTCCCTGCATCTTGTAGTCGCCCCCTAGTCGTCTTGTTCTTGACTTGCCACTGGGGTCGGAGGCACGAGACGAGAGATTGAGGATACAAAGTAGCACAGTTAATTCTTACTAAAAATAGCGCTAGCCAAATAATTTATGCCATCATCGTCTACGATGGAGGGCGGCCTTTGTCTTTTGACGTCATGAAAAGACGCTATTGCAATACGGAGAAGTGAAACGACATCTTCGCAAGGAGACATAAAAACAAAACGCTGAGTAAAGAGTTTAGATATTCACTCCAACGTCTATCATCAGATAGCCAGGAATAAAAGTTCCTTCTACTACAAAGTCATTATTTTACTTACCAACGCTTTGTTTACTCCAGATATGCAAGCATTTGCCCACACATTACACGTATGTGCGTAAATGACGAACGTAGCCACTGTGTACGTTGCTAGGTGGGCAAAAATACTTTACTTCATCAAGATCAATAAGTTATTACCGAAGAACAGTCAACAATAGCATAGACCATCAGCAGCAGATGTCTCTATGGCATTCTTTCGTCTTAGAGCGTGACTCGCCTTTTCAAACGAAGTCAATCGTATGACTTCCATTATAGCTGGCCCAAATGCATGAAACATGTATATCAGCGTTTGAAATTGCAATTTTGTTTGCAGCAGTTTTACAGTATCAGGTTGCTACCAACATGTGAAGTCCTCTATTGTTGCTTCTTATGACATGTTCTCAGGTTACAGTGGTCCTGTCATTATAAACTCGGGTACTGCTTTGAAATTCGTCTTTGATGGCAAGAATGGACCAGCGTGGTGAAGAAATTGGTTGTAGTGCCACATGTCAGACGATGAAGAAGAAGACGAAGAATAAGAAAAAGAAACAGGGGCAAAAAAAGGAAGAAGCAGAACAAAAAAAGAAAGACGGAAAGAATAAACGGAAGATGAAGAGAAAGAAAAATGAAAAACAACGAAGAAT